>CM073476.1:21595119-22795119 GCA_037074535.1 Gleditsia sinensis
GCTTTCTGGCTTTCCTACTAGGGTTAGGATTGATTGTCTATATAAGAGTTCTTTAAGGTCATGTAATTCAGACTTTGGAAGATTAATCAAGATTGAGTTTTCTCCTAAAGTGAGAGCTTCCCTTAGTTCTTAGGCAAATAACTGAATCTGATCTTATCAAGGCAACTCGTGGCGATCAAACATCCATTGAATTTTCAAGACGATCCTTGCTTTTGCCAAACACTTCGTTTCTTGGTATAGGGAAACACATCATTTGGTTGGTGTCCTATCTTTTCTTTTCTATTTGTTTTCTAGAGTCTTTCTTCTTCTTCTACCTTTCTTTAGGTCAAATTAAAGTTCTAGTTCTAGTTAATGTTCGTCTAATTCCTTAGACAAAAAAATATAGAGTCCTTGTTCTAGTCAATTTCATTTTCCTACTTAGTCTAATTCCTTCAACAACAGAAAAAGAGTCCTAGTCCTAGTGCAATTTAGTTTCTTCTTCCAAAAATTTAAATTTTGAAAAAAAAATAAGAGAGTCCTAGTCCTATTTCAATTTGGTTTCTTGTTCAAAAAAAATTCGTCAAAAAAAAAGAAAAAGAAAGAAGAGAAATTCGTTCAAAAAAAAGGGAAGAAAAAAAAATAGCATACTGATATTAGTATCCCTCATATTTTTCAAATTCAATTCCTAGGGTTGTCATCATCTAAAAATTTGTTCTTATCATTCTTAATTCACTTGTTCTTTTTGATAAGCTTGTTGATCAGGTTCTTGTTTAAGAGCTTTAAGGGAAAAAGGTAAAATTGAGTGCAAACACGTGAGGGTTGTGAGACAAACATGAGTAGTGAAAGAGATCAACATGAAATTGACCTTAAACTCTTTATGAAAGCAGTTCAAGATCAGTTTAAGTTGCTGAATATAAGGCTAGATAACCTTGATTCACCATCCCAGCCTAACCTTACCAAACAGTTTGGGTTTGATGAGGGAGAAGGGGAATATTCAAATAGTGAACAATGCGGGTCAAGAAAGGAAAGGAGGATAGCTCCTAAGCATGATAGTGGCTTGGGAAACATAAAAATGACTATTCCTACATTCCAAGGTAAGAGTGACCCTGAACTTTACTTAGAGTGGGAGAGGAAAGTGGAATATATGTTTGAGTGTCATGATTATACTGAGGAGAAAAAGGTGAAGCTAGCTGCTGTGGAGTTTACTGACTATGCTAGTATTTGGTGGGATCAGTTAGCAATTAATAAGCGTAGAAGTGGTGAGAGACATATTCGGTCATGGGAAAAGATGAAAGTTGTGATGAGAAAACGGTTTGTTCCTAGCCATTACTATAGAGACTTGTTTAGAAAACAACAAAATCTGCATCAAGAATCTGTGAGTGTAGAGGATTACTACAATGAGATGGAGATGGCCATGGTGAAAGCTAATATTGAGGAGGATAGGGAAGCTACAATGGCAAGGTTTATAGGCAGGTTGAGAAAATAAATTATAGATGTAGTGGATATGCACCATTATGTAGAGATAGAGGATTTACTGCATAAAGCAATTAAAGTTGAGAAGCAGTTAAAGGTTAGAACATCTTCTAAATTTGGCTCTATTCCTAAAACTCTATGGAAGCCGAATTGGCAAGATAACCATAAGGCTGCTACTAGGCCAAAAGAAGAGAACAAGGGGAGGAATTCAGTTACAGCCCCTAATCCCAAGGCCAAGAATGATACTTTTACTTCCTTTAAAGCACGAGATACAAAATGTTTTAGATGTCACAGGTTGGGGCATATTGCATCATAGTGTCCTAACAAGAGAGCCATTGTTCTTCTTGATGATGGAGGCATGGAGAGTGAGCATTCAAGTGATGATGAGATGCCACCATTGGAGGATTGCAGTGACATGGAGATTGGTGAACCATTGCATGAAGAAGTATTAGTTACTCGACGTGCTCTTAATATGTAACCTAATGATGATGTTGATGATGAACAAAGTGAGCACATCTTCCAGACCAGGTGCCACGTGAATAACAAGGTATGTAGCTTGATTATTGATAGTGGGAGTTGTACTAATGTAGCTAGTACCTTGATGGTTGATAAATTGGGTCTACCCACATTGAAACATCCTAAGCCATATAGGCTAAAATGGTTGAATGATAGGGGAGATATATGGGTGACCAATCAGGTTCGTATATCTTTTTCTATTGGTAACTACAAAGATGAGGTTCTTTGTGATGTAGTACCAATGCATGCTAGACACTTGTTGTTGGGACGTCCATGTCAATTTGATAGAAAGGTTAATTATGATGGCTACAAGAATCAATATACATTAACCATACATAAGAGAACCTTTATTCTGACACCCCTGAAGCCAGCTGAGGCTTTTGCTGATCAAGTGAAGATTACAAAAGAGTTTAAGTTGAGAGAAACAATAGAAAAAGAGAAGAAAGAAAGTAAGGCCAAAATTGAGAGTGAAAGAAAAGAGAGAGAGGTTGAGACATGTGAGCAGAAAAAGAAAGAGAGTTGTGTCAGAAAAAGAGAAAAATAAAAGAGAGTGTTTTTGCACTAAAAAGTGAGGTGAAGAGTGCTTTGGTATGTAAGCCAAACCTCCTTGTGTTCATGTACAAGGATATTTATTTTACTAACACTCATAACCTATCTTTGCCTAGTATGGTTGTGTCTTTGTTACAGGAATTCACTTATGTTTTTCTTGAGGAGATTCAACATAGATTACCACCTTTGAGAGGCATTGAGCACCAGATAGACTTTGTCCCTGGATCATCTATCCCTAATCGACCTGTCTACCGAGCTAATACTGAGGAGATGAAGGAAATTCATAGGCAAGTAGATGACCTAGTTCAGAAGGGATTCGTGAGGGAGAGTCTTAGTCCCTGTTCAGTACTTGTTATTCTTATGCCTAAAAAGGATGGTACTTGGTGCATGTGTGTAAATTGCAGAGCCATCAACAAAATCACTGTAAAGTATAGGTATCCAATTCCTAGATTAGATGACATGCTTGATGAGTTGTATGGTTCTAGTGTTTTTATTAAAATTGATTTAAAGAATGGCTACTATCAAATTCGCATGAAAGAGGGGAATGAGTGGAAAACTGCTTTTAAGACTAAGTATGGTTTATATGAGTGGTTAGTAATGCCCTTTGGCTTGACCAATGCACCCAGTACCTTTACGAGATTAATGAACCATGTCATACGTACTTTCATTGAAAAGTTTATGGTAGTTTACTTTGATGATATTTTAGTATATAGTCAAAATCTTGATGAACATGTATTGCATTTGCGTGCTGTTTTTGATGTGCTTAAGGACCATAAATTGTATGCTAACATGAAAAAGTGCACATTCTGTTCTGATTCTGTAGTGTTCCTTGGTTTTGTTGTTAATTCTCATGGAATTAGTGTGGATGAGGACAAGGTTAAGGCAATCTGAGATTGGCCTACACCTAGGAATGTTAATGAAGTTAGGAGTTTCCATGGTTTAGCAAGTTTCTATAGGCAGTTTGTAAAGAATTTTAGTACTATTACTACACCCCTAAATGAACTTGTTAAAAAGAATGTTGTCTTTAAATAGGATGATTTGCATGAGAAGTCATTTAAAACTTTATAGAATCTTTTGACTAATGCACCCTTGCTGTCATTACCTAACTTTAATAAAGCTTTGGAAATTGAATGTGATGCTTCGGGTGTTGGTATAGGTGCTGTTTTGATGCAGGATTCTAAACCAATTGCATACTTCAGTGAGACGCTAAATGGGGCAGCACTGAACTATCCTACTTATGATAAGGAGTTATATGCATTGGTGAGGACTTTGCAAACTTGGCAACATTATCTATGGCCAAGGGAGTTCATTATCCATTCAGATCATGAAAGCTTGAAATTCTTGAAGTCCTAAGGTGATGCCTTTGATTCGAGGACGAATCCTTTCGAGGAGGGAGGGATGATGGAGATCAATGTGCTATCAAAGCTACTATAAACCGTTCCCAAGATCCTTTGCAAGGGATAGGCAGTCCAATGATTAGGAGAAGGGCGAAGCGGGCCAAAGAAGCTTTACTGGGCTGGATCTTGGATGTGCAGGCTAAAGAGGAAGTTGTTGGGTCAAGTCAAGACATCAAGTGGGTCACACTTTGCAGCCTTAAGGATGGAATTAAAGAGGGCAGTTCGGAGGCCCAATAAATTTTGTTGGATCTTGAAGATAACTAGCTCAAATCTGCATTCACTTAAGATGTATTATGGGCTTTATGTTATAGTTTTTATTTTGGATATTATTAGTATTTGTGCCCATTCTTTATGCTGGCCAATTAGTAGTTTAATTATGGGTTTTTTTTTGTTAGTTTAGTTGGTCCAGATAACTAGTGTTATATGAGCCATATTCTATTAGAAGTCCAATTAGGAGTTTAAGGCCTTCTGGCTTTCCTACTAGGGTTAGGATTGATTGTCTATATAAGAGTTCTTTAAGGTCATGTAATTCAGACTTTGGATGATTAATAAAGATTGAGTTTTCTCCTAAAGTGAGAGTTTCTCTTAGTTCTTGGGCAAAGAATTGAATTTGATCTTATCGAGGCAACTCGTGGTGATCAAACATCCATTGAATTTTCAAGACGATCATTGCTTTCGCCAAATACTCCGTTTCTTGGTATAGGGAAATGCATCAGTTCTTCCTGGTAACTGTTTAATGGCTATGCCATTAATTAATTATATATAGTACTGTGGGCTTTAAATGGGATGCTCTAGCTACATGTCAAAGGGAGTTTAATTTATATAATAATTGGCAGCTTTATTTATCAGACATTTATAAGCCCATTAACCTTATGTGGCCAGAGATTTATGCATGAAAATGTTTTAGTTAAAGTGGATTAAGGTTCTGATTCTATATATTATAGCACTTATGAATATTTACTTTTAATTCCTTAGGTGAATAATTGGTTTCCTTATCTTGATTAAGACTAATGGAATTCTTTTTGTTTTTACCATATTCCCTTCTAGAAAAGATTAAATAAAATACAGCAAGGGAAGAATCTAATACCTCATAATAATAATAATAATAATATTTCTCAATAGCAAATTAAAACCAACGGATCAGGGATATAGTTTTCTTTAGGAGGTTCTAAGATGGAAATGATGGGAAAGCAATACACTAATTACTGGTGTTTAAAGTCAAAAATAGAATCCTATAATAAACTTCAAATAGTAAAAACCAAAAATATGTTCTAATAGAAAACTAGATAATACATAATTTAGTGGAAGGTCTCCATATAAATTAATTGAAGGTTTTGCATAAGGACAAGAAATGATAAATTTTTATGCAAACTTGCTACCTGATTGCTAATATTTCCACAAACTCTATCAACCTGAAAATTTACAGAACCCAAACATATTAACCATATAATTACATTGACAAACTTCATCTACACTTTATAAATAAATGATTTGAGGACTAGCCACATTTAATATTGATAACACAAACAAATTGCTTACTCCTATTTCTTCTTTGACCTTTCTTACTATTGCTACACAAATATCTTCTCCCTATATTAGTCATTGAATTAGTGGATTCTATGCACAAAACATAGCTTCATACACTATAATGAGAAAGATACCCATGATACAACAACTCTAGTTGGGAACTTCCATACTTCAGTTCCTAAAAAATGACAACTTTTTTCAAGACCACTAGGACCTGATATGGTAAAACCAGAAACGAGACTTTAAACCAATGAACATTCAGGAATGGGGGGAATTTAAACCAAAATTTAAGCCAGAAACCAAAATTCAAACCAATGAACATTCAGGAATGTTGGGAATTTAAACCAGAATTGAAACTAGAAACCAAAATTTAAACCAATGAACATTTAGGAATGGGGGGAATTTAAACCAGAATTTAAACCAGAAACCAGAATTCAAACCAATGAACATTCAAGAATGGGGGAATTTAAACCAGAATTGAAACCAAAAATAAGAATTTAAACCAATGAACATTCAGGAATGGGAGAATTTAAACCAGAATTGAAACCAAAAACTAGAATTTAAACCAATGAACATTCAGGAATGGGGGGATTTTAAACCAAAATTTAAACAACAAACAAAGAAACCAAAAAAATGTGTAATTTTTTGCTGACTCTAGAGATTCCAAAGTTATCATTAGCAATGCCCCTTGAGAAATACTTCATTTGTAAGTATTTTCATCCTTTGTCAATCTTGTTATCAGGATTGAAGTCATCAGTGGCAGCTTTTATCTGATTTAGGCTAAATGTTCCCATATGAGAATCTAGTCCTTTCATACCTATCCCATTAGTCAAATGTAAAAGTAGTTTCCAAAGGAATAATTAGTTTCCTTCTAACTAGTATCCAGGCTTGACCCATGAAGAAAAGATCGACAATTTCTACACTATTTGAGAGTATATGATATAAGCACCCAAATGTTCGCAATGTACCAGGAGTAGTTAAGCATATCCAATAAAAGAAAGGCTTTCTTTTCTTTAACTATTTTCCTAACTTTTCAATCTATTATAGTAAAGTAGTTGTACAAATGCACTGAACTGAAATTAACACACACTGACACACACACACACACACACACACACATCTCTATATTAAATACAAAAAGTTATGAACAGACAAAATGAAATAATAAAGAAAGGAAGCACAATTGCAGAAGGCGATAACAAAACAATACTTTTTTCCTTATTCCCCCATGATAATTTGCGGCAAATTGAATGTATGATTTAAGCATGAAAACATAGTATTCACCTTTTTCTCTCCCAAACATTCCTTTGAAGTAGCTTTTCCACCAAATGATTCCCACAATAACAAGTACTAGGCAAAGAGCTCCAACTCCAATTTTTATATTGGCACTTCCCTTTTCTAGGCCATCAGAACAAAGTTTAGAATCTGCAAAAGAAAACATTAGAGAGTTGTTATTCCCATATAAATTTATGGCAGTAAATAAGAATGGTATGAGAACATAATTATTAGAACTGCAACTTCAATTATCAAAAAATTTGGAACAAATGTAGTTGAGAAGAGAACCTCCTTTTAGGTCCTTATAATGATTAAGTAACACTCATTAAGGCAAATCATGAGATAACCTTCCATCCTAGAAGGTAGTTCATTGACTTGACATCAGAAACCCATTGATTAAATTGTCAAGGGTTTGATCCTTGCCAGACACATTCTCAATTATATTTAGTTCCTGCACAAGACTGCGTTGGGCCTAAGCTTTATCCATGCTCCAAGCCTAAAGGGCTTTCACATGAAGAGGCATGCTAGAAAATAAAATTAAAAACATCATTGGGCCTGTTTCTAACAAAAGCTTTTAGAAAATTTGGTTCCTATGTACAATCCTTGCAAATAAAAGGGCTCAAGAACCAATTACAAAGATAGGAAACAAGGAAATTCCCGTAGCCATTGGAAGTAATTTCAAGATATATTATAGTTTAATCCTAGTGTTGTGTTGAGAGTAGAGTGAGCTAAGCCTAGCTGTCACACTAAAACTTAAAGATAGCAAGCCTAAAAATGAATAAGCAATGACTTAAGTGATTATGCCTTTCTTGGTGACTCTTCATCGTATCAGACAAAATGCTAATCTACTCCTATACTCATGAACCATAAACACAAAGCACAAAAAGTCCTTCACATAGCACAATAATAGAAAGTTTCTCTTATACCCAAGAACATAATGTTTCTCCCATACCAAAGAACCATCAAACTAGAGCACAAAAATAGAATGATGAAAATAGAAATTAAAACATTATACCAGATTCATGCATTTCAGAAATAATGCAAGACATAAAACTATTAATTATCAAAAATTCCAACTCATCAATAAGGGGAAGGGGCAATGTGCCGTGAGTGAGAAAAGATTGAGGTAGACGAGGTATAGTGAAATCCCTACCCAATTTCCACATAACCTGTAAATAGAGAAATGGTGAGGAAGAAGTTTACCCTTCAACCTTCAGAGAACTGACCACCATTTGTAGCTCCTGCCACTGCTACCAGAGAAGCGAGCAATGCCTTTAGTGATGACATTGAGTGAAGAAGAATCAGAAATTATTGGGGGCTAGGTGTGTTTTACTAAGGCTCGAGGAACAAGGAAAATTATGAGGTTCACCGAGGGTGTTTTCACTGAGGTTAATCGAGTGATGTAACAAGAGGTAATGGGGGTTCAAGAAATGGAGATCAAAGAATAAGAAATGTTGTGGGGGCAATGGTTCTACTTTCATTGATGTTCACCAAATGGGTTCCAGGAGCAAGATGAAATATAGGTTAACGATGTGGGGTTTAAAGAAGAAGAATGTTGTCCGTGCTCTTACTAAGGTTCCCTAAATCGATTCCAGGAGCAAGATGAAAACTGGGTTCAGGAGGTGGGATTCGAAGAAATGTCGCTCAACTAATTAGAGAGAGCGGGAGAGTAAAGTAGTTTGACATTTCACGTGGGGTTCCAAGAAACAAAGGTGTGGGTTTAAGAAAAAGGTGAGGTAAAAGAGATTTCAGCTTTCAGTGGTGACTGTGTAGTCATTAAAAGTATACTTTCAGTGACGACTTCTAAGGTCATCACAAAAATGAATATTTCAGTGACAATTACACAAAGTCGTCACTAAAACTATACCTTTCAATGACGACTAATTTAGGTCGTCACAAAAGGGTAGTTTTCAGTGATGACTTATTCAGTCGCCATAGAATGTTGGTCATAGAAAATTGATTTTCTTGTAGTACTTGGACAAAATTCTAATGTTATAAGAGTGGTTTTTGCTTAAATAAATTATCAAGTGGTCCTCCTCTCAAAATTATGGGTCTATCTTATCATAATTAGGATGCACCTGGCTGCTTTTTGGAGGAAGACAACTCATGTTCTTATCTTTCTCTCCCTTTGTCAAGATACGCACAGCAAAAGGAGGATTTGTTATTTAAAAATTATGATAAAATGTTCTCAAGACAAGGAGCAAGGTCCCCTTAATTTAGGGATTCATTTATTTTTTCTTTTGTCTCACTCAAGTATGATAGATTTGCATTTCTATGTGACAAATTTTCAGCCCTTGAGTCTTCCTTGCTTTGCTGAAATTAAGGAAATGTGATTATCGCGAGTAGCAGATAACTTTAATTTTATTCTATTGCATATTTACTTCAAATATATCACATATCAGGATTAATAACATACGTTTACAAGTTCTCCAATATAACCAAATATACAGGCCAAGTCTTTATACACATCTTACAGCAGAAGCAGGGATCCTGCCTATGGCATTCAAAATATACTCTAAAATACATGTACAAAATAATTTAAACATTGTGAGCCTTGGAAGTAACGTAGGCTCACCCAGATAGTATGACACTTAGTTGAACACAAAGCTGGAAGACCAAACTATATATCCTTATATGAAAAAAATGTCAGTATCGTGTAGTGAGTTTGACAACTCAGTGAGCAGATAATACCTTCTATGACCTCTTAGGAGAACATATGGATGTACTCATATTTTTAAAAAATTTCACATAGAAAATACAGTTCGGAAGTACATCCATATGGGACCGCATTTTAAATATTCTCAAAACAAAGGATATTCAGATATCCAAAACCATATAATATACTGTATGATCATTAAAAAAATGTTGTTATGCATCAAAATATTTTATACGAAAACATTAGGAGGATCCCATATCAGAACCACTATATCAGAGTTTAAGCCTTTATGTACTTTTTTGGTGTAGGATTTGCCTAAACTCAGCATCTCAACTAAGGTTTATCCTACCACCATTCAAGAAGATACACGAAGAGATTCTAATATGGGCAATTTCCCAAACACGTAGCAAGGGAGAGAAAATCAAATATCATATAGTCGACATCTCGCCCAAATAGGAGGCATCTCGCCCTTATTCACATATTATATCCCATGTGTTGGCCGTCACATGAGGCTAGCACCACCCCTGTTAGCTAAGGTATCAAGGTGCACTAGGGCTAACATCGCTTATTGTTAGTCAATAGTATTTCTAATAGGATTCCTCCATATAAATCATTATTTAGACATATGCCATATCGTTCAAAACAAAGGTTTTAGTATAATACAGAATTTTCAGTCTCAATAAAATTCTTCTATCAAAAAATTTTCAATCAGGGTTATCACATATACATGCCCTTTTTCAAGGTAATCTTATAGCTTTACATATCAATGCCACGTGCACAATATATTACATTTACCATATAATGAAAAATACATTTAGAATCAGATATTCAATTAATTCAAAAATATATTTTCAAAACCATACTCTTCTTGAACTATATGCCAGATAATAAACAAATAAGGTATTTTAATCCATTTCAGAAACATATAAAAGTATAAATAACTTATAAACAGAACCAATTATACATTTAAAGTTTAAGAAGAGCATAGGGTAAGTCATAGAAAGAATTATCTACTCACAGAGTAAGGATTCAAATTCACCAGTCCCAAAATGTACTTTTTCAATCTAAATTTGACTAAATAGACCTCGAAAACCAGTCTAGAGGGTCCAAAACCTAAGAAATGACTCTGAAATCACAAAATTTGGTCTCCGAGAGCTTGGTCAAGACTGGTCAATGTAACAACTCCATTTTTTTACATACAAACAGATATATAAATTTTTTTTAAATCCCTTGAAGTCATTACCTCTTTATTTCTAACTATTTAACTCATAATAACATTCAATTAAATTAACCAAGCATAATTAAGGTTTATAGTATAACAATAATATTGATACAAATCTGGGTTCACATACACATAATTAATTAAAAACATCTGTACAAAAATAAAACACATTTATGTACACATCGTATTCATCCCTATTGACCAATTCTAGAGATACGGGTACGGGTGGTTGCAACTTCACCGAAATCTTCACCAACTTGACCCAACGTAAGCTAAAAGTCGCCCGTAGAAAATATCTGCATATTTAGTCTTCTAAACATGATATGGAAATATAGTGAGAATTAAATTCCAGTAGGTTCAACAATAATTCATAATTATCATCAATATAGCTCATCATGTCATGTTCATCTGTATAAGCTACAACAATTACCTTAGGTCACATAAATGCACTTTATCTATGCACATGAAAATCGTAAAGTAATGGCATGGATGACATGAATAACTATGTGTCCGTAGGTGAAAGCCCAATTTATGGGTGACGATACTGAACTTAGTAACTTTAACTCTTAAATTAGGAAAAATTACCCTAATCCAATCTTCTTGAAATTTTAATACCTTTAATTACTTTACAAAAATTTATCTTCCTTACCCAAGAATTTCACTTTGCTTTAGTATATTTATTTCTAATATTTCCTCTTAGATTTTCTTTCTTTACATATTCCATTAATGTTAGAACATTTCTATGCATACACGTAAGGTGAAGAATTTCAAAGGATTATATTTCCTTAGATATCAATTCTGGGTTTAACCAGAGGTTTATGAGAATGTAAATTTTTAGAAATTTTTGGGATATTTTTGGATGAAAAACGGAATTTATATGAATTTATATAAAAGAAAATTCTATTATTAATTATTAAATAATAATATTATTAAAAAAAATGACAATAAAATGGAGATACAGGGGAAGGAAGACAACGGCTGCAATTTCGAAGAGAAATCGAGAATTTCAAATAGTGAGTGAATAGTAACATACAACTTTATCTCTCAATCTGGAGTGCATATTGGCTTCCGATCTCAAAACTAAAGTTGTTACTGGATTCAGAACGAAAAATATTTCAATTTTGACCAATCCGTTTTTCAAATCCACTATTGAAACGCCGTAGATCTGAAGTAGAAAATTTTAAAAAAAGGTAAATTCTAAAACTCTTACTTAGAGACCTCAAATTAGAAATCTGACACCGTAGATGGATTCAGAAGTTAGATAAACATTAGAATATGTATTTTTTTCGGTCATTTGATAACTTTTTATGTCGCGGTAAATAGTGATTTTCGGCGAGTGAATAGTATTTTCCGGTAGTGAATAGTGACCAAGCTCCCCGGAGTCATTTTCTAAGTCTTTGGACCCTCCGGACACGTTTTTGAGGTCTAATTGGTCAAATTCAGCTTGGAAAAGTATAATTTAGGGCTGTCCAATCAGGAGCCTTACCTTGTGAGTAGATAATTCTTTCTATGACTTTCTCCATGCTCTTCTTAAACTATAAATGTATTATTGTTTCTGTTTATAAATTATTTATACTATTATATGTTTATGAAATGTGTTAAAATATCTGTTATACTTACGAA
Organism: Gleditsia sinensis; assembly: GCA_037074535.1. Lineage (NCBI taxonomy): Eukaryota > Viridiplantae > Streptophyta > Magnoliopsida > Fabales > Fabaceae > Gleditsia > Gleditsia sinensis. The sequence goes on from CM073476.1 coordinate 21,607,337, forward strand.
CTGGCACATAGTTCAAGAAGAGTATGGTTTTAGAAATGGATTTTGGAACTCATTGAATATGTGGTTCTAAATGTATTTATCATTATTTGATAAAGTGAAAATTATGTGCACGATGCATTGATTTGTAAAGCTATATACTTGTGAAAATGATGCATGTCATATTATAAATGAGATTGAATGGCAAGCGTAAAGCTCATGACGAGTTGCTTGATATTTTACATGTATATATATGTATTGATGAATATCGGCTGATTGTATGGCTTGTGACGGTACCGAATAGGGGACGCCTTATTAGCCTAAGTGAGCCGGGGGAGGGCCGCTCCAACCTGGTGATAGTGGTAATGTGAGGAGGTAGGAGGGTGATGTACTCACATTCTCTGATCACTTATTGTGACTAGGGTCGAGGTCACTATGCGTATAGCAAATGAATTATCTTTTCATTGCATTGACCAAATCGCTGAGTGAGGCAGGTCATTTTCACATCAAATTGCATTGACCAGATCGTCGAGTGAGGCAGGTCATTTTCAAATTGCATTGGCCAGATCGCCGAGTGAGGTAGGTCATTTTCAAAAGTGATGATTTTATCTCCAAATCTTAATATTTTACTATAACTTATACAGCTGAGCATAACAACATTTGTTTAATGATCATACCATGGTGCATTTGGTTTTGGATATCTGAATATCCTTTGATTTAAGAATATTTGAAATACGGGTCCCATATGAATGTACTTCTGAACTGTATTTTCTATGTGACACATTTTAAAATATAAGTACATCCATATGCTGACCTAAGAGGTCATAGGAGGAATTATTTGCTTACTGAGTTGTCAAACTCAGTACACGATATTTTCACATTTTTCAGATAAGAATATCAGAGTCTGATTCGGCAGATAGGTGATATATTCTCTGGTTAAGTCTTCATTGCTTCCAAGACTCACGGTCTTTGAATCATACTATGTTTGTATTCTAGAGTGCTTTGAATGCTACAAGCAGGATCCTCGTTTCTGTTGTACTTTGATGTTTATAGACTTGGTCTGTATATTGTGTATACATGAGAGATCCTATATGTATCTGTTCTCATGATATAGAATTGAATTATGTATCTTTATGAGAAATATCTGATTGCGGAAATAATTGTAAAAAAAAAAAATTTTATTTTACGTAACGTAAATTGGGGGCGTTACAAGTTGGTATCAGAGCATTAGGTTTCCCTGTGGTCATCAGAGCAAAGGATTCTTTAGTATGACCTTTAGTATCGATATGAGCCGGACATATTTATACTTCAGGTGCTGCTGATGGATTCTATAGGGTTTCAAATTCCTTTCTATTCCAAGTTACTAAAGTTTATAGTATAAGATAGATTGTGACATTTTAAGAAGTTTCTATGGATCAATTATAGCTTGAAAGTGAAAGAGATATGCGTCTTAAAGAATTTAAAGAATTGATACAAATACCAAATATGGTGGTTTCTGAATATGACATCCGATGTACCCAGTTGTCTAGTTATGGTAGATTGTGATGTGATATTGAGAATGGATTAGTTGACATTATGTCATGTCATTATGAAATGTCACTATAAAGTGATTAAATTCAATATTCTTGGGGAATTTTCTTTCTTGATACAAGGAGATCGTAGTGAGATACCCATTAATCTAATCTTTGCTTTAACATCCCATAAGTGATTATAAAAAGGTGTCAAGAATATTTGACAATGATGAGAGTTGTTGATATAAAGCATATCAGTGTAAATCAAGTTCCAGTGCTTAGAGAATTTTCTGATATAATTTCTGAGAAATTGCTAGGATTACCCCAAAACAATAAATAGAATTTGGTATTGATTTATTTCCTGGAACCTAACCAGTGTCTATATTACCATATAGAATGGCACCCACTGAACTTAAAGAACTGAAAAAGGAATAGTTAGAAGACATGTTAGACAAGGAATTTAAAAGCCCTAATACTTTTACTTGGAGTGCTCTAGTTTTATCTGTGAAAAAGAATGATGGATCACTATGACTATGCATAAATTATAGACAAGTGAATAAAGTGATAATGTGGAATAAATAATCATTACCTCGTATAGATGATCTGTTTGATCAGTTACAAGGTGCTCAATGTTTTTCAAAAATTGATTTGAGATATGAGTAACATTAATTGAGGATAAGGGAAGATGATGTACAAAACATTTCTTTTAGAACTCATTATGGGCATTATGATTCCTTAGTTATGTTATTTAATTTGACAAATATCCTAACTGCATTTATAGATTTAATGAATAATAATTAGGTCATCCCTATATCAACTTGTTATTATATTTATTGATGATATACTAGAATATTTTAAAAGTTCAGAGGATCATAAGCAATATTCAAAGATAGTTTTACCAACTCTAAGGGAGTATGGTTGGTAAAAATGGTATCTAAGTAGACTCTAAGAAAGTAAAAGTGGTACAATCATAGCTACGTTTTACGACATCTAAAGATGAAGATCCAAATCCAATTTACGCTTTCTGCGGTTGTCTGTCGTCCATTCTATTTGAGCCATAGCTGGATCAGGTACATGAACATATGCTTATAAAGCATCAATCAACTCGTCAGCATTTGAAACTGAAATGAGAATTCGTCGTGCTGAGTGTGAGATGAACCTTTGTTCCACAACATGATCAAGAAAAGACAACAGACTGTCAAAGAAGTGGTTAACATTTAACAAACCTATCGGTTTGTGATGCATATTCATTTGTGCCTAAGAAACTATTTGAAAAATCTCTTTTAAATTACCAAAACCACCTGGTAAGGCAATGAAGGCATCGGCATTGCTCATCATTCTAGCCATGCGTTCATGTATGGAAGCTACCCTAAACTCTTCCCCAATTGTCTTTCCTACGATGTTAAATGCAACTAGAGCTGTAGGAATAATACCTAGAACTTTGCATCCTCCTACATGGGCAGCTGTGGACACACACCCCATTAATCCACGGTTACCACCACCATAAACTAAATGAATTTTTCTCCTGGCCAGTATCATACCCAGGTTTTGTGCAACTTTCACATACTCTCCATCTTTTCCAGGACTAGAACCACAAAAGACACAAATATTTTAAAATTGACGAAATGTAATTCCCTCCATAGCTGCACACACCTTAACTTAGACTATGAAAGTAAAGAAATTAACGTGTGCATTTATAGAACTCAGAGAATGGCATACTTATGATAGCTATATGAATAGGCCGGGAATAATTAGAACAATATGTGAGTGATTGGTTGATATTAGCTAAATTGAAGGTAAAATTTTCAAAAATGACGGCCAGCATGTATATGTACAGTAGTTGTGATAGTCGCTCATATTAGGCATATCAAGAGAATAAGGTTAAAATATCACCAGAAATTTGTCTTTTCCTTGTTGTCCTTGATGAAGTATTGATGTCTTGATTCTTGTAGGGAAGTTGTAGGAGATAGGTGTCATTGTAAAAAAAAAAAAGTGAAGATGGAAACCAGATAATTATTGAAGAGGGAAAATTAAATGATTTTTCTTGTTTTCCCAATGTTCTTGCTAGTCGACTAGCTATGTTGAGAAATTTTAATTTAGACTGGTTATTTTACAGTTGATTGATTACATCTATTTTGAAGCAATCAACTGCATCCTACCAGTTAACTACATATTCTTTGATTTTCACATGCTTTTATAAGCTCAGAAATGTTTGCTTTCTTCATGTGCTATCTTTCCACCGAATACCAACAGATTTAAAGTAGATTTTGGTATGTATATTCAAACCTTGCGGCCACCAGTTTTTACCGAAATAGTAGCTAGATTTTGTGTACAGATTTTCAAGAATTACGGACATCGATTTTAATTTTATTTCAATGCTTCGTCCAAATTTCTGACTTCCTATTTTGGCACCATGCTTTATTATGAATTCCACATTTTTTGCTATATTGTCCTACATTAATGTTTGGCATTAAATGTAAAGTTCTTTTCCTTCATTACAAGAAAAGTTAATTTATTTTCTCTGCAACTCAGTTATTTTGTGTCCAAGTGGTTAGTAGATTAACGTAATAAAATTTTTGAAAGGAATAGATGGATGATGATCTAATAATGCTTTGACGAATGTAATCAAGGGAATTAATGCTGTTGAAGATTTGAGAAGTACAGTGTGGGACGTAGGATTTAAGTTAATCTTAAAATTTTTAATTTGGAAACATGGAGAATATTTTAGGAATCATCTATGAGAATAATGTAAGTGATTAAGATATTTATGTTAAAGATTTATACCATGCTAAATTGAGTCTAGTATTTAGAATGTAAATTATGTTGAGATGGGAAATTCATGTATGGATAATTGTTGAGAAAGGAGATTTCAGAAGAAGCCATATATTGTGAATATGGATAACCCGAGGTAATAAGGATATACTGAGATATAAAAAAAAATTGTACTAGTATAATGGTAAAAAGAAGATACAAGTGAAATTTTTCATTGGTGGGTATGTTAGCAAGTACGAATTGGATATATTATTGTCGAGAAAGTTGGGAGAAATCAATTGTCCTTAGTTGAATTTACTCATATCAGTAATTATCATGCCAATATACAATGGCACCATTTGAAGTTTTACATGAACATCATAGGTTTCTTAATATGTGAAAGAATTGAGAAAAGTTAAACTTTAGAAATCTAATTTGGAATAACATGCAATAGATAGAATATGACTTACCTAAATTGATGATGCTAACTTGAAGAGCATGTTTCAAGCATATGTTTTTGAGATTGGTAGGAGATTTCTTAGCAGAATTTTTCTATAATGAAATGATATTAGAAGATTTAAACCTTATGCAAGAGGTGTTACAAATATTCTATTAAATGACTCAGTGGAGTTAGATTTATTATAAGATGTCATTGATAAAGTGAAATTGATTAGAAAAAGAATACTGGAAACTCAATACCGGCCAAAAGTTTATAAGGACCATGAATGTTGAGCACTAAAAACTATTAGTTGGTGACCGTATATTCTTGAAGGATTCACCAATGAAAGAGGTAATGAGATTTGAAAAGAAAGGGAAGTTACACCCTCGGTATATAGAATTATTTGAAATTCTTAATAGGATTTGTTCAGTGGTTTATCGTTTGGTTTTACTACCTGCATTGGGTAATGTTCATCCAGTTTTTCATGTCTCTATGCTATGAAAATATTTACCAGATCCAACACATATTATACAATGTCCACTGATTCAGTTACAAGAAGATTTAACCTATGAGGAACAACCAGTAGCAATAGTGGACAGATAAATAAAGAAGTTGCGGTCAAAAGAAATACCTACAGTGAAGGTGATATGGAAAAATCACTCTTCTAAGGAAGTTACTTGGAAAAGAGAGAAGGATATACGCGCCAGATATCCGCATTTGTTTGAACCATGAGGTTAGGATTTATCTGCAATTAAGGTGATGAAATTTGGGGACCGAATTTCTTTAAGGGGGAAGAATATAATAACCGTAAAATTTAACGAACATTCCAATTAAAGAAAATTTAGAATAAAAGAGAGAATTTTGAAAATAGAGATAAGAACCATAGAAAATATGTATATTTATTACATGGATTAAAGAATTACAAAAGAAATATAAGAATTTACGTTTTGGAGCGTAATTTTATATTTTTTAAATGATAGTATTTTGCTATAAGCAAATTTCAAAATGATTATGTTTTGCTATTAAAAGAAGTATTGTGTTGCTTAAATAATTATACCGGCCTCTAATGAATTTTTATGATATTTTTAGAAATATCCTTTCTTTTAATATGAATAAAGATATTTATTTTAAAATTTGTTTTATAACGATTTTTATCAAGAAAAATTATGATTTAAGAGTTTAACCAGAGGTTTATGAGAATGTAAAATTTTAGAAATTTTTGGGATATTTTTGGATGAAAAATGGAATTTATATGAATTTATATAAAAAGAAAATTCTATTATTAATTATTAAATAATAATATTATTAAAAAAAATATGACAATAAAATGGAGATACGGGGGAAGGAAGACAACGGCTGCAATTTCGAAAAGAAATCGAGAATTTCAAATAGTGAGTAAATAGTAACATACAACTTTATCTCTCAATCTGGAGTGCATATTGGCTTCCGATCTCAAAACTAAAGTTGTTACTGGATTCAGAACGAAAAATATTTCAATTTTGACCAATCCGTTTTTCAAATCCACTATTGAAACGTCGTAGATCTGAAGTAGAAAATTTTAAAAAAAGGTAAATTCTAAAACTCTTACTTAGAGACCTCAAATTAGAAATCTGACACCGTAGATGGATTCAGAAGTTAGATAAACATTAGAATATGTATTTTTTTCGGTCATTTGGTAACTTTTTATGTCGCGGTAAATAGTGATTTTCGGCGTGAATAATGGCGATGAATAATGATTTCCGGCGAGTGAATAGTATTTTCTGGTAGTGAATAGTGACCAAGGTCCCCGAAGTCATTTTTTAAGTCTTTGGACCCTCCGGACACATTTTTGAGGTCTAATTGGTCAAATTCAGCTTGGAAAAGTACAATTTAGGGCTGTCCAATCAGATGCCTTACCCTGTGAATAGATAATTCTTTCTATGACTTGCTCCATGCTCTTCTTAAACTATAAATATATTATTGTTTCTGTTTATAAATTAATTATACTATTATAAGTTTCTGAAATGTGTTAAAATATCTGTTATACTTATGAACTAGCACACAGTTCAAGAAGAGTATGGTTTTAGTAATGGATTTTGGAACTCATTGAATATGTGGTTCTAAATGTATTTATCATTATTTGATAAAGTGAAAATTATGTGCACGATGCATTGATTTGTAAAGCTATATACTTGTGAAAATGATGCATGTCATATTGTAAAAGAGATTGAATGGCAAACGTAAAGCTCATGGCGAGTTGCTTGATATTTTACATGTATATATATGTATTGATAAATATCGGCTGGTTGTATGGCTTGTGACGATACCGAATAGGGGACGCCCTATTAGCCAGAGTGAGTCGGGGGAGGGCCGCTCCAACCGGGTGACAGTGGTAATGCGAGGAGGCAGGAGGGTGATGTACTCACATTCCCTAATCACTTATTATGACTAGGGTCGAGGTCACTATGTGTATAACAAATGAATTATATTTTCATTGCATTGACCAAATCGCCGAGTGAGGCAGGTCATTTTCAAATCAAATTGTATTGACCAGATCACCGAGTGAGGCAGGTCATTTTCAAAAGTGATGATTTTATCTCCAAATCTTAATATTTTACTATAGCTTATACAGCTGGGCATAACAACATTTGTTTAATGATCATACCATGGTACATATGGTTTTGGATATCTGAATATCCTTTGATTTAAGAATATTTGAAATACGGGTCTCATATGAATGTACTTCTGAACTGTATTTTCTATGTGACACATTTTAAAATATAAGTACATCCATATGCTGACCTAAGAGGTCATAGGAGGAATTATTTGCTCACTGAGTTGTCAAACTCAGTACACGATATTTCCACATTTTTCAGATAAGAATATCAGAGTCTGATTCGGCATATAGGTGATATATTCTCTGGGTGAGTCTACGTTGCTTCCAAGACTCACGGTCTTTGAATTATACTGTGTTTGTATTCTAGAGTGCTCTGAATGCTACAGGTAAGATCCCCGTTTCTGTTGTACTTTGATGTTTATAGACTTGGTCTGTATATTGTGTATACATGAGAGATCCTATATGTATCTGTTCCCATGATAAAGAATTGAATTATGTATCTTTATGGAAAATATCTGATTGCGGAAATAATTGTAAAAAAAAATGTTTATTTTACGTAACGTAAATTGGGGGCGTTACAATTATCCACTCACAAGGTAAGGACTCCAGATTGAATAGCACCAAAATGTACTTTTCCAATCCACATTTGACTAAGCAGACTTCAAAAATGTGTCCAGAGGGTCCAAAAATCAAGGAAATGACTCTGGGAACTTGGTCACTATTCACCACCAGAAAACACTATTTATCGTTGGAAAATAATATTCACCAAGAACAAAAAGTTGTCAGATAGCTGAAAAATTTCATATCCTGAGGTTTATATAGCTCTTGAATCCATCTACGGTGTCAGATTTCCAATTTGAGGTCTCTAAGTAATAGTTTCAGAGTTTACCTTTTTTTGAGATTTTCTACTTTTGATCTACGGCTGATTTGAGAAATTGTTCAGTCAAAATCGTAGTATTCTCGGTCCTAAATCCAGTGGTACCCTTAGTTTTGATGTCAGAGGCATGTAGACACTCTAGATCTATAGAGAAAATATAGAGGTACTATTCACACTATTTCACTATTCATTCTCTTCTCTGTTTTCCGTCTCGCTTCCACGTTCTCCTTTCCCTTTTATTATATTTTATTTTATTTTTATTTAATAATGAAATATTTAGATTTATTTTTATTTTATTTCATATATATTCATATAAATACCGTTTTCATCCTAAAACATCCCAAAAAATTCTAAAAATTTACATTCTCATAAAACTTTAGTTGAACTCTTAAATCATGATTTTTCTTGATAAAAATCTTAATAAAACAAATCACAAAATAAATATCTTTATACATAATAAAAAAAGAGTATTTCTAAAAATAAAAAAAAATTAAAGGCCAATATAATTATTTTAAGCAAAACAATAATTACTTAAATTAAAAGTAGACTTGCTTTTAGCAAAACATAATTATTTCTAAACAAATAAAAGTATTTTTGTTTATAGCAAAACATTATTTAAAAATAAAAAATTATGGGATGTTACATTCTTCCCCCTGAAGAAATTCGGTCCCCGAATTTCAACCCATCCTACCCCAAGAAATTAGAGTTACAAATCTTATTACTCAAATAATTGGGGATATCTTTTCTGTATATCATTTTTAGTTTTTAATATGTCTCTTCACTTGAGTGATTTTTTCATATAACTTAACCATAGGGATTTCTTTCATCCAAAAGTTCTTCACTTGTCGATCAACAATAAACATCAATTGTACCCATAGTTAAGCCAAATTTTTGTCCAATTGAATTTCTTGGAATTAGGTAACATAAGAAGAATATAATAGATACTTCCTTAGCATTGATACAAGAAAGTCTGTATCCACATTACTCAATCCTGATGGCAAGGCTAAACAATGTATTACTACGTCTACTTTATTCAAGTTTTCAAAAGAGTCTGTATACTAGAGCTTAACTATTTCTTTCTTTTCAAACCTCATTACCTCTTTCATTGGTGAGTCCTTCAAGAATATGTGGTCACCAACTGATAATTTCTAGTGCTTAACATTCATGGTCTTTATAGACTTTTGACCAGTATTGAGTTGCTTGTATTTTTTTTTTATCAATTCCACTTTATGCAAAATACTCAACAGATAATATATATACATTTAAGGAACTCTTAAACCATTGTGCATTTCATTCCTTTATATCCTCAAGCTCACGTGCATATATCTATAGGTTGATATTGGGAAATGCACACATAAAAGATCATATTCACATCCATATTGGGTAACTATATTTTCTTATTCCAGACTTCTATCAAGTCATCTTTGATTCTCACATGTCAATATCATCCCATGAATATCATCATCTTAATCTATCATCTATTTTTATCCTAAAATCCTTTAATCAATATGTTAAACATACATAGCAATAAATCCACCAATCCTTTTTAACGTTTATGTACCACTGGCACATGTCTAACAATTCCAACTTACCTCATCACAGTAACTTTATACCCTCTTATTAACACCAATAAATTCATTATAAAAAATATCAAGCCTTTCTTCTATTATATCTAAAAGCACCTCATTCTAACTTATATCAATCCCGTTTAATTCACCCAATCATTTCAAGAAGATTTTTTTCAACAATTACTCATACAAGAATTCTCAATTTCAACTTAATTCACATCCTAGATACTAGACTCAATTTAGCATAATATAAACTTTTCATACAAATATCTTAATCACTTACATTATTTTCGGACATGATTCTTAGAATATTCTCCATATTTACAAATTAAGAGTTCAAAGATTAATTTAAATCCTAGTTCCCATATTTTATTCCTTAAAACTTCAACACCACTAATTCTCTTGATTAGATTCGTTAAAACACCATAAGGCCATCATCTGTCCATTCCCTTCAAACTTTTCATTACTTTAACCTACTAACAACTTAGACACCATAATAATTGAGTTTCAAAGAAAGTAAATTAACTTTTCTTGTAATGAGGGAAAAGAACTTTGCATTTAATGTCAAACATTAATAAGGAAAAATGCAGTAGAACAGATGAAAAGCATAATAGAAAACGGTGCCAAAATCAAAAATTTGGAAAAAGCATTAAAAGAAAATTAAAATCGGTAGCCGCAAATTTTGAATATATGTGCCAAAATCTACTTAAAAACTGTTGATATTCAGTGAAAAAGAAACATTTCTAGGCTTATAAAAGTCTGTAAAAATCAAAGATTACGTAGTTAACTGGTAGGATACAGTTGATTGCTTCAAAATAGATATATTCAATCAACTGTAACATAACCAATCCAAATTAAAATTTCTCAAAATAACTAGTCGACTTAATAATACTGATACTCGATTGGAAAAAACATTAGGAAAACAAAATACATCATTTGATTGTCCCACTTCAACAACTAACTTGTTTGCATTTTCATTTTTTTTTACAATTACGCCTATCACCTACAACTTTCTTACAGGAATCAAGACATCAATGCTTCATTAAGGACAAGGAAAAGACAAATTTCTGGTGATATCTTAACTTTATTCTCTTTATATGCCTAATATGAGCGGCTATCACAACTACTGTACATATACATGCTTGCCGTCATTTTTTAAAATTTCACCTTTAATTTAACTTATATCCACCAATCACTCACATAGCTGTTCTAATTATTTTCGACCTATTCACATAGCTATCCTAAGTATGCAATTCTCTGAGTTCTATAAATGCACACGTTAATATCTTTACTTTCATACTCAAAGTTAAAGTGTGTGTAGCTATGGAGAGAATCACATTCCGTCAGTTTTGAAATATTTGTGTCTTTCGTGGTTCCAGTCTTGAAAAAGATGGAGAGTATGTGAAAGCAACACAAAATCTAGGTATGGTGCTGGCTAGGAGAAAGATTTCTTTAGTCTATGGTGGAAGTAACCGTGGGTTAATGGGATGTGTGTCTACAACTGCACATGTAGGAGAATGTCAAGTTCTAGGTATTATTCTTACAGTTCTAGTTGTATCCAACATCGTAGGAAAGACAATTGGGAAAGAGTTTAGGGTAGCTTCCATGCATGAGCTCATGGCTAGAATGATGAACAATGCTGATGCCTTCATTGCCTTACCAGCTGATTTTGGTACTTTAGAAGAGATTTTCCAAATAGTTTCTTGGGCACAACTGAATATGCATCACAAACCGATAAGTTTGTTAAATGTTAGTCACTTCTTTGATGGTCTGTTGTCTTTTTTTTATCAAGCTATGGAACAAAAGTTCATTTCACACTCAGCACGACGAATTCTCATCTCAGCTTCAAATGCTGAGGGTTGATTGATGCTTTACAAGCATATGTTCATGTACATGATCCAATTACAGCTCAAATAGAATGGAGAACTAACAGCTGCAGAAAACGCAAATTGGACTTAGATCTTCATTTGTAACTGTAGTAGGACATGCCATTGTTGTACTGCTTCTACTTTCTTAGGGTTAATTTGGATACCATCCTTACCAACCATACTCCCTTAGAGTTAGTAAAATTATCTTTAAATGTAGCTTATGATCCTCTGAACTCTTGAAATATTCTAGTATATCATCAATAAATATAATAACAAATTTATCTAGGGATGACTTAATTACTATTTATTAAATCTATTATTGTAGTTAGGGAATTTGTCAAACTAAATGACATAACCAAGAACTCATAATGCCTATAATGAGTCCTAAAAGAATTTTTTTTAATATCCTCTTCCCTTATCCTCAATTAATGATATTCATATCTCAAATTAATTTTTGAAAAAATATTGAGCACCTTGTAACTGGTCAAACAGATCATCTATACGAGGTAATGAGTTTTTATTCCACATTGTCACTTTATTCAATTGTCTATAATCTATGCATAGTCATAATGATCCATCCTTCCTTTTCACAAGTAGGTCTAGAGCACCTCAAGGAGAGTACTAAAGCGTATAAATCCCTTATCTGATAAGTCTTACAACTAATTCTTCAATTCCTTGAGTTCAGTCTTTACCATTCTATATGGGGGTATAGACATTGGTTAGGTTTCAGGAAGTAAATCAATACCAAATTCTATTTTACATTTCGAGGTAAACCTGACAATTTCTCAGGAATTACATCAGAAAATTCTCTAACCACTGCAACTTGATTTACACTAGTGTACTTTATATCAACATCTCCCACTACTGCTAAATATCCTTGGCACCTTTTTGTAATAACTTATAGGCTGCTAAAACAGAGATTAGATTTTTAGGTACCTCACTACGGTCTCCTTGTATCAAGAAAGAAGATTCTCCAAGAATATTGAATTTAATCATCTTTAGATGACATTCTAAAATGGTTTGACATATTACCAACCAATCCATTTCTAATATCATATCAAAGTCTACCATATACATTCAGGTAAAACAGATATTATATTCAGAAATGATCATTTTTGACATTTGTCTCAATTCTTTAAATTCTCTGGGACACCTATCCCTTTCACTTTGAAGCAATAATTGACCTATAAATACCTCTTAAGATGTCACAATATTCAATCAACTTTATACTAAGAAATTTAATAACTTGGAATAGAAAGGAAATTGAAACCCTATAGAATCCCTCAACAGCAACTAAAGTATAAATATGTCCGGCTCATAACCATACTAAAGGTCCTACTAAAGAATCCTTTGCTCTAATAGTCACAGGGAAACCTAATCCTCTCATACCAACTTGTAACGCCCCCAATTTACGAGCAGGTGAAACAAACATTTTTTTCTGCAATCAGATACTTTTCTTAACATGTATAACATTATTCTTTGTCATAGAAATAGATACATATAGATTCTCTCATGTATATAAATTATACAAATCAAGTTAATAAATGCCAAAGTAATAACAGAAGTAGGGATCTTGCCTGTGGCATTTCAGAGCATACTCTAAAGTACAAGTACAATATAAATCAAAGTCTATGAGCCGTGGAAACAAAGTAGGCTCACCCAGAGATCATGTTGTCTAGCTGGTCGACTACCTGAAAAATCAGATTCTGTATTCTTATATGAAAAATGTAGAAATATCGTGTAGTGAGTTTAACAACTCAGTGAGTAGATAATACCTTTTATGACCTCTTAAGTCAGCATATGAATGTACTCATGTTTTAAAATTTGTCACTTAGAAAATACAGTTTAGAAGTACATCCATATGGGACTCGTATTTCAAATATTTTCAAATAAAAGGATATTCAGATATCCAAACGATATTTAGTACGGTATGATCATTAAACAAATGTTGTTATGCTCAGCTGTATAAGCTATAGTAAAATAATAAGCTTCTGAGATAAAGTTATAAACTTTTAAAATGACCTGCCTCATTCGGCGATCTGGTTAACCCATACACACATTTGCTATACGCATAGTGACCGATCGACTACAGTCACAATAGTGATCAGGGATTGTGAGTTCATCACCCATTTGCCTCCTCACATTACCACTGTGACCCGGTTGGAGCGGCCCTCCCTCGGCTCACTCAGGCTAATAGGGTGTCCCATATTCGGTACCGTCACAAGCCATACAACCTGTCGATATTCATCCATATATACAAATACATATATATACATGCATATTCACCAAATACAATGTATAATTATCAAGCAACTCGTCATGAGCTTTACGCTTGTCATTCAATCATAATCAGTAACTTTATAGTTTTACAAATCAATGCCTCATGCACATAATATTTACTATGCAAAATAATGATAAATACATTTAGAATCACATATACATACCCTTTCTCGAGGCAATCATATAGCTTTATACATCAATATCACATGCATAAATATTCATTTCACCATTTAATGAGAAATATATGTAAAATCAGATATACCATGAGTTTATAAATCCATTTCTCAAAACTATACTCTTCTTGAACTATAATCAAAATTATGAGCAATTTAGATATTTTTAATGCATTGCAGAAACATATAAAAGTGTAAATATCTTATAAACATAATCAAATACACGTTTAAAGATCAAGAAGAGTATAGGGCAAGTCACAGAAAGAATTATCCACTCACAATGTAAGGGCTCCAGATTGGACAGTTGCAAAATGTACTTTTCCAATCTACATTTGACTAAGCAGACTTTAAAAATGTGTTTAGATGGTCTAAAAATCAAGAAAATGACTCCGGGGACTTGGTCACTATTCACCGCTAGAAATACTATTCATCGCTGGAAAATATTATTCACCAAAAACAAAAAGTTGTCAAATAGTTAAAAAAAAAATCATATCCTAAGTTTTATAAAAATCTTAAATCCATCTACGGTGTCGGATTTCTAATTTGAAGTCTTTAAGTAAAAGTTTCAGAATTTATCTTTTTCTAAAATTTTATACTTCCGATCTATGGTGATTCTATAGCTGATTTGAGAAATTGTTCGGTCAAAATCGTAGTATTCTCCATCCTGATTCCAGTGGTGCCCTTAGTTTTGATATCAGAGGCTTGTAGACACTCCAGATCTAGAGAGAAAATATGGCGGTACTATTCACACTATTTCACTATTCATTCTCTTCTCGATTTTTCGTCTCCCTTCCACGTTCTCCTTTCCCTTTTGATTTTTTTTTTATTTTTTTATTATTTAATAATTAAATATTTAGATTTATTTTTATTTTATTTCATATATATTCATATAAATACCGTTTTTCATCCTAAAACATCCCAAAAACTTCTAAAAACTTAAATTCTCATAAAACTTTAGTTGAACTCTTAAATCATGATTTTTCTTGATAAAAATCTTAATAAAACAAATCACAAAATAAATATCTTTATACATAATAAAAGAAAGAATATTTCTAAAAATAAAACAAAAATTTATTAAAGGCCAATATAATTATTTTAAGCAAAACAATAATTACTTAAATTAAAAGTAGACTTGCTTTTAACAAAACATAATCATTTCTAAACAAATAAAAATATTTTTGTTTATAGCAAAACATTATTATTTAAAAATAAAAAATTACGGGATGTTACAAATTGTCTATGGTTAATTAGGATTAACTATTATGCATTATATTAATTGATAGGATGCGTGATCACTGTTTTATCACATTTTAGGTTATTAACTAATGAACTAAAAGTTGAAAGTTAATACTGAAACTTAATAGTTAATTAGGGATATCTTAATCACAAAAGTAGTTTAAAGATCTCTAGAAAATAAATCAATTTGTAGGCATGAGAACCCCTATTAATTGAATCACATGGTAAGCATAGAACTTAATGGAGTTAGGTTAAACTAAGAACTACAAAAGTAGGCAATTGGATTAACCTAGGTACAATTAGTAGTGCTTGAAAGAGGTTATTAATTAATTAACACAAAACCATCCCCAATTACCTAGATAATTGCAATTAGAGGTATATATTGATTGTTGAATATCATAAGTGTGGTAAACCTTAACCCTAGGCTTTTGTTAATTGATTATCTTATTTGCTTAATTATGATTTCTTTTAATTGAATTACATTGATTTAGATAGCTTGTTTTGTAGAATTCTTGTAATTGATCTTTGGTCTTTGTGGGATGCAACCCGTACTCATCGGACTAGCTACAACTACGTCGTGCACTTATGGTTATTTAGTGAAACACACACAACAATAATCAAAACTTCAGAAGAAATCATAACACTAAATCCCAAAAAAGATGAATTTCAACTTGTTTTAGCTAAATCTTTACAAAAACATATTAAAAAATATAATTTTATTCACATTGGATACGTACAAGTAGCTGCCAAACCTCTACACAAATTAGGATTAAATTATTCCTTTCTTATGTATGTTAGAAATGGTAGATATAATCAATTTTATGAGTCCGTCTATGGAGCTATAGAAACCAGCCTATCTAAATTACCAACAAACTTTAATTGTTTCCATAATTGGATAGTATGTCTCAAAGAACAAAATCATGAAAGAAATATTCTTTTGAAAATCAAATTACATGGATATGATATGATACTTGGAACAATTCTAGCACTAATTATCTATAGAGTTCAGTACAAACTTCACAATTTAGCTATGAGCAATGTTCTTATACCCTGTAAGGAAGGAGAAACTTCTCGTTTTCTTACGGATATGACCAAAGCAAATATGTCAATTCCATAAGTAATTCTATGGGATTCGATAGAATATCCTAAAGAATGGAATTTACAAAATATAGCTATACCAACAGAGGTACCAGCCCTACCAATAAGTAGGATTGTTCAATATCCATCTGGAAGTAGAGGATTATCTTTCCAAAAACCTAGACGAAGTCTAGATTTACCAAAAAATTATAGAACTAGAATACACAAAGGATGATGCTTTTGTAACTAGCTTTAGGACAACAAATCAAAGCATCCATATAGCTATACATTCCAACTTTAATGGAGCATCCACAATTAACCTAAGAGAATTAGAAACTTTCTCTAGGATCTTGAAACCAGTGTATACTCAAAGCCAAAAGGGAAAAGAAGTAGTTGAAAATTGTAATGTCCCTTTTTTTCTAATTTTTTAGGTGATTATGCATCAGACAACATCCATTCAAAAGATATGCATCTTATATATATATACATGATAATTGAGTTTTATACTCATAAATTAAATATTTTCATCTTATCTTTTTTCCATAATTAAGCTTATATCTCCCTTACTTGTCTTTAATTTTGTGTATTTCTTACAGATAGAGAGAAGAATAGAAAATGGATTCAATTGGAGGAATCAGAGCTAAATTGTGGTTTTTTTGGGAATGATGTCTATAAATCAAGCAGATAAAACAAATTCATTAAGGATGTCTATATATATATATATATATATATATATATATATATATATATATATATATATATATATATATATATATATATATATATATATATATCTATGGTCCTACGGGCCCCTTTCCTCTAGCCATCACCCAGGGGTACTGCTGGTGGAAGAGGTGGCTCAAGTGTAGGAACCTTGACCATGTTGATGACCTGGAGGTTCACCACTACGGTGAACTGCCCCAGGTATGGGACGTCCACTATCTGAAGCTCTAGTAAGATAGTTAGCACAACAAACGACATTTCACTTATTTGAACATAACACCACAAAATATAGTGAGATAAAAAATTCCAACAAGATCAACATCCAGTATAAATACATGTGTAAGAGAAAACTTATGTGTTATGTTTAGCTGTATAAACTACAGAAAAAATTTTCTCTTTTGAACAATAAAAGTACAGTAAATACATGCAAGCTTTTTATAGGTTATGCATCAATATCACGCAAATATAACAAACTATGTATTAATAAGGAACCTGTACATGACTCATAGTGGCTCATACATTACTCATAGTGGCTCACCATCTGATAATTTCTCAATTTTCAAACCTCAGTATGGCGTGAGCCTTACCCCTACAGCTACTCACCCACTACTCAGTGCCTTGGTTGGAGTGGTCCTTCACACATTGACCACTCTAGGCTATAGGGCGTCCCTTATCCGGGTACCGTATCACAGCCACGACCCTTCAGTCACCTTACCTCCATAAGATGTCGCATGTCGCTAAGTCAACTTAGTAGTGTAAGGGTCATCCTGGACTTGTTATTCTCCTCAATGAAAAAGGATGAGGAAACATGAAGCATGGATGTGCTTCCCCCACAACATGGCTGTGTTTACTACAAATCCGCACCAAGCACAGCCTGGCCGTGTCACCAAGCACAACCATGTTCTGGCTGTGTTTTGCGTTATTTGCACATCCAGCCCAAAGCATAGCCTAGTCGTGTCTCCAAGCACGATCGTGCTTTGGACGAGAAATCCAGAAATTTCTCCCTTTTTCTCCTAAAACCAACTAAAAATCCAGCAAATAACCATACCAACATTTTAAGCATGAAAAATATAATTTAACCACGACATGTAACCTTTAAAAACATGGATTAAACTTCAAAATCTAGCTACCACAATTTCTTACAAATAAACACATCTTTCACATACATGAAATATAGCCATCACCATCGTAAATAACTCATCAATAGTTCTAGCTACCGCACCATCCCACTTCAATAAATGCATTCAATACACCCATCAAGCCATTTAACCAGGAAACTCATAAATAGGATGTTGATTTTACCTTTTCCTTCCTCCAAAGATGTTTCTCTCATTAAATTCAACTAGTTTCTCTCTCTAGAATCCTCCACCAAAACTGTAGGTTTTCCCCAACCATTAAATTCCATGGAAGCTCATGAACACACATAGAGTTAGAGAAGATCAAGAGTCTCAAAACTTGCCTTTTCCTTCTTAAAATCTTAACTTTCTCTCTCTCTCCTTCTTTTTCCTTTTCTTTCTTCTCTTTTCTCTCTTTTCTGCCATAGGGTTCTTCTGGTTGGCTGGCAACTTGCTTTGGCAAGTCAACAAGACAAATGCTAGCTTCTTGGAGAAGCTACTCCCCACTTAACCATTGGCCTTCCCATCCCTAATTATTACAAAAATGTCATGCCATTACTTTATGACTAACCATTGGCTAAGGCATTGTTTAGGTGAGTTGGAATTTACCAAGTGTTTAATCTCCTCTTGAGATGTATTCTAATGGCTTTTTGTATAATTCTCTTCATGGCTCCCTATCTTTCTTCTTATTGCACAATTGTGGCCCTGTAGATGAAAAAATTACTATTCTCTGCTTAATTATCTTTTTCAAAAATGAGAAATCTCTTATTGAATGTTCATAATTATTTTCTTATAATAACCCCATTTAATCCTTTTTAATCATTTCTTAATATTCCATTTTGTGAATATAATTATCACAAATTCAGGGTGTTACACTTCTCCCTCCCTTAAAAGGAATTTTGTCCTCAAAATTTAAGAATTTACCTGTCCTCAAACAGTCGTGGATAAGAGTTCCTCATATCTTCCTCTCTTTCCCATATAGCTTCTTTTTCAGACAGTCATTTCCACAACACCTTCATTAGCAGAACAGTTTCTACGTAAGTTAATTAGATCCGATTAAAAAGTTAAGTTTTCTTTTACTGCCACTTCTTCCTCCTGAATCACATGCGACGAATCCGGCAGATATTTCTGAAGTTGAGAGACATGAAACACATTATGAAGGTTTGATAGTCTCAGGGATAAGGATATTTGAAATGTCGATGGCCCAACTTTCTTGAGTATCTAGTAAAGTCCTATATAACATGGGCTTAATTTCTTAACCTTCATAGCTCAATCAATTCCAGTGGTCGGAGAGATCTTTAAAAATGCGTGTTCCCCTTCCTAAAAATACAAGGTCTTCCTCCTCTTGTCATAATAAATTTTCTGTCGACTCTGGACAGTTCGCATTCTATCTTATATCATTCGTATGTATTCTGTAGTATGCTGAACTAAGTCTGGACCCAACAACTTCCTCTCACCCACTTCATACCAACACAGAGACGATTTGCATCTTCTACCGTACAAAGCTTCATATGGTGCCATTCCAATACTCGCGTGATAACTGTTGTTATAAGCAAATTCCACCAACGGAAGATACTTATCCCATTCTTTTCTTCATCTAAGGTGCATGCTCCTAACATATCTTCCATTGTTTGTATCTTTCTTTCAGTTTAATCGTCTGTCTGTGGGTGGTACACAGTACTAAATCATAATTTAGTACCGAAGGCCTCCTGTAAAGCCTTTCAAAATCTAGAAGTGAATCTAGGATCTCGATCAGAAATGATGCTTCTTGGAATCCCATGCAATCAGATAATCTCCTTCACATAAAGATATGCCAATTTATCTAGCGAGTAGTTAATTCTTATAGGTAAAAAGTGTGCAGATTTTGTTAATCTATCCACTATTACCCAAATAGCATCATAACCAGCTTGAGTCCTTGACAAACCAGCGACAAAGTCCATAGCAATGCCATCATATTTCCACTCAAGAATCTCTAAGGATTGTAGTGTTCCAGAAGGCCTCTAATGTTCGATCTTGACTTTCTAACAAGTTAAGCATTTTGCTACATATTCTGCTAAATCCCTCTTCATTCCTGGCCACCAAAAAGATCTCTTTAAATCTTGATACATCTTTGTGGCTCCTGGATGGATAGCATATTTGCTCTAATGTCCCTCATCTAAAATTTTTATCTTCAGTTCTTCTCCCTGAGGCACACACATTCTTCCTCGATAAAGGATAATTCCTTTTTCCGACTTTGTGAAGTCTATTGAATTTTTTCTAATCTGAAGAAAAGGATCTTGTGCTTGCGCTTCCTTAATTTGCATCTTTAAATCGCATTCCACCCGTAGCTCACAAATAAGCAAACTTCTAGGAGTAGTTGTCACCGATAACCCCAAATTCTTGAATTCTTCAATCAAGCTCATCTCCTTTATTAGCATATGACTTAAGTGTAGAGACTTTTGGCTTAACGCATCTGCCACCACATTCACTTTCCCTGGGTGATACTTTAGTTCAAATTTATAATCATCGATGAATTCCATCAACCTTCTCTATCTCATGTTCAATTCCTTCTGATCAAAAAGATATTTTAGACTTTTATGATCATTGTATACTTCAAACACTATACTGTATAGATAATGCCACCAAATCTTCAAGGCGAAAACTATAGCAGCCAACTCCAGATCATGAGTAGGATAATTTTCTTCATGTGACCTCAGTTGTTTGGAGGCATAGACAACCACCTTGCCATCTTACAACAAAACACACCCCAGTCCTTTCTTGGAAGCATTTTTATAGACATCAAAGCATCCCGAAAGGTCTGAGAGAATCAAAACCGGAGGTGTAGTAAGCCGAGTCTTAAACTCCATGAAACTGTTTTCACATTCTGAAGTCCATTTGATTAAACTTCCTTTCCGAGTCAATCTGGTAAAGGGTAACGTTCTTTGCGAAAAATCTTACATGAACCTTCTGTAGTACCCAGCCAAACCTAGAAAGCTTCTGATTTCAGTTACTGTCTTTGTTCTTTCCCACTTGAGTATGGCTTCTATTTTGCCAAGATCTACTGACATACCATCCTTTGACACCACGTGCCCCAGAAACTTCACTTCTTGCATCCAGAACTCGCATTTCTCCAGTTTAGCAAAGAGTTTCTTTTCCTTCAAAACTTGAAGTACTAATCGAATGTGAAGTTCGTGCTCCTCTATGCCATTCGAGTAAATTAGAATTTCATTGATGAAGACAACTACAAACTAATCCAGATATGGTCGAAAGATTTGATTCATATAATCCATAAAGATGGCTGATGCATTAGTAACTCCAAACAGCATGACTAGGAACACTAAATGCCTGTATCTAGATCTGAAGGCTGTCTTGGGAATATCTTCTTCTTTTACTCGAATCTGATGATACCCTGATCTCAGATCTATTTTGGAGAAAACGGTTGCTCCCTTAAGTTGATCCAACAAGCCATATATTCTCGTAAACAGGTACTTATTCTTGATAGTCACCTTGTTGAGCTGCCTATGATCAATACATAACCGTAAACTTCCATTTTTCTTCTTTACAAATAGTACCAGAGCTCCCCATGGAAAAATACTAGGTCGAATAAAATTCTTTTCCAAAAAATATTCAATCTTCTTTTTAAGATCTTTTAACTTCATAAGAGCCATTCTATACAGTGTAATAGAAATAGGAGTCGCTCCCGACACTAAATCAATGAAAAATTCCACCTCCCGCTTAGGTGGTTGTTCAGAAATTTCCAGAGGAAAGACTTTCAGAAAATCATGAACTACTGGAATCTTAACCAGTTCTTGTTCAGTTCTCATATTAAGATTCCAAAGGAAAAACCAAAGTCTTTGCATAACAGTCCAAAAGGATCTAATTACGATTGAGCCAGTCTATCCCCAGAATCACATCTATATCCTCCAGGGGTAAGCAAATCAGATCCACGATAAAGGATCTGCCATATACTTCGACTAGGCAATTTTACAGACTAAAGAAGTGCTCACTTTTCCTCTCATTGGGGTTAATACTATCAGCTTAAATGTCAATTCAGACACAGGACAAAGCAGTTTCTCCACACAAGTAGATGATATAAAAGAATGATTGACACTCGAATCAAATAACACAATCAAATGATAGCCATGAAGATAACACGTACCTTGAATCAAATCAGGAGCTTGTTTCGCTCTGGCCCCGCTTAAAGTAAAAACTCTTCCTTTAACTGGTTGAGTCTGTTCAACCTTCTTCCCATCCTCCAAGGGAAATTGGTGAGTTATATGCCCTTTCTTTCCTAGTGCGAACCCACAAGGGTAGATCATAGAACCCACAGCCAAACACGGGAATGTGAACCGAAAAGGATCTATACCTTAAAACCCACAGCCAATGCAATGATATATACACCCCAAGAAAGCCTAAACATATTTGGTTGATCCACTAAGAACCCTTGAACAAGAGAGAACACGGACTCCCAGTATTGAAGACAGCACAAGGTTGATCAAGCCTTTATAAGTCTATTAGTTCTATAAAGAACCTTAGAGAAGAACTCTCCTCTCCAATCTGGTATTTCCAAAAAAATATGATTTGAATTCAATGACAAAAGTTCCTTACAACAATGAAAGGTTACAATACATATAGAAAAGTCTGATTTCTAGTCAAGGAAACCAGCAATTATGAAAGCAACTAATGCACATGTAATGGATTGACTAAAGAGCATCTTAAGCCTAAAATTTCAAAGTTTGAAACAAATGCAATTAATGCACATGGGCAGATTTGACTAAGGAGCCTATAAAGTCTAAAATTTCGTTCATGTACATTATGAGATACTAAATGCTAGCTTCTTGGAGAATCGACTCCTCACTTAACCATTGGCCTTCCCATCCCTAATTATTACAAAAATACCATGCCATTACTTTGTGACGAACCATTGGCTAAGGCATTGTTTGGGTGAGTTGGAATTTACCAAGTATTTAATCTCCTCTTGAGATGTATTCCAATGGCTTTTTGTATAATTCTCTTCATGGCTCCTTATCTCTCTTCTTATTGCACAATTGTGGCCTTACAGATGAAGAAATTACTATTCTCTCCTTAATTATCTTCTTCAAAAATGAGAAATCTCTTCTTAAATATTCATAATTATTTCCTTATAATAACCCCATTTAATTCTTTTTAATCCTTTCTTAATATTCCATTTTGTGAGTATAATTATCATAAATTCATGGTGTTACAAAAATGATGGATTTGAATCCATCAAATCTCTAACTTTTTCTCAAATGTTCATGATCCTAAAACTGTATAATGGATTATGGCCCAAAGGAAATTGAAAAGAATTTCAAATAGGCAAAGATTCTTTAAGGAAAGAATTCTATTTAGAAGAATTCACTCCTCAAAGAACTTGGGTCATGCTTGGTTGACTAGAATAGAAAAGAAATGCGATATAGAATTTATGATTCCATTGTTTGGTTGAATAGATTTGATGAAATAGAGCATTCCATGGAATACTCTGTTCCATCAAATAAGGGAAAACCCATTCCTTCATAATGCTCTTGCAAGTTGTGTTTCCTTTATCTTATTGTTGCACTTGGTTTGATTTTTTTATTTGTTATAATGAACTTATGTTAGAGTAATTTAATATAATTACTAGACTATATATTTTAGTATTTTAATTCTTTATGATCTTTTAAATCAATTGAATAAGAAATAATTATGTTTTATCATAAAAATGGATGAAGTGATGAACCTAAGTAGAAAAAAAAGTCATTTGTTTCCTTTTAAAAAATAATAATTTAATTCACATTAGAATAAGAATTTTCATAATTTAAAGTTTACGAGTAATTTTGTCTTTTCACTTATACTGTCTTTTCATTCCTTCAATTTATTCTCATACCAAATAATAGAATATCACATTACCTTAATTCTTTCCTTCACATACTAAACGAGATAATAGGTTTCCATTCCCCTTTCCATTCCCACTTCCTTTCCTTTTTCCATTCCCACTAAAATTCATTCCACCCAATCAAATGGGCCCTTTGTTTTTTGTTAATTTCAAAGGCCAATCCAGACAGCAAATACATGACAAATATTATCATGTATGATTGATTTTAAAACAAAAATTCATTTCTTTGATTAGTTTGAGAATGTAATGAAGCCAAACACCTAGGATATCCATTCAATAGTTCTATAAATACCAACCATAGGACTATTCAAAACTGGGTAACCATAAAAGGAGAAAACTTAAGATCTGCATTACCTCCTCAAAATCCTTTCCAAATAGAGACCATAAATTCATAAAAATCGATAATTGTCTCACCTTTTAAAGATAAAGATATAGCATAAGCTATTTCATCCAAGGATATACAATCCTTAATGGAGCAAAACAATTATACTAATAAATATCTCCAAACAATAGGGCAATAAATGATAGCAAAAACCTTTGCCCCAACAAAAGAAGAAACTAAACAAATAGAAAACCCTCGTTCAAACCTTATCAAATCCCCACAAAAAAAACAAAAGAATTTAATTTATCCCGCAAAGTCAGAATTAATTATAGGATTGATCAAGAAATAGCTAAAATACATAGGGAAAAGGATCTATCCCAGGTAATCCAAGATACATCTCTTAGCAAAACAAATTCCAGCATAAATTAGGTTCAAACCTTAGAAAAATCATCAAAAATATCTTCAGGAGAAGAAATTAAAGAAAATGATATTAAATTAAGATTAATGAACATTAAAACAAATTGGAAAACACTCATAAAACTCTATTACCCTAGAGACAATTTTCCAAACCAATGTCTTGAAGAAAGACCACAAATAATCCAAAATTCCTACAATGGAACTAATATCTATGAATAGAATATAGATGGCCAAACAAAGTATAAAATCCTTAATACTCTTTAACAAATGACAATGTGATGTGAACCCTGATATGAACCTCACCAAGAGTAGTGAGACCCAGAATCAATATGGGATCCAATTGAAAAGATCGTATTCAAATCAGATTTATAACAAAATAAATTAAAGAAAATGACCTTCATTTGGTGTGCTTTCATTTTTATTTTCTTTGGAAGGTTCGGCCTTGGGTTTGTCATCCCTCCTACTCCAATTCGACTTCCATGCTGAAGAAGAACTCGAATTTTGTCCCATTCTTGAGGATCCCTTCCTTTTTAGTTGTTGCTCCACCATTATGGCCATGTGCACCATGTCATCCAACTCCACATAATGTTACAACTCTACCACATTTTCTATATCACAGTTTAAGCCAACTAAGAATCTCGCCATTATAGCTTCTCTGTCCTCCTCCACATTGGCTCAAATCATGGCTATTTCCATCCCCTTATGGTAGTCTTCAACACTTTTAGACCCTTGAGTATGGCTTTGCAATTTCCTAAACAAGTCCCTATGGTAGTGGCTTGGAATAAATCTCCTCCTCATAACTGCTTTCATCTCCTCTTATGTCTCAATGAGTCTTTCTTTATTTCATCTCCTAGTTAAAATCAATTGATCCCACCAAATAATAGTATAGTTAGTAAATTCAAGGGCAGCCAATTTTACCTTTTTCAACTCAGAATAGTTGTGACAATCAAACACCAACTCCATCTTTTTCTCCCATTCTAAATAAAATTATGGATCATTTTTACCTTGAAAGGTTGGAATTTTCATTTTAATACTTTCTAAATTATTATCAACCCGATTCTTAACTTCTCTAAATCTCCCACCATATCTCCTGTTGTTATCACTCAAATTTCTATCAACTTCATCAAAACCATCTCTATAATACTCTTCATCTTCAACACTTTCCCTTGATTGAACTCTTCCCCTCCTACGTATATTAGGAGTGTTTTGTGATTCATCTACATGTGCATTCTCTACTCGATCTAACTGCTCATGAATTTGCTTCATCTCCACTCTCAAAACTCTTCTCATCTCACTTACTAAAGCTTCCATCATTAACTTTGGATCCACCATTCCCGATACACTTTCGGAAGTATTTTTGTCTTTGTTGTGTGACATGATTTTCCTACAAAACAATGTTAGACTAAAAAAAATCTCACAACACTAGCTCACGTGTTTCTCTCAAGATTAATGACATTCACACTCGTGTTTACTCAAATTTTGGCTTTTACCCTCTTATAAGCTCACACTCTCTTGCCTTTTATCCTCTCTTAGTCCCCTCTTTCAGTTCTTTATTGAACTCAAACAAACTCATACAAAATCTTCTTGCAACAATCCGAACTCAACTAATAGAGTACAAAGAGCAAAGGAAGAAAAAAAACAAACATAATTTTAAAAAGCAAAGGAACAAAGCAATAGAAATTTAGGAAAAATTAAAGACAAGATAAGGAATAAGAAAATCATAACAAGAAGCAACTAAAATAGAAAGAAATCAACGACTAGAGGAAAGAAAACAATTGAGATAGGAAAAATAATCAAAGTAAGAAAAACAAACAAATTAGAAGATTAAAGCAAGAGAAACAATTGATGCAAACAAAATTATTGGTTACCTTTTTTTTAGACCAGATTGTACAAACTAGGTAAAAACTTGGATTTCAACAATACTGAATTCTAACCTCTCCTTTTTTCGAATTTTTTTATATTTTGGAATTCTACACTTTTTTTTAATTCTAAATTTTTTTTCTTTTTCGGATTTTTTTTCTTCAGATATGTATGTGAACCAAGAACACAAGAAATCAAAAGAAGATAAGAAGAATGAAGAACACAAGATAGCAAGATGAAATAATAACAAGAAAAACAAATAAATAGGATAGATCAAACCTGATTTAAAACCAGGCTCTGATATCAAATGATGTGAACCCCTAATATGAACCTCACCAAGAGCAGTGAGACTCGGAATCAATATGGGATCCGATTGGAAGGATCGTGTTCTAATAAGATTTATAACAAAATAAATTAAAGAAAATGACCTTGACCCATTATTTATAAAGAGATAAGAACCAAAGGTATAAGAAATATTGTATATGCCATACTCAAGAAAGAGGAAGATTAAGAGTGATAAGTCTTGCTTGAACGCCACAACATAAATCTTGATAAGTTCAGAAAGTTCTTTAAAGAACCAAAGAGAAAACCTTCTCAATATTATTAATGATAATCGTTCATAAGTATACATGCCTATTTATAGGTCAATAACCTATACTAACAAGGAAAACTACATAGGAAACTCCTATAGGACAAGAAAAATTAGAAATAAGAAACTGTTCTAGAAACTATCAAATAGGAAACTCCTATAGGGTAAGGAAAAATACAAATAGGAAACTCTTCTAGAAACTATCAAATAAGAAACTTTCCTAGTCAAATAAACAACACACTAAAAGTAAATAAATAAATAAAAACGTAGCTTAAATTGGGCCATTAAATAAATCCTTTATTTTGGGCCTTTATTCATTTTTTGGCCTTCAATCTTCTTGTACTTTGGGTCCATATTCAGATTAGCAGGTCTTGGGCCATAGTTAAGTGTACTTTAATGTTATGGACCAGTCTTGACTCTTCTTTAGTAGTATTGCGATTTTCTCCTTGATGGGCCTCTAGAATTAGACTATTAAGTGTTACTTTGTGTCACGCCCCTACTTTTAGGAACGCGAATAACACTACTGTCCAATAACTTTATCTTTATCTATTTGTAATACACTTCATATTTTGGCATATCAAGATAATATCATGTTTTTGCAAGTTTCCATTATAACTAATTATAAATGTCAATGCTACACTTGACAGTATTACAACAGAAGCAAAGATCCTGCCTGTGACGTTCAGAGCAACTCTAGAGTACAATTATATTACAATTTAATCACTGAGAGCCCATAAAGAATTTAGGCTCACCAAGAAAGTATGACACTATTCGTTCAAGAAGCCGCAGGACCAAACTCTAGGTCTTGATCTGAAAAATATATCAACCACATGTAGTGAGTTTTACAACTGAGTGAGCAGATAATACCTCATATGACCTCTTAGGTCAACATATGGATGTACTCTTTAGTTTAAAACTTTTTACATTGAAAATTACAATTCACAGGTACATCTATATGGGACCCACATTTTAAATAATCTCTGTGTAAAATCATATTCATATTCAATTCATAAGTAATGCTGTAGAACGATAATAATTTCATAGTATGCATTAACATAATTCTTATGAAAACATTTGGAGGATCCCATATCAGAACTACCATATCAAAGTTTAACCCCTTCCGTACTTTGGTGGTATAGGATTTGCCTAAATTCAGTATCCCGCTGAGGTTTGCCCTACTACCATTCAAGAGGACACGAGAAAGGACTCTCTATGGGTATTTCCCAAGCACACAGAAAGAGAAGGCAAATCACAACTCATATAACCGACATCTCACCCATATAGGAGGCATTCTGCTCTCCTTCACATATCATCTCCCGTGTGTTGGCCCTCATACAAGGCTAGCACCACCCCCTTGTTAGTTGAGGCAATCAAGGTGCACCAGGGCTAACATCACCTACTGTTAGCAGATAGTGTTCATAGAGTGCCAATATCAATTATTTCTAATGGAGGACCACAATTCACAGCTTATTTTTGGAAAGGTTTCCAAGAAGTTTTGGGCACAAAGTTGAATCTGAGTACTGCATTCCATCCTCAAACAGATGGGCAATTAGAGCGAACCATTCAAATATTAGAAGACATGCTTCGGGCTTGTGTTTTAGATTTTCAGGGTAGTTGGGAAAGATTTCTACCTTTAGCTAAATTTGCTTATAACAATAGTTATCATGCCAGTATACAAATGGCTCCTTTTGAGGCATTATATGGCAGGCATTGCCATTTCCCGATTAGATGGTTTAAGATGGGCGAAACAAAGGTCTTAGGGCCTAATATGATACAGGATTTACTGGTCAAGGTAAAATTAATTAAGGAAAGGTTGTTAGCAGCTCAGAGTAGACAGAAGGTCTATGTTGATAATAGACGTCGCCCATTGAAATTTCCTATAGGTGAACATGTTTTTCTAAAAATATCTCCTATGAAGGGAGTAGTGAGATTTGGGAAGAAAGGGAAATTAAGTCCATGGTATATAGGACCATTTGGAATTCTTGATAGTATCGGTCCAGTAGCTTATTGTTTGGCTTTACCTCCTGAATCGGGTAATGTCCATCCAGTCTTTCATGTGTCTATGCTACGAAAATATTTACCGGATCTTACACATGTTATACAGTGTCAACATGATTCAGTTACAGGAAGATTTAACCTTTGAAGAACAACCAGTAGCAATAGTGGACAGACAAGTAAAAAAGTTGCAGTCAAAAGAAATACCTACAGTGAAGGTGATATGAAAAAATCACTCTTCTGAGGAAGCTACTTTGGAAAGAGATGAGGATATACGCACTAGATATCCGTATTTGTTTGAACAATGAGGTTAGTATTTATTTGCAACTATGGTGATGAAATTCGGAGACCGAATTTCTTTAAGGGGGGAAGAATGTAATAACCGTAACATTTAACAAAAATTCCAATTAAAGAAAATTTGGAATAAAAGAGAGAATTTTGAAAATGGAGATAAAAGAAAATATGAGAATTTACGTTTTGGGGCAATACTGCTAATGCTCTTCTGAACTTCTTAAATATACCAAGATATCATCTATGAATACAATGACATATTGATCCAAGAAAGGTTTCAACACCATATTCATTAAATCCATAAATGCAGCTGGGGCATTTGTTAAACCAAATGGCATTACTAAGAACTCGTAGTGCCCATACCGAGTCCTAAAAGCGGTTTTTGGAATATCCTTTTTCTTAATTCTTAGTTGATGATAACCAGATCTCAAATCAATTTTTGAAAAACATTGGGCACCCTGTAACTGGTCAAACAAATCATCTATTCTGGGTAAAGGATATTTGTTTTGTATAGTCACTTTCAACTGCTTATAGTCAATACATAGGTGTAGGGATCCATCCTTTTTCTTCACAAAGATAACAAGGGCACCCCAAGGAGATGTACTAGGTTGAATAAAACCTTTATCTAGTAAATCTTGCAGTTGATCCTTTAATTCCTTAAGTTCTGCAGGTGCCATCCTATAAGGAGGTATAGATATTGGTTGTGTTTCAGTGAGGAGGTCAATACCAAACTCAATCTATTAGTTTGGTGGTAATCCTGACAATTCCTCAAGAAACACGTTAGGGAATTCTCTAACCACTGGAACCTGCTCTACACTGGTATACTTCATATCAACATCTTTGACTATTGCTAAATACCCCTGGCATCTTTTTTGTAACAGCTAATGAGCTGTTAAAGTTAAAATTAAATTACTAGACTCCTTACTACGATCTCCTTGTATCATGAAGGAAGATTCTCCAGGGACATTAAATTTAATCACCTTATGGTGGCAGTCTAGAATGGCAAGACATGATGACAACCAATCCATTCCTAGATTCACATCAAAGTCTACCATATCTAGAACTATCAAATCTATAATAGTCTCCTTGTCTTCTATCAAAATTTCACATGATTTATACAAATCATTTACTAATAGGAATTCTCCCATTGGAGTAGCAACCATGAAAGAATAATGTAAACTAGCAGGATCTCTAACCAATTTCTTAGCAAAGAATGGTGAAATATAAGAATGAGTAGAACCAGGATCGAACAGGACATATGCTCTATGGGAACATACGGCTAATGTACCTGTCATAACTACATTTAAAGCCTGAGCATCCTGTCATATTAAAAAAAACTCGAGCTGGTTCTCGACCTCGACTTCTTGATCCTCTACCAGTACCACCACTACTTAACTGAACTGAAGCTGCTCTATTTGGTTGTGTTGGCACAAATGCAGGAGGTGAAGCAGGTTGTACTGATGCTTGACTAAAACTTCTTAGCTGTGGGCAATTCCTCATCAAATGACCCATTTGTCCACACTTAAGACATGGATAGTGTCAAAGAGATATGGACAGCGTCGCAGAGAAACTGGTGCATTCTATGCATATACATAAGATGAAGAATTTCTAAGGATTATATTTCCTTAGATATCTAAAATATTGTCTAATAAATTTTATTTCCTTAATTAAATATTTATGTACTTTTATCAATAAAAGAAATAAAATTAGGGATATTACATTTCTCGCCCCCTAAAAGAAATTTTGTCCTCAAAATTTCAGAAATTACCTAATAAGAACAATTGCGGATATTTCTTCCTCATGACTTCTTCCAACTCCCAAGTTGCTTCTTTCGAAGTCAAACCTTCCCATAACACCTTAATAAGGAGAATGGTTTTATTTCTCAGTTGCTTCACATCAGTGTCCAATATGGATGCAGGTACTAGCTGGTATGTTATATTCTCCTTTATTTGGATTGGTTCATCTTGTATTACATGTGATGAATCTAGAAGATACTTCTGTAGCTGTGATACGTGGAAAACATTATGCAGGTTGGACAAATTAGGTGGGAGAGTAACTTGATATGCTGATGTCCCTACTTTCTTCAGAATTTGGTAGGGTCCCAAAAATCGCGGACTTAGCTTTCTTGTTTTGAGAGACCTACCAACTCCAGTAGTCGGGGAAAGTTTCAAAAATACATGGTCTCCTTCCTCAAACTCTAGAGGTCTATGTCTCTTATCGCAGTAACTCTTTTGCTGACTCTGAGCTGTAAGTATTTTGTTTCGTATCATCCTGATTTATTCAGTGGTTTGTTGAACTAGATCAAGACCCAACAAGTTCTTTTCTCCTACCTCAAACCAACATAGTGGAGATCGGCACTTTCTACCGTATAAAGCTTCATAGGGAGCCATCTTAATACTAGAGTGATAGCTATTATTATAAGCAAACTCTACTAAAGGTAGGTACTTATCCCATCCTTTACCTTGCTCTATCACACAGGCCCTCAACATATCTTCTAGGGTTTGAATGGTTCGTTCTGTCTGCCCATCAGTCTAAGGATGGTAGGTGTAACAACTTTTTTATTTATTTATTTATTATTATACAATATAAAGTTCACATACACATCATTAATCAAAATGTACGTACAACATTTCAAACACATAAATATCTACATCTTATTGATTCTGGTTGACCAATTCTGGAGATTCGGGTGCGAGTGGTTGCACCTTTACCGGGATCTGTGCCAACTCGCCCATAAACATTTTATTTAGGATCCGCCCATCATAGAATAACTCGATCCAACATGCACTAAAATCCAGACCTATAGAAAATCTGCATAACTAATTTTCTGAACATGATATGGAAATATAGTGAGAATTAAATCCCAGTAAGTTCAACAATAAATTATCATCAATATAGCTCATCACGTCATGTTTAGTTGTATAAACTACAGAAAATATCTTTGGTCACATGAATGCATTATATCTATACACAAAAGAATCATATAGTAATGATATGTATGACAGGATTAACTATTTTCAGAATATCATATGATGGCCATCAACTTATTCTCATTTCAAGCTACTCCGGTCAAGGTGAGTATCCTCTACTCTCCGATACGGGCTTTTCTTGCTCCGTCCGACATGGCCCACTTTCTCTTTCTTTTTTCATTAACATGATCATAACCATTGGTAGGGCGTCCCCTACTGGTGCATCACACGGATTGCCATGTGACCGTGCTCATTTCTTTTCTTTTCGCAATGATAGCCAAAAATATGCTTTCAATAACAAGTATGTTCATCAAAATATAACTATTACCATAAATCATTGGTAATCATGCCATGAACATAACCATTTTAAATATCACTTTATAAAATATTTCCATGTCAGAATTTCACACTTAAGATGGTAAGAAGTTCATACAATGGCAATGGCTATGGCATATACTAGTCATTTATTATTTTCATTTATAAGATTCGTCTTCTTTTTTAAAATATTAATTTCATCTCTTCATTTTCTTTATGCTTGTCCTTTAGTCAATTCTTCTTACTTATATCATTTCTAACACATGTTCTTACAAATTTATAGAGCATTTTCCTCCAATTTGATTTCTACTATTACCCTATAGTTAAAGATAGGGTAGACTAATGTTGAAAATAGGCTTCACCAGCTTCCAAAACGGTCTAGCCATGTTCCAAGACATGGTCATGCTTTAAAAATACTTCAAATGTACTCAAAAACAGTCCCGAACACGGCTAACCCGTGCTTGAAGCACCCAGAACACGGTCTGACCGTGTTCAGTGACCTTTGCTCACTAATCAGAGCATAACTCCCTCATTTTAACTCCGATTGAGGTGATCTTGGTGTCTATGGAAAGCTAAGACAATTATCGAAAACTATTATATTAATAATATCAGCAACATAGTAATAAATCTTCCTGTTATTACTCCCTTGAATTCAATATTATTTCTTCTCGGGTAGGTTCTAACCTTTACTTACTAATCTGACTATATCTCCCACAAAAGAATTCCAAATTAAGTGATTCCAGTGGCTAAACATCCATGAAACATAAATATATAATTCATATGTTAACCATTTATTTTAATTCCTTATATAGTTTTACTAGATTTTAAAACACCGAAGCTATCCTAACATATTCTTCCCTGATTAACCATTTTCTGACCTTAGTTTACTAATCAAAACATATTTACCTCATATGAACTCTAAATTGAATGATTCCAGTGGCTAAACATCCATGACACATATATCTTTAACTCTTATGTTAACCATTTATTTTAATTCCCTACATATAATTCCCAGAAATTAAAACACAGAAGCTATCCTAACATATTCTTCCCTGATGAACCATTTTCTGACCTTTGATTACTAATCGGCCCATATCTACCTCATATGGACTCCAAATTGAATGATTCCAATAGCTAAAAATCCTTGACACATATATGTTTAATTTTATGTTAACAATTTATTTTAATTCCATATAGATTGTTCCCAGAAATTTAAAAACCGAAGCTTCAAATTCTGTCACCCATAGCCATACCCATGCAGAACTATCTATACTAACCTAAGTATTCAAACATACATCACATGCAAGATCAATATGTAACATAATATAGCAACATCCCTGACCAATCATCAAAGTTCTAAGATCAAAATCTCATATAAATATTATAAGTTTCAAAAGTTTTCTTCAAAAAGAAATATTGTTAAACTTACCTAAGAATCTCCCTAGCTTACTTAGTGAATTGGTTTTCTTGTTTCCTCTTGAAAGAAGTAGCAAGATTCCTCCCTTCCCTTAGCTTTTCTAGTAGCTTAGGTAAGAGAAGGAGGGTGAATTTTTGAACCTCAAGGATGAAAAAGAACAAAGGACTCAAGTGGAGATTAAGGTAACTTACCTTGAGTACTTAGCCTTCTAAACTTCTCCTTCTTCTTCCTTCCTTTCTTCTCCTCTCTTTCTCTCCTTTCCTCACTCTACCTTGCTTCTATTTCTCTCTCTTCCTCACTTGGACGAAATTAAAATGTTGTAGGGGTGGGTTTTGCTTAAATAGACCACCAAATAATACACCTTTCATGATCATGGGTCTACCTTATCACAATTAGGATACACTTTGTTGAATTTTTGGAAAACAAATAACTTATGTTCTTATCTTCCTCTTCCTTAGTCAAGATATGCATAGGAAAAGGAGATTTGTATTTTGAAAATTATGATGATATGGTCTTAAAATAAGGGACAAGGTCCCTTTGATTTAAGGATTCATTTCCATTTTCTTTTGTCTTAAACAAGTATGATAGATTTGCCTTTTTAGGTGGCAAATTTCTAGCCCTTGAATCTCCATTTTTTGGTTGATATTATTTGTGTGGGATAGGAATATTTTGTCCTAATGCCATGTATTATCATACCACTTGCTAAAATTATGAGTGTAGGATATAGATGTTTTTGTCCTAAAGCCTTGTATTATCATGCCACTTGCCAAAATGATGAATGTAGAATCACACCACTTGCTAAATTTTTGTCTTAATGCCATGTAACATAATCTTTATTATTATTATTACATTATTATATCATCACCTAATTTATTTTATTTTATTTTTCCTCTTGGATTTGGGCTTATTCCTACCCATTTTCTTTGCTTTGGATAAAATTCTACCTTTCTTGGAGGGCTTGGTCACATTTTCATAATTTTTGGGCTATTGGTCCAATTACTATATCCTAGTCCAAGTCTATATTTTATTTCTTGCTTAGGTAATCCAATGGGCTTGCTAGAAACTTATGTGAAGTGGAAAAACTCTATATGAAGTGTCCATAGGTAAAAGCCCAATGTATGGGTAAAGATTTTAAATTTAGTAACTCTAGTTCTTAAATTAGGAAAAATTACCCTAATCCAATGTTCTTGAAATTTTAAGACCGTTACTTGTTTCTAAATATTTATCTTCCTTATCCAAGAATTTTGCATCTCTTTAGTATGTTATTTCTAATTTCTTTCCTATTAGGTTTTCCCTCTTTATTTGTTCTCTTAATGTTAGAAACATTTTCTATGCATATACATAAGGTGAAGAATATCTAAGGATTATATTTCCTTAGATATCTAAAATATTGTCTAATAAATTTTATTTCCTTAATTAAATATTTTTGTACTTATATCAATAAAAGAAACAAAATTAGGGATGTTACAGTAGGTAGTACTGAACCTCAACCGAGTACCAAAAGCTTCCTGCAATGCCTTCCAAAACCTCAATGTGAACTTGGGATCTCTATCAGAAACGATATTTAAGGAAATTCCATGCAGTGTAACTATTTCCTGGACGTACAATTGGGCTAATTTATCCAGTGAATAGTTAATTTTTATTGTCAAAAAGTGAGCAGATTTGGTTAATCTGTCAATTATTACCCAGATAGAATCATGTCCCACTGAAGTTTTAGGTAATCCCACAATAAAGTCCATTGAAATACTGTCCCATTTCCATTTAGGTATCTCAAGAGGTTGTATAAATCCCGCCGGCTTTTGATGCTCGACCTTCACCTTTTGACAAATGAGACATTTCACCACAAACTCGGCAATGTCCTTTTTCATCCCTGGCCACCAATACATCCTTTTTAAATCCTGGTACATTTTAGTGCATCCAGCATCGACAGTGTATTTACTTTGATGTGCTTCCTGCAGGATCTTAGTCCTCAACTCTCGTTCTTGAGGGACACAAATCCTTCCCTGATACATGATTGCTCCATCTTCCATGACTGAAAAATTACCTTGATCTTTATGATCCTGTAAGTATTGGTCATGAGCTTGATCCTTTTTGATCTGGGCTCTAAGGTCACACCCTATAGTTAAACCATTAATGACTAGATTCTTTGGAGTAAGAGTAGTGGCTAGCTTCAAATTTCGAAACTCCTCTAGCATCTGTATCTCAAACACCATCATCTGACCCATGTGCAGAGATTTTTCGACTCAAGGCATCTGCTATAACATTCGCCTTTCCAGGATGATACTTTATCTTAAACTTGTAGTCATTGAGGAATTCTACCCATCTTTGTTGCCTCATATTTAACTCCTTCTAATCAAAGAGATATTTAAGACTCTTATGATCACAATATACATCAAAGGTTGCCCCATACAAATAGTGTCACCAAAT
Source organism: Gleditsia sinensis (assembly GCA_037074535.1). Taxonomy (NCBI): domain Eukaryota; kingdom Viridiplantae; phylum Streptophyta; class Magnoliopsida; order Fabales; family Fabaceae; genus Gleditsia; species Gleditsia sinensis. Next base: position 21,644,001 of record CM073476.1, read on the forward strand.
CTTTAAGGCAAACACCACTGCCACTAATTCAAGATCATGGGTTGGATAGTTTCCTTCGTGGGGTCTCAATTGCCTAAAGGCGTAAGCAACTACTCTCTTATCTTGCATCAGAACACATCCTAGCCCTTTCTTTGAAGCGTCACTATACACTTTAAAATGTCTTGTGGGGTCTGGAATAATTAAAACAAGAGGAGTGATCAGTCTTGTCTTCAGCTCCTGAAAACTAGCTTCACATTGATCAGTCCATTTGAAAGGACTTCCTTTCCTGGTCAATTTAGTTAATGGCAAGGCTATACGTGAGAAGTTTTGTATAAACCTTCTGTAGTATCCTACCAAACCCAAAAAACTTCTGACTTTTGTAACCACCTTTAGTCTCTCCCACGGAATCACTGCTTACATCTTGCTAGGATCTACGGCTAACCCTCTATTAGAGATGACATGTCCGAGAAACTTCATCTCTGACAGCCAAAATTCACACTTCTCCAATTTGGCATATAACTTTTTCTCTTTCAGCACATGCAGCACGATTCGGAGAGGTTGTTCATGTTCTTTCTCACTCTTAGAATATATCAAGATTTCATCAATGAACACTACAACAAATTGATCTAGGTAGGGTCAAAAAATAAGATTCATGTAATCCATGAAAATTGCAGATGCATTCGTCAACCCGAAAGGCATTATGAGAAACTCATAATGCCCATACCTAGTCCTGAAGGCAGTTTTTGGTACGTCCTACTCCTTGACCCTAATCTGATTATATCCTGACCTCAAATCAATTTTAGAAAAGATGGAGGCTCCCTTCCATTGATCCAATAAGTCATCTATCATAGGGAAATGGTACTTATTTTTTATAGTCACCTTATTCAGCTGTCTGTAATCTATGCATAGTCTCAAGCTCCCATCTTTCTTCTTAACAAACAATACAGGAGCTCCCCAAGGTGATACACTCGGTCTAATGAATTGCTTGTCTAATAGTTCCTCCAACTGCTTCTTGAGTTCCTGTAGTTCCTTCGAAGCCATTCGATATGGTGCAATAGAGATAGGCCCTGTCCCAGGTAGGAGATCAATAGAGAACTCTATCTCTTTCTTGGGAGGTAAGCCTGGAATATCTGATGGAAATACTTCAGGAAACTCATTGGCTATTGGGATTTCATCAAGCTTCGATTCGACTTCTAGGTTTGATAAATACAAGAGAATGTATCCAAGTACTCCATTCTTTAACTATCTATTAACTTGATTGGCATTTAGCATCAATAACTGGACCTCTTCTTTCGGAGTAGGAGGTAGAAATTCAACGGTCTTGTTACAACAATTAAGCAAAACTCGATTTCTAGACATTCAGTCTAACCCTAGAATGACCTCAATACCTCTTAAAGGTAAACAGACGAGGTCTACAGAAAAAGTTTTCTCCTGGATGGTGACTTGACAGTCTTTACATACAGAGGAAGTTAATACCCATTCCCCTGTAGGGGTTACTACGGATAGCTTATAGGGAGTTTCAGAAATAGGAAACTGAAACTTCCTAATACATTCTTTCGATATAAATGAATGACTAGCACCAGAGTCAAATAACACCATAAGAGCAAATCCATAGATATAGCATGTACCTTGAATCATTTTAGAAGATTAAGCTGCCTCTTGGCCGCTCAGGGTGAAAACCTTGCCTTTCACCTGAGGGCTCTATTCTGGCTGCTTCCCCACATTCTGTGGGCAATTTCTCGTAAAATGTCCCTTCCGTCCGCAATTGAAGCAGACATCTTGTCCCATGTAGCATGGCCAGTTACCATGCATGCGTCCGCACTTAGCGCACTTGACTGAGGCGAGGTCTTGTTGAAAAGGTTTAGCACCCGCAATCAATGGTCTCTTACCAGCTCCATATCCACTTCTTTACATGTTCTTTCCAGGGTTGGAAAAATTTTTCTTCCTCTTCCATAGGTTTCGCCATTGATTCTCGTCCTCCATTGCCCTTAAACTCTTTTCTAGGAGTCTGCATTTATTTATCAGAGGTACAAACTCCCTGATCTCCATATCTATAATAGCATTCTTTATCTCTGGGTTTAGTCCCACTTCAAACTTAACCGTCTTCCATGCTTTATCTGGGTTATATCGCAGATAAGAGGAGAACTTAGACAGCTCCTCAAACCTTGCGATATATTGGTCCACGGTCATGCTGCCTTGCCTAAGTTGGAGGAATTCAATCTCTTTCTCTGCCCGTACAGTACTTGGAAAGTACTTTTCAAAAAAAATGTCCTTGAACACTTGCTAGGTGATCTGTCTTCCCTAATGAGCTAAAAGTTCTCTAGCTCCACGCCACCAGTATTCTGCTTCATCCTTTAACATATATGCAACAAAAATAACTTGTAGCTCTTCAGTACAGCCCATCACTTCAAAGATTTTCTCTAGTTCCCTTATCCACCTTTCGGCTACCTTGGGTCATAGCCACCTTGAAAACAAGGTGGTCTAGTCCTCAAGAACTCGGATATGCCATTATCTTTTCCAGTCATCCGGTTGTTAGCACTATTCTCACCATTTGGGTTATTAGTATTCTGGAGATATTGTAAAATTTGGTTAGTGGTCATGACTTGGTCTCGAATTGCCGTGGCCAGGTTGTGCAGGGTTTCCTCTGCATTGGTTGCTGGATTCCTCCTTGGTGGTGCCATATCCTACTGTGGCAAAAACAAAGTTATGCTGTTATTGAGTTGATCAAGCTCAATAGTTAGTTCAAAAATATTTAATAGCAGTCATAACAGCACCTTGGCATATAAATAGGAAACACTAGTAATTTCTTACCTATATGAATCACTGATCCCCTACACAGCACACCACAACACACTCAAGACACTATAAGATCAATTTAGATAACCATCCACCCACTGGCCATCTAGGATCGACCTCCTCTGATACCAATTATGTAACAACTTCATTTATATAAATGTAACAATTTTTTTTTATATATTTGTAAAATTCCATGAAGTTATTACTACTTTAATTCTAACCACTTAACTCGTAATAATAATCACTTTAACTAAGCATAATTGTTATTGACAGTGATACAATACTGAGTTTCCATACACACCATTCTTTTACAAACTACACATAATTATTTTACAAACATTTGCACAAAGATACATATTAGTTCTAATCATCTAAGTCGACTACTTCCGGGGACACTGGTGCGGGTGGCACCTCCACCAGAATCTCAGTCACATCTACTACAGATACATCTGATATAACTGGTAGTTGCCCACGGTAGGGTAACTCGATCCAACGTACGGAAATAATAAGTGTCATTGAGAAAATCTGCATTATTCTTCTGAACATGATATGGAAATATAGTGAGAATTAAATCCCAGTAGGTTCAACAATAAATCATAATTTACCATCAATATAGTTTATCATGTCATGTTCAGCTGTATAAACTACAGAAAATATCTTTGGTCACATGAATGCATTATATCTATGCATATAAGAATCATACAGTAATGATATGTATGACAGGATTAACTATTTTCAGAATATCATATGATGGCCATCAACTTATTCTCATTTCAAGCTACCCCGGTCAAGGTGAGTATCCTCTACTCTCCGGTACGGGCTTTTCTCGCTCCGTCTGACATGGCACACGTTCTCTTTCTTTTCTCATAATCATAATCATAACCGTTGGTAGGGTGTCCCCTACTGGTGCACCACACGGATTTCCTTGTGACTGTGCTCATTTCTTTTCTTTTCACAATGATAGCCAAAAATGTGCTTTCAATAACAAGTATGTTCATCAAAATATAACTATTACCATAAATCATTGGTAATCATGCCATGAACATAACCATTTCAAATATCACTTTATAAAATATTTCTATGTCATAATTTTACACTTAAGATAGTAAGAAGTTCATACAATGGCAATGGCTATGGCATATACTAGTCATTTATAAGATTCGTCTTCTTTTTTAAATATTAATTTTATTTCTTTATTTTCTTGATGCAGGTTTTCATCATATCTAACCTTCTCTTATTAATTAGAACAAACCTCCCTCAATTGAACTCCGATATAGGTGATCTTGGTGTCAATTTCAAGATAAAACAATTATCTAAAACTATTATGTTGAATATTGTAGTGAAATATTAAGAAATCAAGGTGATATTACTCCCTCAATGTACAGGTTATTTCTTCTCGGATAGGTTCTGACCTCTACCAACCAATTGGACCATATCTACTTCATATGGACTCTAACTTGAGCGATTCCAGTGGCTAAAAATCCATGATACATATATCTATAATTTTTATGTTAACCATTTATTTTAATTCAATACATATAATTCTCAGAAATTAAAATACACAAGTTATCCTAACATATTCTTCCCTGATGAACCATTTTCTGACCTTTGACTACTAATCGACTCATATATTCCTCATACGAACTCCAAATTGAATGCTTCTAGTGGCTAAAGCTCCGTGACACACATAGATATAATTCTTATGTTAACCATTTATTTTAATTCTCTACAGATAATTCCCAAAAATTAAAATCCAAAAGCTATCCTAACATATTATTCCATGATGAACCATTTTCTGCTCTTTGAGAACTAATCAACTCAAATTTTCCTCATATGGACTCCAAATTGAATGATTCTAGTGGTTAAAAATCCGTGACACACATAGCTATAATTCTTATGTTAACCATTTATTTTAATTCTATACAGATAATTCCCTGAAATTAAAATACAGAAGCTATCCTAACATATTCTTCCCTGATGAACCATTTTTTGACCTTTGCCTACTAATCAGCTCATATCTTCCTCATATGGACTCCAAAATGAATGATTCCAATGGATAAAAATCCATGACACTCATAGATATAATTCTTATGTTAACCATTTATTTTAATTCCTTACAGATAATTCCCAGAAATTAAAATACAGAAGCTATCATAACAAATTCTTCCCTGATGAACCATTTTCTGACATTTGACTACTAATCAGACCATAACTACCTCATATGGACTCCAAATGGAATGATTCCAGTGGCTAAAAATCCATGACACATAGATATTGCATTCTTATGTTAACCATTTATTTTAATTCCCTACATATAATTTTCATAAATTAAAACACAGAAGCTATCCTAACATATTCTTCCCTGATGAACCATTTTCTGACCTTTGCTTACTAATCGGACCATATCTACCTCATATGGACTCCAAATTGAATGATTCTAGTGGCTAAAAATTCGTGACACATATACCTTTAATTTTTATGTTAATTATGTATTTTAATTTTCAACAAATAATTCCCAAAAATTAAACACATAAGCTAAAAATTTGCGACTCATAGCCATACCTATGCAGAACTTTCTATACCAGTCTAAGTATTCAAACATACATCACATGCAAGATCAATATGTAACAGGATATAGCAACATCCATGACCAATCATCAAAGTTCTAAGATCAAAATCTCATATAAATATTATAAGTTTCAAAAGTTTTCTTCAAAAAGAAATATTGTTAAACTTACCTATGAATCTCCCTAGCTCACTTAGTGAATTGGTTTTTTTGTTTCCTCTTGAAAGAAGTAGCAAGATTCCTCTCTTCACTTAGTTTTTCTAGTAGCTTAGGTAAGAGAAGGAGGGTGAGTTTTTGAACCTCAAGGATGAAGAAGAAAAATGGATTCAATTGTTGATTAAGGTAACTTACCTTCAGTACTTAACCTTCTAAACTTCACCTCCTTCTTCCTTCCTTTCTTCTCCTCTCTTTCTCTCCTTTCCTCACTCTACCTTGCTTCTATTTCTCTCTCTTCCTCACTTGGACGAAATTAAAATGTTGTAGGGGTGGGTTTTGCTTAAATAGACCACCAAATAATACACCTTTCATGATCATGGGTCTACCTTATCACAATTAGGATACACTTTGTTGAATTTTTGGAAAATAAACAACTTATGTTCTTGTCTTCCTCTTCCTTAGTCAAGATATGCATAGGAAAAGGAGATTTGTATTTTGAAAGTTATGATCATATGTTATTAAGATAAGGGACAAGGTCCCTTTGATTTAGGGATTCATTTCCATTTTCTTTTGTCTTAAACAAGTAAGATAGGTTTGCCTTTTTATGTGGAAAATTTCTAACCCTTGAATCTCCATTATTTGGTTGATATTATTTGTGTGGGATAGGAATGTTTTGTCCTAATGCCATGTATTATCATACCACTTGCTAAAATTATGAGTGTAGGATATAGATGTTTTTGTCCTAAAACCTTGTATTATCATACCACTTGCCAAATTTATGAATGTAGAATCACACCACTTGCTAAATTTTTGTCTTAATGCCATGTAACCTAATCTTTATTATTATTACATTATTATATCATCACCTAATTTATTTTATTTTATTTTTCCTCTTGGATTTGGGCTTATTCCTACCCATTTTCTTTGCTTTGGATAAAATTCTACCTTTCTTGGAGGGCTTGGTCACATTTTCATAATTTTTGGACTATTGGTCCAATTACTATATCCTAGTCCAAGACTATGTTTTATTTCTTGCTTAGGTTATCCAATGGGCTTGCTAGAAACTTATGTGAAGTGGAAAAAAAACTCTATATGAAGTGTCCATAGGTAAAAGCCCAATGTATGGGTAAAGATTTTAAATTTAGTAATTCTAGTTCTTGAATTAGGAAAAATTACCCTAATCCAATGTTGAAATTTTAAGACCTTTATTTATTTCTAAAAATTTATCTTCCTTATCCAAGAATTTTGCATCTCTTTATTATGTTATTTCTAACTTTTTTTTCCTATTAGGTTTTCCCTCTTTATTTGTTCTCTTAATGTTAGAAACATTTTCTATGCATATACATAAGGTGAAGAATTTCTAAAGATTATATTTCCTTATATATCTAAAATATTGTCTAATAAATTTTATTTCCTTAATTAAATATTTATGTACTTTTATCAATAAAACAAATGAAATTAGGGATGTTACACTGTGAGTCTTGGAAGCAACGTAGACTCACCTAGAGAATATATCACCTATCTGCCGAATCAGACTCTGATATTCTTATCTGAAAAATGTGGAAATACCGTGTAGTGAGTTTGACAACTCAGTGAACAAATAATTCCTCCTATGACCTCTTAGGTCAGCATATGGATGTACTTATGTTTTAAAATATGTCACATAGAAAATATAGTTCAAAAGTACATTCCTATGAGACCCGTATTTCAAATATTCTCAAATCAAAGGATATTCAAATATCTAAAACCATATGCTGCACGGTATGATCATTAAACAAATGTTGATATGCTCAACTGTATAAGCTATAGTAAAATATTAAAATTTAGAGATAAAATCATCACTTTTAATGCACCTGCCTCACACGGAAATCTGGTCAATGCACTGAAAATATAACTCATTTGCTATACGCATAGTGACCTCGACCCTAGTCACAATAAGTGATCAAGGAATGTGAGTACATCACCCTCCTGCCTCCTCACATTACCACTGTCACCTGGTTGGAGCGGCCCTCCCCCGGCTCACTCAGGCTAATAGGGCATCCCCTATTCGGTACCGTCACAAGCCATACAACCAGCCAATATTTATCAATACATATAAATACATGTAAAATTATCAAGCAACTCGCCATGAGCTTTACGCTTGTCATATTTATCAAGCAACTCGCCATGAGCTTTATGCTTGCCATTCAATCTCATTTATAATATGACATGCATCATTTTCACAAGTATATAGCTTTACAAATCAATGCATCATGCACATAATATTCACTTTATCAAATAATGATAAATACATTTAGAACCTCATATTTAATGAGTTCCAAAATCCATTTCTAAAACCATACTCTTCTTGAACTATGTGCCAGTTCATAAGCAAAATAAATATTTTAACACATTTCAAAAATTTATGATAGCATAAATAATTGTAAACAGAAACAATTATATATTTATAGTTCAAGAAGAGCACAGGGTAAGTCATAGAAAGAAGTATCTACTCACAAGGTAGGACTCCTGGTTGGACAGCCTTAAAATGTACTTTTCTAATCCAAATTTGACCAATTAGACCTCAAAAACCTGTCTGGAAGGTCCAAAGACTTTAAAAATGACTCCGGGAGCTTGGTCACTATTCACAGCGCGAAAATACTATTCACTCATCAGAAAATACTATTCACCCGCTAGAAATTACTATTCACGATGAACAAAAAGTTGTCAGATAGCTGAAAAATTTCATATCCTAAGATTTACCTAACTCCTGAATCCATCTACGGTGTCAGAATTTCAATTAGAGGTCTCTAAGTAAGAGTTTTAGAATTTACCTTTTTTTCTGAGATTTTCTACTTTAGATCTATGGCGATTCAACAGCTGATTTGAAAAATTGATCGGTCAAAACCGTAGTATTCTTTATCCTAAATCCAGTAGCACCTTCAGTTTTGAGATCGGAAGCCAATAGGCACTCCAAATCTATAGAGAAAGTTGAAAGTTACTATTTACTCACTATTCACTTACTATTCACCTTTCTCGTTTTTTTTCCTGAAATTTTGCCCCCGTCCTTTTTCCCCATTACGCTCCTTTCGCTTTTCATTTTATTTATTTTTTTAATAATAATAATAATAATTTAGTAATTAATAATATGGTTTTATTTTAAATAAATTCATATAGATTATGTTTTTCACCCTAAAATATTTCAAAAATTTCTAAAAATTTATATTCTCATAAACCTTTAGTTAAACTCTTAAATCATGATTTTTCTTTATAAAAATCATAATAAAACAAATCTCAAAATAAATATCTTTATACATATTAAAAGAAAGAATATTTCTAAAAATACAACAAAAATTCATTAAAGAACAATATAATTATTTCAAGTAAAACAATAATTATTTTAATTAAAAATAGACTTACTTTTAGTAGAACATAATCATTTTTAAACAAATAAAAATATATTTATTTATAACAAAACATTATTATTTAAAACTAAAAATTATGGGATGTTACACTGACCAGGATAACTTGATATAAAAAAAAGTTGATAACCATCATATGATATTCTGAAAATAGTTATTCATGCCATACATGTCATAACCGTACGATTTTCAAGTGCATAGATAAAGTGCATTCATGTGACCTAAAGATAATTGCTGTAGCTTATACAAATCAACATGACGTGACAACCATTATTGATATTGATTTATTGTTAAACCTATTGTGATTTATTTCTCACTATATTTTCATATCATGTTTGAAAAATTAAGTTATGCAGATATTCTTTATGACTAGCTTTTAGTGTACGTTGGGTCGAGTTGGCTAAGATCCCGATGAAAGTGTAACCACCCGCACCCATATCTCTAGAATTGGTCAATATGGATGAATAAAATGTAGACTTATGTTTTATTTTTGTACATATGTTTTGCTTAATAATGTGTATGTGAACCCAGAATTGTATAAGTGTTAATAGTATTTCTTAAACCTTATTTATATTTGGTTAATTTAATTGAATTTTATTATGAGTTAAATAGTTAGAAGTACGAAGGTAATGACTTCATGGAATTTTAGAAATATACATATAAGTATATTTGTAAAAAAAATAGAGTTGTTACATCAAGGATCCTCTATGAATGACATAAAGGGTTTTGAGTCGAGCCAACAACATTAAACAAAGGCAATTATTGGGAGGCAACCCAACATAGTCATAAAAAATATAGAAAAAAAGAGAGGTGGAAATTGGAAAAATTCAAGGTTTAGTAACATAACACACTCATTCCACCCCAAACAAATTCAGGAAAGTTCACTTAACTCATATGTTTTCATATATTCTTTCCTATTCTTATCATTTTTTTACATGGAGGACAATGTAAAATTTAAGGGTGGGCGTAGAAGTATATTTGTCTGAATAATTGTGACCCTATTCTAAGCATCAATTTTCTTATTTTCACTATTAATGCACTTTTATTGCGTTTATCAAGTTGAGTGATTGTGTGAATGTTTCAATTGATATTTTGGGATGTTAGGCACAGCTAACAGGCAATGATATGACTATACAAATTTTTTTAGCTCTTGAAAAATGTAGAAAATTCATGGTTGTGTGCAATTTTATCCCTTTTGCAAGTTATTAATTTTGACTTCATAATCATGAAACATTTTTACACAATAACTTTGGGCATTTAATTTGTCTTTTACTTAAAGAAGTTTTATATAACTCAAAAATATGTTATGATCTCAAAAGGATTCTAGAACTTATTTGAATGTTGTTTAAGGCGAAATCCTAGGTTAATACTATTATATAGGAGATGATTTAGGCATTATTTGATAGATTGAGCCTTTCAAGCCTAACATAAGCAATAAAATATCCTTGGTTCCTCTATTTTGAGCTTAATGAACTTTTTCTTCTAAAAACCACAAATGAGCCAAAAGCCAAATTTTGTATGAATATCCTAATTTTTAACCCTATTCACTCATTTCATGATTATTTTTTTGAGTATTTGTTTTGTATAAATTTATTGAAAAAAGGGTGGAAGGGGGGAGCCAAGGAAAGAAAAGAAATATGCAAGAGAAAGAAAAGAAAAATCCAAATAGGATGAAAGCATATGCTGTGAAAGAAAAGAAATAGAGAACCAAGGAAAATGATTAATTAAATTCAATTGAAGAAAGAAAATGAGTGTAGGGGAGAAATCCTCGCCTAAAAATTGACAAAAGCTCAAGAGATCAGATTTAATCAAGTGGTGCTGATTGATCGAGTCCAAATTTGTATCATTTATCATACCTTATACCCTGGTCACATTACAATCTAAATAAAGGCCTATTGATCCTATAGGTAGTTTTAGCCCACATTAGTGAAGAGTACCATAAAAAATAAGCCTATGGAAAGCTTAAACTAATTTGAGACATGTACCCCAAATTTTGGGATAAATAAACTCATCCAGGTGAAAGAAAATTTAGTGACCCAAAAGAACACACACACTCAGGATTCAAGAAAATAAAATAATGGATTACGTTCTAGTTAATCTTGTACATGGTTATGATCTTTCAAAAAATTTCTTGAGCTTATTTTTAAGTTATGAGGCAAAATCTTGGTAAGCCTAACACTCACTATATATATTGATCTTTGTTTTTGTCATTAAGGATTATTTTGCTTGAGGACAAGCAAAAGGTTGAGTGTGGGGGGCATTTGATATGTTTATAATAAAGTATTATTTTAATACATTTAAGCTAACTTTTTGTTTAATTTAAGTAGAATATAAATATGAATTAATTAAGTTTTTTGTTTTGTGTTTTAGGAAGAAGAAAGAAGAAAAGAAGAGAACAATAGAGAGAAAATCATGAAAAAATGTTGATTTCTAACCCTTCATCACTAATTGAGGCATATCTCACTTATTTGAACTTTGACTAAAGTGATTCCAGTGCATATGAAAAGAAGAAACATAGAGATACAACTTTTATGTTCTGCACTTTGACAAATTCTAAAAGTATCTAGGCTCCCTTTCCCTCACAAGAGAGCATTTCGGCGTCGCATCATTGAGGATCCGGAGTGCCGCAGCACTGAACTCCCCAGAACTAAAGCGCCATAGGCCTTGTCAATCTAATTTTGTAGCACCGCAATGCTCGCCACTGCATCAGAATGTTGAAGTCATAATTTTTACGTCTTTTTAGCTCCAATTGAAGCCCGATGGGCCAGGTTTTGACTTAGAAATTGTTCTACTTCAATGACGAGCAACCAATCTATTAATAGAGGAAGAAAGGAAGCATCAAGGAGGAAGGAAGCTTTTAATTACCTTCTTTAATTCTTCTCTAGATTTTCTTAAAGCCCTGCGCGGCTAATTTACTTTTAGTTGGTAGAAGAAAATTGAAACCTCAAGGGATCTTTATGCATTGTGAGAATTGGATTTGATTTTATTAGTTCAATCTTAACCAGGTAATAATTATTATCCACTCTTCTCTTTTCAATGATTATTCATATAATTGCTAGAGAGGCCTACTAGTATATTATCTATCTTAATCTACTGCTGAGTTATGTTCTAAACAAAGTTTTCATTACTATAATTCATGAGAAAAATAGGATTAACAATTTTGGATTATAAATCATTAACTCTATGATGAATGATCAACTAAATTAGATATAGCCAATGTGTTTATATTTGTTTATCTCTATCAGTTTCTCTAGTTCTTTATGCGATAAATAGGTTAAACTTTACCGATGTGTTAAAGGATATCTTATTAATTAAGGTTTAATTGAGACAATTGTTATCAATTACTAGACTTAAGGAGGAACAGGTTTAAAATTTAATTATGTTGTCAATGATCAATGCAATCCCTTAATGGTGGATATCAACCAAAGCCGACGCCTTTATTATTAATTAATCTCTTTTTAATGACTTTCATTCTTGTTTACTTTGTTTTATTTGCAATCATCAACCCCCCCTTTCTACTTGACATAAGGTAATTCCAATCTCTATAGGATCGACCCTTACTCCCATGATCACAGGTTAGTTGAGAGGTAAGGTATCAATTTGGGTGTACCTGTGACAGTACGCACCAAACATCATTTTTGGTAGTAAAAGATATGACTAATAAAATTATCTATGGATATTATCCAAGAGCTGTCCATTTTCGGTGAATATCAAAGGGATAATAACTAAAAGACTATGACAAAAAAATAATTTTTCAATTTACACGATAACCAGCTTTAAAAAAAATTTAAACTTGGTCAAATATAAACAAAACCAAATTAACTACCTTTCTAATGAAATATATTTTAGAATAATAGAACAACAATTACAAAAACCATTAATTAAAAGAAAGATTACATATCTACAAGAGAAAATACAAACTCAAATATGTGATGATTTTCCAAATGCTTTCTAGTATAGAAAACAACATATGGTAGATTTGCCACATGAGAAACACTTTTCAGAAAGACAAATACCAACAAAAGCCAAACCAATATAGATGCACCAAGAACACTTGGAACATTACCAAAAAGAGATCAATGATATTCTGGGCAAAAGAATAATTAGGTCAAATAAATCTCCTTGGTCATGTGCTACCTTTTATGGTAATAAAAATGAAAAATTGAAAAGGGAACACAAAGACTAGTAATAAATTACAAATCCCTCAAATGGATAAGATATCCAATTCCAAACAAGAAAGATTTGTTGAACCGCTTGTATTAAGAAAAGCTCTTTTTAAAATTTGATATGAAATTTGTAACATCCCTAATTTCTTTTCATGTATTAATAAAAGTACAAAAGTATTCAAAGTAACATCCCTAATTTCGTTTCCTTTATGGATAAAAATACATAAATATTTAAGGAAATAAAATTTAGTAGACAATTTTTAGACACCTAAGGAAATATAATCCTTAGAAATTCTTCAACTTACGTGTATGCATAGAAATATTTTAACATTAATGGAATAGGTAAAGAGAGAAAACCTAAGAGGAAATATTAGAAATAAACATGCCAAAGAAAGTTAAAATTATTGGATAAGGAAGATAAATTTTTGTGAAGTAAGTAAAGGTTTTAAAATTTCAAGAAGATTAGATTAGGGTAATTTTTCCTAATTTAAGAGTTAAAGTTACTAAGTTTAGTATCTCCACCCATAAATTGGGCTTTCACTTAGGGACAATTCATATAGAGGTTTTCCACTTAACATAATTTTTTTAGCAAGCCCATTGGATAACCTAAGCAAGAAATAAAACATAGACTTGAACTAGGATATAGAAATTGGACCGGTAGCCCAAAAATCATGAAAATGTGACCAAGCCCATTATCAAATGTAGAATTTTAACAAAAGTAAAGAAAATGGACAAAAGTGAGCCCAAATCCAATAGGAAAAATAAATAAAAAATTAAAAATAAAAATAAAGTGATAAGATAATGGTGTAATCAAGATTAGGTGAAATGGCATTAAGACAAAAATTTAGCAAGTGGTATGATAATACAAGACTTTAGGACAAAACATCTATATCATACACTCATAATTTTAGCAAGTGGTATGATAATATATAGCATTAGGACAAAACATTTCTATCCCACACAAATAATTTCAACCAAATAATGGAGATTGAAGGGCTAGAAATTTGCCACTTAAAAAGGCAAACCTATCATAATTGATTATGACAAAAGAAAAAGTAAACGAATCCCCAAATCAAAGGGACATTGTCCCATATCTTAAGAACATATTATCATAATTTTCAAAATACAAATCTCCTTTTCCTATGCATATCTTGACTAAGGAAGAGGAAGACAAGAACATAAGTTGTTTGTTTTCCTACAATTCAACCAAGTGTAACCTAATAGTGATAAGGTAGACCCATGATCATGAAAGGTGAATTATTTGGTGGTCTATATAATAAAATCCACCTTTACAACATTATAATTTCATCCAAGTGAGGGAGAGGAAAAAATAGAAGCAAGGTAGAGTGAGGAAAGGAGAGGAAGAAAGGAAGAAAGAGGAAGGAGAAGTCTAGGTGACTAAGTGCTCCAGGTAAGTTTAACAATATTTCTTTTTGAAGAAAAGTTGTGAAACTTGTAATATTTATATGGGATTTTGATCTTAGAACTTTAATGATTGGTCATGGATGTTGCTATATCATGTTACATATTATGTATGTTTGAATACTTAGGTTGGTGTAGATAGTTCTGCATGGGTATAGCTATGGGTGGCAGAATTTTAAGCTTCTATGTTTTAATTTATGGGAACATTCTATAAGGAATTAAAATAAATGGTTAACATATGAATTATAGATATATGTGTCACTAATTTTTAGCCACTGGAATCATTCAATTTAGAGTTCATATGAGGTAGATATGGTCCAATTAGTAAACAAAGGTCATAAAATGGTTAATCAGGGAAGAATATGTTAGGATAGCTTCGGTGTTTTAATTTTTGGGAACACTCTATAGGAAATCTAAAACAATGGTTAACATACCAAATGTAGATTTATGTCTCATGGATTTTCAGCCACTGAAATCATTCAATTTAGAGTTCATATGAGGTAGATATGATCCGATTAGTAAACAAAGGTCAGAAAATGGTTAATCAGAGAAGAATATATTAGGATAGCTTCGGTGTTTTAATTTCTGGGAATATGTTATAAGGAATTAAAATACATGGTTAACATATGAATTATAGATATGTGTGTCATGGAGTTTTAGCCACTGGAATCACTTATTTTGGAATTCTTATGAGGGAGATATGGACAGATTAGTAGGTAGAGGTCAGAACATAACCGAGAAGAAATAACATGTACTTTGAGGGAGTAATATCACCATGATCTCTTAATATTTCTTTCAACTATTCAACATAATAGTTTTAGATAATTGTTGTATCTTTAAATTGACACCAAGATCACCTAGATCGGAGTTAAATTGAGCGAGTTATACTCTGATTAGTAAGAGAAGGTTAGATAGGATGAAAACCTGCATCAAGAAAATAAAGAAATAAAATTAATATTTAAAAAAGAAGATGAATCTTATAAATGAATATAATAAATGACTAGTATAGCCATAGCCATTGCCATTGTATGAACTTCTTACCATCTTAAGTGTGAAATTTTGACATGGAAATATTTTATAAAGTGATATTTGAAATGGTTATGTTCATGGCATGATTACGTATGATTTTTGGTAATAGTTATATTTTAATGAACATACTTGTTATTGAAAGCATATTTTTGGCTATCATTGTGAAAAGAAAAGAAATGAGCACGGTCACATGGCAATCTGTGTAGTGCACCAGTAGGGGACGCCCTACCAACGGTTATGAATATGTTAATGAGAAAAGAAAGAGAAAGTGTGCCATGTCGAACGGAGCGAGATAAGCCCATACCGGAGAGTAGAAAATACTCACCCTGACCGGGGAAGCTTGATATGAGAATAAATTAATAGTCATCATATGATATTATGAAAATAATCAATCTTGTCATACATGTCATTACTGTACGATTCTCATGTGCATAGATATAGTGCATTCATGTGACAAAAGTTATTTACTGTAGTTTATACAGCTGAACATGACGTAATGACTATATTGATAATGATTTATTGTTGAACTTACTGGGATTTAATTCTCACTATATTTCTATGTCATGTTCAGAAAATTAGTTATGCAGAGTTTTCTATAGCTCTGGCGTTTAGTGCACGTTGGGTCGAGTTATTCTATGATGGGCGGATCTTAAATAAAATGTTTGTGGGCGAGTTGGCACAGATCCCGATGAAGGTGCAACAACCCACACCGGAATCTACGAAATTGGTCAACCAGAATAAATAAGATGTAGATATTTATGTGTTTGAAATGTTGTACGTACGTTTTGATTATTGATGTGTATGTGAACTTTATATTGTATAATAATAAATAAAATAAATAGTTGTTACATAATTGGTATCAGAGCAAGTCGATCCTAGATGGCCAGTGGGTGGATGGTTATCTGTATCGATCTTATAGTGTCTTGAGTATGTTTGTGGTTGTGCTGTGTAGGGGATCAATGAATTCATATAGGTAAGAAATTACTAGTGTTTTCTATCTATATGCCGAGGTGGTGTTATGACTGCTGTTAAATATTTTTGAACTAACTATTGGGCTTGATCACCTCAATAGCAGCATAATTTTGTTTTTGCCATAGTAGGAAATGGCACCACCAAGGAGGAATCCAGCAAACAATGTGGAGGAAACCCTGCACAACCTGGCCACGGCAATTCGAGACCAAGTCATGACCACTAACCAAATTCTATAATACCTCCAAAATGCTAATAACTCGAATACTGCTAACAACCGAATGGCTGGAAATGATAACGGCATATCCGAGTTCCTGAGGACTAGGCCACCTTGTTTTCAAGGCGACTTTGACCCAATTGTAGCTGAAAGATGGATAAGGGAGTTAGAGAAAATCTTTGAAGTGATGGGCTGTACTGAGGAGCAACAAGTAATCTTCGCTGCATATATGCTAAAAGATGAAGCAGAATACTGGTGGCGGGGAGCTAGAGAACTTTTAGCTCACCAGGGAAGGTAGATCACTTGACAGGTGTTCAAAGACAACTTTTTGGAAAAGTACTTTTCAAGTACTGTGCGGGCAGAGAAGGAGATCAAATTTCTCCAACTCAGGCAAGGCAGCATAACCATAGACCAGTACATCGCGAGATTTGAAGAGTTTTCTAAGTTCTCCTCTTACTTGCAATTTAACCCAAATGAAGCATGGAAGGCTGTTAAGTTCGAAGCGGGACTAAACCCGGAGATAAAGAATACTGTTATAGCTATGGAGATCAGGGAGTTTGTACCTCTGATAAATAAATGCAGACTCCTGGAGAAGAGTTTGAAGGCAGTGGAGGATGAGAAACAAAGACGGAACTTTTGGAAAAGGAAGAACGGGCCACAAAATTCTGGCAGAAATGTTAGAGGAAAAGGACAGGGTACTGGCAAGAGGCCAATGACTGTGAGTCCTCGACCCTTCCAACAAGACCTTGTTCCAGTCAAGTGCACTAAGTGCTGACGTATGCATGGTAACCGGCCATGCTATATGGGACTAGATGTCTATTTTAAATGCGGACAGAAGGGCCATTTTGCAAGGAGCTGCCCACAAAATATGGGAAACCAGCCAGAACAGAAGCCTTAGGTGAAAGGAAGGGTTTTCACTCTGAGCGGCCAAGAGGCAGCTCAATCTTCTGAAATGATTCAAGGTACATGCTATATCTATGGATTTGCTCTTATGGTGTTGTTTGACTTTGGTGCTAGTCATTCATTTATATCGGAAGAATGTATTAGGAAGTTTTAGTTTCCTATTTCTGAAACTCCCTATGAGCTATCTAAAGTTACCCCCACAGGGGAAAGGGTATTAACTTCCTCTGTATGTAAGGACTGTCAAGTCACCATCCAGGAGAAAACCTTTTTTATAGACCTCGTCTGTTTACCTTTAAGATGTATTAAGGTCATTCTAGGGTTAGACTGGATGTCTAGAAATCAGGTCTTGCTGAATTGTTGTAATAGACCGTTGAATTTCTATCTCCTACTCTGAAAGAGGAGGTGCAGTTCTTGATGCTTAATGCCAATCAAGTTAATAGGGAGTTGAAGAATGGAGTAATTGGATACATTCTCTTGCACTTATCAAATCTAGAAGTTAAAGTGAAGCTTGATGAAATTTCAATAGCCAACGAGTTTCCTGAAGTATTTCCATCAAATATTCCAGGCTTACCTCCCAAGATAGAGATAGAATTTTCTATTGATCTCTTACCTGTTACAGGGCCTATCTCTATTGCACCTTATAGGATGGCCTCGAAAGAACTACAAGAACTCAAGAAATAGTTGGAGGAATTGTTAGACAAGCTATTTGTTAGACCAAGTGTATCACCTTGGGGAGCTCCTCTATTATTTGTTAAGAAGAAAGACGGAAGCCTTAGACTATGCATAGACTATAGACAGCTAAATAAGGTGACTGTCAAAAATAAGTATCCTCTCCCTAGGATAGATGACTTATTGAATCAATTGAATGGAGCCTCTATCTTTTCTAAGATTGACTTGAGCTCGAGATATCATCAGATTAGGATCAAGGAGGAAGATGTACCAAAAACTGCCTTCAGGACTAGGTATGGGCACTATAAGTTTCTCATAATGCCTTTTGGGTTGACAAATGCACCTACAATTTTCATGGATTACATGAATCGCATTTTTTGACACTACCTTGATCAATTTATGGTAGTGTTCATTGATGACATCTTGATATATTCTAAGAGTGAGAAAGAACATGAACAACATCTCCGAATTGTGCTGCAAGTACTGAAAGAAAAAATGTTGTATGCCAAATTGGAGAAGTGTGAATTTTGGCTGTCAGAAATAAAGTTTCTCGGACATGTCATCTCAAATAGAGGGGTAGCCGTAGATCCTAGCAAGATGGAAGCAGTAATTCAATGGGAGAGACCAAAGACGGTTACAGAAGTCAGAAGTTTCCTGGGTTTGGCAAGATACTACAGGAGTTTTATACAAAACTTCTCTCATATAGCCTTGCCATTGACTAAATTGACCAGGAAGGGAAGTCCTTTCAAATGGACTGATCAATGTGAAGCTAGTTTTCAGGAGCTTAAGACAAGACTGACCACTCTTCCAGTTTTAATTATTCCAGACCCCACAGGACACTTTGAAGTGTATAGTGACGCTTCAAAGAAAGGGTTAGGGTGTGTGTTAATGCAAGACAAGAGAGTAGTTGCTTATGCCTCTAGATAACTAAGACCCCACAAAGGAAACTATCCAACCCATAATCTTGAATTGGCGGCGGCGGTGTTTGCTTTAAAGATTTGGAGACATTACTTATACGGAGCAACCTTTGAAGTATATTGCGATCACAAGAGTCTTAAATATCTATTTAATCAAAAGGAGTTAAATATGAGGCAACGAAGATGGGTGAAATTTCTCAATGACTATAAGTTTGAGATAAAGTATCATCCAAGAAAGGCGAATGTTGTAGCTGATGCCTTAAGTCAAAAATCTCTACACATGGGCCAGATGATGGTGTATGAGATGCAAATGCTAGAGGAGTTTCGGAATTTAAAGCTGGACACTACTTTTTCCTCAAAGAAGCTAATCATTAATAGTTTAAGTATAGGGTGTGACCTTAGAGCCCAGATCAAAGAAGCTCAAATTCACAACCAATACTTACAGGATCATAAAGATCAAGGAAATTTTTCTGTCGTGGAAGATGGAGCGATCATGTATCAAGGAAGGATTTGTGTCCCTCGAGAACGAGAGTTGAGGACTAAGATCCTACAAGAAGCACATCAGAGTAAATATACTGTCGATCCTGAATGCACTAAAATGTACCAGGATTTAAAGAGGATGTATTGGTGGCCAGGGATGAAAAAGGATATTGCGGAGTTCATGGCGAAATGTCTAATTTTTCAAAAGGTGAAGGTGGAGCATCAAAAGCCAGTGGGATTTCTACAACCTCTTAAGATCCCTAAATGGAAATGGGATAGTATCTCGATGGACTGTGTTGTGGGTTTACCTAAGACTTCAGTGGGACATGACTCTATCTGGGTAATAGTTGACAGATTAACCAAATCTGCTCACTTTCTGCCCATAAAAATTACCTTTTCACTGGATAAATTGGCCCAATTGTACGTCTAAGAAATAGTTAGACTGTATGGGATTCCCTTAAATATTGTTTCTGATAAAGATCTGAGGTTCATGTCGAGGTTTTGGAAAGCGTTACAGGAAGCTTTTGGTACTTAGTTGCGGTTCAGTACTGCCTATCATCCTCAGACTGACGGGCAGACAGAACGGGCCATTCAAACTCTAGAAGACATGTTAAGGGCTTATGTGATAGAGCAAGGTAAAGGATGGGATAAGTACCTACCTTTAGTAGAGTTTGCTTATAATAATAGTTATCACTCTAGTATTAAGATCGCCCCCTACGAAGCTTTATACAGTAGGAAGTGCCGATCTCCACTATGTTGGTTTGAGGTAGGAGAAAAGAACTCGCTGGGTCCTAATCTAGTTCAACAAACCACTGAACAAATCAGGATGATACGAGATAAAATACTCACAGCTCAAAGTCGGCAAAAGAGTTACTATGATAAGAGACATAGACCTCTAGAGTTTGAGGAAGGGGACCATGTATTTCTAAAACTTTCTTCGACCACCGGGGTTGGTAGGTCTCTTAAGATCAAAAAGCTAAATTCGCAATTTTTAGGACCCTACCAAATTCTGAAGAAAGTAGGGACGTCTGCATATCAAGTTGCTCTACCACCTAATTTTTGCAACTTGCATAATGTTTTCTATGTATCACAGCTCCGAAAGTATCTTCCAGACTCCTCACATGTGATACAAGATGAACCAATCCAAATAAAGGAGAACATGACATACCAGCTAGTACCAGCATCTATATTGGACACTGACGTGAAGCAATTGCGGAACAAAACTATTCCCCTAGTTAAGATGTTATGGGAAGGTTTGACTCCAGAAGAAGCAACTTGGGAGCTAGAAGAAGTCATGAGGAAGAAATATCTGAATTTGTTCTTACTAGGTAATTTTGAAATTTTGAGGACAAAATTTCTTTTAGGTGGGGAAATGTAACATCCCTAATTTCGTTTCATGTATTAATAAAAGTACAAAAGTATTCAAAGTAACATTCCTAATTCCGTTTCCTTTATGGATAAAAATACATAAATATTTAAGGAAATAAAATTTAGTAGACAATTTTTAGACACCTAAGGAAATATAATCCTTAGAAATTCTTCAACTTACGTGTATGCATAGAAATGTTCTAACATTAATGGAATAGGTAAAGAGAGAAAACCTAAGAGAAAATATTAGAAATAAACATGCCAAAGAAAGTTGAAATTATTGGATAAGGAAGATAAATATTTGTGAAGTAAGTAAATGTTTTAAAATTTCAAGAAGATTAGATTAGGGTAATTTTTTCTAATTTAAGAGTTAAAGTTACTAAGTTTAGTATCTCCACCCATAAATTGAGCTTTCACTTATGGACAATTCATATAGAGGTTTTCCGCTTAACATAATTTTTTTAGCAAGCCCATTGGATAACCTAAGCAAGAAATAAAACATAGACTTAGACTAGGATATAGGAATTGGACCGGTAGCCCAAAAATCATGAAAATGTGACCAAACCCATTATCAAATGTAGAATTTTAACAAAAGTAAAGAAAATGGACAAAAGTGAGCCCAAATCCAATAGGAAAAATAAAAATAAAAATAAAAATAAAATGATAAGATAATGGTGCAACCAAGATTAGGTGAAATGGCATTAAGACAAAAATTTAACAAGTGGTATGATAATACAAGGATTAGGACAAAACATCTATATCCTACACTCATAATTTTAGCAAGTGGTATGATAATACATAGCATTAGGACAAAACATTTCTATCCCACACAAATAATTTCAACCAAATAATGGAGACTGAAGGGCTAGAAATTTGCCACTTAAAAAGGCAAACCTATCATAATTGATTATGACAAAAGAAAAAGTAAACGAATCCCTAAATCAAAGGGACCTTGTCCCATATCTTAAGAACATATTATCATAATTTTCAAAATACAAATCTCTTTTTCCTATGAATATCTTGACGAAGGAAGAGGAAGACAAGAACATAAGTTGTTTGTTTTCCTAAAATTCAACCAAGTGTAACCTAATTGTGATAATGTAGACCCATTATCATGAAAGGTGAATTATTTGGTGGTCTATATAAGAAAATCCACCATTACAACATTATAATTTCGTCCAAGTGAGGGAGAGGAAAAAATAGAAGCAAGGTAGAGTGAGGAAAGGAGAGGAAGAAAGGAAGAAAGAGGAAGGAGAAGTCTAGGAGACTAAGTGCTCCAAGTAAGTTTAACAATATTTCTTTTTGAAGAAAAGTTTTGAAACTTCTAATATTTATATGGGATTTTAATCTTAGAACTTTGATGATTGGTCATAGATATTGCTATATAATGTTACATATTATGTATGTTTGAATACTTAGGTTGGTGTAGATAGTTCTGCATGGGTATGGCTATGGGTGGCAGAATTTTAAGCTTATGTGTTTTAATTTCTGGGAACATTCTATAAGGAATTAAAATAAATGATTAACATATGAATTATAGATATATGTGCCACTAATTTTTAGCCACTGGAATCATTCAATTTAGAGTTCATATGAGGTAGATATGGTCCAATTAGTAAACAAATGTCAGAAAATGGCTAATCAGGGAAGAATATGTTAGGATAGCTTTGGTGTTTTAATTTCTGGGAACATTCTATAGGAAATCTAAACATAAGGTTAACATACCAAATGTAGATTTATGTCTCACAGATTTTTTACCACTTGAATCATTCAATTTAGAGTTCATATGAGGTAGATATGGTCCGATTAGTAAACAAAGGTCAGAAAATGGTTAACCAGAGAAGAATATGTTAGGATAGCTTCGGTGTTTTAATTTCTGTTAATATTCTATAAGGAATTAAAATACATGGTTAACATATTAATTATAGACATATGTGTCTTGGATTTATAGCCACTAGAATCACTTAATTTGGAATTCTTATGAGGGAGATATGGACAGATTAGTACGTAGAGGTCAAAACATACCCGAGAAGAAATAACCTGTACATTGAGGGAGTAATATCACCATGATCTATTAATATTTCGTTCAACTATTCAACATAATTGTTTTATCTTTAAATTGACACCAAGATCACCTACATCGGAGTTTAATTGAGGGAGTTATGCTCTAATTAGTAAGAGAAGGTTAGATAGGATGAAAACCTGCATCAAGAAAATAAAGTAATAAAATTAATATTTAAAAAAGAAGATAAATCTTATAAATAAAAATAATAAATGACTAGTATAGCCATAGCCATTGCCATTGTATGAACTTCTTACTATCTTAAGTGTGAAAGTTTGACATGGAAATATTTTATAAAGTGATATTTGAAATGGTTATGTTCATGGCAAGATTACCAATGATTTTTGATAATAGTTATATTTTGATGAACATACTTGTTATTGAAAGTATATTTTTGGCTATCATTGTGAAAAGAAGAGAAATGAGCACGGTCACATGGTAATCCGTGAAGTGCACCAGTAGGAGACGCCCTACCAATGGTTATGAATATGTTAATGAGAAAAGAAAGAGAAAGTGTGCCATGTCGGATGGAGCGAGATAAACCCGTACAGGAGAGTAGAAAATACTCACCCTGACCGGGGTAGCTTGATATGAGAATAAATTGATAGTCATCATATGATATTCTGAAAATAATCAATCATGTCATACATGTCATTACTGTACGATTCTCATGTGCATAGATATAGTGCATTCAAGTGACCAAAGTTATTTACTGTAGTTTATACAGCTGAACATGACGTAATGACTATATTGATAATGATTTATTGTTGAACTTACTGGGATTTAATTCTCACTATATTTCCATGTCATGTTCAGAAAATTAGTTATGCAGAGTTTTCTATAGCTCTGGCGTTTAGTGCACCTTGGATCAAGTTATTCTATGATGGGCGTATCCAAAATAAAATGTTTGTGGGCGAGTTGGCACAGATTTTGGTGAAGGTGCAACCACCCGCACCCGAATCTCCGGAATTGGTCAACCAGAATAAATAAGATGTAGATATTTATGTGTTTGAAATGTTGTATGTACGTTTTGATTAAAAATGTGTATGTGAACTTTATATTGTATACTAATAAATAAAATAAAAAGTTGTTACAAAATCGGGTTTCAACCAAATTCAATTAAAACCTGAAGACATGTACAAAACTGCATTTATAGTTCGATTTGGACAATAAGAATGGAATGTAATGCATTTTGGTATGACGAATGCACCTTCAAAATTTCAAAAAATTATGAATGACATATGCAGTCCATATATTAAATTCAAACTTGTTTATGTTGATGATGTCTTAGTTTTCTCTAACCACATTGATCAACATTTTAAATATCTTAATATCTTTTTAGATATTACAAATAAAAATGGTATTTTTGTTTCTTCACCAAAAATTTCTCCTTTTCTAAACTAGGATAAGGTTTCTTGGACACTATGTTCACCAAAGAACAGTTACTCCAACAGAAAATGCCATTCAATTTTTTGATAAATCTCCAGATCAAATTATTGATAAAAATTAGTTACACAGGTTTTTAGGATGTCTCAATTATGTTTCTAATTTCGTTCCAAATTTTGCAAATATTCTTAAGCCCCTCCATGATCAACTTGAGACCAATCCTCCTCCATGGACCAATGTTCATTCCGAGGTAGCTCAACAACTCAAATCTTAAGTTAAAAATTTTATATTCCTAAGTCTTTCTGATCCATTTTCCTTTAAGATAGTTGAAACAAATGCCTCTGATTTAGGATATGGTGGAATTCTCAAACTATCAAAAAATGGTAAGATCCATATCATTGCATTTGCATCAAAACAACGAAATACCACTCAAAAAAAAGATTCCACAATTTAAAAAGAATTTTTAGCAATTTTTTTGTGCATAACGAATTTCAAGGTGGACTTCGCAACCAAAATTTTTTTACTAAAAACATTGCATTAAACCAAATTTTTACTTGATGGCAAGCAATTTTAAGTTCCTTTGATTTTGACATTTAGCATATTAAAGGAATTTCAAATTGCATTCCTAATTTTCTTACAAGAGAATTTTTATAGGAAAATGTCACTAAAAAAAGAAAGTAAACCCCAAACATCGAATCTATGAGTTTACCTACCAAACCAAATTCAAAAAACAAGGGGAAGCGAGTTGCATCCTTTTTCTTCCAAATCTAAAAATTCCCTAAATAGTATATGATTATCCATGCCCAATTTCTATCCAGACCTTTATGGGAATGACAAATCAACAACCTTTGAATTTGACTCACAAATTATGGGCAATCATAGTTGAAGAAGACGAAGAGGCAATCGACATTTACTTAGTCAACAAAAGCTTCTTCATGCCATCAAAGACTCAAAGAAGCAAGTAACCAAATGTGGCACTACCATAGCAAGCTCCTCCAAAATATTCCTTAAGACAGAACAAAAGGCCTTTATGATCAAACCAAAATATGAATTCCCCAAAGCAGTCATTCTATTGAATCTCAGGCAGTTGTTAGGACTGATTCTAAACCAATTAAAACAACTACCAAATATTAGGAGCACGAATTTATGTGCAATTGTAAGAGCCATTTTTTGTATCTTTTTTTTCCTTTCAGGATTAATATGAAAATTATCATAACTAAAGCATTCACAGTATGCAAGTGTAGAACTAGCATATATTTCATTATCATCATTTTCATGAGCTACATTAGTGATTAGATTATGTACAAGGGTAACCTTATGGAATTTACGTGATACAAAAAGATGAAGTACTAGGTTACACCTCAAAAATAGATCAAGTTACTTGGTCACATAATTTACATTACATATACATTAGATTCTACTAAGCACATTAACCCTAAGGTTCGAAGGGTGGAGGAGGAGGTGCCGATACCGAAATCTCAAAGACGATCACCACTATGATATCTAACACAATGGTGAACTGACTCAAATAAGGGATGTCTGCCAACTGTATCTCCAAGAACAAAGACAAGAAAACTGCAGGCATCTCAAATGTCTTTATTTGAACATAACACCCAAAATAAATAATGAGAACATGAGTACCAATAAGGTTTAACATTGACATATAGCATAGAATAATAAGAAAATAATTACAAGGTTATGTCCAGCTGTATAGGCTACAGAAATGTCAACCTTTTGTAATAAGGACATAAAATTTATAAATGCAAGATTAAACATCTTATGCACTTATGCATATCAATCACCATTTATTGTATATAGAACGTCATGCATAATGGATAATTATTCGTCTCTATCTCAATAACAAGGTAATGCGAGCTATTCTCCCAGCCGTTACTCACTTACCATTGTTACATGGTTAAAGTGGACATACTCACCCTCGCTCACTCAAGGTTAATAGGACATTCCCTATTTAGTACTGTGTCAAACCATACAAGCTGCCTGGTCACCTTACCATAATGTAAGGGTCTTCCCAATAATTTTACTATTATTT
Organism: Gleditsia sinensis; assembly: GCA_037074535.1. Lineage (NCBI taxonomy): Eukaryota > Viridiplantae > Streptophyta > Magnoliopsida > Fabales > Fabaceae > Gleditsia > Gleditsia sinensis. Next base: position 21,670,537 of record CM073476.1, read on the forward strand.
TATCTCTTTCTTATGTTCAGCCACATAAACAGTATCATATTCATCATTTTCATCACATCATTTAACAAATATTCATCATTTTCATCACATCATTTATCATGTAACAATGCACGCATCATATCTTCTAATCATTATCATAATCTCATCATGTATGCATTAAGTAATTCATCAAATTTCCTATCATCCTCATCCCACTGTTTAATAAATATGTATTAATACACAACATACATCATACTTAACATGGTAAAGAAAGATGAATCTAGTATTGCAGTACATAGGTTTTAAGGCATCCTTCTTTAATTTCATTTCTCTAATTACCATTCAATTAATAGGGTTCACCTAGGGCAGTATGAAATTTAAACTAAGCTTAACCAATACCAAGTATGGACTGGCCATGTCTTGGAACACGATTTTGCTTGGTGTTTCGCACTCTTTTCACTCACACAATACACAGCTAAACCATTTCCTTGGACACGGTCATGTTCTGTGTATGCAAGTCACTCATTTTGTTTTGTTCACTTCCATTCAGCCATACATATACCAAACTAACTAAGAATGAAGTTATGTATGAGTACACAGGTCTTTATTTAAGCATATATATGTGCATGATAGGTTAATTAGCCTTAAGACTTCATAAATTGCTTCCTTCACTTAGCTATCTCATGATCAATCACTATTTATATGGTCTTTCACAAACATATACTTAAACTACATCACTTAACATTAACCCACATACACACACACACACACACACATATATATATACATTATCAAGTCATGCAAAACTACAAGGCAAGTTTCAACGTTAAACCTACCAATTGCTTAGCTTATACAACCCACTATCAACCCTTTTACTTTCTTCTTCCTTAGGCACCCTTTTTCTCTTTTTCTTTTCTATCAAAACCCTACATTTCCACCATCAAAATCCATCTTTTAGAAAGCCTAACATGAATAGAAAAGAAGATACAAGGGGGCAAATCCATAGAAGATTACCTTAGGCCTCTTTTCCTATATTTCTCTCTCCTCCTTCCTCTTCTCTCTCCTTCTCAATTTTTCTCTCTTTCTCTCCTCCCTTGGCTGTTGCACCTCTTTGTCTTTCCCCTTGGTCGACTTCTTCATAAAGTCATCCCAAAAACAATAAAATAATGTAGCTTGCCCAAGAAGCCTCTTGCCCCTTCCAAGTATATCGTTCAACCAAGCCATAATTACTAGTTTGCCATCTAAACATATTCCAACTATCCATTACATAAGGCTCTGTTTGGTGATTGTAAATTCTTTAAGTGCTTTAATGTTCTCTTGGAAGAATACTAACGAGCTTTAGAGTCGCACTCATAAGAAATTTTTAATTCACTTCTTGACACCCGACCTTAACCTTAAGAAACAGGAAATTACAATTTTTTCCTTCTAGTTTTTCTTTGAGGATAAAAATTCTTCTCTTTATCTTCTATGAGCATTTACCTAGGGAATAATAAACCTAACTTATTTTAACTATTCTTATAGAAACTATTCTAGCCAAGGTTTGCTTTTCGCTATTCAGCCACTTTGTTAATTTTCTAGGGTTTCTCTTCCATGTCTTATTTCATTATTTTTCTTTCTCTTCACCATTTAAAATTATTATGCTATTTATTGAAAGATAAAACTAGGGGATGTTATAACTTTCCCCCCAAAAAGAATTGTGTCCCCAAAATTTAGTGCTTATCTATCTTCAAAGAGTTGAGAATACTTCTACCTCATGTCATCTTCTTTTTCCAATGTGGCTTCTTTATTTAATCCCTTCCAAGCTAACTTCACTAAAGGAATGTTCTTGTTCTGTAACTATTTTAGATCTCTATCTAAAACTATAATTGGCTCTGGTCAGTAAGTCAAATTTTTATTCACGGTTATTTATTCTTCCTAGATCATGTACGACAGATCTGGGAGATACTTACGAAGCTGAGAAATATGAAACACATCGCAAAGATTTGAAAAATGTGGAGGAAGTAAAATCTGGTAAGTTTATGACCCTATTTTTCTAAGAATTTGATAAGGGCCTGCGTATTGTGGGTTCAACTTCTTAACTTTCATTGCTCGATTAATTCCAGTAGTAGGAGAGACTTTTAGGAACACATGCTCCCTTTCTTGAAATTGTAATGACTTTCTTCTTTTGTCAAGATAGCTTTTATGTCAACTCTGAGCAGTTCACATTTTGTCTTGAACCATTTGTATCTATTCCGAAGTATTTTGTACCAATTTTGGACCCAGTAATTTTCTTTCCCCCACTTTATACAACACAGAGAAGATATAAAATTCCTACAATACAAAACCTCATAAGTTACCATTCAAATTCAAGAATGATAACTATTCTTGTATACAAATTCTGCTAGCAGTAGATATTTGTCCCACCCTTTTTCTTGTTTTAAGGTACAAGCTTTCAGCATATCTTCTAAGGTTTGTATGGTTCTTTCAGTTTGGCCGTCAATTTGAGGATGGTACGCACTACTAAAACATAATTTGGTACCAAAAGCTTCTTGTAGAGCCCTCCAAAAGCTAAAAGTGAATCTAGGATCTCTATTTGAAATAATGTTATTAGGGATTCCATGAAGCAAAACAATTTCCCATACATATAGCCGAGCTAGTTTATCAAACAAATAATTGATTCTAATGGGCAAGAAGTGGGTATATTTCGTTAATTTGTCCACTATTACTCATATTGTATCATAGCCTTCCTGTGTCTTAGGCAACCTTACAATAAAGTTCATAGAAATACTATCTGACTTCCACTCAGGGATTTCTAAAGGATGTAACATCTCAAAGGGTTTTTGATGTTCTATCTTTATTTTTTCAGACATTTGGTAAAAAATTCAGCAACATCTCTTTTTATTCTCAGCCACCAATACAACCTCTTCAAGTCCTGATACATTTTAATAGCTCTTGGATGAATAGTATACTTACTTTGATAAGTTTCTTCCAAAAGTTTGGCTTCACATTCCCTCTTTATGGTACACAAATTCTTCCTTGATACATAATAATCCCATCCTTTGACATCCTAATGTCAGGTAGATCTTTTCAGCTTTGTAAAAATTGATCCTACAAATGTGCTACCTTAATCCGTGTTTTCAAGACATATTCAATTCGTAGTTCGTTGACAACTAAACTTCCAAAGGCATCCATGACTGACAATCTCAAACTTCTGAATTCCTCTATCAACTTCATTTCTTTTAGTAGCATCCGAATCAAATGCGTTAACTTTCGACTTAACGCATCTACTGCTACATTCACTTTTCTAAGATGATACTTCAATTCAAACTTAAAGTCATTGATGAACTCCATCCACCTTATTTGCCTCATGTTAAATTCCATCTAGTTAAAAAAGGTATTTTAAGCTTTTATGGTCACTATATATTTCGAACACAGCCTCGTACAAATAATGCCTCTAGATCTTTAAAGCAAAAACTATTGCACCCAATTCCAGGTTATGAGTGGGGTAGTTTTCTTCATGTGGTCTTAACTGTTTGGATGCATAAGAACTATTATGTTCTCTTGCATTAGAACACAACTTTGCCCTTTCTTGGAAGCATCTATATAAACTTCAAAGTAACTTGAGGGATTAGGGATGATAAGAACAGAAGGGGAAGTTAACCTAATCTTGAGTTCTTGAAAGTCATCTTTACATTCTTTAATCCATTTAAAAATACTTCTCTTTCTAGTTAATCTAGTTAGAGATAGGGCTATTTAAGAAAATCCCTATATAAATCTTCTATAAGATCCAGTTAACCACAGGAAACTTCTAATTTCAGTCATAGTCTTTGGCTTTTCCCAATTTAGTACTGCCTTTGTTTTACTAAGTTCTATTGACACATCGTCCTTAAAAATGAAATGGCCCAAGAATTTCACCTCATTTAGTCAGAATTCACATTTTTCTAACTTAGCAAAAAAACTATTTTCCTTCAAAATTTGGAGTACTATCCGAAGATGTTGACTAAGCTCCTCTTCACTCTTAGAATATATTAGAATGCCATTTATAAACACCACCATGAACTGATTTAAATACGGTTCATATAATCCATGAAAACCGCTGGTGCATTCATAACCCTAAAAAGCATTACCAACAATTCATAGTTCCCGTATCTAGCTTTGAACGAAGTTTTCAGAATATCTCATTCTTTAACTCTGATATGATGATACTCTGATCTCAAGTCTACTTTAGAGAAAATAGTGGCCCTTTTTAGCTGATCTAACAAATCATCTATTCTAGGCAATAGATACTTATTCTTAATAGTTGCTTTTTTGAGTTGTTTATAATCAACGCATAATCTCATATTACCATCTTTCTTCTTCACAAACAATACAGGTACTCCCCAAAGTGATATGTTGGGTCGTATAACTTTATTTTCTAATAAATCTTCAAACTTCTTCTTAAACTCTTTCAACTCTAAGAGAGACATTCTATAAGGTGTAATAGAAATAGGCCTTGCCCCCGATACCAAGTCAATAGAAAAATATACTTCTATCTTAGGTGGTGGTTTTAAGATTTCATGGAGAAAAAGCTCTAAAAATTCATGGACTATCAGAAATTCAAACAACTCTTGTTTTATTTCTCAGTTGATAGCATACAAGATAATACAACTCAAGCTCACATCCTTTAACTCCTTATAGAATTTATTAGCATTAATAATACTATGCTTTTGTTTCTTCAGAGGATCAGAGAGAAATTTGAGAGTTTTACTACAACAGTTCAAAAGAACTTGGTTTTAACTTAACCAATCCATGCCCAAAATAACATCTATACCATCCAGGGGTAAAAAAATTAGATCCACTACAAATTATCTTTTATATATCACAATGGAGCAATTTAAACATATCAAAGAAGTGCTTATTTTTCCTCCTGTAGGTGTCATCACTGTCAACTCATAAGATAGGTTAGAGATAGGATATTGTAAACTTTTCACACATTCTGATGCTATAAAAGAATGACTAGCGTCTGAATTAAATAGTAAAATTAGAGGAAAATCATTGATGTAACATGTACCTTGTATTAAGTCAAGAACTTGTTTTGCTTCAGCTCCACTTAAGGTAAAAACTTTTCCTTTCACTGCTTGTGTTTTTTTAGGTCCTTTTTTGTTTTCTAATGGGCACAGTCACGCCAAGTGCCCCTTCTTTCTACAATAATAGTAAGTAGCTTAACTAGCAAAACAAAGTTTATCACCGTGTGGCCTCCTGCATTTTGCACATTTATTTACTGTAGCATTCCGTGGATAAGGTCTAGATCCCATAGCTAATGGCTTCTAACCTCCCATAACATTATTTCCTCTAATATTTTTATCAATAGTCAAAACCTCCCTTTTCCTTTTCCATAGAGTCTACCTCTACCTCTCTTTCTCTACCGCCTTTAAACTTTTTCCAACAGTTCACATTTATTGATTAAGGGGACGAACTCCTAAATTTCCAAGGCAATCACAACAATTTTGATCTTCTAATTTAGCCCTGCCTCAAATTTTACTACTTTCCATGCTTCATCTAGATTATACCTCAGATAGGTTGAAAATTTAGACAATTCTTCAAATTCGGCAATATACTGATCAATAGTCCAGTTGCCTTGTTTAAGCTAAAGAAACTCAATCTCTTTTTCGGCCCTCATACTACTGGAAAAATACTTGTCTAGAAAAGTGTCTCAAAACACTTGCCACGTGATCTATCTGCCTTGATGAAATAGTAACTCGCTGGCTCCTCTCCACCAGTATTCAGCTTCCTCCTTCAGCTTGTATACAACAAAATTGACCTTCTATCCATCAGGGTAGTCTAAGACTCCAAAAAAAATTTCTAGGTCCGTCAGCCACCTTTCAGCAACTATAGGTTCATATCCACCCACAAAAGAAGGAGGTTGAGTCCTCCTAAATTCCATTCATCCATTTCCATTCCCTATGTTCCTTTGATTTCCTTTAGCCTTACTGGTGCGCACTGTCGCAGATGCACCCAAATTAATACCTTACCTCAAAACTAACCTGTAGAAGTGGGAGTAAGGGTCGATCCCACAGAGACTGTAATTACCTTATGTGATTAAAAAGGGGGGAATTGATAATCGTAAATTAAGTAAAGTAAAATATAATAAAAATAAATAAGCGAAAGTGATTAATGATAAAGACGTTGGTTTCGGTTAGTATCCACCGTCAAGGGATTACATTGATCATCGACAACATAATCAATCTGTAAATGAACATCTATCATTGGGGTTTTAACCCTGTTTCTCCTTAAGCCTAGCAAATTAATGATAATCACACTAATAAAACCCTAATCAACAAGCCATCTTTTAGTACATCGGTAAAATATAACTTGTTAACCGCATGAAGAACTAGAGAAACTGACAGAGCTAAACAAATATAAACACATCGGCTATATCTAATTTAGTCAATCATTCATCATAGGTTCAATGATTTATAATCCAAAACCCTCAAACCTATTTGCCTTACGAATCGCAGAATTAGAAACTTTGTTCAAAACACAATTCAGCTGTAGATTAAAACTGACGAAATACTAGTAGGCCTCCTAGCAATCATATGAATAATCATTAAGAATAAGAACAGATGAACAATCAATATTCAAAACAAATTGAAATAATAACATCAGATCCACATCTCACAATGTATAAAAATCCCTTGAGGTTTCAACTCACCTCAACCAACTAAAGAGAATTAGCCGCGCAGGGCCATAAGATAAACAAAAGAAGAATTGAAGAATGTAGATGAAGAATTCGGTGAAAAATTGGATCAAGAATTTTATTCTTTGGTTGCTTTCCTCTCTTTTTATAGACTTTTCCCTCCTAATCGAAGTCAGAACGTATTTTAGGTCAAATTCTCGTCCATTCCCCTCAATTTTGAGCGAAAACAACCTAAAATCGCGAAATCAGCAAGTCCCCTACGGCTCACGGGCGCCGCGACGCTTAAGTGGAGCGCCGTGGCACTGTGGGGAATCAGGGACGGGGCGCCGCGGCGCTACCTGTCAGCGCTGCGGCGGGCTACGTCAAACCTGATCGGTCGTCGCGGCGCGCAGAATTTCCTTATCGTGGCACCGCAGCGCCCAGAATCTTCTAGATTTTGCCAAGGTACCAAACATGAAAGTTGTAGCTCTATGTCTTTTCTTTCTATAGCTGCTGAAATCACCTTAATCGGAGTCCGAATGAGCGAGATATGCCTCAATTAGTGACAAAAGGTCAGGAATCAGCATTTTTCTATGATTTCCTCTTTATTTTACTCTTCTTTTCTTCTTTATTATTCCTAAAACACAAAACACAACACTCAATCAATTCATATCTATTTTCTACTAAAATTAAATAAAAATCAACTTAAAAAATGTCAAAAACATGCTTATTTTATAGCATGTCAAATACCCCCACACTTACTCTTTTGCTTGTCCTCAAGCAAACATTGATTCATGTAAACATAAGTCAATATATGAAATGAGTGAATGGCTTACCAATATGCTGCCTCATAGTGAAAATTGTATGCTCTTGAAGAAATTTCAGAAAATTTCATGACCATGTGCAACATTTAATTTAAATGTAATTTATAATTTTATTCCCTAAAATCCATAGTGTGTGTGTGTCTTTGGATAATTTAATTTTCTTTTACTTGAATGAGCTTATATATCTAAGGAATTATAGCATGGCTCTCTATTTAAAATTCCCATAGGCTTATTTTTCATGCTACTCTCCACTAATGTAGGCTAAAACTACTTCTTAGGATCAAAAGGACTTAACTCAGCTTGTAATGTGGCTAGGCTATGGGGTGAGATAAAAGATATAATTTAAAGCTCAATCTCCCAACATCACATGATTAACTCTGATCTATTTGAGCTAATTCTCAAGATTGGGGAAGTTTTTCCCCCACACTTATTTCCTTGCTTCTCTGCATTCTATTTTTCTTTGATTCTCTATTTCTTCCTTTTTTCAATCACTGGATAGACTTTCAGTAGTCTTTTGAGAATATATATATATATATATATATATTCTTTCTTTCTTTTGTCCTTGCTCCACCCTTCCACCCTTTCATTAATGTAGATCTATAAAACAAATATTCATAAATTAATCATGGAGTGAGTGAATCAGATAAAAAAAATAAAGGTATCAATCACAAAATTTGGTCTTGGCTGTTTTGTGGGTATAGAATAAAATGTTAATTAAGCTCAAAATAGAGGTTCTAAGGATATTCACTTGTTTGGGTTAAGCTTGAAAGGCTCAATCTCATCAAAAAAAATGCCTAAATCATCTCCTAATTGTTAGTATTAGCCTAGGATTTCGCCTTAAGTAGCATTAAAATAAGTTCTAGAAATTTAAAAGAGATCATAAAATATTTTTGAGTTATATAATCTTTTTCTAAGTAAAAGAAAAATTAAATATCCAAAATTACTGTGCAAAAGAATTTCAAGATTTTTAGAAAATAGGTAATCATAAATTGAAAAGAATTTAAAATTACACATAATTATGACATTCCTACATCTCTCAAGAGCTATAAGCAATTTAAACAGTTATATCATTGGCTATTGGTTCAGCTATCACAAACTCATAAATTGAAATTTTGTTCACATGCTCACCTCATGACAAGATTAAAAGTGCACATATCATAAAATGTATCAAAGTAGGAAAGTGCACACGTGTATGATATATTATACAGTCATCCAGCTGAATTATAAAGTGACCCCCCCCCCCCACACTTAAAAACATACATTGTCCTCAATGTAAGAATATAAAAGAGAATATAAAAGGGACAAATAAAAACATAAAGAGAGGTTCAGTGAAACTTCCCTGACTAGTTATCACCATCCATCTCATCATGCTCAGGTGCAGGCCTAAAGGGTGGTTCAGGAGGTGCTGGAAAAGCAATCGGGAGGTTCAGGGCATGAGCTAACTGGCTAAAACATGCATGATGATGCTGTGCAATAGAGTGCTGATAGAGGGCCAGATCGTTCATTTGATGGCTCAGACACTCTGTGCGCTCCCATAAATCTTCAATGGTATGCTGGGATGGTGGTGGAGCTGAGCTGCTTCCCGGTTCCTCTGTAGGTATTGGCTGAATCCCTAACTCCTCCTCTGCTGCTTCTTCATGGCCTTTGTATTTTTGGATGTCTGCATAGGAAATAGGCTTCATTGGGTGAATGAGAGCCTCAGTGGAATCCCAGCTTACGCCCGCTTTCTGACATAGACCAGTAATTAAACTAGGGGCAAATAGGGATCCGCCTCGAGCATTGATACAACCGAGCAGCTGCCTATGAATAACCTTGCCTACATCAATAGAAAGCTTTTTTAGTATTACATAAATCAAATTGGCCCTTTCCCGCCTGACTTGACTCATGTTGACGCTGGGCATGAATCTGGCTGACACGAAATAATGCCATGCTTTAGCCACTTTACTCATGTCAGCTCTAGCAAGGTATAACGGATGGCCATTGCTATCTAATTTTCAAGAGGCCCCTTGGTAGCATAGAGTGCATACCACGTCTTCAAAGTCAATGTATGATTGAAGAAGTGCCGTATATTCATCATCCTCAATATTAGGCAGGGAATAGAATTCATTAATAGCGTGCGAAGTGAATGGCACCATCTTGCCTCTAACCCGTGCTTGATGACATTCATGAACTGTAGCATTGGAGTAGAACTCCTAAACTATGGGAATAACTCCTGGTTCTGGGTTCCTGCAGAAAATATCCCAATGCCTATGGAGGATATTGTCTCTGTGAGGTAGCCCTTCGGTGATAAGAAATCCACGTTCTGGAACTATAGGTTTATGCACCACCACTTTGATGTGGTGTTGATAAACCGCTTCAGCCACAAAAGCTCCGGTGTCGAATGCCAGAGGGTCCTCAACTCTGTTCTTCCTCTTAGAGATGCCTAATTTGGAAGTTTTTGGGGCCATTGCACTTGGCAAACTCTCTGGGGCGTTTTATCAAACACCTAGTGTGCACTCTTGAAAAATGGAGAGAATGGATGGTAGATTCGTAACTTGAAGTCCCAATGCAGTGAAAACCAATAGCAATGAAGTATAGAGATCAACTTCAGCAGGAAAAACAAAGTAAATCGTACCAAATTCAGTGTGATTTGTGGCTGGAAAGTGTGAGATCAAAATTTCTTGAGAACCCTTGAAAAGTGGCATAGAATCCAGTTCAAATGCTGAAAAGAAGTGTATAATCCTGCAAAAGAAGATGCACAATCGTGTAATGTAAGCAAGAGAACATAATGGGAGGTGGGTATGGTGGATTTGAGGCAAGAAAGTAGATGGGGAGGTGAAATGGATGCAAAAACGGAGGAGAAAACAAATAGGGGCGCAACCCTCACCCAGTCTGGTCGACGAGCGCCGCGGCGATCATTTTGGGCGCCGCGGCGCATGTGCGCGCCCGCAGATCAAAAAAAAAATTTTATAGAAAATTAAACTATGAAAAGAAAAAATAAGAAGAAGAAGAATGATTGTTGGGTTGCCTCCCAACCAGCGCCTTTGTTTTACCTCGTTGGCTCGACATAGATCCAAAGAAAATCAATGAGGGTCTTGAAAAGTTATCCATTGTGCTTCCTCTTGCTGGAATCCTTCATAGTAAGGTTTAAGCCTATGCCCATTGACTTTGAAGCTATGCTGGTTATCCATGCTCTTTATTTCAACTGCACCATGAGGGAAAATATCAGTAACAATAAATGGTCCCTCCCATTTAGAACGAAATTTACCTGGAAACAATCAAAGCCTAGAATTGTAGAGGAGGACTTTCTGTCCTTTGCTAAACTCCTTACATGAAATCATACGATCGTGTAGGAGTTTAGTTTTGGCCTTATAAATATTTGCGTTTTCGTAGGCCTCATTTCTAAGTTCCTCCAATTCCTGAAGTTGTAATTTCCTGCATTCTCCACTTTCTTCCACATTCATGTTAAATTTCTTTATAGCCCAAAATGCTTTATGTTCCAATTCAACTGGAAGATGACAAGTTTTACCAAATACTAACCTGTATGGGGACATACCAATTGGGGTCTTATAGGCTGTCCTGTATGCCCATAGAGCATCATCTAATCTGAGACTCCAATCCCAGCGGTTGGGATTTATTGTCTTATTAATGATATTTTTAATTTCTCTGTTGGATACCTCAGCTTGCCCATTGGTCTGGGGGTGATATGCAGTTGACAATTTATGAGTGACATTATATTTCTTTAATAGGGTTTCAATAGTCCTATTGCAAAAATGTGTTCCCCTGTCACTTATCAAAGCTCTTGGAATCCCAAATCTTGAAAAGATATGAGATTTAATGAAATCTGCAACCACTTTAGAATCATCAGTCCTAGTGGGTTTAGCTTCTACCCACTTTGAGACATAATCCACAGCCAACAAAATATAATTATATCCAGCTGATAAAGGAAAAGGTCCCATGAAATCAATGCCCCAAACATCAAACATTTCACAAAACAATATTGGTGTTTGAGGCATCTCATTTTTCCTAGAGATATTACCTGTTTTTTGACAGTTTGTACATGACTTACAAAAAATGGTATGAATCTCTGAATATGGTAAGCCAGTAAAAACCGCAATCTAAAACTTTCTTTGATGTCCTTTTTGCTCCAAAATGTCCACCACATGCATAAGAATGACAGAAGGTTAGAATGGATAAAACTTCAGAATTAGGAATACACCTTCTTGTAATTTGATCTGAGCATTGCTTCCAAAGGTAAGGATCGTCCCATATGTAGTATTTGGCGTCACTCTTGATCCTATTTTTAGCTGCCCTGGTCAAAAGAGGAGGTAACTGATTAGTAGCCAGATAATTTACAATGTTTGCATACCATGGCATATGAATTGAAATTGAAAATAAATTTTCATCTAGGAATAATTCTTCAATTTTCAATTTTTCTTCCACATGTGTCAGGCGGCTTAAGTGATCTGCTACACTATTTTCAAACCCTTTCTTGTCTCTAATCTCTAAATCAAATTCTGTAAGCAGTAGCACCCATCTGATTATCCTAGGTTTAGCCTCCTTTTTCATCACCAAGTACCTCAAAGCTGCATGATCAGTAAAAACAATAATTTTAGTGCATATTAAATATGATCTAAATTTTTCTAATGCAAAGACTACAGCTAAGAGTTCTTTTTCAGTAGTGGTATAGTTCTTCTGGGCATCATTCAGTATTCTGGAGGCATAATATATCACATGGGATGTGTTTCCAATCCTTTGGCCTAGTACTGCTCCAACTGCATGGTCACTGGCATCACACATAATTTCAAAAGGGATGTTCCAATCTGGTGCTTGGATGATTGGAGCTGAAATCAAGGACTCTTTTAATTTTTCAAAAGCTTCCCTGCATTCTCCATCAAATTCAAAAGAGACATCCTTCTGAGGCAATTTGCACATAGGTGCTGCTTTCTTAGAAAAGTCCTTTATGAATCTCCTATAAAAACCTGCATGGCCAAGAAAAGAACGAACTTCCCGCACACAAGTGGGATAAGGTAGAGTTTGTATAATATCAATCTTTGCTTTATCTACCGTTATTCCTCTTTTTGAGACAACATGGCCTAAAACTATACCCTGTTCAACCATAAAATGACACTTTTCAGAATTTAAAACAAGGTTAGTTTCTTGACATCTTTTCAAAATTAGTGAAAGGTTATGCAAACAATCATCGAATGAATTCTCATAAACTGAAAAATCATCCATAAATACCTCAATAAATTTTTCAAGGTAATCTAAGAATATGCTAACCATACACCTTTGAAAAGTGGCAGGGGCATTACAAAGCCCAAATGGCATGCGCCTATATGCGAATGTCCCAAATGGACAAGTGAAGGTTGTCTTTTCCTGGTCTTTCGGAGCAATTGCAATCTGGAAATAGCCTGAATAACCATCAAGAAAACAGTAGTAAGGTTTACCAGATAATCTTTCAAGCATTTGATCAATAAAAGGTAAAGGAAAATGATCTTTTCGGGTTACAGAATTTAATTTTCTATAATCTATACAAACCCTCCACCCATTTTGAATCTGGGTGGGTACCAATTCCTCATTTTGATTTTTCACCAGAGTTATTCATGTTTTCTTGGGAACCACTTGCACTGGGCTAACCCAATGACTGTCTAAAATAGGGTATATTACCCCAACCTCCAACAATTTAAGAATTTCTTTCTTCATTACATCCATCATAGGTGGATTTAGCCTTCTTTGGGGCTGTCTAGATGGTTTAACTCCTTCTTTCATCAATATTCTGTGCATACATGTAGAAGGGCTTATTCCCTTAAGATCAGCTATGGTCCAACCTATTGCAGTTTTGTGTTCTTTAAGAACTTGGATTAGCTTTGCCTCCTGATCATTTTCAAGCTTGTTGGAGATAATAACAGGAAGTGTTTCTCCCTCTCCCAAGAATACATATTTGAGATGATCAGGGACTGGTTTCAGTTCAGGAGTAGGAGCCTGCACCACAGAAGGTAAAAGAGGAGTATCAGAAATTGGTAATTCTATATAAGAAACATTACCTGTTGGTGGTTCTTCTGAAAAACCATTTAGTGCAGCCAGTTCCTCTTTCGTTTCTTCATCCAAGTCTATCTCACCATCATCCTCTTCTATGGATTTGCTCACAATCACATCCAATTTATCCTGTCCATCTAATTCAAATACATCATGTGCTAGGGAATCAAAGATATCTATAGAATAAACAGGAGTATCATCACCTGAATGTTTCATGGCTTCATACATATTAAAATTTATTACTTCACCATCAAATTCCATAGTGAGTGTGCCATTGTGAACATCTATCTTTGTTTTTGAGGTTTTCAAAAATGGTCTCCCTAATAATATTGGGGATGTAAAATCCCCATTTTCCATGTCTAGAACATAAAAGTCTGTAGGGAAAACCAAAACATCTACTTGTACCAAAACATCCTCAATTACTCCCTTAGGATATGCAGTGGACCTGTCAGCTAATTGAATAACCACATTAGTAGAGTTCAATGGTCCTAATTTCAAGGAAGCATATAAAGAATATAGCATGACATTTATGGAAGCTCCTAAATCCAACATAGCTTTTTCAACATGAGTATCCCCAATTTTACATGGAATGGTAAACATACCTAGATCCTTGCATTTAGTAAGGAGTTTTGTTTGTATCATGGCAGATACGTTCTGACTCATTTGAACCTTTTCAAACCCCTTCAATTTTTGCTTTCTTTTTTGAGTGCATAATTCTTTCAAGAACTTTGCATATCTTGGTACCTGCTTAATAGCATCTAGGAGGGGAATATTAACTTCACATTTTCTAAAGATATCATACAATTCAAAAGTTTTCTCATTTAACCTATTCTCTTTAAGAGCTTCTGGAAAAGGAGGCACTACTTCACAATTTAAATTAGAAGGAGACTTACCTGTAGGTGCTTCCTTCTCCTTAATTGATGTTTCAGTTTTCTTAGGAGAAGAAGGTGCGGGTGGACTTTCAATCTCCTTATCACTCCTTAAAACAATTGCACTAGCATTCTCTCTGGGGTTCACCACAGTTTGTGAAGGTACTTACCTGAGTTTTGAGCATCCAAACGACTCACTGTGGTTGCTAACTAACCTACTTGCGTTGTCAGGTTCTGAATGCTAGCTCTTGTCTCTTGCTGAAATTGATGAGAGTTATGTACAAGAGTTTTCACAATGTCTTCCAAAGGATTACTTACCTGTGGATCCTGGGGTGCATTCTGTCTAGGATAATAGGCTTGTTGATTTTGTTGAAAATTTTGTCCCGCAGGCCTATTTTGTGCACTCCCATATCTGAAATTGGGATGATCCTTCCATCTAGGATTGTATGTATTGGCATATGGATCATACCATTTTGGTTGGTCAGGAAAACCTCCTACAGCATTCGCTTGTTCTGTGGATTCCTCTTGAAGTGTAGGACACATGTCAGTTGGGTGCCCTGTGGCTGAGCATATTCCACATACTTTAACTTGCTGTAGTGTACCTGTAGCCATTTGACGCACAAGAGAAGTAAGTTCAGATATTTGATTCTGAAGAGAAGTAGTACTTACCTCCTGGGCATGTCTAATAAGAGGATCATGCCTAACGCCAAATTGTTGTGAATTGGCAGTCATATTTGATATTAGGATTCTGGCTGCCTCAGGAGTCTTATCTACTAGTGCTCCTCCACTAGCTGCATCTATCATGCTCCTATCTCCCTGCAAAAGACCTTCATAAAAATATTGGATTAGTAGCTGCTCACTAATCTGATGATGTGGGCAGCTTGCACAAAGTTTCTTAAACCTCTCCCAATATTCATAAAGGGTTTCACCATGTAATTGCCTAATGCCGCATATCTCTTTCCTAATAGTAGCGGCTCTAGATGCAGGAAAATAACGTTCTAAAAACATTCTCTTCATCTCATTCCAAGTAGTGATAGTACCAGAAGGCAAATAATACAACCAATCTTTGGCTGAATCTTTTAAGGAAAAAGGAAAAGCCCTGAGTTTTATTTGTTCCTCAGTTACTCCAGGGGGCTTCATACTGGTACATACTACATGGAACTCCTTCAGATGTTTATGCGGGTCTTCACCTACAAGACCATGAAAACTTGGTAAGAGATGAATTAATCCAGATTTCAACTCAAAATTAACATTATCATCAAGATTAGGAAAAGTAATGCACAAGGGTTGCTTATGCAAATCAGGAGCTGCAAGCTCCTTCAGAGTGGGGTGTCTAGCCATGATCACTTCCTCCTTATCCTGATCAACGTCTTCTTGAATTTCTCTTCTGTGCCCGTATACAGATTTTCCAATATCTGGATTGAACTGTAAATCTCGAGAATTAGAAGAACGAGTTACAGGTATAAATCAAAAAAATCACAAAAAGTAATGACGCAGTCCCCGGCAACGGCGCCAAAATTTGGTGCGCACTATCGCAGATGCACCCAAATTAATACCTTACCTCAAAACTAACCTGTAGAAGTGGGAGTAAGGGTCAATCCCACAGAGACTGGAATTACCTTATGTGATTAAAAAGGGGGGAATTGATAATCGCAAATTAAGTAAAGTAAACAATAATGAAACTAAATAAGCAAAAGTGATTAATGATAAAGACGTTGGTTTCGATTGGTATCCACCGTCAAGGGATTACATTGATCATCGACAACATAATCAATCTGTAAATGAACATCTATCATTAGGGTTTTAACCCTGTTTCTCCTTAAGCCTAGCAAATTAATGATAATCACACTAATAAAACCCTAATCAACAAGCCATCTTTTAGCACATCGGTAAAATATAACTTGTTAACCGCATGAAGAACTAGAGAAACTGACAGAGCTAAACAAATATAAACACATCGGCTATATCTAATTTAGTCAATCATTCATCATAGGTTCAATGATTTATAATCCAAAACCCTCAAACCTATTTGCCTCACGAATCACAGAATTAGAAACTTTGTTCAAAACACAATTCAGCTGTAGATTAAAACTGACGAAATACTAGTAGGCCTCCTAGCAATCATATGAATAATCATTAAGAATAAGAACAGATGAACAATCAATATTCAAAACAAATTGAAATAATAACATCATATCCACATCTCACAATGTATAAAAATCCCTTGAGGTTTCAACTCACCTCAACCAACTAAAGAGAAGTAGCCACGCAGGGCCATAAGATAAACAAAAGAAGAATTGAACAATGTAGATGAAGAATTCGGTGAAAGATTGGATCAAGAATTTTATTCTCTGGTTGCTTTCCTCTCTTTTTATAGACTTTTCCCTCCTAATCGAAGTCAGAACGTATTTTAGGTCAAATTTCCGTCCATTCCCCTCAATTTTGAGCGAAAATGACCTAAAATCGCGAAATCAGCAAGTCCCCTACGGCTCACGGGCACCGCGGCGCTTAAGTGGAGCGCCGCGGTGCTGCGAGGAATCAGGGACGGGGCACCGCAGCACTACCTGTCAGCGCCACGGTGGGCTACATCAAACCTGATCGGGCACTGCAGCGCGCTGTGTTGAGCGCCGCGGCGCTCTGGATTTCCTTATCGTGGCACCATGGTTCCCAGAATCTTCTGGATTTTGCCAAAGTGCCGAACATGAAATTGTAGTTCTATGTCTCTTCTTTCCATAGCCGCTAAAATTACCATAATCGGAGTCCGAATGAGCGAGATATGCCTCAATTAGTGACAAAAGGTCAGGAATCAGCATTTTTCTATGATTTCCTCTCTTTTTTCTCTTCTTTTCTTCTTTATTATTCCTAAAACACAAAACACAACACTCAATCAATTCATATCTATTTTCTACTAAAATTAAATAAAAAGCAACTTAAAACATGTCAAAAACATGCTTATTTTATAGCATGTCACTTACCATTATTGTTATTATTTTGGATGAGTCGCAAGATTTGATTTGTAGTAGAAACTTGATCTCGAATAGCCGTGGTTAGGTCATGCAGGGTAGCCTCCGTACTTCTAGTCGAATTCCTCCTTAATGATGCCATGATCTATTTTATCAATCAAAAGAAAGAACTTATTATTTAAGTGATCAAGCTCAACAGTGAATTTTTAAAAAAAATTACAGTAGTTATAAAACCATTCAAGTATGCAGATAGGAAACATTAGCAATTTCCTAACTGTCACGAAATGCTACCCTACACATCATATCCACAACTTATTCAAGATACTCTCAGATCAATCCAGGTAACCATCAACCTTCATGGTCACTTAAATAGTAACTTTGTAAGAGACATTTTTTTCTCTCTTTTTTTTTGTCTTTTAGGATTAATGCGAAAATTATCATAACTAAAGCATTAACAATACACAATTTTAAAACCAGCATATAATTCATTATCATCACTATCATAAGCTACATTAGTGATTAACTTATGTACAAGGGTAACCTTGTGGACTTTGCGTGATACAAAATGATGAAGTACCAAGTTTCAACTCAAAAATAGATCAAGTCACATGGTTACAAAATTTACATTACATATACATCATATTCTACTTAGAACATCACCCCTGGAGTGCGAAGGGTGGAGAAGATGATGTCAGTATCAGAATCTCAAAGATGTTCACCACTAAGATATCTGACGCAATGGTGAGTTGACCCAAATAGGGGATGTATACCAACTGTATCTGTAATGACCCCAAATTACAGACACGTGAAACAAACTTTTTTTTTCCGCAATCAGATATTTACCATAACATGCATAGCACTATTCTTTGTCATGGAAATAGATACATATATGTTCTCTCATGTATACACATTATATAGATCAAGTTATAAATGTCAAAGTAACAATAGATGCAGGGATCATGCCTATGGCATTCAGAGTACACGCTAAAATATAAACACAATATAATTTAATAACTATGAGTCTTGGAAGCAATGTAGACTCACCCAGAAAATATGTCACCTAACTTATCAACTATCTGTAGAATCAGACTCTGTATTCTTATCTTAAAAATGTAGAAATATTGTGTAGTGAGTTTGACAACTCAGTGAGTAGAGAATACCTCATATGACCTCTTAGGTTAGCATATAGATATACTCATGTTTTAAAATTTGTCACATAAAAAATACAGTTCAGAAGTACATCCATATAGGACCTGTATTTCAAATATTCTCAAATAAAAGGATATTCATATATGCAAAACCATATTCAGCACAGTATGATCATTAAACAAATGTTGTTATGCTCAGTTGTATAAGTTATAGAAAAATATTAAGCTTTTGAGATAAAGTCATAACTTTTGTTGATGCATAATTAACATATTATATATGCATTGAAAATATATTCTTTTTACAAAATGCTCAAGCATGTTATAGCTCCCAATACACTTAATTCACTTATTTGCTATACGCATAGTGACCGATCAACTACAGTCACAATAAGAAATCAAGAAATGTGAATTCATCACCCATCTGCCTCTTCATATTACCACTATCACCCAGTTGGAGCGGCCCTCCCTTGGTTCACTCAGGCTAATAGGGTGTCCCCTACTCGATATCGTCTCAAGCCATACAACCCGTTGATATCCATCCATACATATAAATACATATATATAAATGTATAATTATCAAGCAACTCACTATAAGCTTTACACTTGCCATTCAATCAAAATCAGCAACTTTATAGTTTTACAAATCAATGCCTCATGCACATAATATTCAATTTACCAAATAATGATAAATACATTTAGAACTATATATTCAATGAGTTTCAAAATCTATTTGCAAAATCATACTCTTCTTGAACTATGTGCTAGTTCGTAAGCAAAATAGATATTTTAACACATTTCAGAAACTTATGATAGCATAAATAATTTGTAAATAGAACCAATTATACATTTTAAGTTCAAAAAAAAATATAAGGTAATTCATAGAAAGAATTATCTACTCACAGGGTTAGGGCTCCAGGTTGGACAGCCCCAAATGTACTTTTTCTAAGATAAATTTGATCGAATGAACCTCAAAAACAAGCCCAAAGGGTCCAAAAAATTAAGAATGACTTCGAAATAGTGAAATTTAGCCTCCGGTAGCTTGGTCAACACTGGTTAACTGATGGGCATTATTCAGTGTGCAGAAATCACTATTCATACCTCGGATTTACTGTTCACAACGCACAAAAAGTTGTCAAATGGTCAAAAAATTTCATATCCTATGGTTAATCTATCTTCTAAATCTATTTACGGTGTCAGATTTTCAATTTGAGGTCTCTAAATAAGAGTTTCAGAGCTTACCATTTTCTAAGATTTTTCATTTCTAATCAACGGCAATTCTGTGGCTGATTTGAAAAATTATTCAGCCAATATCGTAGTACTCTTTATCCTGAAT
Organism: Gleditsia sinensis; assembly: GCA_037074535.1. NCBI lineage: Eukaryota > Viridiplantae > Streptophyta > Magnoliopsida > Fabales > Fabaceae > Gleditsia > Gleditsia sinensis. The sequence continues at coordinate 21,690,305 of CM073476.1, forward strand.
CCAATGGTACCCTCAGTTTTGTAATCGAAGGCTTATAGGCACTCTAGATCTAGAGAGAAAAATAAAGGAGAGAGGAAATACTATTTATCACTAGTCATATACAAAAATTTCTAATTCTTTCCTCTCAGTTGCATCTCCCCCTCCCCTTTTTTCTTTCTTTTTTTCCGTATTATTATTTAATAATTAAATATTTAAAATTTATTCTTTGATTATATACATATAAATATTATTTTTCATCCTAAAATATCCCAAAAATTTCTAAAAATTTATATCCTTGCAAAACTATAATTGCATCTACGGTGTTAGATTTTCAATTTAAGGTCTCTAAATAAAAGTTTCAGAGTTTACCTTTTTTAAAGATTTTTTACTTCCGATCTACCGAAATTCTACGGCTAATTTGAAAAATTATTCGTCCAATATCGTAGTACTCTTCATCTTGAATCCAATGGTACCCTCAATTTTGTAATCGAAGGCCTGTAAGCACTCCAGATCTAGAGAGAAAAATGGAAAAGAGAGAAAATACTATTAATCACTATTCATATACGAATGTTTCTAATTCTTTCCTCTCGATTACCTCTCCCCCTCCCCCTTTTTCTTTTTCTTTTTAAATTATTATTATTTAATAATTAAATATTTTAAATTTATTCCTTGATTATATACATATAATTATTATTTTTCATCCTAAAATATCTCAAAATTTTCTAAAAATTTATATCCTTACAAAACTTTAGCTGCAATATCAAATCATGACTTTTCTTAATAAAATTTTAATAAAACAAACCACAATATAAAATATCTTCATGCATATTAAAAGAAAGAAATTTATAAAAATAAAACAAAAATTATTTTAATTAAAAGCGTATTTACTTTTAGCAAAACATAATCATTTACAATAAAAATATATATTTTTATAGCAAAACATTATTATTTAAAAATTAGAGGATATTAAAGTATCTCCAAGATCAAAGATAGGAAAACTGCAGGCATCTAAGATATCTTTATCTGAACATAACAACAACAACAAAATAATGAGAACAAGAGTCCCAATAGGTTTAACATTGACATATAGCATATAATAATAAGAAAATAATTACGAGGTTATGTCCAGCTATATAGGCTACAGAAATGCCAATCTTATGTAATAAAGATATAAAATTTATAAATGCAAGATTAAACATCTTATGCACATATGCTTGTCAATCGTCATTTACCGTATACAGAACATCATACATAATGGCTGGTTATTCATCTCTATCTCAATAACATGGCAATGTGATCCATTCTGCCACCCATTACTCACATACCACTATTACATGGTTGGAGTGGCCATACTCTCCCTCAACTCACTCAAGGCTAATAGGGGGCCCCCTATTCGGTATTATTTCAAGTCATACAACCCGCTTGGTCATCTAACAATTGTAAGGGTCTTCCCGATAATTTTATTATTATTTCGTCTCTTTCTCATGTTTAGCAACATAAACAGTATCATATTCATAATTTTCATCACATCATTTAATAAATATGTATTAGTACATCTATTATCATGTAACAATGCATGCATCATATCTTCTAATTATTATCATAATCACATCATGTATGCATTAAGTAATTCATCAAATTTACTATCATCCTCATCCTACTGTTTAACAAATATGTATTAATATACAATGTACATCATACTTAACAAGGTAAAGAAGATGAATCTAGTATTGCAGTACACTAGTTTTAGGGCATCCTTCTTTAATTTGAGTTCTCTAATTACCATTCAATTAATAGGGTTCAACTAGGGTAGTATGCAATTTAAACTAAGCTAAACCAACACCAAGCATGGCCTGGCCGTAACTTGGAACACGATCGTGTTTGGTGTTGCACAGTCCTTTCACCCTTAATAGAACACGGCCAAACCATTTTTGGGACACAATCGTGTTCCGTGTATGCAAGTCACCCATTTTGTTTTGTTCACTCCCATTCAGCCATACATATACCAAACTAACTAAGAATAAAGTTATGTATGAGTACACAGGTCCTTAATTGAGCATATATATGTGCAAGAGAGGATAATTAGCTTTAAGACTTCATAAACTGCTTCCTTCACTTTCTTATATGTTATATCAAGATCAATCACTATTCATATGGTCTTTCACAAACACATACTTAAAATACATCAGTTAACATCAACCCACACACACACACACACACAGATATATATATATATATATATAGGCACACATATATCATCAAGTCATGCAAAACTACAAGGTAAATTTCAATGGTAAACCTACCAACTGCTTAGCTTATATAACCCACTATCAACCGCTTTACTTTCTTCTTCGTTAGGCACCCTTTTCCTCTTCTTCTTTTCTATCAAAACCCTACATTTATACCATCAAAATCCATCTTTTAGAAACCCAAACATGAATAGAAAATAAGATACAAGGGGACTAATCGATGGAATATTACCTTAGGCCTCTTTTCCTAACTTTCTCTCTCTTCTTTCTCTTTCCTCCTTCCTCTTCTCTCTCCCTTTTGATTTTTCTCTCTTTCTCTCCTCCCTTCGCTGCTACACCTCTTTGCCTTCCCCTTTGGACGGGTTCTTCATAAAGTCATTCCAAAAACAAGAAAATAATGTAACTTGTCCAAGAAACCTCTTGTCCCTTCCAACTATGTCCTCTAACTAAGCCATAATTACTAGTTTGTCATTCCATCATCTATTAGATAAGGCCCTATTTGGCAATCGCAAATTCTCCAAGTAGTTTAATCTTCTCTTGGAAGAATACAAATGAGTTTTAGAGTCACACTCATAATAGATCTTTAATTCACTTCCTAACACCCGACCTCAGCCCTAAGAATTAAGAAATTACAATTTTGCCCTTCTAGTTTTTCTTCGAGGATAAAAATTCTTCTCTTCATCTTCTATAATCATTTACTTATGGAATAATAAAACTAACTTATTTTGACTCTTCTTAAGGAAACTATTCTAGCCAGGGTTTCCTTTTCATTATTTAGCCATTTTGTTAACTTTTTAGGGTTTCTCCTCCAATCTTATTTCATTATTTTTTCCTTCTCATCAACATTTAAAACTATCATGCTATTTATTGAAAGATAAAAATCAGGGGATGTTACATCGATAACCCAACCCAAGTACCTCTTCAACTTTTCCCAAAAGGTTCATGCCCCTTACCTTGGAAAAAGATCAAAAGTTTTATAAGTTAATATTGATTGATTCTAGGTTGGTAGAAATCAAACACTATCAAGATCCAAAAGAATCCAATATTATTACCTATTCAACTTTAAAAATTTTGAAAGTTCTTACACTTTCGTCCTAGGAAAAAAACCTTAGCCGCATAAAAAAAATTCAAAAGCTTATTTTTCAATGGGTTATACATATTGGGATTATTAAAATCTTGATATTATACCTTTTATCTTCAAAACAAAAAATTTCATCATTCTTGGCTAATCTTTTTTCCCTGAAAAAGTCAAGTACAAATTTTCTAAATGGTTTTTTATGTGGTAGGAAATTCATGCTCCAATTCCGGACATCCTGCCATCCAATGTTAAAGAAGGTTGGGATACTTTCAAGTCATGTTTTGATAACGTGAATTTTGGTGGTTACCCCATACTTCTTTAATTTTTTGCAAAAATTGGTTTACCATGGGTTTATTCTTAGGAATACCAACATTTCGAAGAGGACCCTCATGCTAAACTACCAAACTTACAAAGGTAGGTAAAAGTCAAATGGTATGCAAGCTATGACTCAGACATAGCTCACAAAATTCAAATTATGAAGTGGTTCGAGGAGAATCCATAGTTTCACAAAAATGGAAGAGAAAGACAAAGCCAGTTCCCCCAAAATAAGTCCCAAATTTTGGCCAAATTAGCAAGAGTATCCAGTAAAGCTGAATACATCAGCCAACTTCAAGATATTCTCCAGTAGCTCACTGCCAAAGAACAACAAAAAGGCAAAAGGTCAAGTTTTGCATCGAACTATGCCTATTCAAATAAAGATGATTGTTATGGAATCATTCTTTAGGAAGAATAAATGCTGATTAAAGTGTTCTAAATTGTCGGCAGCATTTTCTAATAGAAAAGCATTTGGCATCACATGCTAAGGTCAAAAGTCTCTGCCACTGAAGAAAGCACCTTATTGGCCAACTCCACAAAAGACAAGCTAAATGTGACAAATGGTGACAGAAAGTAATCATGGGTGGACATTGTAGGTAACAAAAAGAATTAGGATGTTTCTATATGCAATTTGAATTCAAATGCCCCAAAACTTACGAACTCAAACGTAGACGAAGAGCTAAGCAAGCTGAGTTTAACAAGCAACCATACAAAGACCGATAACAAATTAGGAAGAAATACCATAGGAGAAAACCGAGGAACACACCTCTTCCTAACCAAGACATCATACCAATATGTTACATTTGTAACAAACTAGGTCAATTCCAAAATAAAAAGAAAAATTAAAAAAAATTAAACATTGATGAAGAAATCATAAATGAAATTAGTCATTTATAGGAAAAAGAGGAAGAAGAATTCTTAGTCAAACAATTTTCAAAAAATTCTGATCAAGAAAATAACCAAATATAATATGATGATATATCTTCTTCAAAAAAAGGAAGGTCATCAAAAAACAATGAGATAAATGTTCTTACCCGAGAACAAGATGTCCTTTTAAAAGTTATTGGTTCTCTTTCCATTAATGAACAAAAGGAAACTTATCTAACAAAATTTAAACAAATCTTTGACAAACCGCGAACATCTTACAAACAAAATCCAATAAACAATTATAGTATTAAAGATGTTTTTGCAAGATTTAACACAAAAGCTAAACCTGTTACCCTACATGATTTACAATATGAAGTTAATCTACTCAAAACGGAAATAAGACAATTAAAAGAAGAACAAAAAATTCATACAATTATTCTTTCAAATCTCTAAGAATATAATAAGAAAGAAATCTAAAATGAACAAATAATAGAAGAAGAAAATGATAACTTCTTAGCAGCAATCTCACGATTATTTGTTTAGAAGTTTTACATTCCAATCAAAATCGTAATAAAAAATGAATATACAATTGAAGCGATAACCTTGTTTGACACAGGCATTGACCTCAATTGTATATAGGAAGGATTAATTTCAACCAAATATTTTGAAAAAACAAAATAAGGTCTAAAATCTACAAATGGTTCCAAGCTTAAAATAAATTATAAGCTTACAGATACAGTAATCGAAAACCAACCTCAAAATTACAACATCATTTTGCTAGTAGAAGTTATGACTAGTAAAATTATCCTAGGATTACCATTTGTCCAACAGCTGTTTCCATTTTCGGTGGATAACAAAGGGATAATAACCGAAAGACTAACAAAAAATAATTTTTCACTTTACACGACAACAAGTTTCAAAAGATTTAAACTTGGTAAAATGTAAACGAAACCAAATTAAATATCTTTATGAAGAAATAGGTCTTAAAAAGATAGAATAATAGTTACAAACACTATTAATTCAAAGAAAGATTAAATCTCTACAAGAGAAAATACAAACTCAAATATATGTTGAATTACCAAATGCTTTCTAAAATAGAAAACAACATATGGTAGATTCTCCATATGAAAAAGACTTTTTAGAAAGACAAATACCAACAAAAGCCAGACCAATACAGATGAACCAAGAACACTTGGAACATTGCCAAAAAGAGATCAATGATCTTGTGACTTAAAGAATGATTAGGCCATGTAAATCTCCTTGGTCATGTGTTACTTTTTATGCTAATAAAAATGTAGAAATTGAAAGGGGAACACTAAGAATGGTAATAAATTACAAACCCCTCAACAAAGCCTTCAAATGGATAAGATATCCAATTCTAAACAAGAAAGACTTGTTGAACCGCTTTTATTCAGCAATTTAAAAAAAATTGATATGAAATTGGGTTTCTACCAAATCCATTTAAAATCTAAATACAGGTACAAAGCTGCATTTATAATTCAATTTGGATAATACGAATGAAATGTAATACCTTTTGGTTTGAAGAATGCACCTTCAGAATTTCAAAATATTATGAATAACATATACAATCCATATATTAAATTCATATTTGTTTATATTGATGATGTCTTAGTTTCTCTGACAACATTAATCAACATTTCAAACATTTTAATATCTTTTTAGGTATTACAAAGAAAAATGGTATTGCAGTTTCTACACCAAAAATCTCTCTTTTCCAAACTAGGATAAGGTTTTCTTGGACACTGTTCACTAAGGAACCATTACTCCAATAGAAAGAGACATTCAAATCTCTGATAAATTTTCATATCAAATTATTGATAAAAATCAGTTACAGAGAATTTTAAGATGTCTCAATTATGTTTCTAATTTTATTCCAAATTTTTTAAATATTCTTAAGCCTCTCCATGATCGACTTAAGACAAATCCTCTTGCATGGACCAATGTCCATATCGAGGTAGTTTCACAACTCCAATCTCAAGTCAAAAATATTCCATGTCTAAGTCTTCCTGATCCACCTATCTTCAAGATAGTTGAAACAAATGCCTCTAGTTTACGATATGGTGGAATCCTCAAACAATAAAAAAAATGACAATGAATATATCATTGCATTTGCATCAAAACACTTGAATACCACTCAACAAAAATATTCCACAATCAATAAAGAAATTTTAGCAATTGTTTTGTGCATAAACAAATTTCAACATGATCTTCTCAATCAAAAATTTCTTATTAGAGTTTATTGCAAATATGTAAAAGATGTTAAAAAAATTGTATCAAAACAAATTTTTGCTTGATGGCAAGCAACTTTAAGTGCTTTTGATTTTGACGTTGTGCATATTAAAGGAATTTCAAATTGCATTCCTGATTTTCTTACAAGATAAATTTTACAAGAAAATGCCACCAAAAAAAGAAGGTAAACACTCAGACACTAAATCTGTGAGTGAAACCACCAAATCAAATTCAAAAAACAAGGGGAAGTAGCTTGCATCCTCTTCTTCTGAATCTAAAAAACCTCCAAATAGTGGATCATTATCCATGCCCAATTTCTATCCAGACCTTCTAGGAATGAAAAATCAACGGCCTTTGAATTTGACTCACAAATCATGGGCAAACATAGTTGAAGAAGACGAAGAGGCAATTGACTATTTGCTTAGTTAGTAAAAGCTTCTTCAAACAATCAAAGACTCAAAGAAGCAGGTAACCAAATGTGGCACTACCACAGTAACCTCCTCAAAAGCAGTCCTTTAAACTGAACAAAAGGTCCTTACGACCAAACTAAAATCTGAATCCTCCAAAGCAGTCATTCTAACTAAATCTCAGGCCGTTATTAGCACTGATCCTAAACCAATTGAAAAAACTACCAAATATTTTTAAAAACCTTTTCCTTAAAATATTATTCAAATGGAGCACGAATTTACGTGCAACAACCCAAGCAAAGTATCTCTTCAAATTTTCCCAAAAGGTTCATGCCCCTTACCTTGAAAGAAGATCAAAAGTTCTATAAGTTAATATTCATTGATTCTAGGTCAATAGAAATTAAACACTATCAAGATCCAAAAGAATCCAATATTATTACTCATTCAACTTTAAAAAATTTTAAGTTCTTACACTTTCAGCCTGTGAACAAAACCCCAACAAAATAAAATAATTTTTAAAAATGTATTTTTCAATAGGTTATACATATTGGGATTATCAAGAAGCCTGGTATTATATCCTTTATTTTCAAAACAAAAAATCTCAACATTCTTGGCTAATTTTTTTCCTGGAAAAAGCCAAGTACAAATTTCCTAAATGGTTTTTTATGTAACAACTCCATTTTATATATATATATATATATATATATATATATATATATATATATATATATATATTTAAATCCCATGAAGACATTACCTCTTTACTTATAATTTCTTAACTCAAAATAACATTCAATTAATTTAACCAAGCATAATCAAGGTTTAACGTCTACAATTCTGAGTTCACATACACATTATTAATCAAAATGTACATACAAAAATCAAATACATAAATATCTACATCCTATTCATTCATGATGACCAATTCTGGAGATACGGGTACGGGTGGTTGCACCTTCACCGAAATTTTAGCCAACTCAATCACAAACATCTTATTAATTTTTAGGATTTATCCAACATAGAGTAACTCAATCCAACGTGAAATAAAAGATAAAGCCATAGAAAAATCTGCATAACAAGTTTTCTGAACATGATATGGAAATATAGTGAGAATTAAATCCCAATAAGTTCAACAATAAATCATAATTATCATCAATATAGTTCATCATGTCATGTTCATCTGTATAAACTACAGCAAATATCTTTAGGTCACATGAATGCACTTCATCTATGCACATGAAAATCGTACAATTATGACATGTATGGCATGAATAACTATTTTCATAATATCATATGATACCTATCAACTTATGATAACTGCAATTTATTGTAGTTCCTATGTGCTTTCTGAGTACATTTACTGAGTTGTTCTGGTGTTTTAAGCACTCTTATTCCCTGAATAAATTGAACGGGATGACTCTTTTAGATAAAACATCAGCTACCCCATTGCTGCAGCATTTTAGTAAGCATATGTGGCAATTATAGCAGAAACCTAAATAATATTGGGTGAGTTGCTCCCTTTTTCGGTAATACACTGATTCTGTTTGATATGGTGCAGGTGACAGCAGAGCAGGGCTGCGCAGCAGGTGCAGCCTCCACCCAGCAGGAGAGAAAGCAGCAAAAAACTGACACTCCAGGCTGCTAGCACAGAACTGTCCCACTACTGAAAGTGGAGAGTGTAACATCCCGTAATTTTTAGATATTTTCCTTATAAATTTTTCAACTTACATATATGCGTAGAAATGTTCTAATATTAATGGAATAGGTAAAGAAAGAAAACATAAGAGGAAATATTAGAAATAACATACTAAAGAGATGCAAAATTCTTGGATAAGGAAGATAAATTTTTAGAAACAAGTAAAGGTCATAAAATTTCAAGAATATTGGATTAGGGTAATTTTTCCTAATTCAAGAACTAGAGTTACTAAGTTTAAAATCTTTACCTATACATTGGGTTTTTACCTATGGACACTTCATATAGAGTTTTTCCACTTCACATAAGTTTCTAGCAAGCCCATTGGATAACCTAAGCAAGAAATAAAACATAGACTTGGACTAGGATATAGTAATTGGACCAATAGTCCAAAAATTATGAAAATATGACTAAGCCCTCCAAGAAAGGTAGAATTTTATCCAAAGCAAAGAAAATGGGTAGAAATAAGCCCATAATGGGTAGGAATAAGCCCAAATCCAAGAGGAAAAATAAAATAAAATAAATTAGGTGATGATATAATAATATAATAATAATAAAGATTAGGTTACATGGCATTAAGACAAAAATTTAGCAAGTGGTGTGATTCTACATTCATCATTTTGGCAAGTGGCACGATAATACAAGGCTTTAGGACAAAAACATCTATGTCCTACACTCATAATTTTAGCAAGTGGTATGATAATACATGGCATTAGGACAAAACATTCCTATCCCACACAAATAATATCAACCAAATAATGGAGATTCAAGGGCTAGAAATTTGCCACCTAAAAAGGCAAACCTATCATACTTGTTTAAGACAAAAGAAAATGGAAATGAATCCCTAAATCAAAGGGACCTTGTCTCTTATCCTAAGAACATATCATCATAATTTTCAAAATACAAATCTCCTTTTCCTATGCATATCTTGACTAAGGAAGAGGAAGACAAGAACATAAGTTGTTTGTTTTCCAAAAATTCAACAAAGTGTATCCTAATTGTGATAAGGTAGACCCATGATCATGAAAGGTGAATAATTTGGTGGTCTATATAAGAAAACCCACCCTTACAACATTAGAATTTCGTCCAAGTGAGGGAGAGGAAAAATAGAAGCAAGGTAGAGTGAGGAAGGAGAGGAAGAAAGGAAGAAAGAGGAAGGAGAAGTCTAAGGGACAAAGTGCTCCAGGTAAGTTTAACAATATTTCTTTTTGAAGAAAACTTTTGAAACTTATAATATTTATATGAGATTTTGATCTTAGAACTTTTATGATTGGTCATGATGTTGCTATATCATGTTACATATTGGTCTTGCATGTGATGTATGTTTGAATACTTAGGTTGGTGTAGATAGTTCTGCATGGGTATGGCTATGGGTGGCAGAATTTTAAGCTTTGGTGTTTTAATTTCTGGAAACAATCTATAGGGAATTAAAATAAATGGTTAACATACGAATTATAGCTATATGTGTCATGGATTTTTAGCCACTAGAATAATTCAATTTGGAGTCCATATGTGGTAGATATGGTCAGATTAGTAAGCAAGGGTCAAAAAATGGTTCATCAGGGAAGAATATGTTAGGATAGCTTCTGTGTTTTAATTTCTGGGAATTATCTACAGGGAATTAAAATAAATGGTTAACATAAGAATTACAGATATATGTGTCACGGATTTGAAGCCACTGGAATCATTCAATTTCGAGTCAATATGAGGTAGATATGGTCTGATTAGTAGTCAAAGGTCAGAAAATGGTTCATCAGGGAAGAATATGTTAGGACAGCTTCTGTATTTTAATTTTTGGGAATTATCTGTATGGAATTAAAATAAATGGTTAACATAAGAATTATAGCTATGTGTTCCATGGATTTTAAGCTATTGGAATCATTCAATTTGGAGTCCATATGAGGAATATATGAGCTGACTAGTAGTCAAAGGTCAGAAAATGGTTCATCAAGGAAGAATATGTTAGGACAGCTTCTGTATTTTAATTTTTTGAAAATTATTTGTTTGGAATTAAAATAAATGGTTAACATAAGTATTATAGCTATATGTGTCATGGATTTTAAGCCACTAGAATCATTCAATTTGGAGTTCATATGAGGAATATATGAGCTAATTAGTAGTCAAAGGTCAGAAAATGGTTCATCAGGGAAGAATATGTTAGGACAGCTTTGGTATTTTAATTTCTGGAAATTATCTGTAAGGAATTAAAATAAATGGTTAACATAAGAATTATAGCTATGTGTGTCATGGATTTTAAACCACTGGAATCATTCCATTTGGAGTCCATATGAGGAAGATATGAGCTGATTAGTAGTCAAAGGTCAGAAAATGGTTCATCAGGGAAGAATATGTTAGGACAGCTTCTGTATTTTAATTTCTGGGAATTATCTGTATGGTATTAAAATAAATGGTTAACATAAAATTTATAGATATGTGTGTCACGGATTTTTATCCACTGGAATCACTCAAGTTGGAGTCCATATGAGGTAGATATGGTCCGATTAGTAGGTAGAGGTCAGAACCTATCCAAGAAGAAATAACCTATACTTTTAGGGAGTAATATCACCTTGATTTCTTAATATTTCGCTACAATGTTCAACATAATAGTTTTAGATAATTGTTTTATCTTGAAATTGACACCAAGATCACCTACTTCAGAGTTAAATTGAGGGAGTTATGCTCTGATTAGTAAGAAAATGTTAGATAGGATGAAAACCTGCATCAAGAAAATAAAGAAATAAAATTAGTATTTAAAATAGAAGATGAATCTTAATAAATGACTAGTATAGCCATAGCCATTGCCATTGTATGAACTTCTTACCATCTTAAGTGTGAAATTCTGACATGGAAATATTTTATAAAGTGATATTTGAAATGGTTATGTTCATGGCATGATTACCAATGATTTATGGTAATAGTTATATTTTGATGAACATACTTGTTATTGAAAGCATATTTTTGGCTATCATTGTGAAAAGAAAAGAAATGAGCACGGTCACATGGCAATCCATGTGCTGCACCAGTAGGGGACGCCCTACCAACAGTTATGATCATGTTAATGAGAAAAGAAAGAGAAAGTGGGCCATGTCGGACGGAGCGAGAAAAGCCCGTACCGGAGAGTAGAGGATACTCACTCTGACCGGGGTAGCTTGAAATGAGAATAAGTTGATGGCCATCATATGATATTTTGAAAATAGTTAATCCTGTCATACATATTATTACAGTATGATTCTATGTGCATAGATATAATGCATTCATGTGACCAAAGATATTTTCTGTAGTTTATACAGCTGAACATGACGTGATGAGCTATATTAATGATGATTTATTGTTGAACTTACTAGGATTTAATTCTCACTATATTTCCAATGCAGCTTTTTCTATGGCTCTGGCTTTTAGTACACATTGGATCGAGTTACTTTATGTTAGGCAGATCTCATAATCAAATAAGATGTTTGTGGTCGAGTTGGCTCAGATCCCGGTAAAGGTGCAACCACCCGCACCTGTATATTCAAAATTGGTCAACCAAAATAAACAAGATGTAAATATCTATGTGCTTGATATGTTGTTTGTACGCTTTGATTAATGACGTGTATATGAACTCAATATTGTATAATAATAATAAAATAAAAAGGTTATTACATAATTGGTATCAGAGCAGGTCGATCCTAGATGGCCAGTGGATCGATGGTTATCTGAATCGATCTTATTGTGTCTTGAGTATGTTGTGGTTGTGCTGTGTAGGGGATCAGTGACTCATATAGGTAAGAAATTACTAGTGTTTCTTATCTATATGCCGAGGTGGTGTTATGACTGCTGTTAAATATTTTTTTTGAAACTAACTATTGGGCTTGATCACCTCAATAGCAGCATAAATTTATTTTTCCCACAGTAGGAAATGGCACCACCAAGGTGGAATCCGGCAAACAATGCAGAGAAAATCTTGCACAACCTTGCCACAGCAATTCAAGAATTTGGTATTGATTTACTCTTTAGAACCCAACTAGTATCTATATCCCTATATAGAATGATATCGATCGAATTTAAAAAAAAATTAGTTACAAGACTTGTTAGACAAGGTATTTAAATACCCCAGTACTTTTATTCGAAGTGCTCCAGTTCTATCTGTGAAAAAGAAAGATGGATCACTTTGACTATTCATAGATTATAGACAGTTGAATAAGGTGACAATGTAGAATAGAAACACATTAGCTCGTATAGATTACCTGTTTTACCAGTTATAAGGTGTTCAATATTTTTTTTCCACAAATTGATTTGGGATATGAGTAACATTAATTAAGGATAAGAGAAGAGGATGTACAAAAATTTTATTTTAGGACTTATTATGGGCATTATGAGTTCTTGGTGATGTCTTTTAAATTGACAAATATTTTAGCTGCATTCATAGATTTAATGAATAGTAATTAGGACATCCCTGGATCAATTTGATTTTATTGATGATATACTAGAATATTTCAAAAGTTCAGAGGATCATAAGCAACATTCAAAGATAGTTTTACCAACTCTAAAGGAGTATGGTTGGTAAATATGCTATCCAAGTAGACTCTAAGAAAGTAAAAATAGTACAATAATAGATACGTTTTACTATATTTAAAGATGAAGATCCAAATCCAATTTACGCTTCCTACGGTTATCTGTCGTCCATTCTATTTGAGTCATAATTGGATCAGGTACATGAACATAGGCTTGTAAAGCATCAATTAACTCTTCAGCATTTGAAGTCGAGATGAAAATTCGCCGTGCTGAGTGTGGGATAAACCTCTGTTCCACAGCTTGATCTAGAAAAGATAACAGACCATCAAAGAAGTGATTAACATTTAACAAACCTATCGGTTTGTGATGCATATTCAGTTGTGCCCAAGAAACTATTTGGAAAATCTCCTCTAAAGTACCAAAACCACCTGGTAAGGCAATGAAAGCGTCAGCATTGCTCATCATTCTAGCCATGCATTCATGCATGGAAGCTACCCTATATTCTTCCCCAATTGTCTTTCCTATGTTGCTGGATGTAGCTAGAGCTGTAGGAATAATACCTAGAACTTGGCATCCCCCTACATGTGCAGCTGTAGCCACACACCCCATTAACCCACAGTTACCTCCACCATACACTAAATGAATTCTTCTCTTAGCCAGCACCATACCCAGATTTTGTGCTGCTTTAACATACTCCCCATCTTTTCCAGGACTGGAACCACAAAAAACACAAATATTTTGAAACTGACAGAATGCGGTTCCCTCCATAATTTCTATCACCTTAACTTTGAGTATAGACAAAGATACTAATGTAAGTATTTATAGAACTCAGAGAATGGCATATTTATAATAGCTATGCGAATAGGCCGGGTATTATTAGAACAACTATGTGAGTGATTGGTGGATATCAACTAAATTAAAGGTAAAAAAAAATTCAAAAATGACGACAAGCATGTATATGTATAGTAGTTATGACTGTGACCCATATTAAGCACATAAAGAGCATAAGATAAGATATCACCAGAAATCTGTCTTTATCTTGTTGTCTTTGATGAAGTATTGATGTTTTGATTCTTGTAGAAAAGTTGTAGGTGATAGACGTCATTGTAAAAAAAAAGAGTGAAAATGCAAACCAATTAATTGTTGAAGAGGAACAATTAAATGGTTTATTTTGTTTTCTCAATGTTTTTGCCAATCGACTATCGGTATTATTAAGTCAACTAGCTATTTTGAGAAATTTTAATTTGGACAGGTTATTTTACAATTGATTGATTACATCTATTCTGAAGCAATCAACTGCATCCTACCAGTTAGCTACGTACTCTTTGTTTTCAAAGACTTTTATAAGTTCAGAAATTTTTCTTTTCCACCGAATATCAACAGCTTTAAAGTAGATTCTGACACATATATTCAAAATTTGCGGCCACCGATTTTTGCTGAAATCGTAGATAGATTTTGTTTACAGATTTTCAAGAATTACGGCCACCGATTTTAATATTTTTCAATGCTTTGTCCAAATTTTTGACTTTCGCTTTTGGCACCATTCTCTATTATGCTTTTCGTCTGTTTCATTGCATTCTCCCTCATTAACGGTTGGCATTAAATGCAAGGTTATTTTCTCACATTGCAATGAAATATAATTTCTTTTCTTTGAAACTCGGTTATTATGGTGTCTAAGTTGTTAGTAGGTTAAAGTAATGAAAAGTTTGAAAAGAATGGACGGATGATGGTCTTATGGTGTTTTGACGAAGTAATCAAGAGAACTAGTGGTGTTGAAGTTCTTGAGGAATAAAATATAGGAAGTAGGATTTAAGGTAGTCTTTGAACTCTTAATTTGGAAATATAGAGAATATTCTAAGAACCATGTCCGAAAATAATGTAAGTGATCAAGATATTTGTGTTAAAGGATTATATCATGCTAAATTGAGTCTAGTATCTAGGATGTGAATTATGTTGGAATTGAGAATTCTTGTATGAGTAATTGTTAGGAAAAATCTTCTTGAAATGATTGGGTGAATTAAATGGGATTGACATAAACTAGAATGAGGTGCTTTTTTATATGATAGAAGAAATAATTGAAATTTTTGACAATGAGTTTAATGGTGTTAATAAGCTTGTATAGAATTACTGTGATGAGGTAAGTTGGAATTATTAGACATGTGTCAATGGTACACGTTATTAAAGGTTTGAAGGATTTATTGCTACGTATGTTTAACATACTGATTAAAGGATTTGAGGATAAAAAATAGATGATAGATTAAGATGATGATATTCAGGGGATGATGTTGATATATAAAACAATGACTTGATAGAAGTTTGGAATAAGAAAAGATAGTTACCCAATATGAAGGTGAATATATTCCTTTGTATGTGTGTTTTCACATATCGACCCATAGATATATCCATGCGAGCTAGAAGATATAAATTGAAGAACTTATGAGTGAAAGAAATCCTTATGGTTAAGTTATATGGAAAAATCACTCAAGTGAATAGCCATATTAAAAAGTAAAGATGTTATACAGAAAAGATATCCCTAATTATTTAGGAAATAAGGTTGGTAACTCTTAATAATGCCTTAATTTCATTCCCTACAAGTGGTAGGATGGACTGAAATTCGGGGACCGAATTTCTTAAGGGGGGAAGAATGTAACATCCCGTAATTTTTAGATATTTTCCTTATAAATTCTTCAACTTACATATATGCGTAGAAATGTTCTAATATTAATGGAATAGGTAAAGAAAGAAAACATAAGAGGAAATATTAGAAATAACATACTAAAGAGATGCAAAATTCTTGGATAAGGAAGATAAATTTTTAGAAACAAGTAAAGGTCATAAAATTTCAAGAATATTGGATTAGGGTAATTTTTCCTAATTCAAGAACTAGAATTACTAAGTTTAAAATCTTTACCTATACATTGGGTCTTTACCTATGGACATTTCATATAGAGTTTTTTCACTTCACATAAGTTTCTAGCAAGCCCATTGGATAACCTAAGCAAGAAATAAAACATAGACTTGGACTAGGATATAGTAATTGGACCAATAGTCCAAAAATTATGAAAATATGACTAAGCCCTCCAAGAAAGGTAGACTTTTATCCAAAGCAAAGAAAATGGGTAGGAATAAGCCCATAATGGGTAAGAATAAGCCCAAATCCAAGAGGAAAAATAAAATAAAATAAATTAGGTGATGATATAATAATGTAATAATAATAAAGATTAGGTTACATGGCATTAAGACAAAAATTTAGCAAGTGGTGTGATTCTACATTCATCATTTTGGCAAGTGGCATGATAATACAAGGCTTTAGGACAAAAACATCTATATCCTACACTCATAATTTTAGCAAGTGGTATGATAATACATGGCATTAGGAAAAAACATTCCTAAGACACACAAATAATATCAACCAAATAATATAGATTCAAGGACTAGAAATTTTCCACCTAAAAAGGCAAACCTATCATACTTGTTTAAGATAAAAGAAAATGGAAATGAATCCCTAAATCAAAGGGACCTTGTCCCTTATCCTAAGAACATATCATCATAATTTTCAAAATACAAATCTCCTTTTCCTATGCATATCTTGACTAAGGAAGAGGAAGACAAGAACATAAGTTGTTTGTTTTCCAAAATTTCAACAAAGTGTATCCTAATTGTGATAAGGTAGACCCATGATCATGAAAGGTGAATTATTTGGTGGTCTATATAAGAAAACCCACCCTTACAACATTAGAATTTCGTCCAAGTGAGGGAGAGGAAAAATAGAAGCAAGGTAGAGTGAGGAAGGAGAGGAAGAAAGGAAGAAAGAGGAAGGAGAAGTCTAAGGGACTAAGTGCTCTAGGTAAGTTTAACAATATTTCTTTTTGAAGAAAACTTTTGAAACTTATAATATTTATATGAGATTTTGATCTTAGAACTTTTATGATTGGTTATGATGTTGCTATATTATGTTACATATTGATCTTGCAAGTGATGTATGTTTGAATACTTAGGTTGGTGTAGATAGTTCTGCATGGGTATGGCTATGGGTGGCAGAATTTTAAGCTTTGGTGTTTTAATTTCTGGGAACAATCTATAAACAATTAAAATAAATGATTAACAAATGAATTATAGCTATGTGTGTCATGGATTTTTAGCCACTGGAATCATTCAATTTGGAGTCCATATGTGATAGATATGGTCCGATTAGTAAGTAAGGGTCAGAAAATGGTTCATCAGGGAAGAATATGTTAGGATAGCTTCTGTGTTTTAATTTCTGGGAATTATTTATAGGGAATTAAAATAAATAGTTAACATAATAATTAAAGATATGTGTGTCGCGGATTTGTAGCCACTGGAATCATTCAATGTGGAGTCCATATGAGGTAGATATGGTCCGATTAGTAGTCAAAGGTCAGAAAATGGTTCATCAGGGAAGAATATGTTAGGACAGCTTCTGTATTTTAATTTCTGGGAAATATCTGTATGGAATTAAAATAAATGGTAAACATAAGAATTATAGCTATGTGTGGTATGGATTTTAAGCCACTGGAATCATTCAATTTGGAGTCCATATGTGGAATATATGAGCTGACTAGTAGTCAAAGGTCAGAAAATGGTTCATCAGGGAAGAATATGTTATGACAGCTTCTGTATTTTAATTTTTGGAAATTATCTGTAAGGAATTAAAATAAATAGTTAACATAAGCATTATATCTATGTGTGTCATGGATTTTAAGCCACTGGAATCATTCAATTTAGAGTTCATATGAGGAATATATGAGCTGATTAGTAGTCAAAGGTCAGAAAATGGTTCATCAGGGAAGAATATGTTAGGACAGCTTCTGTATTTTAATTTCTGGGAATTATCTGTATGGAATTAAAATAAATGGTTAACATAAGAATTATAGCTATGTGTGTCTTGGATTTTAAACCACTGGAATCATTCAATTTGGATTCCATATGAGAAAGATATAAGCTTATTAGTAGTCAAAGGTCAGAAAATGGTTCATCAGGGAAGATTATGTTAGGACAGCTTCTGTATTTTAATTTCTGGGAATTATCTGTATGGAATTAAAATAAATGGTTAACATAAGAATTATATATGTGTGTGTCATGGATTTTTAGCCACTAGAATCATCAATTTGGAGTCCATATGAGGAATATATGAGCTGACTAGTAGTCAAAGGTCAGAAAATGGTTCATCAGGGAAGAATATGTTAGGATAGCTTCTGTATTTTAATTTCTGGAAATTATCTGTATGGTATTAAAATTAATGGTTAACATAAAAATTATAGATATGTGTGTCACGAATTTTTAGCCACTGGAATTACTCAAGTTGGAGTCCATATGAGGTAGATATGTTCCAATTAGTAGGTAGAGGTTAGAACCTATCCGAGAAGAAATAACCTATACATTTAGGGAGTAATATCACCTTGATTTCTTAATATTTCGCTATAATGTTCAACATAATAGTTTTAGATAATTGTTTTATCTTGGAATTGACACCAAGATCACCTACTTCAGAGTTAAATTAAGGGAGTTATGCTCTGATTAGTAAGAGAATGTTAGATAGGATGAAAACCTGCATCAAGAAAATAAAAAAATAAAGTTAGTATTTAAAAAAGAAGATGAATCTTAATAAATGACTAGTATAGCCCTAGCCATTGCCATTGTATGAACTTCTTACCATCTTAAGTGTGAAATTCTGACATGAAAATATTTTATAAAGTGATATTTGAAATGGTTATGTTCATGGCATGATTACCAATGATTTATGGTAATAGTTATATTTCGATGAACATACTTGTTATTGAAAGCATATTTTTTGCTATCATTTTGAAAAGAAAAGAAATGAGCACGGTCACATGGCAATCCGTGTGGTGCACCAGTAAGGGACGCCCTACCAACAGTTATGATCATGTTAATGAGAAAAGAAAGAGAAAGTGGGCCATGTTGGATGGAGCGAGAAAAGCCCGTACCGGAGAGTAGAGGATACTCGCCCTGACCGGGGTAGCTTGAAATGAGAATAAGTTGATGGCCATCATATGATATTTTGAAAATAGTTAATCCTGTCATACATATTATTACAATATGATTCTTATGTGCATAGATATAATGCATTCATGTGACCAAAGATATTTTCTGTAGTTTATACAGCTGAACATGACGTGATGAGCTATATTAATGATGATTTATTGTTGAACTTACTGGGATTTAATTCTCAATATATTTCCATATCATGTTCAGAAAATTAGTTATGCAACTTTTTCTATGGCTCTGGCTTTTAGTGCACATTGGATCGAGTTACTTTATGTTAGGCAGATCTCATAATCAAATAAGATGTTTGTGGTCGAGTTGGCTCAGATCCTGGTGAAGGTGCAACCACCCGCACCTGTATCTCCGGAATTGGTCAACCAAAATAAACAAGATGTAAATATCTATGTGTTTGATATGTTGTATGTACGCTTTGATTAATGACGTGTATGTGGACTCAATATTGTATAATAATAATAAAATAAAAGGCTGTTACAAAGAGGACAAAGCTGCACGCATAGATGGTTTTGTCCCAAAGCAGGGGGAATGACGGCAAAAGTAAGGCAGCTGACTGAGACCACAAGGCTGAACGATAAAGAGAGGCAAAGAGGGGGAGAAAAATTACATTACGGAGAGGGTTGAAAACAGGAAAGAGGAGCTACACATGACAGAGGGGAGAGAGAGAAGAAAAGAAGAGAGAATTTTGGAGGAAAGAACACCATAGCCGAGGATGCGTTGGCACTGAAAGGTGCAGCGTTGAGGGAGTAGTCCGCAGTTCCAGAAGGGGATTAAGCCTTTTTGTGATCTTTACTGTTTTTATCAAAAAGATAGAACTGCATTTTTGTAATTTTGTTTATATCATTTAGGATGCATACCAGTGTTTTTGGAATATTTGTTACCAGTATAACCATGAGGCTTGGCTAGTTTCCAGCTAGGGTTGCACAAGGGTTGTAATGAACTGAAGCACATTTTTATAAACAACACATTCCGCTGCAGTTTTGTTCAACATTCAATTGTGTTTCCATTTAGTTTTTCTTTCCTTAATAACGGAAGTTTGGAGGAAGAAAACCAAGGCCAACATTCGCCTGGAAGGGTAATGATGTTTGGGAAAAGTTGAATATATGGAGCTAGCTCATATAGGGATATATGGGTACCCCATTAGTCCAATAGTGGAGCTTCATGCACCATTCAGGGGAGAGGACTGATGCAGGAATGCATGTCTGAACCTCAGAATTGCAAAGAATGGAAGTCTGGGAAGACTCCATTCAGGACTGAAATTGGCACTTAGAACAATTGCTGCAGCAATTCCTAGAGCAAATATGAGTGCTGTAGTCCATGGCAACCCTGAGCAACCCTAGATCTCCTAATATCAATTCCTTTTTTTCTCCCTATTACTCCTTATCTTAGTTATAGTTGCAGTCAGTCAATCTACTTCTATTCCAGTCTTGTGAACCATCTTATCTTTGCTACAGCATTCGCACGGCAAAAGTCTCTATAATAGTTTTAGTTCACTCCTCGTGGGACGATACTCACTCATCACTTTATTACTTGGTTACGACACATGCACTTGCGTTCTAACACTGTATTCATCTTTGCATGAAACAACAACTTATTTTCATATTAAGCTACCACAGTCAAGGTGAGTACTTTCTACTCTCCGATACATGTTTTTCTTGCTCCGTCCGACATGGCACACTTTCTCTTTCTTTTCTCATTAACATAATCATAGTCGTTGGTAGGGCGTCCCCTACTGGTGCACCACACGGACTACCATGTGACTATGCTCATTTCTGTTCTTTTCTTTTCTTATCACATTAATAGCCAAAAATCTGATTTCAATAACAAGTATGTTTATTTTACTCACAAGCCATAATTTTTCATCAAAATATAATCAATACCAAAAATCATTAGTAATCATGCCATGAACATAATCGTTTCAAATATCACTTTATAAAATATTTTTATGTCAAAATTACACACTTAAGATGGTAAGGAGTTCATGCAATGGCAATAGCTATGGCATACACTAGTCGTTTATTATTTTCATTTATAAGATTCTTCTTCTTTTTTTAAAATATTATTTTTCTCCCTCACTAAACAGAACTTAACACCCTCGTTTTAAATCTGATTGAGGTGATCTTGGTGTTAATTAAAAGATAAGACAATCCTCTAAAACCCTTATGTTGAACATTTTACTGAAATCTTAAGTAATCATGGTGTTACTACTCCCTTAAATTCAATGTTATTTCTTCTCGGGTGGGTTCAAACCTCTACTTACTAATATGACCATATCTCCCTCATAAGAACTCCAATTGAGGTGATTCTAAAGCCTATAAAAAGCTAAGACACTTATATATAACTTTTATGTTTATTATTTCTTTGGATTCCTTTTAATTATTCCCAGAAAATTGAAAACAAAAACACTTACATTTACCACCCTGGATTCTAGACTGATTCTCACCTTTACTAATTAATCAACCATATCTCTCTCATAAGAACTCCAAATTAAGTGATTTTAGAGCCTATAGATTCATGATACATATATCTATATTTATTATGTTAACAATTTCTTTTAATTCCCTACAAATTTGGTCGAAATATTCAAACACAAAAGCATACTTAACAGATTCTTCCCTGGTTAACTAGTTTATAACCTCTTCTTTTAAATCATACAATATTTCCCTCATCTAGACCTCAAATTAAGTGATTCTAGTGGCCAAAAATTCGTAAGACATATCTCTACATTTTTCATGTTAACTATTTCTTTAAATTCCTAACCGATTCTTCCCAAAATTTTGAAAACATAAGCTTCCCTAGTTACTCCAAAATTTAGGTTCCTAACCAAACCTTTCCTAAGGTTTTAGTTCATCATTTTCTTACATCATCTTCTATTTTCTTCCTAATTTAAATCTAATCATATTCCATCAATTTTTCACCACATTCAAATATACAAAATAGCAACATAAAAATCTTAAAATTTTACCACCTATAGCCATACCTATGCAGAGAACTTTCTACACCAACCGAAATGTTCAAAACATCCATCATATGCAAGATAATATGTAACATGATATAGCAACATCCATGACCAATCATCAAAGTAGAAATTTTCATCAAAGTTCTAGGATAAAAATTCCATATAAATGTTATAAATTTTAAATTTTTTTTTTCAAAAAGAGATATTGTTAAACCTACCTAAAGATCTCCTTAACTCACTTAATGAATTCTTTTTCTTGTTTCCTCTTAAAAGAAGTAGCAAGATTCCTCCCTTCCCTTAACTTTTCTAGCAGCTTAAATAAGAGAAGGAGGGTGAGTTTTGAACCCCAAAGATGAAGAGAAAAGATAGATTTAAGTGGAGATTAAACTAACTTACCTTAAGTACTTAGTCCTCTAAACTTCTCTTTCTTCTTCCTTCTTTTCTTCTCCTCTACTTCTCTCCTTTCCTCACTCTACCTTGCTTCTATTTTTTCTCTCCCTCACTTAGATAAAATTATAATATTATAAGGGTAGGTTTTGCTTAAATAAACTATCAAGTGGTTTACCTTTCATGATCATAGGTCTACCTTATCACAATTCGGATGCACTTGGTTGTTTTTTTGAGGAAAGACAACTCATGTTTTTGTCTTCCTCTCCCTTAGTCAAGATATGCATAGCAAAAAGATATTTGTATTTTGAAAATCAAGATAAAATGTTCTTAAGACAAGGGACAAGGTCCCTTTGATTTAGAGATTTATTTTCTTTTTCTTTTGTCTCACTCAAGTATGATAGGTTTGCCTTTCTATGAGGCAAATTTTCAACCCTTGAGTCTCCTTTGTTTGGCTGAAATTATTTATGTAGGATAAAGATATTTTGTCATAATGCTATGTATTATTACCCACTTGTTGAAATTATGAATATATGATATAGATGTTTTGTCCTAATGCCATGTATTATTACCTACTTATTAAAATTATGAATGTAGGAAATAGACATTTTGTCTTAATGCCATGTGACCTAATCTTGATTATTATTATTATACTACTATTTTCTCACATGATTCTTATTTTTTTTTCTTCTTGAATTTGGGATCATTCTTATCAATTTCCTTTACTTTGGTTGAAATTCTACCTTTCATGAAAGGCTTGATCACATTTTCATGATTTTTGGGTTATCGATCCAACTTCTATATCCTAGTCCAAGTCTATGTTTTATTTCTTGCTTGGGTTGTCTTATTGGCTTACTAGAAATTCATGTGAAGTGAAAAAACTCTATATGAAGTGCCTATAGGTGAAGGCCCAATTTATGGGTGCAGATGTTAAATTTAGTAACTCTAACTCTTGAATTAGGAAAAATTACCCTAATCCAATCTTCTTGAAATTTTAAAACCTTTACTTACTTCACAAAAATTTATCTTCCTTACCCAAGAATTTCGCCTTTCTTTAGTATGTTATTTCTATTTTTTTTTCTATTAGGTTTTCTCTCTTTACCTATTCCCTTAATGTTAGAAACATTTTCTATGCATATACATAAGGTGAAGAATTTCTAAGAATTATATTTCCTTAGATATCTAAAAATTGTCTAATAAATTTTATTTCTTTAATTAAATATTTATGTACCTTTATTAATAAATGAACAAAATTAGGGATGTTACATTTTATGTGGTGGAAAATTCATGGTCCAATTCTAGACATCCTACTAGCAAATGTTAAAGAAGGTTGGGATACTTTCAAGTCATGTTTCAATAACGTGAATTTTGGTGGTTACCCTATACTTCTTCAATTTTTTGCAAAAATTAGTTTACCATGAGTTTATTCTTAGAAGTACCAATATTCCAAAGAGAATGTTCACACTAAACTACCAGCCTTACAATGGCAGGGAAAAGTCAAATGGTAGGCAAGCTAAAAGTCAGATAGAGCTCACAAAATTCAAATTTTGAAGTGGTTCGAGGAGGATCCTTAGTTTTCACAAAAATGGAAGAGTAGGACAGAGTCACTTCCTCTAAAATAAGTCCCAAATTTTGGCCAAATTAGTAGGAGTATCCAGTAAAGTTGAATACATCAGCCAACTTCAACATATTCTCTAGCAGCTCACTACCAATGAACAACAAGGAGACAAAAGGTCAATTTCTGAATCGAACTATACCTAGTCAAATGAAGACGATTGTTATGGCATCATTCTCAAGGAAGAACATATGCTAATCAGAGCATTCTAAATTGTCAGTAGCATTTTCCAATAGAAAAGAATTTGGCATTACAAGCCAAAGTCAAACGTCTCTGCCACTGAAGAAAGCACAGTTGGGCAACTCCACAAAAGGCAAATTGAAATGTGACAGAAAGTAATCACAGGCGGCCACTATAGAGGAATCTCATCATGGTCTGAGGTGAAAAACAAAAATTAATTATTAGAAAGGGTAAATCCTGCAGTTTTTCCTAGGTTTCTCCCATCTCTATATATTCTCAATCCTTGTAAGGTGTCAAATAGAATTTTTATGAGTCAAACACCAATTTACATTAAGAGTTTAGAGTGAGAGTGCTATCTACAACCTAACTCATTTTAAGCTTCTCTTTCTATCTCTTTTTGTAATAAAAATTTTAGTATTCTTATTTCAATTTCAATTTTGCATGTTTTCATAATTTATCATAGCATCATAGTGTAGTTTGTTTATGTTCCTTACTTATCTCTGCTTCTCCTTCGATCCTCTCAAGGTCTCTCTCCCCGCTCTTGGAGTTTCCTTTTGTTCATTATTGGGAAGAGAACCAATAACTTTTAGAAGGAGATTTTTTTCTTGGGTAAGAACATTTATCTCATTATTTTCTAATGACCTTCCTTTCGTTGAAGAAGGTACATCATCATATTGTGTTTGGTTATTTTCTTGATCAAAATTTGCTAAGAATTCTTCTTCCTCTTTTTTTCCATAAATTACTAATTTTATTTATGGTTTCTTCATCAATTTTTAAATTTTTAAATTTTTTTTATTTTTTTTATTTTACAATATGACCTGGTTTGTCACAAATGTAACATATTGGTCTAATGTCTTGGTTAGGAAAAGGTTTGTATCTCAATTTTCTCCTATGGTATTTCTTCCTAATTTGTTGTCGTTCTTTGTATGATTGCTTGTTAGACTCAGCTTGCTTACCTCTTTGTCTATGTTTGGATTTGTAAGTTTTTAGGCATTTGAATCCAAATTGCTCACAGAAAGATCCTAATTCCTTCTTGTTAATTGATCTTTATTTAAAAAGTTGTCTTTGAATCTTTTCATCTTGACATATTTTTAGGGCTGCCTTATTGACATAACTTATTAATTGTTCGTAAGTAAGTTGGTCATAAGGGATTTTGCCTTTGTATTTTTTTTCTTTTTTTCTCCCTAAATTTATCTCCAAAGGATCAAGGAAGTCCAAGGAATTTCTCCTTCTAGAAATATTGATTGCTATCATTCTTAGCATAGATGTGACTAAAGAAAGTATCTTTATACCATCTAAAGTCTGATAAAGTTCTACACTTAAGGTTTGATAGTAATTCGACTAATTTGTCTTTCCATAAGCTTGGGTCCCCTATAGTAATTGTGAAGATTAATGTGTTGACTGAATCAGGATGGGTTTCCCTTCTTCATCAAGAATCAAAGATCCTTGTGAATCAATGTTAAGAGAATTGTAGATTTCATATCTTTCATCCTCGGTGAGATGGTTATCCCACCATCCTTTGAGTTAGCCACTAAAACCCAAAACAAGGATATGAACAAATGTTGAGTCATCATATCTATGTGCAGTTTGATAGGTTGTACTGACCATTGTCATTTGTTGAAGAGTATTAAGAATTTGATACTCTGTTTGGCCATCTATATTCTATTCATAGATGTTATTGCCATTGTAGAAATTTTGGATTATTTGTGGTCTTTCTTTAAGACATTGGTTTGAAAAATTGTCTCGAGGGTAATAGAATTTTGTGGGTGTTTTTCAATTTGTTTTTATGTTCATTAATCCTAATTTAATATCATTTGCTTCAATTTCTTCTCCTGAAGATTTTTCTAAGGTTTGAACCTGATTTATGCTAAAACTTGTTTTGCTAGTGGGTTTATCTTGGATTATTTGGGATAGATACTTTTCCCCACGATTCTAACTATTTCTTGATCAATCCTATTAATCAATTCTGACTTTGCAGGATAAATCAAAGTCTTTTTTTTCTGTGGGGATTTAATGAGGTTTGAATAAGATTTTTTCTATTTGTTTAGTTTCTTGTTTTGTTAGGGCAAATGTTTTTGCTATCATTTTTTGACTAGTTGTTTGGAGATATTTATTAGTATAATTGTTTTGCTCTATTAAGGATTTTATTTCCTTGGATGAAATAGCTTTTGCTACATCTTTATCTTTAAAATGTGTAGCAATTATTGGTTTTTGTGGATTTGTGGTCTCTATTTGGAAAGATTTTTGAGGAAGTAACTCAGATATTAAGTTTTCTCCTTTTATGGTTACCTAGTTTTGCATAGTCTTATGGTTGGTATTTATAGAACTATTGAATGGATATCCTAGGTGTTTGACTTCAACATACAACTCAAACTAATCAAAGAAAGAAATATTTGTTTTAAAATCAGTCATACACTTATAATATTTGTCAAGTATTTGCTGTTTGAATTGGTCTTTAAAATTATCAAAAAACCAAGTTATTTAAGGAGTGAATTCTTCTGCATAAAATTATTTCCTAAAATAATATTTTTCTATATATATATACATCATCTTGATACATACATTGTGAGCTTTTAAGCCATGTGAAACTTATAATTTAATTTGTAGAAAAGTTTCCATATATTTTGTGAAATATTTAAGGGCATATATGCGCATACAATAAAAAATAAAATTGTGAGTTGTGAAACTTATGGCACATGTGAATTCTAGAGTCATGTGATATTTAATAGTGCCTCAAGAATATTGTGTTTTGGGAGAATTACAATTTTGTGAAATTTTTATGAAGGGCACAATACCCATCTATATTGGGGGTATAATTCTTCTGGATGTTCAAATAAATTCTCTTATTCATTGACAGTATTATTATAGCTATGCAATATTTTGTAAGTTGCACATTTCATATTTGGAACAAAAACAAATTATTGTGGTTGTGAATATGTGACTAAACTATTTTTGTTCATATTAGCATGATAAATTTAAAATAAAATTCATGAGATGGTTATATACAAGTATAATTTCAAATATGTAAGAAAGCACAAGATTCTATTTTTTGAAGGCATTCATATTGTACAAGAATGTACAATGGTGTCAGATTTTAGTCACATATGTGAATGTGTTATAATTTCCTTAAATGAGTGTGTTTTGCCATTGGCAAATATTATTTGGTGGAAGAATATATGTAATGTGAATAGCTACCCATCAAATGTAATATATTTATAATTTTAGGCCAATGATGGTGAAACTAAAAGTGCACATAAATTAAGTCATAACATTTTAGATATAGTGGCAATATCTAGATTCTTTGTGTTCATAAAAAAAATGACAAAAAGTCTATATTTATGGTCAAAGAATCAAGATGACATCCAAGAGAAATAGAATGATAAC
Organism: Gleditsia sinensis; assembly: GCA_037074535.1. Taxonomy (NCBI): domain Eukaryota; kingdom Viridiplantae; phylum Streptophyta; class Magnoliopsida; order Fabales; family Fabaceae; genus Gleditsia; species Gleditsia sinensis. The sequence goes on from CM073476.1 coordinate 21,718,201, forward strand.
CATAATAAAAACTAACTACGAGGATACACAACCTTGACTAGAGATCCTAAGAACTTGGTTCAATGGAAAACAAAAAACGAATAATAGAATAGTTGTTATGATGTCCCATTTTTAGAGTTTATAAAATTCATCCTCAAGGTTGCATCAATCCTACAATGTAAATGGAGGTTAGATCTAAAGACTCTTAATGAAATCTGTAGCTTTTCTTGAATGAAGTTTCTTAATAGCAAGAGCACTCTTGACAGAATTTACTTATGTGAAAGTGGAAGTGAGGTTGCTTCTATGAGAATAAGGGGTTATATACTCAGAAACACATTCATGAGACCAGGATGTGCACATGACCGATATCGTGCGAGCTTTAGGGCAATAAATTTGCAACTGGAATATTATGTGCAAATTATATGTATTATCTCTTCTAAATAGTTATAGTTCAACACAAATACCGCTATTGAATCTAGATCACCAAAGATAGCGCTTTTTTGGTAATTATTTTTAAAATAATTTTATTTTTAAATTTTTTTCAAAATAAAAAATTAATCTAAAAACTAATTTTTTTTTTAAAAGAATAAAAATAAAAAATAATTATTTTTATTTTCGAAACACTTAAAAGACAAAAATTAATTCGCTTTTAAAGTAATTTATCAAATAAATTTTTTTTATAAAAAATTTTTAAATATAGTTTTTAAAAATAATTTTTGTAAAAAAATTAAACAAACCTATAATTTTCTAAATGTAAGTTCAAGGCAAAAGGATACTTATATGATATGATTATGATCCATAAACTCTCTACCCAAAAGTATAGATATTATATTACGTGCTATTTTTCATAATAATAAGTGGGCCATTGTTGGAGTATTATTATTTAAATAAATAATAATAATAATAATTAATTGATTAATTAAAAAATGGACAACCACGGCAATGGAACAATGAAGGAGCCATTATGGGCTTGTAAAACACTTATTTTTAAAATAATAAAACAAAAATAACGGAGTATTGTTTTTATTCTTAAAACACTTAAAGGCAGAAAATAACATGCTTTTAAAATAGTTTATTAAATAATTTTTTTATACTTTTGTTATACAAAATAATTTTTAAACATAATTTTCAAAAATAATTTTTAAAAATAAAAATAAAAATAAAATCAAATAAATTCTATATTACTTTATTTCAATACGCAAGAGCTAGTGGATGAAGTGCTTTAAAGTGGCCATACGTTGAGGCCTTAAAGACCATAATGCATGCTTTTATAAAGTGGCAACAATAAAGAAGCCAAGAGACTATCACATATGGCTTATATATATGAGAAGATTTGGAAGACAGCAAAACATGTATGAAGTATACAAAAAATATATAAAATACGTAGTGCAATATTTGAGAAGAGAAAAAGGGTTTGAGGTAAGAACTCTAAGTCTCTCCATATTCAGAGGTTGGAAATAAAAAGACAAGTTGCTGATCTGTTGCATCTTAAAAATAACATGTCTCAGATCCATTACATTGACTATCATAATAAACCTGTTAGGAGATGCAAGTCACTTTATACACATGCCTTAACCTAAAGCCACACATTTTTCTACTACGACTGTTTTTCTGTTGTTTTTATTTTTCTTATTTTTAAGTTGCTGCTGAAATAGGAGAATAGAACTGTGAATTAGAAGAGGAAGTCAAATCAAAGGGAACTGAAAGAAATTATCTAACCCCAAGATTGGTAACCAATCAACATTGGTATTGACTGATCAATAAATGCACAAGACACCCAGTTGAATAAGGCCCAACAGACTAGATAAATCAATATTAGTCACTGAATAAATAATCTTTAGCATGGTTATGCTTCAAAAAACAAAAATTTAGTCCATAAAGTGCACACAAGAAGTGGTTAAAGATGCATCATAATAAATAGGCACAAGCCAATGAATTGGACAACAATCTGGAGAAAATAAGCCGATACAACACCTTATGATTGTTCCAGTCTACCAAATCTGCCTGTGATCAAGATAATTCCAACTCCAAGGCCATCTGGTTTCAGACAATAGATATATACACAAAGAAATCACCGAATCTATAGACACAGACATTGCACTTCCCAAACCCAACGGCATTACTTTCACTGATGCTGATACTCAGGGTTAAATGCAAGAGCCTCTCGGTATATCAGCTCTTTCATCTGTTCCTCAGTCAAAGCATGTTGCTCAAAGTCAAAGCTGAAGGGAGTCATGCACACAGGTTCATCACTGATGTCATGCAAAGATGTTAAGTAGGGATGTGCCAGTGCATCTTCAACTGCAAAAAAGAATAAAAAGAACTTCAGCCTTAGGATAATATTTGCATTTCAGCATTTGCACTCAACATAGATGTCTGCGTCAAGAGACCAGTATGAAGCATGAAAACAGTCAACAACAACAACCAAGTCTTTTTCCACTAAGTAAAATCGGCTACATAGATCAAACAACGCTACAGTGGCTTATTATAAAGATCAATAAATAAATTATTAATTGTTAGATATTTCTTAATAGTTTCATCTATTGTTTTCTCTGACCTTCTTCTAACTCTAACTATCAAGTTACTCTCCATCTTATCTACTCTTCTCAGTAGAGCTTTTACAGATCTTTTCCACACATGGTTAAATCAACTTAAGTGAGATTCTACCATCTTTACAATAGGTGCTACCCCAACTTTCTTTCTAATACACTTATTTCTAATCATATTTCTTTTAATTTGTCCACACATCCTGCACAATATTCTTATTTTTTTGACATTGAGTTTATTTTCATATTGTTTTTTAACCGTCCAACATTCAGTACCATACAATATAACAGGTCTTATAACTGTACTGTAAAATTTTCCTTTTTTCTAGTCAATAACAATAGTATGGGTTATATTGACAAGTCAATCTTGGCATTCAACTTAGAGTATGGCATACATGTCGAGTATATGTTGTCTAATTGGAAATTTTTGGTAACTTCAGCATGCTTGTAAGGATACATTTCTCAGTCCTGCACACTTAAGAATTAATATGTAAGTTATTTACCATCTTTCTTAAGGGTGGTAGTTTTATATAAGCCAAAATTTAGGTGTAGTTTTTGTGGTGTTTACTATTCAGTTCAACCAAAAAAAATGACGTGATAGTTTTCGTAATTCAGCATTACATAATTGAACTTTACCTGAGTTTTTTTGTTTTATATATGGTGGATGAGGAAAATTTAAATGAGTGGCACTAAACAAATTACTAGGATATGCAAGTTTATCTTAACTAAGCCTACACAATAACTATGCAATGACCTTTACTAAATCAACCATGAATAAACTTTAGTATGAATTGTAGCTGAAGGAAAGTGCCTCCAAATTCAATCACCAACAAGATTTAAAGATAAAAAAATCATTAAGCACTTAAAGTGGAACTTGGTATTACTATTTCATTTTGCAAAAATAGGATGAGATTTTAATGCACCCATTGACTAGGTGAAGTGCTAGGGCATAATTCAACGTAATCAAGCAATGTCATAATGAAACACCAACAATATTGTTAGACTGGTTATCTCAAAGGAATTAATATCTAGCTCTCCACCATTTTAGCCCCTTTTGGGCCCACTTATCATATAAAATAGCGATATTTTCTTGGCATCCATGCAAGGCTTTGTCAATTGGGAAGCAAATGACATGACCTTCCTTGCAACACTGAAGTCTAACTTGTCCAGTGCCTCGTTTGCCATAGGTGTTGCCTAACATAATTATTAGAGAGATAAGCAAACACCAATGCTACACCACCCATTAACAATATTTAATAATTTAACTCTTGTTCGGGAATGAAATAGAGAGGTAACAAAATATGGAAGCAATGAAAATAGGATGTATTTACAAATATTACAACCTTATGAACTAATTTCTTCAAAAATTCTTTCCATTTTCAAAGAGAATGATTTTAGTGGGAATTAATACACCACCCAGTAACAATCTTTAATAATTTAGCTCTTGTTTGGGAATGAAATCGGGAGGTAACAAAAATGGAAGTAATGAAAATAGGATGTATTTACAAATACTAATTCCTTCTTAAAATTCTTTACATTTTTATAGGGAATGATTTTAGTGGGAATTAGGTGCAATTATTCTCCTCATATTCTATTTTCAAAAGACTTTAATTTGCTTTCATTAAAACCTAATCGTCTTTCCTCACAAATACATTCCCCCTATTTTCACCTCTCCCAAACTAAGTTGTATTGCAGCTCAATCAATATGCTTGTTTGTCTTTTTCTTGATAAAAATATGTTGAGTCAACCAACATAATAAGTTGGTTCTGGTTTCAATATTTATTTCAGAAAATGTGTGCTCTAGTTGGTTTTCTCCTGAATGGAGAAGCATTGTTAACATCTCTATCTCGAGTAAAAAGTGATAATATCTCCCAGACAAAAGGGAACAATATTTTGGTTGAATAATCAACATAAGAAATTTAATTGATTGACTATGCCGTGTAAGTTAGCATATTCCAAAACATTTGTAAGTTGTAAAGCATGTAAGACAGCAGTATTAAAAGCAACCAAGTAAACAGAACCACACCATATTAACCTGTAGATTTAACCAAATGTAAGTAGTAGGTTTGCAACATGGCACATTGATAAATATAAGTCAAAAGGATAAAATGAAGCACAAGCAAATTCTGAGGACTAGAAAAATCAATACTTTGAAACCCCAAAACAAAACTAACTGGATGGGGCCAAATATGCAATTATCAACCCATTTATCATGAACTGAACAGTCGACTTTTAACAAGCACTACTAATATAAAAAGCAGAAGATTTGTAAAGCATGGAATGATACTACATCTTTAACCATCATATACAGAACCACAGGGAATGAAACTCACCAGTAATCCTTTGTCTAGGATCAAAAGTTAACATTTTTTCAACAAGATCTATAGCTGCAGGATGGACATGTGGAAACTTCCCTTGGAATGATTGGCGATGGTAAAGAGGTAGTTGTCTAATGTATCTCTTAGCATTTTCATTCAGAAACCCCAAATCAGCTTCTGATGGGGTGCCAATCAGCTGAAAGGTATAGGGCCGATCAGTTACACTGATAGACTGTCTCCAAATGCAAACTTGGATTACAAGGTAAAATACTTTCTTTTCTTTTTTTGAAAAAAAGGGCAAAAGTAAATGCCAATTTTGACATGATTTCAAGTAAATTTGGTTAAAGGGTTTGATTGTAGTTGAGAATGAACATAATAAATAATTAAAGTTAGAGCATAAGTCAGAATGACACTGCAATAAAATTTCAACGGGCTTTAATAACCAAATATTTCAGAATAACCATTTCAACAATTAAACAAATATACATCAATAATTGTTGAACTTCTTCAAACCTTATAATACATAACCAAATACTGCTAAATGAGTTACCTCCATAAGGAGACGTAACTGATGCACATGATCTCTGCCAGGAAACAATGGCTTTCGATCCATCAGTTCCATGAATATACAACCAACAGACCATACATCAATAGCTGCTGTGTAATCAGATGAGTTTAACAAAAGCTCTGGTGCACGGTACCATCTTGTAACAACATATTCAGTCATAAAATCAGTTTCAGAGGTGACCCGAGCCAGCCCAAAATCACAAATTTTTAGATCACAGTTGGCATTCAGGAGAAGATTGCTAGGCTTTAAGTCCCTATGCAGAACATTTGCTGAATGTATGTACTTTAGCCCACGGAGGATTTGATACAGGAAATACTGCACCAGAAAAAAAAGTTTATATTGGTATCAAGGATAAGATTTAACAAGTTCTGCAAAGGAAAAATGAATAATGACCGTAGGTGAGAATCAAAATTATCTGGAAAAAATATAATCTATCTTGAATGATGGAGAAGTTGAAATTGTTGCAGTTGTTAAACATTCCCAATTGTTGGAACATGCATGCAGTTTTACAGACATAGAATCAATGAACTTTAATTTGATGTTGTGAAATCTTCCATAATCTACTCCAAGATATGCATGAGCATCAGTATGTTACTGGATAAACTAATAACATTCAGCATCCCTCAGGATAGCTACACACTAAAAGAAAGAAAAATTAAAGAGATGGGAAAGTAAGATTTTTCTTGAATTGAGGACCAGTCTTGCGTCAGCTTGTTTTTTAGAACAATTTTTTCTACTAGTCTCAAGGAAAACTCAAGGCTATTGCAGTGTCATACAGACTCTATAGGCCTAAAGTAGATTCTCGTAGAGAAAATTTAGTCTTAATATTAACAAATTATAATGGGAATTTGACACATGAATGTATGCTCGAGTTAAAGGCTTAATCCAATATATTCAATATTTTTCCCTCTAGTGCCAAGGGTTAATTTAGCAGTAATACCATGTGAGAAAACTTGTCATGCAAGTTGGTAATGTAGGTGGCCAAAGGAATTAAAAATATAGCAAGAGAGACATTTGGAGAATAAAAACGCGTTGGACTAAAGGGTAAAGAATTTTAGTGATGGGGATGTAAAAGTGCAAAATATGATTAAAGTTAAAAGGCATTGTTATAAAGCGTGGCCTCTTTGCAAGTATATAATTTGTGCCAATACAATGTCAAAAATTGATTTGGTTGCTCAAGTTAAAGGCTTAATCCAATATATTCAATCTTTTTCCCTCTAGTGCCAAGGGTTAATTTAGCGGTAATAGCATGTGAGAAAACTTGTCATGCAAGTTGGTAATGTAGGTGGCCAAACGAACTAAGAATATAGCAAGAGAGACATTTGGAGAATAAAGAGACGTTGGACTAAAGGGTAAAGAATCTTAGTGGTGGAGATGCAAAAGTGCAAAATATGATTAAGGTTAAAAGACAATGTTATAAAGCGTGGCACTTATGTAAAGATAATGAAAATTGAGAAAAATAAAATAAAATTACTAAGAAAGATGCTAAGAAGATAAAGCAAGATCTAAAATTTTTAAAGGGCTCCTTAGGAACTAAAGATAGAGAAAGACAAATTTTCAGACTTGCAAAGAGTAAGAAAAGAAAGATAAGAAATCTAAACTAAGTGAAATTTATTAAAAATGGAGAGAGTAATATTTTAGTAAGAGAGCAAGATATCCAAACATGATGAAAGAATTACTTTCAAAAGTTTTTTAACGAAGGACATGAATTAGCCTGTTACTTTAATAAATTAAATATTACAAAGAATGACCAAAATAATACATTTTATCAAAGAATTCAAGAGTTTGAAGTAGAGAAAACTTTAAATAGAAAAGATGAAGAGGGTAATGTCTTGGTAAGAGAACAAGATATCCAAATACGATGGAAGAATTACTTTCAAAAATTTTTTAACAAAGGACATGAGTTGACTTTAATAAATTAAATATTTAAGAGAAAGACCGAAATAATACATTTTATCAAAGAATTCAGGAGTTTAAAGTAGAGAAGACTTTGAAGAGAATAGATAATAGCAAAACAGTAGAACTTGATAATATACATATTGAGGTGTGGAAAGGCCTAGACAATAAAGATATAAACTGACTCGCTAAGTTGTTTAATGTGATAATGAGATATAAGAAAATGTCAAATGAATGGAGAAGAAGTATTTTAATCCCTATCTATAAAAATAAGGGAGACATACAAAATTGTTCTAACTATAAGAGGATTAAGCTCATAATCCATACTATACAATTATGGGAGAAAGTCATTGAACAGAGATTAAGTCAAGAAACTTAAATCACAGAATCAATTTGGTTTCATGCCAAGAAAGTTAACTGTGGAAGCAATTTACTTACTGCGAAGATTGATGGAGAAATATCAAAGGAAGCAAAAAGATTTATATATAGTTTTTATTGATTTAGAAAAGGCATATGATAGAGTGTAGAGAGAGATTTTATAGAAGGTTTTAGAGAAAAAATGAGTATTTATTAATTATATTCGAACAATCAAAGATATGTATGATAGGATCACGATTTGCATGAGAGCACAAAATGAAAATACAAAGGATTTTCTCACAACTATAAGACTATATCAAGGATCTTCTCTGAGTTTATATCGTTTTAACTTGATTTTAGACACAATTATTGAACATATCCAAGATTCAAAGCCTCGATGTATAATTTTTGCATATAATATAGTTTTAATTGGTGAATCAAAAAATATATATATATAAAATTAGAGTCACGAAGACAAGTATTGGAAACACATGGCTTTTATATAAGTAGAAATAAAATAAAATATATAAAATGTAATTTTAATAAAAGGCGAAGAAATACAAATTTAAAAGTAAAACTTAGAGACGAACAATAACTAAACCTTTTCCCACAACTTAGAGACCATATATCAAAAATAGTCACAAGATTTAAATATCTTGAGTCCATTATACAAATAAAAGAAAAGATGACGTAAACTATATGATTCAAGCGGAATTGATGAAATGGAAGAAGGTTTCAAGTGTCATTTGTGATAGAAAAGTGTCACTTAAAGTTAAAGAAAAATTTTACCATACAACTATAAGACATGTAATATTGTATAGTACTAAATATTGAACGGTTAAAATACAACATGAAAATAAACTCAATGTTGCATATATGAGAATATTACGTTGGATGTGTGACACACTAGAAGAGATATGATTTAAGAATGATTGTATTAGAAATAAAGTTGGGGTAGCACCTATCATGGAGAAGATGGTGAAATATCGCTTAAGGTGATTTGGTCATGTGTAAAGAAAATCCGGAGACACCCTACTGAGAAGAGTATATCAGATGGAGAGCAACCCGATAGTTAGAAGTAGTGGGAGAAAAAAAAAAGGTAAAACCATTAAGAAAGATTTAATAATTAATAATCTCTCTATGAATCTCATTTATAATAGATCATTATAGTGTCGTTTGATCCATATAACTGACCCCACCTACTGAGAACAAATTTAATTGTTATTGTTATTTAAATGTCTTTTAATAGGAATCTTAAACTAGGCTTTCTCAATTTACTCACCAAAACCAAGAACCAATAAGAACAGTATGACAAAATATTAGTGAAATAAGAACAATGTAGCATAAAACTATTCAACAAAAAGATACAGAGAATTGCTCGAAAGTAACAACCAGAGGCCCAGCTCCTCAGGAAATTCCTCCACCGTAATTCTTTCCCAAAAAACTCATTTTTCCTCCGGCATAAACCTTCCCCTTCTCACCTCCTTCCTTAAATACCTCTAACCCTCATAATCGAATTCTCTCTCTCCTCCCTATCAGGCATGTGTTTTCCCCTCCTAAAATAAACCCTCCAAACCTTGGACTTCTGTGCAAGACCCAACAGCTTATCTCCTCCCTCAGTGCTTAATGGGCTCCAATCATTACCCCCTCCAGACAAAGTACCCTTGTCCTTAAGGCCAAATTCAGGAAATTGGCTCTTCAAAGTGAATTATTCTTCCCATGTTGCTTCATCCTATGTTAAGCCAAGCCATTGAACCAAATATTCAGTAATTTGTTGTCCCCCCTGCCATTTAGAACAAATGCCTAGAATTTTATTTGGTCTAACAGTATCCTCCACGTTTATGAAGCTACGACAAAGTTTTACGTTGGCTGTCGCACGCCTAACACAACCTTCCTCTTATCCAACTTGGAGACCATATATTAAAACAAGTTACAAGTTCTAAATATCTTAGGTCCATTATACAAAATGACGATAAAGTAAAAGAGGACGTAAATCATAGGATTCAAACAAGATGGATGAAATGGAGAAAGATTTCAAGTGTCATTTGTGATAAAAAAGTGCCACTCAAAGTTAAAGAAAAATTCCACCGTACAACTATAAGACCTGCTATATTGTATGATACTAAATGTTGGGCGGTTAAAAGACAACATGAAAATAAACTCAATGTTGCAGAGATGAGAATGTTGCGCTTCGAGTGTCATTTGTGATAAAAAAGTACCACTCAAAGTTAAAGGAAAATTCTACCGTACAGCTATAACACCTGCTATATTGTATGGTACTAAATGTTGGGCGGTTAGAAGACAACATGAAAATAAACTCAATGTTGCAGAGATAAGAATGTTGCGCTGGATGTGTGGACACACCAGAAGAGATATGATTAGAATGAGTGCATTAGAGAGAAGATTGAGGTAGCACCTATTGTGGAAAAGACGATGAAATCTCGTAGACCTGCAGAATGTTGTTGTTACTGCCTTCTTTAAAAGGGAGACATGAATGAAAAACCAGATGAATCTTTGATGAAGGGGGCATTTTTAGTTTATAAGCGATTGGACCTAACTTCTCTGCCACTTGGAATGGTCCATAGAACCTTGGGAAAGCTTTGAGTAAATGCACTGAGTCATTGAGGCTTGTCTACGGGGTCAAAGTTTAAAGAATACCCAATCACCCATATTGAATTCCATGTGCTATCTCCTTTTATTCGCAAACTTACACATTTGTTGTTGTGCCTTTGTTAGGTGCAATTTGAGTTGCTTCAAGGCTTCATTCGATCCATTAGCTCCCTAGCCACTGCTTCAACTCTCGTGTCTCCCAACATATAACGTGTTACAGTAAGTGCCTTACAGCCATACACAATCTCAAACAGTGTGGTTTTTGTGGATCCATGATAAGTTGAATTGTATCAAAATTAGGCCCAAGAGACCCATAGTGACCAAGTTTTGGGTTGGTCAGAAGCATAGCAATCAAATTGCGATTCAAATCGTGAATCAAAGAATTTATTTTAAAATCGTGAATCGTATCGAATCGCAAGATTCATGAACACATTTAAATAATAACTTAAAACATATAATATAAAATATAAATAGGTAGATAACATAAATAAAATATTTAATATAATATATTTATCTTAATAAATACTTAATATAATATTTTTATCTTAATATAAAACATAAATAGGTAGATAACATAAGATTGACAGTAAAAAAAAATTCTTTGATGCTTGCTAAACTCACCTTTGAGTTAAGAATAAATTTAGAATTACATAGAGAAAAAGGTGCCTTAATTTTAAAAATAAAAGTTATTTAAAAATTGTTTATTTGTGTTTGAATAGGATTAAAATTATTTGTGAAAAAAGTTTTTATAATTTAAAAAATAAACTATTTATGTTTGAATAGGATTAAAATTACTTGTGAAAAAAGTTTTTATAATTTTAAAGAAAATATTATTTAAATAAATAAAAGACTTCCCTGGTGCATAATTGTTTCTTTTTTTTGTAATTTTAAAAATATAAATACTATTTAAATAGGTCAAAAGATATCTGGTGCTTCATCTTGAATAAAATGCTGTGAGTTTTGGCAAAGGAGGCTCTCATAGGCCAAATCGCAGTGTTTTGGCCTTTAGATTTAAAATAAAAAAAAGAACAGAAGATAGCAAAACATTCGGGGAAACAATGAAGAGTCTGTCGCACAGCCATGATTGTTGTGCAACGTTGAAGGGTCGAAACTCAACTCAAGAATTGCAAAATCGCTTGATTTTGTGATTCTTGCTGGAATCGCACCAATCTGTGTGATTCCAGCCACAATTCAAGGTCACTCCCAATTTGGTGGCTGTACGAATCAAATTGAGACACACGATTCAAAACGTGAATCATGCGTCTTTGACAACTATGGTTAGAAGCAAAACAACTCAGGTAGTTTCTAAGCAACAATTGACTACCTCGGTCTGTTCATCAGTTTCTAGATAATAAGTAGAACTCATTTTAAGAGTAATGCCACACATATTGAAGAGTTCCTTCCATAAAATGTTGACAAATATAGGGTCACGGTTACTTATTATTGAATTGAGCATTCCATGAAATCTAATAATTTCTTTAACAAAAAGTGCAACTATGCTCTTGGCTGAATAAGGATGTTTCAGTAAAATAAAGTGAGCATATTTTGAGAGACAGTCCACCACAACCAACACTGCCTCGTGCCCCTTGGATCAAGATAAACCAGTTATGAAGTCCATTGATAGATCCTCTTAAATCTGGTCAGGAATTTGTAGGGGCTGTAGAAGACCATAGGGCGATGAAGCTGACAAGCATCGCATTCTTGAACAAAGGTCTGCACCCTCTTCTTCATACCCAACCAAAAAAACTTTGCTGCCAAACGTCTATAAGAACGTTCTATCCAGAATGACCACCCATGGGAGAATTGTGGACTTCTTGGAGCAGAATGGGAATAAAGGTTGATTTGAAAGAGAGTACCAAACGACCTTTATAGAGTAGCAACCCTTTGTGAAGAGTGAAACCACAATGCCCAATATTTTGTTGCTGGATGATGCAAATAATTTGTTGTAATTCTTCATCGTCCTTTATTTCCTGTTGAAAATCATCACCCTTTAGCCAAATTGGAGAAGATATTATAGTAGTCAATTCCCCAACATCCTCCCATAGCCGTGACAAGGATCGGCTACTTTATTTTCAAGCCTTGGTTTGTATACCACCTCAAAATTGAAACCCAGTAGCCTTGCCAGCCAATTATGTTGATCTGTAGAAATAATCGGTTGTTGCATGAGGTGCTTTAAACTTTTCTGGTCAGAATATACTTATGAATTTTCGCCCACAAAGATAATAACTCCAATGTTTAATTGTCAGGACAACAGCCATTAACTCCTTCTCATAAATGGACTTGGCTAAATTGGCTGAAGACAAAGCCTTGCTGAAGAAGACAATAGGCCTCCTTGATTGCATCAAAACAGCCCCCTCCAGTCAACCCCAAGAAGCCCCTCACTCCTTTTACATTTTTTGGAAGTGGCCAGTTTATAACACTTGTTACTTTGCTAAGATCCACCTCTACCCCAGCCTTGGAAATAACATGGCTCAGGTATTCAACATATGATTTGCCAAAATGACACTTTTTTTTATTCACCACAAACTGAGAAGTACTCAGGACCTTCAACACACATTCCATATGCCTCAAATGAGTTTCCCAATCATAGCTATATAATAGAATGTCATAAAAAAAGACTAGAGCAAATTTACAAAGGTATGGTCAGAAAATGGATGATGCATTCATAAGCCCAAACAGCATCACCAAGTACTCATAGTGTCCCTCATGAGTTCGAAAAGCATTTTTCTCAACATCCTCTTCTTTCATGCAGATTTGGTGATAGCCCGATTTAAAATTCAGCTTTGAAAAGAAGTTGACACCATTCAACTCATCTAGTAATTCATCCACTAATGGAATGGAAAATCTGTCATGTATTGTAGCCTTATTCAAAACTCGGTAATCCACACACATATGCCATCTGTTGTTTTTCTTTTTCACTAGAATCACTGGACTTGAATATGGACTGGAGCTATGCCTAATGATTCCTTGTTGCAACATCTCATCAACTTGCCTCTCAATTTCAGATTTGTGATGGTGTGAATAGCGGTAAAGACAGACACTTATCGGAGATGTACCTTCCTGCAATACAATTGCATGAACTATGTTCCTAGGCGGAGGTAAACCAAAAATCTCTTCAAAGACTTCTGGAAATCTTCTAAGTAGGCACTCTAGTTCTATTTTTTGTTTCACACTCAAGTTTTCTTCCTTTTCAGTCAAGACAGGGATTTTTGTATTCCAACACCACCCATTGATCTCCTGCACCATATCTTTTCTCAAGCCCTGTAGCAAAAAATTTCGGAAATTCCACTTTCTGTTTTGTCCAACCCCATAACTGATACCATGTAATGTCATTGAACTTCCCTGATAAACAAACAACATTGATATTTCTTTATAATCCATTGTGATTTTGCCCAGCGTATGTAACCATGCCACTCCCAAAATGACATCCACACTGCCCAATTCTAATATATATGCATTAGCCTTTATGTTTAGTTTCCCAATCTGAAGTGGAATGTTGGAACACTTCCCTGCTGTAGACACCCTATGTCCGTCGCCCAATCTCACAACAAACTTCTTACCATGCTCCACCTCTAAATCCATCGATGATACCACTTGTGGTGCCACAAAATTGTGGCTGGCACCACTATCAATCAGCACAAGAATGGGTGGTCAATTTATGTCTGCCACCACACGCATAGTCTTACATAGATTCTTCTCTTCAGAAGAGAAACCCATTAGCCCCATTACTCGACATTCTAACACAGAACCATCAACTTCCTGCTCCAATTCCATAGCCATGGTTTCACTCTCAACATTCCCCTCACATACCTCATCGTCTGCCAGAATTGTCACTCGCAAAGACTAGGCTGCACACTAATGCGTCGGGTAAGTATTTCTCTCCATAGCAAAAATAGAGCCTCTTGCTTTTTCGATCCATCATTTCGTTGTATGATACATGCGCACACCTCTTGCCTTCTCCATATTCAAGGCTCGGCTTGTATCTCTCATCCTTCCAAAACCTGCTACCACAGTCAAACCAAAAGAAGGATTCCGATATGCCCTAAGAACATAAGCCTGCCGATTTGGATCTTCGTTGATAGACCCCATTATCACTGCACTATACCTTTGGGCTTGGGTAACCCAGTTTGGCCCACTCTTACTTTGCTCTGTCACATTGGGCTGATTTGCTTCCTTCTGCCAACCCGACCCGTAGGAACTGTAGGAGTAAGAAGCTCCCATCTTCCCCGTTGACACTGGCATTCCGAAACGACCCCCACCTAGGCTGTATCTCATGTTCTACTCCTTCCAATTCTGTTTCAATGTCTCAGGCAAGCTACATCACTTGCCACTTAGTCTCTGAACAGAAAGTATGGACCCTTTGCTTGATTTCTAATTTCAATCCTCCCATAAAATACCCAATATACTGTTGTTTTGATATCTTGGGCACCTAAGAAGAGATGAACACAAAACTTTCTATGTATTCCTCAACTATTCCCATTTGATGCAAAACCTTCAGAGGTTCATATAGATTGTCAAATCTCGTTCCTCCAAACCAGCTAATTAAGTCTCGTTTAAGCTTTTCCCACGATGGATTCTCCTCAAATTCTTGCCATAGATTAAACCAGTGAATCGTGCTCCTCTCCATGCATAATCAAGCAAGTCTGATTTTCATCGCATCTTCCAAATTGTGAACTTCAAAATACATCTCTGCACCGTGAAATCCATCCAACTGGATCATCTCCTAAAAATCCTGGTAACTCTATTTTCTTCACAGACAATTTGTATTCATCTATGCTATCTTTCATCGGATCCAGAGGAGGTCTTGAAGAGGATCCTGACGTCCCCTGTGATGTTAATGACAGATTAACCATTGGTTCCTGAGGTTCTTCACTCACTCTTTTCCCATTAATCTTTGCGAACTCCCACATCATATTTTCTTGCATCTCCATTAATGTTGCACGAAACTCTCCCATGGTCACCTCCATTCCTTCCACTCTTGGATACAAAGCTTCCACCACTGACAAACGATTCTCCAATGCTTCATTTTTGTCTGCTGGTTTTGGAGCCATTTTTATTGATCTGACAATTCGGACCAATTAATAAGAATCTTAATCCAGGCTTTCTCAATTTACTCACCAAAACCAAGAACCAGTAAGAACAGTATGACAAAATATCAATGAAATAAGAAGAATGTAGCAGAAAACTATTCAACAACAAGAATCAGAGAATTGCTCAAAAGTAACATAACCAGAGCCCCAACTCCTCAGGAAATTCCTCCACCAGAATTCCTTCCTAGAAAACTCATTTTTCCTCCAGCATAAACCTTCCCCTTCCCACCTCCTTCCTCAAATACCTCTAACTAACCCTCATAACCAAATTCTCTCTCTCCTCCTCCCTATTAGGCACGTGTTTTCCCCTTCTAGAATAAACCCTCCAGACCTTGGGCTTCTGTGCAAGGCCTAACAGCTGATCTCCTCCCTCGGTGCTTAATGGGCTCCTATCATCTTTTCTGATATTTACCACCTTTAACATTGTCAAGAAAGGCTTTCCATAAAGTATAAAGCATTTGATAATGTGATAATATAGTGATATTAATATAATATGGCCAATTGGGCATAATTTAAAAAGACAACAAAATTTAGTTATGTACCTGACAGTGTTCCTCTGATAATGCTTGATTTGAACGAATAATTTGGTGAAGGTCAGTGTCCATTAGCTCATATGCAATGTAAACATCATTAAATGCCTCCCTCTGAGGTGGTGGTATTATATCCCTTATTGCAACAACCTGCCAAACAGATACAATAGGTAAATAGAAGAAGAAATGTTCCTAATGAACAACTTAAGATTGAACATAAATGACTGCAACTACAACTAAACAGGAAGTCACCTGCCACTCACAAAAAAAAAAAAAAGAATGCATGAAACATTGTGCTTTTTGAAGTATCTAAAGTCAAATACCGCAATAAATACATGCACAAATACTGGGAAGAAATGGGAATTGGGAAACACCTGCACCAGGATTCAGGATAAGCTAAATAATGGTTGCTATGATTTCAAAAGATAACATGGTTATCATTGATTTTCCTTTTGGATATTGTAACAAGATTATTACAAATAGTCTTTGAGAAATATCATACTAAAAAGAGTTATTCCCATAATGTTAAGCAGTAAGTAGTAAAAGGGTTTCAAACATGGTTGTTTTGTGAGTTAACTCATAAGTTTGAACAAGTTTAAGAGCTTAGGGTAGAAAAATAGGCCAACTCGCAATCAAACTCGTTCTTTGATGAGCTTAGTTAAACTCGAGGTAAACACACAGTTTATGTATCACTTGGAATTGGGTTAGCTTTTCTTTTTTGGAATCTTAATTCGCCCATCTCCCTCATCGCCCTAATTCTCTCATGCCCCACCCAGCTCAGAAGTGAAGAATCTCTGCAACAAAGTCTCAAAATGCCGCCCACTTTTGTTGAAGTTCGATCACCCAGCCCCTCCATGAAATTGTAACAAGCCAGTCAAGCCCTATGCAATCTGCATCTGATTACACCTTTCAACAACCTCTCCATCTCCCCATTTGCAACAAGCTCTCCGTTGATTAGCAGCAAGCACCCCCATCTCTCATCTCTTTCAACAAGGAGCCCACTTCAACAAGATCTTCTTCGATCCATAGCAGCAAGTATCTCCCCTTCTTCTCCTTTTCTCTTCCCAACCTCCCTTATCTCAAGTCTCAACCTCAAATCCTGTTGAGCGGCTGATCTCTTTGAACTAATAGGTCATTTTAAGATTTTATTTAAAGACTGTTGCTAGTCATTATTCAACCTTTAGGTATTGATTTATGTATACGTTACTGCCTAATAATTTTCCTTTTACTTACTTTTTCCCGTATTTTGTTACAGGTTAAGTATTTTCCATTGTGTCTATAAATATTTCCTTAGCTATGTATTAAAGGATGTAAGCTTTGACAAGGTTACAAGTCAAGATTAACTGCCTCATGAGTTTGACAATCAAGGTTTTCAAGAACTCAAACAGTTGCATCGTAAAGGACAAAAGAGAAGAGTTCAAATATCGTCACCTGCTATAAGTTAGAATCTTTAATGAAGAACTAAGATGTCCATTCTGCCATCCATTTTGTCTTAGTTTTTTTCTTTTTGGGAAAAAAAACGATGATGTTAATTAAAAAGAGACTATTCTATTTCTATCAATAGCTTGTAAAAGTGTTTCTTAGCTGAATTGAACATATTTTAAAGGAGAAAATGGTTAACTGAACCGGTCAACTGTTGATACTTGGAAAATTATTAATAAGGACCAATGGGGCCAAACCAACAATCATCGTAATCTCATATCAAACTACAAATCCAGAACAGATATTAATGTAGAATATATGCCAGACTTGTTTGATTACATTGATGATCGGGTGCATGTATAATTAAAGAAACAGTCATTATTACTCACTAACGTTTTCATGATCCATGTGTCGAAGCAGCTTGATTTCGCGGAGGGTCCTCTTGGCATCAATTTTGTTGTCAAATGCATTGGCAATCTTCTTTATGGCTACGTGCTCATTCGTGTCCGAATTCAGAGCGGAACTATCATCAAAATACAAAGACAAGATTTGCAGTCAATTAAAATTAGGAGAAAGAGAAAAAGAAGTGAACTCGCAGAAAGGATGTGAGAGTAAGGAAAGTACCAGACGATACCGTAAGCGCCTTTACCGATGGGCATGATGGGGGGCTTGTATTTGGCCGTTACTTCGAATATATTACCGAAGATATTGTATTGAATGAACCTGCCGCCATGACTAAGAGTTGCAGGGATATTCTCGATCCCCATAGCCGTTGGAGGCTGCTGTTGTTGTTGGGGATCTAGCTGCGCTGCCTCCGACATAGCGGTGTCAGCAGGCTGAGCAGCTCCTCCTCCTTCCATTTTGATTTTCTATAATTTGGCTTTTCTTTCAAACAGTGTGTAATAAGCCCTAACGCCTACGAAAATGTATCGTACTCTTTGAGACTCCTTAATTTGTTTGTCGTGTGATTGTCCTTTGCCTTCTTTGCCTTGGGTCAAACAGATCTAACTTTCTCCCCAACTCTGCTAAACAAAACCTCTCACCCGTCCCTTTTTGTTTTCCAAATTCTTCCTTCTTCTTTTTAATTTATTTTCCCCTTTTTTTATTTTGGATTTTCGTATCATACCCTACCTTTGGTATATATAAACGTTAATTAGTTTTTACACATATAAACACTAATACAATATTAAGAAAATCGTTAATAATTTAAATTTTTGGTAGAGAATAATTTATATCTTTTTTTCTGTTTAATACAGATAGTCAAAACAAATAATATTAAATATATCGTAATTTGTAATCAATTTATTTAACTTATTAATTAAATAGATTTGGATATTTAAAATAAGTCTATTTAAAAATACACTTAAACTGGTACGTGTAGAAGAGTACAAACTAATTTAGAAAAAATTTATAATAATAAAATAGGTTAAATGAGCCAATTCACAATGCCTACCGTTTAACTAAAATTAATAAATAAAAAAAAGTTGATTTTACACACATTATCACATTATTTTGTTCATTTATGCATATATTATTGTGTTTATATTTATTTTATAAAAATGTTACATTTATTTAATTCAAAAATGTTTTCTATTTAAAAAATTAAGAACAAAAATAAAAAATAAAACATGAATAAGTGGATTGGTTTACCTTATATGATTTGACGGACATGGATTCTCTGTTGCCCCTAAAGGCACAGAACGTCGTGCCATACTTAAGACGCAGTTTTTCAATAAATCTGCATTTTGAACACAATATGTTATACGAATCATTTACTAAATTAACAATCAACTGGTTAAAATAATCAGTCGATTGATTGTCCCACTAAGCGACTGCCTCAGCTGCAATTACCTGGTATTAGAAAATTTTCTTATTAGTTGACTGCATTATGACAGTCGACTGGTTTAAATGTTGGGATGATGAAATGCTAAAAAGTGTGGATGAGGGATGCTGTTTAGTGCTAGGCAGATTTATTCTTACTTGTTATTGGTTGTGGAATTTGTTGGCAAGCCTTTCTTTCCTTTTTCTTTGTCTCTCATTCTTCTTCCTCTTCTCTTTCTTCTTCTCTCTTTTTCTGATTTTCCTCTTACTTATCTTCTCTTTCTTTTAATCCAAATCAGAACAGCGATTGATTGCATTAACGCCGATGACAATTTTGATGGGGTACTTTACGATTGTAAACGACAACTCCACAAAGCTCACACATAACATATCCAACAGATTATGTTCATCTACTTACCATTTTCTTTCTTTATTTTTTTTTAAATTGAAACATTATATAAATTTGGGATTTTAAAGTAATCCTGGAATAGAATTTCAAAGTTTAATTTCAAAACATTTTAGGATTCTCAGGAAAATTCATCCCTCTATGATTCTTGATTTCTCCCTTTTTGGTTTTTAACATAAGATTAAACTGTTAGTAAAAAAAATAGGTAAACACTTTTCAACGACAAAACTCGCATCTTTATCTATGTCTTCTTACTTTTCAATTTCATTTTTTTAAGTGTGTCTTTTTATTTCTCCATTCAAAACTGTAATGTATGAGCAGAGAAGGATAGAACCCAAATGTGTGGAAAGAATAAAAGCTCAGAAAAAGCACTTCAAAGCCCCCAGCTTACATGTTGAACTTTGCTTCGGAGGAGTGTTGTAAATTGTAATGCTAAACCCAGAAGCAAAAGAATCAAGAAAGCGTCATTTTTTTTGCATTATATTAATATTCTCTTTGCCAAGTGGAAATCATATCCACTAATTACACATGGGCAATTAAGAGCTTTCAATGGAAAGCATAAGTATTTATTGTAACAACTTTATTTTAAATATATATATAGATATATATATACATATATGTATATATACATATATATATGTATATATATATATGTATATATATATACATGTATATATATATACATGTATATATATATACATGTATATATATATATATATATATATATATATATGTATATATATATATATATCCACTAATTACACATGGGCAATTAAGAGCTTTCAATGGAAAGCATAAGTATTTATTGTAACAACTTTATTTTAAATATATATATAGATATATATATACATATATGTATATATACATATATATATGTATATGTATATATATATATATATCCACTAATTACACATGGGCAATTAAGAGCTTTCAATGGAAAGCATAAGTATTTATTGTAACAACTTTATTTTAAATATATATATATATATATATATATATATATATATATATATATATATATATGTATATATATATATATACATATATATATATATACATATATACATATATATATATATATAGTCATTATATATTTATTTCTAACTACTTAACTCATAATAACATTCAATTAATTTAACTAACCATAATTAAAGTTTAAGGTCGACCATTAATACTGATACAATTCTAAGTTTACATACGCATCATTAATCAAAATATTTATACAAAAGTCAAGCACATATATATTTACATCTAATATAAGTGTAGGTAGTTGCCCTTTTACCGATACCTTAACCAATTCGACTACAAACACCTTATTAATTATTGGGATCTGCTCAAAATAGAGTAACTCGATTCAACGTGCACTAAAAGCCAAAACTATAGAGAAAATCTGCATATCTAGTTTTTTGAACATGATATGAAAATATAATGAAAATTAATATTGATCATCATGTCATGTTCATCAATATAAGTTACAGCAAATGTCTTTAAGTCACATGAATGCATTTTATCTATGCACATGAAAATCGTGCAGTAATGACATGTATGACATAAATAACTATTCTCAGAATATGATACGATGGTATAAACTTATTTTCATATCAAGTTATCCCGGTCAAAGTGAGTTTTTTTTGCTTTCAAGTACAGATTTTTCTTACTCTGTTCGACATGGTACACTTTTTCTTTTCTTTTCTCATTAGTATAATCATAGTCATGAGTAGGGCGTCCCCTACTAGTGCACCACATGGATTGCTATGTGATCGTACTCGTCTCTTTTCTTTTCTTTTCTTTTCACATTAATAGCAAAAAATATGATTTCAATAACAAGTATGTTCATTATTCTCACATGTCATAATTTATCATCAAAGTAGAATCATTAACAAAAATCATTGATAAAATTCAATCATGCAATGAACATAATTATTTTCAAATATCACTTTATAAAATATTTCCATATCAAAATTACACACTTAAGATGATAAGGAGTTCATGCAATGACAATAGTTAGAACATACATAAGTCATTTATTATTTTCATTTATTATATTATTTTTCTTTCTTAAATATTATTTTCATCTCTTCATTTTCTTTATGCTTGACCTTTAGTCACTTTCCTTATATTTATATCATTTCTAACACATATTCTCACAAATTTTATAAGGCATTCTTCTTCAATTTGATTTTTATTATTAACCTATAGTTAATGAGGTTCATTTAGGGTAGAAAAATATTAAAAATAAGCTTTACTAGCTCCCAACACGACCTGGCCGTATCCTGTAACACGACTTGACCATTTACACATATAGCCGTAACCAAGTTGAGTGATTCCAGGGGCTAAAACTCCATGAGATATATATCTATATTTTTCATGTTAACCATTTCTTTTAATTCCTAATCGATTCTTTTCAAAATTTCAAAAACAGAAGTTTCCCTAATTACTCTGAAATTCAGTTTTCT
This sequence comes from Gleditsia sinensis, assembly GCA_037074535.1. NCBI lineage: Eukaryota > Viridiplantae > Streptophyta > Magnoliopsida > Fabales > Fabaceae > Gleditsia > Gleditsia sinensis. The sequence continues at coordinate 21,740,200 of CM073476.1, forward strand.
TACCAAACCCTTACTAAGGTGTTAGTCCATCTTTTTATTACGTCATCTTCTTAATTTACATCTAACCATAAAATTACTCATTTCAACATTTTAATTATATTCCTTACACTTAATTTAACATATTCCATCATCTACTTCTCAGGAAAAGAGAAATCAAATCATGTATTATTAAGGTTGTTTTCCAATAGAAATTTTTCATAGTCTTCTTCTAAGTGTTTAACATCATACTCATTTTATCAATTTAATCATATTCCATAAATTTTTTACCACATTCAAATATATATAAGAGCAACATAAAAATCCTAAAATTTTACCACCCATAGCCATATCTATGCAGAACTTTCCACACCAACAAAAATATTCAAAACATCCATCACATGCATGATCAAAATGTAACATAATATAGCAACATCCATGACCAATCATCAAAATAGCAAATATTATAAATTTTATCAAAGTTCTAAGATCAAAATCTCATATAAATGTTACAAGTTTCAAAACTTTTTTTCAAAAAGAGATATTGTTAAACCTACTTAAAATCTCTTTAACTCACTTAATGAATTCTTTTTCTTATTTCTGTTTGAAGGAAGATGCGAGATTCTTCCTTTCTCTTAACTTTTTCAATAGTTTGAATAAAAGAGGGAGGGTGAGTTTTGAACCTCAAGGATGAAGAGAAAAGATGGTTTCAAGTGGAGATTAAACTAACTTACATTGAGTACTAGTCCTCTAGATTTCTCTTTCTTCTTTCTTCCTCTTTTCTCCTCACTTCCCTCACTCTACCTTGCTTCTATTTTTTCCATTCCCTCATTTAGACAAAATTCTAATGTTATAAGAGTAATTTTTACTTAAATAAATCATCAAATGACCCTCCTCTTATAATTATGGGTCTACCTTATCACAATTAGGATGCACTTGGTTGCTTTTTAGGAGAAGACAAATCATGTTCTTGTCGTCCTCTCCCTTAGTCAAGATATATATATAGCAAAAAGAGGATTTGTTATTTGAAAATTATGATAAAATATTCTCAAGATAAGGGGCAACGTCCCTTTAATTTAGGGATTCATTTCCTTTTTCTTTTGTTTCACTCAAGTATGATAGATTTGCCTTTCTAAATGAAAAATTCGCAACCCTTAAGTCTCCCTTATTTGGCTGAAATTATTTGTGTAGGATATGGATGTTTTGTCCTAATTCCATATATTATTACCTACTATATCATCACATAGCTTGCTAAAATTATGAGTGTAGGATATAGATGTTTTACCTTAATACCATGTGACCTAATCTTGATTATTATTACACTATTATTTCATCACATGGTTCTTATTTTTTCTCTTGGATTTGAGCTCATTCTTGTCCATTTCCTTTGCTTTGGCTAAAATTCTTACCTCTCATGAAGGGCTTGGCCACACTTTCATAATTTTTGGGTTATCGGTCCAACCTTTATATCTTAGTTCAAGTCTATGTTATATCTCTTACTTGGGCTATCCAATTGGTTTGCTAAAAACTCATGTAAAATAGAAAAACTCTATATGAAGTGTCTATAGGTAAAGGCTCAAATATATAGGTGGAGATGTTAAACTCAAAAACTTTAACTCTTAAATTAGAAAAAATTATCCTAATATTATCTTCTTAAATTATTAAGACATTTACTTTCTTCCAAAAATTTATCTTCCTTACCCAAGAATTTCACCCTTCATTAGGACATTATTTCTAATTTTTTTCCTCTTAAATTTTTTCTCTTTATATATTCCCTTAATGTTAAAAATATTTTTTATACATACACATAAGGTGAAGAATTTTTAAAGCTTATATTCTCTTAGATATATAAAAATTGTTTAATAAATTTTATTTTCTTAATTAAATATTTATGTGCATTTATTAATAAAAGAAACAAAATTAGGTATGCAACATTGCATTCTCCCTAAAAGAAATTTTGTCCTCAAACTTTTAGAAATTACCTAATAAGAATAATTGCGGATATTTCTTCTTCATGACTTCTTCCAGCTCTCAAGTTAAATCTTCCCATAACAACTTAACCAAGGAAATTGTCTTATTCCTCAATTGCTTCACGTCGATATCCAATATGGATGCTGGTACTAGCTGGTATGTTATGTTCTCTTTTATTTGAATTGATTCATCCCGTATTATATGTGAGGAATTTAGAAGATACTTTCGGAGTTGTGATACATGGAAAACATTATACAGGTTGGACAATTAGGTGGAAAGGCAACTTGATATGTTGACATCCCCACTTTCTTCAAAATTTAGTAGGATCCCAAAAATCGCGAACTTAACTTTCTAGTCTTGAGAGACCTACCAACCCTACTAGTCAGGGAAACCTTAAAAAATATATGGTCTTCTTCCTCAAATTCCAGAGGTCTTTGTCTCTTATCATAGTAACTTTTTTGCCGACTCTGAGCTATAAGTATTTTGTCTCATATCATCTTAATTTACTTTGTGGTTTATTGAACTTGGTCAAGACTAAGCAAGTTCTTTTCTCCTACCTCAAACCAACATAATGAATATCGGCACTTCCTACCATATAAAGTTTCGTAGTGGGCCATCTTAATACTAGAGTGATAGCTATTATTATAAGTAAACTCCACTAAAGGTAGGTATTTATACCATCCTTTACCTTACTCTATCACATAAGTCTTTAACATATCTTTTAGAGTTTGAATGATCTATTATGTCTGCCCATCAGTTTGAGGATGGTAAGCAATACTGAACCACAACTGGATTCCAAAAGCTTCCTGCACTTGACTGTGGCGAGGTCTTGTTGGAAAGGTTAGGGACCCACAGTCAATGTCCTCTTACCAACTCCATATCCTTTTCTCCTCATGTTTTTGCTAAGGTTTGAAAAATATTTCTTCTTCTTCCATAGGTTTCACCTCTACTTTTTGTTCTCCACTGCCTTTAAACTCTTTTCCAAAGTATAAATTTATTTATCAAGGGCACAAACTCTCTTATTTTCAAGGCTATCACCGCATTCTTGATTTCTGAGTTCAATCATGCTTCAAACTTAAGAGCCTTCCATGCTTCATCAGGATTAAACATCAAGTAAGAGAAGAACTTAGACAATTCTTCGAACTTAGTGATGTATTGATCTACCAATGTTATCCTATCTAAGTTGGAAAAATTCAATCTTCTTCTCGGCTCGCACAGTACTTAGATGGTATTTCTCTAAAAAATGTCTTTAAACACCTACTAGGTGATCTGCCTCCTCTAGTGAGTTAGCAGTTCTCTGGCCCTTTGCCACCAACACTCATCTTCATCCTTCAGCATATAAACAGCAAAGATAACCTGCTATTCATTAGTGCAGCCCATCACCTTGAAGATCTTCTCCAATTCCCTTATCTACCTTTTGGCTACTGTTGGGTCATAACCACCTTGAAAAGAATGTGGTCTTGTTCTCAGGAACTCAGATAGGCCATAATCATTTTCAGCCACTTGATTGTTTGCATTATTTTCTCCATTCAGGTTGTTACTATTCTAGAAATGTTGCAGAATTTAATTGGTGGCTGTGACTTGGTCTCGAATTGTTGTAGCCATATTGTGCAGAGTTTCTTCCACATTATTTTCTAGGTTCGTCCTTCGTAGTGCCATATCCTACTGTGGCAAAAACAAAGTTATATTGTTTTTGAGTTGATCAATTCCAATAGTTAGTTCAAAAATATTTACAGCAGTCATAACATTACCTCGACATATAAATAGGAAACACTAATAATTTCTTACCTATATGAAATCACTGATCCCCTACACAATATAATCATAAACATACTCCAGACACTATAAGATCAATTTAGATAACCATACATCCATTGGCCATCTAGGATCGACCTTCTCTAATACCAATTATGCAACAACTCTAATTTTTTAAAATGTATATTTGTAAAGTCCCATGAAGTCATTACCTATTTACTTCTAACTACTTAACTCATAATAAAATTCAATTAATTTAACCAACTATAATTAAGGTTTAAGGTCTACCATTAATACTGATACAATTCTAAATTCACATATACATAATTAATCAAAACGTCCATACAAAAGTCAAACACATATATATCTACATCTTATTTATTCATGTTAAACAATTCTGGACATACGGGTGCGGGTGTTTGCACCTTTACTGAGATTTTAGTCAACTCGACTACAAACACCTTATTAATTACTGTGATTTGTCCAAAATAGAGTAACTCAATCCAACATGCACTAAAAGCCAGAGCCATAGAGAAAATATACATATCTGTTTTCTGAACATGATATGAAAATATAATGAGAATTAAATTCCAGTAGATTCAACAATAAATCATAATCATCATAAATATTGCTTATCATGTCATGTTCATCTGTATAAGTTACAGCAAATGTCTTAGGTCACATGAATACATTTTATCTATGCACATGAAAATTGTGCAGTAATGACATGTATGGCATGAATAACTATTTTTAGAATATTATACAATGGCTATCAACTTATTCTTATATCAAGTTACCTCGATTATAGTGAGTATTTTCTACTCTCCAGTACAAACTTTTCTCGCTTCGTCCGACATGACACACTTTTTTTTTCTTTTTTCATTACCATAATCATAGCAGTAAGTAGGGCGTCCCCTACTGGTATAATACACGAACCGACATATGACCGTACTCGTCTCTTTTCTTTTCTTTTCACATTAATAGTCAAAAATACGATTTCAATAACAAGTATGTTAATTATACTCACATGCCATAATTTATCATCAAAGCATAATCATTACCAAAAATCATTGGTAAAATGCAATCATGCCTTGAACATAATTATTTTCAAATATGAGTTTATAAAATATTTTCATGTCAAAATTACACACTTAAGATGGTAAAGAGTTCATGAAATGGCAATGGCTAGAACATACACTAGTCATTAATTATTTTTATTTATTAGATTATTTTTCTTTCTTAAATATTATTTTCATCTCTCATTTTATTTATGCTTGACTTTTAGTCACTTTTCTCATACTTATATCATTTCTAACACATGTTCTCATAAATTTTATAGGACATTCTTCTTCAATTTGATTTTTATTATTACCCTATAGTTAATGAGGTTCATTTAGGATAGAAAAATGTTGAAAATAAGTTTTACTAACTCCTAACCCAATCTGGTCGTGTCCTGTAACACAGCTTGGCCCTTTCTTATAACATAGTCATGCTCTAGGCTTCAGCAAACCCTTACTCGCACTGAACACGGCCATGCTCTATGTTGTGTGTTGTCCTCTAATGCAAGTTTTTATCCAGCCTGACCTTCTCTCACTAATCAGAGTATAACTCCCTCATTTTAACTTCGATTGAAATGATTTTAGTGTCCATTTAAAGTTTAGACAATCCTATCAAACTCTTATGTTGAATATTTTAGTGAAATCGTAAGGAAACTTGGTGTTATTACTCTCTCAAATTCAATGTTATTTCTTCCTATGTATATTCTAACATCTACTTACTTATCTGACCGTATCTCCCTCCTACAGACTCCAAATTGAGTTATTCTTGTAACAACTCCATTTATGTAACAAATTTTTTTTTATATTTATAAAATTTCATGAAGTTATTATCTCGTTACAACTTAACTCAGAATAACATTTATTTAATTTTTACAATACTGAGTTTACATACACATCATTAATTTACAAACATCTGTACAAAAAGTCTAACATATACATATTAACACTAATCATCCACGTAGACTACTTCTGGGGACACTGATGCGGGTGGCGGCACCTCTACCGGAATTTTAATCACGTCTATTACAGATATATCCGATATAATCGGTAGTTGCCCAAGGTAAGGCAGCTCGATTCAACGTACAACAATAATAAGTGTCATGGGGAATAGCTGCATAGTTAATCATCTAAACATGATATGGAAAAATAGTGAGAATTAAATTTCAGTAGATTCAACAATAAATCATAATCATCATCAATATAGCTCATCACATCATGTTCATCTGTATAAGCTACAGCAAAAACCTTTGGTCACATGAATGCACTTTATCTATGCCCATGAAAATCGTACATTAATAACAAGTATGGCATGATTAACTATTTTCAGAATATCATATGATGGCTATCAATTTATTCTCATATCAAGTTACCCCAGTCAGGGTGAGTATTTTCTACTCTCCGGTACGAGTTTTTCTCGCTCCGTCCGACATGGCAGACTTTCTCTTTCTTTTCTCATTAACATAATCATAACTGTTGGTAGGGCGTCCCCTACTGGTGCACCACACGGATTGTTATGTGACCGTGCTCATTTTTTTTTCTTTTCACAATAATAGCCAAAAATATGATTTCAATAACAGGTATGTTCATTAAACTCACATCAAAATATAATTATTACCAAAAATCATTGGTAATCATGCCATGAACATAACCGTTTCAAATATCACTTTATAAAATATTTTCATGTCAAAAGTACACACTTAAGATGGTAAGAAGTTCATGCAATGGCAATGACTATGGCATATACTAGTCATTTATTATTTTTATTTATAAGATTCTTCTTTTTTTAAATATTATTTTTATCTCTTTATTTTCTTGATGTAGGTTTTCATCCTAACTGACATTCTCTTACTAATCAGAGCATATCTCCCTCATTTTAACTCCGATTTAGGTAATCTTGGTGTCAAATTAAAGATACAATAATTATCTAAAACGATTATGTTGAATAGTTTAGCCAAATATTAAAGATTCTTGGTGATATTACTCCCTCAAGTGACAGGTTATTCCTTCTTGGGTAAGTTCTGACCTCTACTTACTAATTTGTCTATATCTCTCTCATGAGAATTCTAAATTGAGTGATTCCAGTGGCTAAAATTATGTGACACATATATCTATAATTTTTATGTTAACTAGTTATTTTAATTCCCTACAGAATGTTTTCAGAAATTCAAACACATAAGCTTTCCTAACAGATTCTTCCCTGATTAATCATTTTCTGACCATTGCTTACAAATCGGACAATATCTACCTCATATAGACTCCAAATTGAGTGATTCTAGTGGCCCAAAATCTGTGAGACATATATCTATATTTTTTATGTTAACCATTTATTTTAATTCCTTATCGATTCTTTCCAGAATTTTAAAAATAGAAACTTATAATTTTGCCACCAATAGCCATACCTATGCAGAACTATCTACACCAACCTAAGTATTTAAACATACAACACATGCAAGATCAATATGTAACATGATATAGCAACATCTATGACCAATCATCAAAGTTCTAACATCAAAATTCTATATAAATGTTACAAATTTCAAAACTTTTTAAAAAGAAATATTATTAAACCTACTTAAGGATCTCCTTAGTTCACTTAGTGAATTTGCTTTCCTGTTTCCTCTTGAAAGAAGTAGCAAGATTCCTCTCTTCCCTTAACTTTTCTAGCAGCTTAAATAAGAGAAGAAGGGTGAGTTTTTGAACCTCAAGGATGAAGAAGAAAGATGGATTCAAGTGGATATTAAGCTAACTTACCTTGAGTACTTAGTCCTCTAGACTTCTCCTTCTTCTTCCTTCCTTTCTTCTTCTCTCTTTCTCTCCTTTCCTTACTCTACCTTGCTTCTATTCTTTTCTCACCCTCACTTGGAAGAAATTATAATGTTATAGGGGTGAGTTTTGTTTAAATAAACTATCAAGTGGTTCAATTTTCATGATCATGGGTCTACCTTATCACAATTGGGATGCACTTGGTTGATTTTTGAAAAACAAATAACTCATGTTCTTGTCTTCCTCTTCCTTAGTCAAGATATGCATACCAAAAGGAGATTTGTATTTTGAAAATTATAATAATATGTTCTTAAGACAAGGGACAATGTCCCTTTGATTTAGGGATTAATTTCCTTTTTTTTTTTGTCTTAATCAAGTATGATAGGTTTGCTTTTTTAGGTGGCAAATTTTCAACCCTTGAATCTTCCTTGCTTAGCTAAAATTATTTGTGTAGGATAATGATGTTTTGTCATAATGCTATGTATTATTACCCACTTGCTAAAATTATGAGTGTAGGATATAGATGTTTTGTCCTAATGCCATGTATTATCATACCACTTGCTAAAATTATGAATGTAGAATATCACACCACTAACTGAATTTGTGTCTTAATGCTATGTAACCTAATCTTTATTATTATTACAATATTATTGCATCACATGATTTATTTTATTTTTCCTCTTGGATTTGGACTCATTCCTACCCATTTCCTTTGCTTTTAATAAAATTCTACCTTTCTTGGAGGGTTTGGTCACATTTTCATAATTTTGGACTACCGGTCCAACTTCTATATCCTAATTCAAGTCTATTTTTTATTTATTGCTTAGGTTATCCAATGGGTTTGTTAGAAATTTATGTGAATTGAAAAAACTCTATATGAAGTGTCCATAGGTGAAAGCTCAATTTATGGGTGGAGATGTTAAATTTAGAAATTTCTAACTCTTGAATTCGAAAAAATTACCCTAATCCAATCTTCTTAAAATTTTAAGACATTTACTTGCTTCACAAAAATTTATCTTTCTTACTAAAGAATTTTGCCTATTTTTAGTATGTTATTTCTAATTTTTCCTATTAGGTTTTCTCTCTTTACTTATTCCCTTAATATTAAGTGTCCATAGGTGAAAACTTAATTTATGGGTAGAGATGTTAAACTTAAAAATTTTTAACTCTTGAATTAGGAAAAATTACTCTAATCCAATCTTCTTAAAATTTTAAGACATTTACTTACTTCACAAAAATTTATCTTTCTTACCAAATAATTTCGCCTATCTTTAATATGTTATTTCTAATTTTTCCTATTAGGTTTTCTCTCTTTACTTGTTCCCTTAATATTAGAAACATTTTCTATGCATACACATAAGGTGAAGAATTTCTAAGGATTATATTTCCTTAAATATCTAAAAATTGTCTAATTAACCATTTCTTTTAATTTCTAATCGATTCTTCCCAAAATTTCCAAAATAGAAGCTTCCCTAGTTACTCCGAAATTTAGTTTTCTAACCAAACTCTTCCTAAGGTTTTAGTTCATCCTTTTATTACGTCATCTTTCATTTCCTTCCTAATTTACATCTAACCATAAGATTATTCATTTCAACATTTTAATTAGATTCCTTACACGTAATTTAACATATTACATCATCTACTTCTCAAGAAAACAAAAATCAAATCATGTATTATTAAGGGTTTTTCCCAACAGAAATGTCTTATGGTCTTATTCTAAGTGTTTAACGCCATACTCATTTTATCAATCTAATTATATTTTATTAATTTTTCACCACATTCAAATATACATAAAAGTAGCATAAAAGCTTTAATATTTTGCCACCCATAACCATGTGTATGTAGAACTTTCCACAGCAACAGAAGTATTCAAAACATCCATCACATGCAACATCAACATGTAACATGATATAGTAACATCCATGGCTAATCATCAAAATAGCAAATATTGTAAATTTTATCAAAGTTCTAAGATTAAAATCCCGTATAAATATTACAAATTTTAAAACTTTTTTTCAAAAAGAGATATTGTTAAATCTAACTAAAATCTTCCTAACTCACTTAGTGAATTCTTCTTCTTGTTTTCTCTTAAAGGAAGTGGCAAGATTCCTCCATTCCCTTAGTTTTTTCAGCAGCTTGAATGAGACAGGGAGGATGAGTTTTGAACCCCAAAGATGAAGAAAAAAGATGGATTCAAGTGGAGATTAAACTAATTTACATTGAGTACTAGTCTTTTAAACTTCTCCTTCTTCTTTCTTTCTCTCTTCTCCTTTTTTTTCTCACTCTACCTTACTTCTATTTTTCCCTCTCCCTCACTTGGACGAGATTATGATGTTATAAGTGTGATTTTTGCTTAAATAAATTATCAAATAGTCTTTCTCTCATAATTATGGGTCTACCTTATCACAATTATAATACATTTAGTTGCTTTTTGGGGAAAAACAAATCATGTTCTTGTTTTCTTCTCCCTTAGTCAATATATTCATAGCAAAAAGATGATTTTTTATTTGAAAATTATGATAAAATATTCTCAAGACAAGGGACAATGTCCCCTTAATTTAGGAATTCATTTTTTTGTCTCACTGAAGTATAATAGATTTGTCTTTTTATGTGGAAAATTTTCAGCCCTTGAGTCTCTTTTACTTGGTTAAAATTATTTGTGTAGAATAGGGATGTTTTGTCCTAATGCCATGTATTATTACATACTATATCATCACATTACTTGCTGAAATTATAAGTGTAGGATATATATATTTTGTTCTAATTCCATGTGACCTAATTTTAATTATTATTACACTACTATTTCATCATATGGTTCTTATTTTTTTCTCTTGGAATTGGGCTCATTCTTGTCTATTTCCTTTGCTTTGGCTAAAATTCCTACCTCTCATGGAAGGTTTGGCCGCACTTCCATGATTTTTGGCTTATCGGTCCAATCTCTATATCTTAGTCCAAGTCTATGTTATATCTCTTACTTGAGCTATCCAATTGCCTTGCTAAAAACTCATATAAAATGGAAAAACTCTATATGAAGTGTCTATATGTGAAGGCCCAACTGTATAAGTGGAGATGTTAAATTTAAGAACTCTAACTCTTAAATTAGGAAAAATTATCATAATCTAATTTTCTTAAATTTTCAAGACATTTACTTTCTAATTTCTATCTGTTTCATTAGGACATTATTTCTAATCTTTTCTCTCTTAGATTTTTTCTCTTTATCTATTTTCTTAATGTTATAAATATTTTCTGTACATACACATAAAGTGAAGAATTTCTAAGTTTTTATTATCTTAGATATTTAATTTTTTTTTAATAAATTTTATTTTTTTTAATTAAATATTTATGTGGTTTTATTAATAAAAGAAACGAAATTAGGGATGTTACACTTATCTTCCCTTATCTTCTCTCTTTTGAAAACAAAACAAACCAACAAACACGTTTACTACTTATTAACAAGGGGAGTTTGCCAATTTCTATATGTTATACATTGAATGGAATTGATAATAAAGTCTTACTTTAAAAGAAAAATGCAACCTTGTGTGCCACTTCACCGTTTGGTAACACTTTGCAGCTTTTTCTACTATCCTTGACTAAACCAATCTTAGTCCACCCCATAGCTCTTTCATTCTTTTCTTCTCGGACCTAACTTAAGTCTTAGAGTATGTTTGACAAGTCAAATAAGCTAACTTATAGCGTATTTGACTAGCTTATAAGCTTGTTTGACCAAATTAGAGGTGTTTGGTAAGCAAGCTTATTTGAGTAGCTTATAGTTTTTTTTATCATACGCTACTTTAAGAAGCGTATAGCTTTTAACTGATAGTTTTTATAATTTTATTCCTTTTTTATCCTTATTATTTTATTCAAATTTCAATATTATCATACTCACAAGATGACACTATTTTTACTATGTTCAAACAATATCCAAATTATATACCCTATGATGAACTTCTAAATATTATTGATAGTAACACAAAAAATAAAAATTTAGATATATCTACTAAGATAAAAGAGATTCGCAATAATATTACTAATTTATTGTGTGACACTATATGATATGTTTATTTTGTATTTTTTGAGATTACATAATGAAGTATAATTACTAACAAAAAATGATAAATTTTATATAAGTATATCCTTTTATGTCATTTTACATTTATCAGCTAATTCAATTGATATTTTACCAAACACTTATAATTCAATAAATTAGCTTAACAGCTTTTAGCTTTCAACTTTCAGTTAAAAATTAGCTTTTCAGTTTTCAACTAGTTTATCAGCTATTTTTGCCAAACATAGCCTTAGTCTACCCTATGAGAATCCAGATTCCTTTTCATCAGTTTATTACGTTTGGTTAGCAGAATTTTGATTCTTACAGAATGTAGATTATCTCTTACGAGGAAGATAGTATTATTTCAAAAAAACTAATAGAAATAGAATGAAATAAAAAATAAAAAGACTAAAATATTATTTTATTAATTAATTATTAATTTTTTAAGTTAACATAAAAATATAATAAAATAAATTTTGTCACCACAATTATATTTAGTTCAAATTTTTATTTTACTAATTATTTATTTTATTTTTTATTTATAATATTTTAAAATATTTTTTATTAAAATAATTTTATTTTAATAATTTTATTCTTTAAGATATCTTTATTTTTTTGTCAATTTTTTATTCTATTTATGTATTATTTATGATATATCAAATATAAAAAAATAAAAAAAAATTATTTTTTTATGTCATATTAAACGTAATTTTGACCATAGTATTTTATTTTATTTTTTATTTTTTGTCCATAATCAAACTGGACTTAAAGAGACAGATAAATGAAAGAAAGGATCAGCCAACAAATTCTACGACCAATTACAAGCAAAAATAAATTTGCCCAGCACTAAACTGCATCCCTCCTTCAGACTTTCCTGCATTTCATTGTCCCAAATCTTTAAAGCAGTCACTGTGGCATTTGACAATTTAAGAAATTTTTTATTGCTCGGTGGGATAATTAGTTGACTAGTGGCCTGGTAAATGAATGGTATAACTTGCTGTGCTCAAAATGCAGCATTTCATTTTACTGAAATACTGCGTTTTGAGCCCAGAATGACATGTTGTGACTTGAGGCACATCAAAGCATCTATGTCCCTCATATGACAACGTTAGTTCTACTTTTTTTCTTTAAACTAAATAGTGCTTGATTGGTGGAATTTTGAATCAAGTGAATTCTTATTCATTTTTAATAAAAAGAATAAAACTAGCAAATAAATCATTTGTAATAGCAATTTTGAAAATTGCAAAATGAGTATAATAATAAAAAATAATCACTTTATTTAAACTTTTTATTTTAAATTTTTATTTAATTTGAATATTAATTAAATAAAAAAAATGAAGTTTTAGATTTATGAGATAAATGTAAAATTAAAATAATATAACATAATTTTTTTTTAAATCACGTTATTTTTTTAAATTTTTTACTTTTTTAGTTTTTCTTAAGCATATGTCATTTTCATAATAATAATAATACTAATGATAATAATAAATAATCACGGATTAAGTGAAGTGAGAAATTTTTTTTTGAGAAGTGGTGTGATAGACAAACTAATAATAGTACAGATAAATATAAATTTGTTCATAATAATCAATTGGGGTAGTTTTTTAAACAATTTCGAACTTGCAGATCATCTTCAAGTTCAAACCCAAATTTTGATTGGAGATTTAAACACCTACTGGCCAATGGCATACAAATAAAAAACTTTAATAAAATGGAACAGTAGTACCAAGCGATTGCAGGGAAACAAGCATAATATATATGTAACTGAAATTAAGCATATGGAATGTTGTGTTACAGAGCCACTCTAGAAGAGTTATAAAAAATTGGAAAACTATCTATTCGGGTGGTTCTTTGATAAGCTTCCCTTTCTCTCTCAGCTTGGCTACTGTTTCTTTCAAGGCTTGTTTCCTCTTCTTGCTAGCCAATACTTTTGCTTGAACGCCACTCACATTTGGGTCCTTTTTCTCCTCTGGTGGTGGCGGTGGCGGAGGCCTTCGAGCGGCACATGCACTTTGCTCATCCCTCAAACTCAACCCTAACAACACTGTGCCACTTAAACCCACCGTCAATGTCCTGCATCAATGCACCAAATTAATCTTACTAGAGGTCACGGTCAGACATGAAAAAATAATATATTATACGAACCTGCGACCCACAGAGGACTGAGGTTGAGGGAGATGAAACCCGGTTATTGAGCAATTATTCGAGCTCTTGCTCTTCACGGATCTCGCCCATATAGGTGTTTTGGCGGTGGCAGCAGCTGGTGTCAAAGAATGAGCCATTACTTGTATCGACTGGTTTGAAAATAAAGGAGCAGCAGGCATATTCAAATAAGAAAATAACTTCCAAAAGTGGATATTGTTTAGTTTCATTTGTAATTCATTGGTTCGTACCAGATAAGGTTCCATCGTTCTGTGGACCCTTCCCCTAGTTTAGCTTCCATATCGTAAGTCTTTATGCATTTCTCTTATCCTATCAAGTGTTGATCCCATTTTACACAGTTACTATTACAGTTTGAAAATAATTACTCACTCTTGTGCTTAAACAATACAAAATAACCTGGGACTGAAAAAACAGTCATCGTTTATATGGAATTTAGCTATTTGAGAACACTAGAGTTGTTTACACTTGACACATTGCTGGTACCGACAAGAAAATAGAAACTTTCAGCATTAATATATTGATTCAAATCAAACAATGCTCACCCCAGGTGGGTTAAAATAATATTCAACATCGTTTTCAACAAATTCTTATATTTTATTTTTAATAAATTCTTATATTTTTAAATTTTATTTTTTCTTTAATTTTTAAAATAATATTTAAAATAATTTATTAAAATTTAAAAATATATTTAAAATAAAATTTTAAAACACCTTCCAAAATGCAATCAAAAGACTGCATTTTGAGAGATTTTGAGAGCACAACAGAAGATCTGCATCCAGTTTAAACACTTTTATAATGGACATGGATACTGCTCTCAAAACGCTGTGTTTTGATTTTTTTTTTTAAATAATTTTTTAATAAATTATTTAAAAATTTTAATTTTAACAATATAAGAATATTTTAGTTTTTTAATATATTTTTAATTTTTAATTTTTTTCAACAGATTATTTAGAAAACTATTTTAAAAAAATAAAGAGAAAATAAATTTCAAAAATATAAAAATTTGTTAAAAATGATTTTTTTATTGAAAATTGTTGAAAAATCAAATATAAGTTGTTGTAAATAATTGTTTTTGTTGAAAAATTAAATATAAGAATAAAAGGTAACTTCTTTGCATTATTTTTATTTTTACTATATTTTTAAAATTTAAGTTTTTTTAATAAATTATTTTAAAAAATATCTTTTCTTTAAAAGTATTCTTATATTTGATTTTTCAATAAATTTTTAAAATTTTTTAATAAAAAATTATTTTTAACAAATTTTTACATTTTTAAAATTTATTTTCTCTCTAATTTTTTAAAAATAACTTTTAAAATAATTTATTAAAAATTTAAAAAACAACATAAAATACAGCCTTTTCGCTGTGAAAATACAGCACCCTTTGCTGTGCGTTGAACACAGCGCACTCTGTTGTGCCTTAAGGATCCGTGTCCGTCTCTGAAGATGTGAAGTTACCTACACCTGACTCCCATAGGCAAATTTTAAATGAGTACATCACAACTCTAATGATTTAAATATTATTCTAAATGGTAGTTACCCAAATGCCACTGAGGTTAACCATTCCTTATCTAATAATGTTGCCCATTTGTCGTGACACCCTCAAGCTGTTCTTCTCAGTTCGAGGTAAAAGATGACGCCCTTGATTTTTCAGGTAGGGTTTTTTTTTTTTCTGTGAAAAAAAAAAGAGAATTAACAATATTTCGAGCTCAAATAGCTAAAAGAAAGAAATAATAACACTGTTAAACATAACACTCTTGATTTGTCGGACCGACTGTATTTCTAAAGTCAATCTTTTCTTTAGTATGAATTTGTAATTGGCATGCTTTGTATAAACCAGCCAAAAACATTTATAAAAGTATTTCCTATCCCTCAAAGAAAAGAGGTAGGATAGGAATCAGATCAGGGTGACTATCACTCTGCCTCATCAGCGGTAACTACCCAAAACCAAAACTGCTGTTAAACAACAAATAATAACTAAATATTTTTTCAATAAAAAAAATTTACTACATAGATTAAATAACGTCATAATTATTTATTAAAAGCCAAAACTACAGCTAATCACTATAAATGCCTCAGTCCTTTTCGGCAATCACCACAAAAACATCCTTCAATGACCACTTCCGTCTGTCATTTTTAGCTGGGGGGTTAATGACTGCTCTCTCAGCACTGGCTAAACGGTAACCAATCACAACGTCTCTTCTCTGCCGGGCTCTAAACATTATTTCATAAAAGCTCAATTCCTCGCCTTCACAGAGGTATAGATCTGCTTGCCTTATATGCATCTCATTTCCCTGAAAAAAAAATAGAAAACTCATAAATGATTAAATTTTCCTTGTTAAAAGAGAGGGGGAAAGAGGGATAGGAGACTGCAGCTGGTCCATCCCAATCCCAAAAAACAAAATACTGCCTGATTCAAAATGAACCACGTATGAATCCAGTACTAAGGTAGGTGCCGCAGGCAGCATGTGACTAATGTCGTATTTGATGGCAGTTCTTCATCCTTATTCATTCGATTAGCAGTATAGCACATAGCATAACGAGTTTAGGTATCAATGGCTTGACAAGAAAGCAATAACCATAGATCACCATACAAAATTGTCATCCACACCTCAATAACAGAGGGACACCTGTAAATAAAGGTTAAGGATCTGGATCCTCTAAAATAACTGCAGGATCCTATAGGAGAGAGAAAGGCACAAAGAAAATATTTAAAATTTAATTAATTTAATTTCTAAATTCGAATCTTTCTTTCACAGGAGGATACTGCAGTAACTGCAAGGGATCCAAATTGATCCTTTGCTAGATGATAGGAACTTCACAACTACGCAAAAAGCAAATTTGGGAGGCTTTACAGGATAATAGTATAAAAATAGTACCTCCTCTGCAAAGAGTTCTTCCAAGACATCATTTATCTGCCGATCCTCTGCCACCATGGCCAAAGCCATGCTGACAAGTTCATTTGATAAAACATAATCACTAATCTTTGACATGGATAAAAGATTTTTTGTCCTAGGATCCAAAATTTCACTAATTATAACTGATCTATCTGAAGCCTGCTTCATTTCTCCAATCCAGGAGCCTTTTGAGAAGCTTCCTCCGTGAGCTTGACTGGCCATAGCTTCGTAAGGAAGACGTTTAGCCTAAAAAGTGAAAAAAGAAGAAAAAAAACGAGCTTCACAAACAATATAAAGCAAATAGTTGCACATCTCAGACAAGTTGGGGGAAAAAATTACTATTCAACAAGCTGTGATGGAAACCGGCATCAATAAATTAGGCTTAACAAAATTAGAAAGAAGTCCATCAGTAATTGCTCATAAAAACTCACTGAAGTTTTTGTACCAAAAAAAAAAAAACTCACTGAAGGAAGACAGAAAAGATCATTTAGTTATAGACATACAAAACGCAATATAATCAAACAATGTGAACATGCTCAGTACTGTGAGAGTTTATCAATATTTCAGTATCAGTATGCAAGTTGAAAGGGTGCATGCCAAAAGAAGAAGCTACATAGAATTATTAATGGAATTATACCAATCTATTTTCACCATATAATCTTAAGTTGATATCAGATGTTTACATACTATTTCTTTACCATAATGATTTTGTGCTTTAGATGCTTTACAGGAAAATGATGAGATTGTTTTAGGCTAGCAAAAGAATGTGACAATATAAAAGTAGCCTTTGACCAGGTATACCAAGGTCAAATTCTGTAGAAACTCACTTGTATATCACGAATTAAAAGTAGTGTGGCAAGAGATCTAGAATCAGCTTGAATTGCTGAATCCTCTACTGATTCGTCAGCCAAAATCAATATCTGTAAGGAACAGAAACTACATCAAATGTATTTGCGCTGTGAATAACACATTACAGTTGTCATGTGCAAGAGTATTAAATACATCCCATATGACAGTAATTAATCTACTGCTTTTTATAACCTATATAACAATGCCTTTGTCAAAAGGATACTCCAGTAAGATAATGACAAACATCTAGCAAGTTTTGTGCATTGCAGAACCCATAGGTGGCTCCATGCCTTAGAGAGGACAGAACAAATAAGTGTCACTTACAGAATCGAATGATTCTAAAGGAATGCTTTCCAGGTGACGTCGTATAACAGCATTCCCCTCACGATTAACCAATGATATATTTACCAACCGATTTATGTCAAGGCCTCCATCGGTTAGCTTCTTTTCCCTCTCCTTTTCTGGAACATCATTGAACATCCAGAGTTCTGAATCAGGTGCTAGAGATGCATCCAAAACCTAGAGAAACGGTGAGAAGTTGGACAGGCCAAAATAAATATTAATGCCAATAGCAAATAAATAAAAAACTATAGGCCTCATGCCTTGATTAAATGCTATGGTTTTATAAGAGGCTCAACATCGGAAAATTCTATATTTCATAATCAGAGTTCTGTCCTAATTTGTAAAATGTGGCACCGTTCATAGACTGCTACATGATATGGTCATACTTGGTCATCTTTTACATCATCTTTCATTGATTGGACACAATTCTGAAAACTTGAGTACATAACAAATTTACAAACATTATAACAAAAAAAAAAAACCCATGTACACTAAAAGTATATAAAATACTAGGAGTAGGGCAATGAAAAATAATAAAGCAATGAACTCTGGAAACAACAAACTTCTAGAACAAGAGTTGACTGCAGTTCCAACTGAAAACCTGTATTAGGAGTTTAAAAAACAGTTTTTTTAATGTACATATAAGGAAAGCATTCATTAACATAGAAAAGAAGTCCAAAGATGGAAAATCAAGAATCCTCCAAAGGAAGAAAGTCAAACATTGAAGAGAGAAGAATATTAGCTCAAATGACAAATGAATCCTTTTGCATAATAGGCAAACGATATCCCTTGTGAACCCATGAGCTAAACGCACAGAGGCTAAGAGAACAAGCCTATCCCACAAAAGAGGTGATGGAAGAAACCACTGAGTAAAAATCCTAGCATTTAGCTCCATCCGTATACGCCAAAGACCAACAAAAGAGCACAATTCCAGAGCACCTTATTCTCCTTTTTACCCCCAAAACCTTGATTTTCAGTTTAAAAGAAAGACCTTCAAAGTAGGCAGACATATCTAATGCTGTCCAAACAGCCCCAAACATCTTATCCACAATTACTGAACTACCTCATAATGATAGAAGATATTGCTATCAGTTTGAAAGCATTTATGACACATAACACAAGTGTTAGGGGAAAGGGCCTTATGAGGCTGATGCACCCGTAACAAATCAATGATATTAATATATTATTAATATATTATTATGCAGTCCAAACAAAAGCCTTAACCTTAGAGGGAGCCTTAGCCTTCCAAAACGAAGTTGTGACAGCCGGATTTTGGGGACGGGCTACCAATAAGAAGCTATGAAAAGAATCACAGGTACAAGAACTTGAAGGATCTAAAGTCCAACTGTAGGAATCAGAAGTATATAGTTACATTAAGGTTCCTAAACATGGGAAAATTGCAAGAGGAAAATATTTGAGAGCTTTGAGTAGATAAAAATTAATAACAGGGACATCAAGCAAAGTAAATAGAAGATAAAGAGGGAGGCGAAAAAAATCCTAAAAAGAAGCACCCTCAAACTAGACATCTTCTGAGAAATAAAACAAAGAAAAGAAAGAGGGATACAGCAGAGCAATGAACTTGCAAGGACTCACATGACTAGCATAAACCATAAGCTTGACATCCAACCATCCTGATTACTCTGATAAACCTGAGCTGTAGAGAATGAGTTTCCAAGGTAACAACTACTTTGCCACCAAGGCAATGCTTTTAGTGTTTGAGTTAGACCTAGATTAATATATCAAACAGTCTCAGATAATATAAGTGGTGTAGAACTAAAGGGAACAAACAGAGAATCTTCTCTGAAGAAAACACTCGAGAATCCACACTGAACTAAATATCAAATTTTATTAATCAATAAGAAAGGCCCAAAAAACAATAATCAATTAGACCCATATATATAGGCATATAGGCTGCAGAAATATGACCCAACTAAAACACTTAAAGAAATAAAATACTAATTATCCAAGGGCTAACACCCAAACAACTCAACAACCTAAACCTAATCCCTAAATTAAAAGTCCTCATTTAAAATAAAAACTGAAGTGAGACAAAATAGTTAATTTAAAATAAAAATTAAAGATAAGATAGCTCAGGATCTGCATTATTCTCCCCCTCTAAAAGAACTCTCTTCCGAAGAGTTAAAAGATAAGTAATACTTCAAAAGCAAAGGATCAAGTCCTCGAGATGCTAGAAATTGTCCTCATTAATCCAAGTAGTTATATCGTCTTCAATTTGACAATGAAGACAAATAAGGACAGGGAGGACCCAAAACCCTGTGTTAGAGGCCCCAAATAATGAAAATAAGGGTAAAAAATGAGTTCTTGAGAAGCCCAAAAACGTAGAAAACAGCACTGGGTTTGCAGTCAACAGAGTCAAAATGCAAAATTTAACAAGCTGATCAACAATTAATGGGCAGTCAATAATGATGTCAATAGGGATTGAATTTTCCAATGAGTTTGTGTGGTTTTCCAATGTTATTAGGTTTCTAGGACACTCAAATATAGATAGATCATATCACTTCGGTCAAGTGGCATGCTTGGTGTGTGTGAACTTGAAGGCTTGAGGGTACGGGGAATGGGTGTGGGGATGAGTGGGGCTTTGATACCAATTTGGTGTAAAAGAAAAGGGAACAAACATAGAATCCTCTTTGAAGAAAACACCCAGAGTATCCACTTTGAGCTAAACTCAATATCAAATTTTGATTAATCAATAATAAGAAATGCCCAAAAAATAATAATCAAACAGACCCGTACATATAGTCATATAGGCTGTAGAAATTTAACCCAGCTAAAACACTTAAACAAATAAAAAAATTAATTATCCAAGGATATAGATAACTAGCACCCAAATAATTTAACTAACTAAACCTAATCCCAAACTTAAAAATCCTAATTTAAAATAAAACTAAAAATAAAATAAGATAGCTAATTTAATGTTGAAGATATGGCCAATCTCGGCCTACATGATTCGAGATATTGCATTATTAAGTGTTATCCTTTTTTAGTTAGTTAATATTTTGTTTCCTATTTTTTCTAGGCCTATTCTTCTGGCCTTTATTAGGATAATCTTTATTTTAATTATGTTTTTATTCTAATCCCAAAATTATTTGGACTTTCCTTTCCCGGATTCCTATAAATCCTAGTGATCTCTTTGTTCTTGTGATATACGAAATAAGAGAGTAAATCATTTTTTTTGTTTCCTCTCCGGTGCAATTTTCCACGTGATATCAAAGCAGCACTATTGAATGGAGGCTATGGCCAGCTTCAAGCATACCCTCACCGAGTTAAGCAAAGATAGGCAGGAAGAATCTTCTTCTGTCCCAAACCTTGCAATTAACCCTACTCCTTCAAACCTTCTTGCTGACTCCTTTAATGATTTCCTTCACCAAATCACCCTATATAAACTCAATGGAAAGAATGTCCTACAGTGGTCTAGGTCGGTTCGGATGGTTATCTGAGGATGGGAAAAAATTGGATTCCTTGAAGGCACCGTTCCAAAACTAGCCCCCATAGATCTAGAATATAATACTTGAGATATCCAAAATGCTCTTGTAATGTCATAGCTTATTAACTCTATAGAAGAATACATTGGAGCTCTATATCTTATCTACCCTACAGCCAAAGATATTTGGGATAAGATAAGAATTGCTTATTCTGACCTAAAAAACTCAGCACAATTGTGTGAGTTGAGATATAAGGCTAAGGATCTCAAACAAGGAAACTTGAGTATAACAAAATACTTCACTACCCTCACGAAATAATGGTAGGAACTAGACTTTTTTTAGCTCAATAATTGGTGTGATAAATGCCAAGGCAAATATATAAATTTGGTAGAAAAAACCTATACCTATGATTTTATTGCAAGATTAAATAAAGACTTAGATGAAGTCATTGGCAGAATATTAGGAATTCACCTATTATCATGGATTGAAGAGGCGTTTGTAGCTGTTCAAAGGGAAGAAAGTAGACGAAAATTAATGCTGGGTGACTATCGAGGGACTACTCAAATAGAATACTCTGCCTTGATATCCAAGAGTGCTAAACAGAACCAAAGAGGTGAAGATAAGCGTGAAAAAAAGGGAAACCTCTGGTGTATTTTTGCTAAAAGACCAATCACACCCAAGAAACATGTTGGAAGCTAAATGGGAAGCCACCAAATAATCCTAACTGTGAAAGGCAATTAAGGCAGCAATCTAAAGACAATAAGGCCTACCAGTGTGCCTACGGTGAACAAAAGGGGGTGAACATATGGGAGGTCTCAATCTCAATAAAGAACAACTTGATAGGATCTACAAACTCCTTAACCTAGAAAAAAACACTGATATCTCTCTTATTGCTCAACAAGAACAATTTTCCACTGCTCTTCACTGCACTAATGCAAAAATAGGACCCTGGATAATTGATTCTGGTGCATCAGACCGTATGACAGGTAATGGTCATTTATTTACCACTTATACTCCTTGTTCTAGCCCTACAACTATAAGAATCGCTGATCTTTGTCCCCAATTGCTGGAATAGAAACAATTTAGATTAGTCCAACCCTCACTCTTAAACTATACTACATGTACCAAAATTATCTTGTAATCTTTTATAAGTCAGCAAAGTTTCAAAAGACTATAATTCAAGTAATTGTGTCTTTCAAGATAAGAGCTCAGAGAAGATGATTGACAATGCTAGGGAGCATGAAGAGCTATACTACTTCAATTTGAATGAGGATAAACAAATTCTAACTGCAAGTTGAAAAATTTCTTCAAAATCAAATCAAGTCATTTTGTGGCATCTTAGGTTATGACATCTTAGTTTCACATATATAAGACATTTGTTTCCTTTGTTATCTAACAAAGATGACAATTTTTAAGGTGAAACGAGTCATTTGGCCAAACACCAAAGATTAGTGTATAAACCTAAGCTATATAAAGTCACCAAACCCTTTGCTATGATCCATAGTGATATTTAGGGACCATCACGTTCTCACATTTATTCAAAATCTTAATTTATAACTTTCATTGACATTCATACAAGAGTTTGCTGGCTATATTTGCTTAAAGATAAATTCGAGGTAAAACAAACTTTCATAAATTTTCATAATATGGTTAAAACACAATTTTCCACAAACATCCAAATTCTACACACGGATAATGGGAAGGAATACTTCAACCAAACCATAGGCAACTATCTTGAAGACAATGGCATTATTCATCGAAGTACATGTGCTTATACTCTCCAATAAAATGAAATTGTTGAAAGAAAAAACATACACCTTTTGGATATAGCCCTATCCATCATGCTCTTTATAAACACACCAAAACTGTATTGGGGAGACGCCATTCTCACTGCATGCTATATGATAAATAGAATACCCACGTGTCTTTCAATTCAAACCCCTTTGGATACTCTCTCAAAATTCTTTCCAAAAAAATAGAACCTATAACACTCTTCCCTTAAGAGTCTTTGGGTGCACTGCTTTTGCTCGTAATCATGAACCCAATCACAACAAACTTGACCCTAAAAGCCCAAAAATGCATATTCATAGGGTATGCAACCAATCAAAATAGATACAAATGTTATATTCCTAAAAAGAAAAAAATTAGTAATTATGGATCTCACCTTTGAAAATGTCCCCTACTTTCTCAAAAAATTCCCTCTAAGGGGAGGAAACTAATGAAGAAATCTTTTTGCAGTACTCCTCTCCTATCCTGAACACCACCAACGATACATCTATCCCTGTCTCTATCCCAAACAACTCGAAACAAACAGAAAACCTGGAACCTTAGCCTGAAAAACAAGAAACCAACACCACCAACACTGAAACTGTTATTGACAGCCCCACTAACACTGAAACTGCTATAGACAACCCTAAAATAAGAATTGTTGAACAAAATAATGATGCCCAATCCCAAAAAACCTAACTCAAACTTGAACTTCGTGTTTATGCTCGTCGAAAACAGCAACTAGTTGCTCCAGAAAATTGTCATGAATCCGACCCAAGCCCAAGTAATGGTACTTATTCTAGTTTTTTAGAAGACTTTTATTACTTCCCTATTGCTTTGAGAAAAGGAACTTGCACATGCACTCAACATTCCATGGCTAAGTTTGTGCAGCTAGATCATTTATCCAATTCCATGAAGGCTTTTGTGTCAAAATTAGAAGAAGTTCAGATCCCCAAAAACATTGAAGAAGCTCTTAACAAACCTGAATGGAGGAAAGCCATGGAGGAAGAAATGCAAACTCTTAAGAAAAATGGGACATGGGAGGTAGTAAAAAAATTGAGAGATGCTACACTAGTGGGCTGCAAATGGGTGTTTACAGTAAAATATAGATTCAATAGTGAAATTGAGAGGTACAAAACTTACTTGGTGGCAAAAAAATTCACCCAGACCTATGGGATCGACTATCAGGAGACATTTACTCCAGTTGCCAAACTTAGCACAATTCAAGTTCTTCTTTCTATAGTAACTAATCTTAACTGGCCTCTTCACCAACTTGACATAAAAAATGCCTTCTTTAATGGGAACCTAATTGAGGAAGTTTATATGGAGTTATCACCCAACTTTAAGAGCCCAACGCAAGAAGGACAAGTCTATAAGTTGAGAAAATCACTCTTGGTCTGAAACAATCTTTAAGAGCTTAGTTTGAAAGATTTACTAAAGCTATTCTTCAGATAGGATATAAGCAATCCCATTCTAATCACACACTCTTCTTTAAACATAAAGATGGCAAGTCAACTATTCTAATTGTATATGTTGATGATATTATATTAACAGGAGATGATATCTCTGAGATAAAGTCACTAAAAGAGAAGTTGGCCAAGGAATTCGAAGTCAAGGATCTGCGTATGTTAAAGTATTTTTTGGGAATGGAGATTGTTAGAAATAAATTTGGAGTTTCTATCTCTCAAAGGAAATATACAATTGATTTATTAAAGGAGACCGAATTACTTGGGTGCAAACTGATTGACACCCCTATTGATCTAAGCATAAAACTTAGAAACCAAAAGACTAGCACTCCTGTGAACGAGGATAGATATCAAAAACTTGTTGGAAAGCTTATTTATTTAGCTCACACTAAACTTGATATAGCATATGCTATTAGTTTGATTAGTCAGTTTATGCATTATCCTCGTGAAGAACACTTGGAGGCCGTAATCAGAATCTTAAAGTATGTTAAAGGATGCCCAAGAAAGGGATTGTTCTTCAAGAAAGGACAATCATGTGACATTGAAACTTACTCTAATGTTGACTGAACAAGTTCAGTGACAGATAGGAGATCCATATCCGACCACTACTCATATGTTTGGGGGAATCTAGTAATATAGAGGAGCAAGAAGCAAAATGTAGTGGCTAGAAGTAATACTGAGACTGAGTTTAGATCTCTAACTAATATAATTAGTGAGTTAATTTGGCTAAAACTACTCTTGGAAGAACTTAAAATTGAAAAGGAAATACCTATAAAGCTGTATTGTGACAACAAAGCAACCATTAGTATTGATTACATCGTGATAGGACTAAGCATGTAGAAGTTGACCATCATTTCATCAAAGAAAAAGTTGAAAATGGAACCATTTGCATTCCATATGTGACCTCAAAAGATCATACAGCAGACATCCTTACAAAAACTCTATCAAGGCCCATGTTTGAGAAGATGATTTACAAGATGGATTTGTTTGATATCTACAATCTAACTTGAGGGGGAGTGTTGAAGATATGACCAATCTCGACCCACATTATCCGAGATACTGCATTATTAAGTGTTATCCTTTTTTAATTAGTTAATCTTTTGTTTCTTGTTTTGTTGTTTCTGGGCCTATTCTTCCGGCCTTTACTAGGATAATCTTTATCTTAATTATGTTTTTATTCTTTCTTTTTTTTGGTACATGGGAGAGTCAAAAACTAAGACAACACAGACCGGGAAATCGAGCCTCCCCTAATATCATTCAGCAAAATCCTCCCCAAATACTCAGGTGGATCAACTAGCAGATGCAGCCCTGCCTCAAACTTGAGAGCTTCCTTCGCCATCCAATCAGCAGCCAAGTTCCCTTCTCTGTATGTATGACAGATGCATATTCGCCAATTCCTCTCAACGATTCTTGTTATTTGTCCAGTCAGACAGGACCCACGAAGCCTCTTGTTAATTGCTTCATTGCAATTATCGACAGCCTCCTGTGAATCAAACTCGACTAAGACATTTCTGAACCCCAAATCCCAGGCTACATTTAGGGCCGTTAAAATGCCCCAAATTTCTGCACAAGCAATACTGCAATAATCAATTTTCCTGCAGAAACCCATTAACCAATCACCGCCTGCGTTTCTGAGTACTCCACCACATCCCGCCGACGTCATTGGTTGAATGGATTCGTCAACATTGAACTTAACCTGATGTGCCAGAGGAGGCTTCCAGGCGATCTCCCTCCACAATCTCTTTCTTCCATACAGAGTGTCAGACGCCACATTTTGGTTCGAACATTCCATTGCTCTTGCCAAACAAGAGAAGAAGATGTCGAAGGAAGGGTGATCTGTAGGATTGAAGATAATTTCGCACCTCCTGGTCCATATATTCCAAGCCGTGGAGGCAAAGATCCCATCCCACTTCAGGTTTGAGCAATATTCATTACCCAGCTTGTGGCTTAGATTGTTAGATAACCAGTCTAAAAGGTTCCATGACAAGAAATTTGCCCAGTTTCTCCTATGGACCAACCTCATCCATAGATTTCGAGCCCATTCACAGTCTCTCAAGCAGTGGAGGGTTGATTCTTGGTATCTCTTGCAAATGTTGCAGAGTCCAGAATCATCCAGATGTCTGCTCCAGCGGAGCTTGTTTGTTAGTAAGCTATTCTTCCCTACCAGCCACAAAACCATTCTGATTTTCTGAGGCCCATGTCAATTCCAAATTTTCTTCCAAATCGTTTATGTATTGTTCTGATCTCCCACCCTTTTTTCATAAGCCGATTTCACCGTAAAGGTTCCATTCGGGTTGTGTTTCCATATGATCTCATCCTTTTCTATCTCATTTCTGGGGGGCTGCACCTCGTTAATGCTGATCAAGGCTCTTTCTAGAAGACAGCCTTCCATCTTGGTCCAATCCCATTGGCCTGACTCTGTCACCATCTCCTTAACTTTGAGTTGCCTTTAGTTTTCGTCGATTGGAGAAAGGGCCAGAGAGTAAAGAGGTCCGGTTTCTGGGATCCAATTGTCTAGCCAAAAATTGGTTACTTCTCCATTCCCCATGTTCCAAGCAATTCCTTCCTCAACCTCTTTCCACACTCTGGTAATGCCTCTCCAAAGATTTGAGGATTTCATCTTCTTATCATGCAATTTCGGTATGTAACCGTTGCTACACTTATATTTGGATTTCAGAGTTCTGACCCATAGAGCCTCTGGATTTTGGATAATACCCCATGCTATCTTCATCAAAAAGGCTTCATTCATCTCCTTTAATTTCCTTAGGCCTAGACCCCCCTTGTCTTTCGGCCTACACAGATCATCCCACTTTACCAGGTGGATTTTCCTCTCCTCCCCTGAATCTCCCCAGATAAAGCTTCGGCTAAGCTTCTCCAACTCCTCACATAGCCCTTTTGGTAGTAGACCAGTCTGCATGGAGAAATAGGGGATGGTATTGAGGATGTTGCTGGTCAGCGTAATCCTCCCTGCCAAGGTTAGAATTTTTGCTTTCCAGCCACTCAACCTAGTCTTAACCCTATCAAAGATGTGTTTGAAAGTTCTCTTAGATACCCTTGTATGAAGTAGAGGCATACCTAAGTAAAGTCCCAAGTCACTGGTGAGCTGAAACCCCAAGGCTTGACTGTACTGAGTTGCCCGAGTGTGATTGATGTTTAGAGAAAATAGGCATCTAGTTTTCCTGTCATTTATTAACTGGCCTGAACAGCTGCAGAAGGATGAGAGCACAGCTTTGATCAAATTGCATTGCTCAAGTTCTGCTTCCGCAAAAAGAATAATATCATCAGCAAAAAAGAGATTAGACAAGGGGGGTCCATTTTTAGATAGCTTAATAGGCTTCCACATTTTCTTCTCCACTGTCCACTCTATGCATTGGGAGAGTCTTTCAATACACATCACGAAAAGATAAGGGGACAGGGGGTCCCCTTGTCTAATTCCTCTTGACATATCAAAGTATTCTGTCACTTCTCCATTCCAAAGAACACTCATGGAACCGGTGGTCACACATGCCATAATGATATCCACCAAGTGGTTGTGTAGGCCAATGTCCCTTAGGGTCTCTTCAAGAAAGTCCCATCTCACTCAGTCGTAAGCTTTCTCTAAATCGATCTTTATCGCCATCACTCCTTTCTTGCCTTTTTTCCTCTTCATGGAATGAATCACTTCTTGGGCAATGATTATATTATCTGAAATATGCCTACCAGGTATGAAACTACTTTGGCAAGGCCCATCCAGCGGTTCATGAAACATTTCAGTCTGTTGGCTAAAGCCTTGGTAAGAATTTTGAATATGACATTACACAATGCTATAGGCCTGAAATCTTTTAGGCTCTCCGGGTTGTCCACTTTGGGAATCAGGACCAGCAAAGATTGATTTAGATTTTTGACCAATCCCGGGTCCCATACTTCCTGGATCAATTTGCAGATTGAAGAGCCTACCACTTCCCATTGGCTTTGGATGAAAAGAGCATGAAGTCCATCTGGGCCTGGGGCTTTAAAGGCCCCCATGCTGAAGGCTACTTCTTTGATCTCTTCATTGGACAAAGGTCTTTGCAGGTTGACAAAATCCTCCTCTCTGATTTTAGGGAACCGGCCAGAAAGGGGAAGAGATTGAGGGGGTGTGTCATCCTGTTTGTATAACCTTTTAAAATATTCCCTTGTCATCTCTTTGATCTTCTCAAGTTCCTGCTCCCAGACCCCATTATCATCCTTCAGAGTTAGAATCTTGTTCTTCCTTCTGCGGCTCATGGTGGATGAGTGAAAAAATTTTGTGTTTTGGTCCCCACATTTTAACCAGTTGCATCTAGCTTTCTGAAACCAGATTGCCTCTTCCTTGATCAAGAAACTTTCGTATTCCTTCCACAGCTGGCCCTTTAGTCTGCTCAGATGTGTGCTGTAATTGTTTTGTAATACCTTGTCTATGCCCTCAAGTCTTCTGGCTAGTTCGTATTTCTTCCTGAAGACATTACCAAAAACATTCTGATTCCAGACTTTAACATTCTCGGTGAAATTACTGGCTGCCTCTATCCAGGGCCTCTCTTCCTTCCACGCATTCTCAACCACTTCTTGGAAGGAGTTGTCTAGTAGCCATGCTGTTTGGAATCTGAAAGCCCTCTGGTTTCTATTCGTCTGCTCCTCCTGCCAGACCTTTATGCAGAGAGGTCTGTGATCAGACTTAAGAGATGGGAGATGCATGATGGCCGTTTCCGGGAAGGATTCTTGCCAATCCAAGTTACCCAGAGCATGGTCAAGTCTTTTTTTCACCTCCCCTCTCTCCCACGTGTAGCAAGGTCCTTTGAAACCGAGGTCCATCAGCGAATTATCAAAAATGAACTTGCTGAAATCCCTCATGGATCTCCAATTTAGATACTGGCTCCCTGTTTTCTCATCTATGCTTTTATAGGCGTTAAAATCTCCCATAAGAATCCAGGGAAGATTTGGATTAGAGTTTGTTTCTCCCAGTTTCTCCCATAGCTCTCTTCTTTTTATACTGTTGGGGCTACCATAGACAGAAGTAATCCGGCACCTTCTATTATCCTTTCTGAATTTGACTTCTGAGTGGATGAACTGTTTTTGTTTGATCAACACCTTTACATCCAACTTACTAGCATCCCACATCAGCCAAATCCCCCCTGCGAAGCCTTCAGCTTCTACTCTTGCGTTATTGGACCACCCAAGCTTATTAATGATGGCATCTGCTCTGTTCCCACTAATCTTGGTTTCAAAGAGGGCGATGAAGCTGAGCTGATGCATCCTAATAAGATCCTTAATAAGAAATGGGAAATATCTCTGACCCACTCCCCTACAATTCCATGAGAGAAAATCCATAAAACACAAAAGTGGGATAAGATGACAGTGTCCTAACATCCTGATTCGATGTTTGATCCCCTTGTGTCCCCTGAGACTTTTCCCATAGTCCTCCTGTCTTCCTCCAGATTCCCATTCTGTTGATCAAGCTTAAATGGATTGACGGTTGGATCGGGGGGTTTTGCTTTGGCTGGTTCTTCTCCCTGTCCCGAATCCGCTATCAGGGGAAGAACAGAGCTTGTCGCCCCCAAAATGATCAGGATTTTCCTTTCCCTATATTCCTATAAATCCTGGTGATCTCTTTGTTCTTGTGATATACGAAATAATGGAGTAAATCAATTTTTCAGTTTCCTCTCCGGTGCAATTCTCCACATTTAAAATAAAATTAAAGATAAGATAACTTAGGATCTACATTAATAAGTCATGTATTTGTAGCTAGAAATATTATCTCCTTTTTTGTTTGAAATGAAATGTCCATAAGTTTTCAGCTTAATACACTTTGGTCTCAAATATAGAATGAAACTGAGAACTCACTGATAGCCAACTGAAGTGAAGCTTTTTTAAGCTAATCTTTTATTATCCAGATTCTTTTGTAAGACACTACATACCTTAAAGAGAATGTAAACCTTAAATTTCAAATACAACAAAGCTGAACGCAGATGTACAACAAACCAGTAACTTCCAAAAAAACTCAAATCCATGGAATTGAGGATGATGGTGAGTGAATTCTAAAAGTTGAACAATCTAATAGCAGGTGTGCAGTTAAATATAGTGATGCAGAAATAACAAAATTCTCTTATGACATGACTTTCCCACTTCATTGACAAGAATGGGGACTATAGCAGCAGATTTCTCATAGCATTACCATGATCATGTCTTCCATATCACGCCGCCAACCACAAAAAAGTATTCTTTCTGGAGACTTGGGATATACAAAGTCCTTGGGTAAACTTCCCCTCCAAACCTACAATCAAAAAGGAAAAGATAAAAGTAAATAAATAAATAAAACAAAACCATATATTTGAATGTCCTTCATCCTTTTATAGTAATTTTTTTCTAGGGATTAATTGATGTTTGAGTGTAGCCAACCCCAACTAATAAGAAAAGGCTTAATTGTTGTTGTCATTAATTGATGTTTGAGCAATATGTACGATGAAAACTATTAGACCTAAATGAACAAAATGATTATTTTTCCAATCAGTTGTATCTTGCTTAAAATCTACAGCAGCCACCATCCAATAAGAACAATTTAGTAGATATTCATTACCATTTATTACTTTAAAAACAACTAGAATAAACTTCATTGTTTATGCCTTCTTTTCCTCCTCCCCAGTCAGTGGCTATCACATGGACATGTCAGTCAAGAGTGAGATATCCGACCATGTATTTGCCATAAACAAATCATAATAGCACACATAATAGATTGGAAAAAGTAGTGCAATGATGGGACCCTTACTGTTATGGGCTGCAAGGAGAAAAGGACAGCAATTAAAGGGAAGCCCAAGGTGAATAAACAGAAAATGAGAGTAGGAAGTAAACCCAATGAAACAAGGCTCAGGCCTTTGCTAATAGAAGGGGGGTCACGTGGAAGAATAAAAAAGGAGTTAGTTATAGAGAGGGGGAGAGAGAGAGAGAGAGAGAAGAGGATGAAGTGGCTATAAAGCCAAGCAGAGGAGCAGAAGGGGAGGGAGAGAAGAATGGATTTGGGAATGGGGCTGCTGGCTGCCTAGTGCCAAGGTTATAGGTGTGACCTTTCTGTTTTTGCTCTTCTTCCATTTTATTGTTTCTTCTGTTATTTGGGAACTGGGTATAGGCAGAGGCCTTTTATCTTGTATTTTCTTTATATTTTAGTGTAATTACAGCAATATTCTATTGTTTTCATAGAGAAATCCCTGATGGAGATCTAGGTCTCTACCATGCAACCACATTATTTGAGATCCTAGTGTTGTAAGGTTAAAGGAGAAGATCCCAGTATAGTAAGGTCAAAGGAGAATGAAAGCACCGTAGGCAATGAAGCTGGGGCATAGGTATCATCATCCTCGGCTATAACCAGAACTTCGTCTCCTTCTTGTAGAACGTAGGAGTCATCTGGATTCAAAATAATTTTACCACCATAAGATGCAACCTTGATTCCACAAGGAATTGCATCAGGAAAGCTGATTAATACATCATCAAATTGCATGCCAACCAACTGTGGCCATCTTTTAATGTAGAATTCACAATTTTCAAATCCGAGTATATCTTCCCAAATCTGCCAAAGCAAGCCCAACAAATAAGAAAATTAATATATTCTAAATAACTCTATCACAAGAGGTTAATCAACAACATGAAAACAAAAGTACAGAAATTTTGCACTTGATTAACATTATAAATAATGCAACTAAAATTGCAGAGTATAAAACAATAGATTTTGACCTGTGCAAGTCCAGGCTGCCTCGCACATTGAATCATCAACCGACCAATGACATCGTGAGCTACAACAGTTTCAACAAGATCACCACCAACAAGTTTAACAAGGACCTCGTTGTCAAGATCACTTAATTCAACCACTATGTGTCCTCTTAGCCCTTCTTTGACTCCAGTTAAACTAAGGACTGTTCTCAGTGCCCGGGCATCACTCTGTCCCAAACCAAAAACAAGTTGACAGTTATCTACCCGTTTCAAACTTGGAGCAAATCATTACATAATCATACCTGATCAGCATTCCCATCTTCGGCAAGGACAATTATTGCACGTGCCTTCGAAACAGAAACCTGGAAATCATATGGTTTCAGCAAACAAATGAAGAAACTTTAAAAAGAATTAAATAAAGAGTAAATTACTTTCTCCTTCCCTAATTAATACTTTTATTACACACAGCCCTCCCTTTTATTTTGAAAATATATACAAACCTCCTTTAAAAATAAGAGTAAAATATTATTTCCTCCCCTAATTAATTATTTTATTACACAACCCTCCCTCTATTAAGAAAGTATACACAAATCTCCCTTAAAACTAAGAATAAAATATTCTCATTTCCTTGATTAATGTCTTATTACACAGCCCTCCCCTCTGTTATGAAAATGTACATAAAACTTCCTTAAAAAATAAAAAAATACTACAACCATAGTAGTCAAATCGCGATTCAAATCATGAATCGAATGACTTATTTTTGAATTATAAATCGTAAATCGTATCGAATCGTAAGATTCATATACACATTAAAAAATAGTTTAAAATATATAATATAAAATATAAATAAGTAACTAATATAAATAAAATATTTAAAATAATATATTTATTTTAATAATTTTAAATATAATCATCTAAAAAACCAGATAATTAGCTATTTAAATGAGTTTAAATAGGTTTAAAATATAAAAAAGAGTGCCTGAGTAGATTTAAAATAGTGAAGACAAAAGAATTATTTAAAAATTATTTTTTGTAATTTTTTTAAATAAATAAATAAATATTAAAATAAACAAATGAACAAATGCTGAACCCAGTTTTTTAAAAGAACAAAAAAAATAGAAAGTTGAAAGAGGCTACAATGCTAGGCTGTGCTTCTGGCTTTAGTGAAAAAAAAAAAACAAAGGAGCAGAAGGATGTCGAGAACAGGTAAACCATCGCGTAACATGGCAAAGAACTCATCCATCTGCACAACGGCGAAGGAAGAGGCTAGGGTTTTGGGACGAAGAAACAAAACATCACCCAACTATGGCAGAAGCTCGCGTAGGTGTGTGAAGGAAACAAACGTGGGCCGCGATTCTGCGATTTGTGCCAGAATCACATTGATCTGTGCGATTCCGGCCACATCACAATTTGGCCACCAATTTGTATCGGTGGCCATGTGAATCGAAGCAAACCACACAATTGACAACGTGAATTGAAGCAAACCGCATGATTCACAATGTGAATCGTGCATGTTTGACTACTATGACTACAACTTAACCTAAACATCTCAAATGCCTTTTATGAAAGAGAATCAGACAATAAATAAACAAATAAAAGATCACTTTATCAAATTTTTCCTCTTCTTATCAATTTTTAACTAAGTTCTTAAGCCAACAAAATTGGTATTTTAGTTAGAGAACAGTAAATTAGAAAGAAAATTTGTGGAGTGCTATTTTATTTTATTATTTGTTTCTCTTTCATAAAATATTTTTGACACATTTGGATTATGTTGTAATATGTTATTTATTTGTACATATATTTTTCATAATAGAAGGGAGGGCAGTGTAATATGTGCATTAATCAAGAGAGAGTAGAGTTTTTTATTCTATATTTTTAGGTTTTAGGCATGTTTGTGTATATTTTTAAAATAAAGGGGACAACCACGTAATAAGTGCATTAGTCAAAGCTCCTTAAATAAATGGTTATAGCAGTAATTGAAAAAATCACTAACTTTGACACCAAATGCATGCAATCCATGGTTTTCAAATTTTCTTTTTGGATAATTATAATAAAATATGGAAAATATGAGTTACTTTGTGGGGTATAGTCAAAGTAAACCCTGTACCAACCCAAACCACCTCCCCCCCTCCTCCGAAAAAAAAAAGAAAAAGAAAAAAGCAATCAACAATTTAAGAGATTATATGTTAAGAGAATTAAAACCTATCTATTGATTTAATTCATGATAGGCCACTGTGACGCCATTTAATCCATGTAGCCAACCCCATCTAATGAAAAAAGATTTAGTTGTTGTTATTGTTGTATATATTAAGAGAAAAACAGAATAAAATAAGACATGGTCAACAACATTATTCTATTTCCTCTATTCCCTTTCTTTTTTTCTTCAATAGAGGCACAGGGTTCCAATAGACTTTTATGAGAACAACAAACCAAGTCTATTCATTTAAAACCTAGTAAATAACCTGAACAGCCTCTCTTGAAGAAAGGTGGACCATTCCTTCACATTGTCACTCCTTGTGGACCTCGATAAAAATATTCTTTCCCCAGGGGGGGTGTGGATAGATACAGATCAACAAATGCACAGTTTAGGTTGCTTTTGAGTATTGACACTACTTTGATGTATAGGTTATAACTTATAATCCTAATTCTGTATTAAACCAGACATATGGCTCGTCATAATTCAAGACAAAAGGATAAACCAGCATCTTATACCTTTTTCAGATCAGCCAGAATCAGGGGGCTGCCACTTCTGCATATGACAGATGTTCCTTTGAAATCAAATTCCATTTTTGCAATGTCAAGCTCCATTTCTTCCTTGTCTCGCTCAGCCATCACTACAACAGTTCCTCCACTCAGGCTCTCATTGGCTATGGCAAGTTGATTTAGTAATGAACCCTGCATATCCGATCATGACATCAGTGGCAGAGATACATGAGCATTTCAGAATGCTAAAGCACCACTCACCAGGTAAATTACTCTGGCATAAATTGTTTATTATTTTTATGAATAAATTATTTTTTGGGTAAAAAAATTGAATAACTTTTTAGTTCAGTGAAACCATGGGAACTCTGGTTACAGGATGACCTATAAATAGTAAAATCAGAATATTACCAATTTATCACTCCAGCCAAGAATCAAAGTGTGATTTTGCTCAACCACTTCACTTTTTCCTTTCCTTAGTGAGTCAAACTTCTCAGAAATTGTGTCAGAAACAAGCCCAAGCATCATTGCAAATATAAGCATCCCGCCAAAGCTAATAGAAACTGCAACTAACCTTGGACTATTACCTTCAGAGCTGGCGTGGTTGCCAGAATCAGCAACATAGGTCCAAGACAGCCAAAGGCAATGTGCTAAATCCTCAGTTGTTACACCAAAAAGGGCCAATCCTCCCAGAAAAATTAGCAACAGCGTTGCAACCAACAACACAAGAGGCTTAGCATATGGGTGAACTGATAAAAACACATCAACCCGATATGCTATTTGCTTGTTTAGAGAAACCTCTTCAGATATATTGTCAGAAAATCTTGATTTTGATACATAGTCTATGTACTTGAAAATAATAAGAGGGGTAAATAGAAGTGCGAGAAAGAAGAAAAGAGCAACATTCCTTTTAAAGTTTTCACTTGGACAAGAATCACCGTCCTGTGCAGTGGAACTGGGAATGTTTATTGAGCCCAGCTCATTGCTTGCATGTAATCTGAGATTAAGGTTGAAAATCTCATCCTGCAAAGAAATTTTTTTGTTTAGTTCAGTCCTTAAAAACATAATGCAAAAAAAGACTACTATCGGAAAATTTAGGATAGGCTACAATCGAATGAAATCCTCAAAGCCAATAGTCTTTGACCATCGAATCCCTAAAAGATTGATATCCAAATTTTGTGGATAAGACCGTTGACTTCAATTAAATACTTTCAAATTTTGGCAACTGATGTCTGTATGTGAAATTGATGATTGAAATAAATGTGACAGCAACCAACAGATTGAGATATTGATAAAAAAAAAACCCATTCATAAGATATAAATGTGATCAAGATAACGCTTAGTCCAGGGCTAAAAATTTTGTTTACACGCAAATTCTGGTTAAGTTGGGCAAAAGCTCAGTTCTCCAATATGAAATTCAGAAGCTTACCAATTACTCAGCTAGGAAGTTACCTGCAACTGATTGACTTGGATTTGTAGATATATGTTCCTGAGCAGCAGTAGCAAGGACAAAGCAATGGCCAACATCTGCGCCCACACCCACGTAAAAACAGTGAGCGGCACTTCACCTGTAAGTTATAAAATGAGAGAGCAAGAGACCAGAGAGAACCGCCACCACAATGATTATCTGCCAACGAATGGAAAGGCCGATAAGCTTCTTCTCATCAGATACTTTTTCCGGGGAAAGGGCCACCGAAACGCCGTCCAAACTCTCAACTTCCTCCTTACTGCGGGTAAATTTAACTCTGCGGCGAATGCCTGCACGATTGGAGTCATTACAGATAGTGGAGGTCCAAGGCAACGGCTTATTGGGAAAGTTAGGCCGAGAAAGTCTACGCTTTGAAGAGACTCGACGGGGGTATTGTGGAGTGACTGGGGAGTGAGAAGAAGAGCGGAATGACGGTGAGGGGAAGAACCAATCTCTCCCGGCGGAAGGCGAAGGAGATGACTCCCTATCCAGGTACATTATGGGAACAGACGATTTTTGCGATTCCTATGACAATTGGCTGGAAGTTTTGGTTAAGGGCAAAACGGAAGTGATTGTTATTTATTACATCAGTAACAAGAGCCGGCTTCTTCCCAAAAAAAAAAAATTGTGGCGGCTTAATGCTGCCGCCAATAATAATATATTTATTTTTTATATAATTATAATTTTTTTATACTTTTAATATTACAATAATATTTTAAGTTTACATATAATACAAATATGATGAAGATTTTTAAATATTTAAATAATATTTTTATTATTATTTAAATTACGATAATATATTGTCCTGAGTGATGAAGCGTAAGAAAATTAAAATTTGAATTAGTAGATAAAGGTAATTGAGTATCAGATAAAGTTAGCAGCATTTTCAGATAAAGATTATCTTGAGTTAATATATTAGGTAGTTTTGATAACATACCTAGTAGGTTGTATTTTTTTTATCCCATCCCCTATAAATATCTAAGTCTTGAATGTGGTGGAAAGCTATCTTCACATAATATATTTATTAAACGTCCTTTGCTTATTTTCTCATTCAATAAGCACGACCTTCTTGCATTGTAGACGTTCAGGTTATTCCACGTGAATCAACGGAGCTCTGGTTTCTGTACCTTTCACTCAGTTGGTATCAGCCTCTCCGTCACCGTCAAAACGCATGTCCACTGACGGACAACACGGAGAAATTTTGTAAGTAAATGAAATTATAATATTTTATAATTTTTAAATAATAATATTTTATAATAAAAAATATATTTTTATTTTAAATAATTATGTTTTATTAAAAATAAATATATTTTTAATTAAAATAATTTTATTTACTTAAAATAATTATACTGATCTTTAATAAACTTTTATTTTATTTTTAAAAATATTCTTTTTTTAATTATGTATAAAAATATTTATTTTATAATTTTTTTATTAGAATTTTTATCAAAAAAAGTCATAATTTAAGAGTTCAACTAAAATTTTATAAAAATATAAATTTTTAAAATTTTTTTGGATAAGATGAAAAAAAATATATATATATATATATATATATATATATATATATATATATACATATATATATATATATACATACACACACGTATATAATAAAAATAATAATAATAAATTTTAAATATTTAATTATTAAATAATAATAAATTAAAAAAGAAAGAAAAAGAGGGAGGAGAGACTTCAGAATCCGTTTTTCGTAATCAATAAATAGTGTAAATAGTATGAATAGTAATTTTTATTTTTCTCTCTACATCTGAAGTGTCTATTGGTTTCCGATTTTAAAATTAAGGGTATCACTAAATTCCGAATGGAGTATACTATGATTTTGACCAAACAATTTTTCAAATCAGTCGCAGAATCACCGAAAATCGGAAATAGAAAATTTTAGAAAAAGGTAAATTCTTAAACTTCTATTTATATACCTTAAATTAAAAATTTGACACCATAGATGGATTCAGAAGTTAAATAAATCTTAAGATATAAATTAGTTCGGCCATCTAATAATTTTTTGTGCATCGTGAACTATAAATTCGACGGATATGAATAGTGATTTTCGGCAAAGAATAGTATTTTCTGACCGTAAATAGTGATTAGCGTTGACCAAACTCCTAGGGTTATTTCTTAGGTTTTTGGACCCTCCGGACTCGTTTTTGAGATCCATTAGATCAGATTTGACTTGAAAAATTATATTTATGGCTGTCTAACCTGAAACCCTAACTTGTGAGTAGATAATTCTTTCTATAACTTATCACATGCTTTTCTTGAACTTAAAATGTATAATTAATTATGTTTACAAATTATTTATTCTATCATAAGTTTTTAAAATGTGTTAAAATATTTGTTTTGCTTACAAACTGGCACATAGTTCAAGAAGAGTATGATTTTGCAAATAGATTTTGAAACTCATTGAATATGTGATTCTAAATATATTTATCATTATTTGGCAAAGTGAATATTATATGCATGAGGCATTGATTTGTAAAACTATATAGTTGCTGATTATGATTGAATGGCAAGCGTAAAGCTCATGGCGAGTTGCTTGATAATTATACATTGTATTTGATGAATATGCATTTATATATCTATATTTATATGTATGGATGAATATCAACGGGTTGTATGGCTTGTGACGATTACGAGTAGGGGATGCCCTATTAGCCTGAATGAGCCGAGGGAGGGCCGCTCCAACCGGGTGACAGTGGTAATGTAAGGAGGCAAATGGGTGATGAACTCACATTCCCTTATCATTATTATGACTGTAGTCGATCGGTCACTATGCATATAGCAAATGAGTGAATTGAGTGAGTGGGTTGATTAGATCGCCGAATGAGGCAGGTCATTTTAAATTGAGTGTGTTAAATCGCCGAGTGTGGCAGGTGTATTAAAAGTTATAACTTTATCTCAAAAACTTAATATTTTACTATAGTTTATATAGCTCAGCATAACAATATTTGTTTAATGATCATACCGTGTTGAATATGGTTTTGGATATATGAATATCCTTTTATTTGAGAATATTTGAAATACAGGTTCCATATGGATGTACTTCTGAACTGTATTTTCTATGTGACAAATTTTAAAACATGAGTACATCCATATGCTGACCTAAGAGGTCATATGAGGTATTATGTAACAACTCCATTTAAGTAAATGTAACAATTTTTTTATATTTAAAAAAAAAATATTCCACGAAGTTATTACTACTTTAATTCTAACCACTTAACTCGTAATAATAATCACTTTAACCAAGCATAATTGTTATTAACAGTGATACAATACTTATAATACAATACTTAGTTTCCATACACACCATTATTTTACAAACATTTGTACAAAGATACATAGTAGCTCTAGTCATCTATGTCGACTACTTCCGGGGACACTGGTGCGGGTGGCACGTCCACCGGAATTTCAGTCACATCTACGACAGATACATCTGATATAGTTGGTAGTTGCCCAAGGTAGGGCACCTCGATCCAACGTACGGTAATAATAAGTGTCATAGAGAAAATCTGCATATTATTCTTCTGAACATGATATGAAAATACAGTGAGAATTAAATCCCAGTAAGTTCAACAATAAATCATAATTTACCATCAATATAGTTCATCATGTCATGTTCAGCTGTATAAACTACAGAAAATATCTTTGGTCATATGAATGCATTATATCTATGCACATAAGAATCATATAGTAATGATATGTATGACATGATTAACTATTTTCAGAATATCATATGATGACTATTAATTTATTCTCATATTAAGCTACTCCGGTCAGGGTGAGTATTTTCTACTCTCTGGTACGGGCTTTTCTCACTCCGTCCGACATGGCCCACTTTCTCTTTCTTTTCTCATTAATATGATCATAACCGTTGGTAGGGCGTCCCCTACTGGTGCACCACACGGATTGCCATGTGACCGTGCTCATTTCTTTTCTTTTCACAATGATAGCCAAAAATATACTTTCAATAACAAGTATGTTCATCAAAATATAATTATTACCAAAAATCATTGGTAATCATGCCATGAACATAACTATTTCAAATATCACTTTATAAAATATTTCCATGTCAAAATTTCACACTTAAGATGGTAAGAAGTTCATACAATGGCAATGGCTATGTCAAAATTTCTCTTAGGGTTTGCAAAGCTATCCTCAAATATCACTTTAAGGATAGCTTTGCAAACCCTAAGAGAACATCAATTGTATGCTAAGTTTTCAAAGTGTGAATTTTGGCTTAGTAATGTTACATTCCTAGGGCATGTGGTTACCAAAGAGGGTATTCATGTTGATCTCAAAAAGATAAAAGCAGTACAGCAATGGCCACGCCCCACGACAGTTACAGAGATTCGTAGCTTTCTTGGGTTAGCAGGCTATTATCGTAGATTTGTTAAAGATTTTTCAAAGATAGCTGCTCCTTTGACCAGGTTGACTAGGAAAGGAATAAAATTTGAGTGGTCTGATGCTTGTGAAAAGAGTTTCCAGAAATTAAAGGAATGCTTAACTACAGCCCCAATCCTTACCATTCCTACGGATACAGGAGATTACGTAGTATACTGTGATGCATCTAGAGTGGGCTTAGGCTGTGTGTTAATGCAAAATGGAAGAGTAGTTGCTTATGCATCTAGACAGTTGAAGACGCATGAACAGAATTATCCCACCCATGACTTAGAGATGGCAGCTGTAGTATTTGCTCTAAAGATTTGGAGACATTACCTGTATGGAAGAACTTGTGAGATTTATACAGATCACAAGAGTCTCAAGTATATTTTTCAACAAAAGGATCTTAATTTGAGGCAAAGAAGATGGATGGAGCTACTGAAAGACTATGACTGTACGATTTTGTTTCATCTAGGTAAAGCAAATGTAGTAGCTGATGCTCTAAGCAGAAAGTCAATGGGAAGTTTGGCTCATATAGCAGAGGTGCGACGACCATTGGTAGAAGACATCCATAAGTTAGAAAGTAAGGGAATAAGGTTTGAAATAAAAGAACCGGGAATATTATTGGCTCATGTGCAGCTCCAATCTTCCTTAGTTGAGCAAATCAAAGCCAATCAAGACAAGGATGTTAATTTGCTCAAGATTAAGAGTGAAATGAAGGATAGTAAGGATTCTAAATTCTCAGTGGATACTAAAGGGATATTAAGATACGGTAGACGATTATGTGTCCCAAATGTTCATGATTTGAGAAAACAAGTTTTGGAGGAAGCACGTCGATCTACATATACCATACACCCGGGAGTGACAAAGATGTACCAAGACATAAAGGAATTGTATTGGTGGGATGGTATGAAGAGGGATATTGCGGAATATGTTTTCCATTGTTTGACATGCCAGCAGGTAAAAGCTGAACATCAACGACCTGCAGGTTTACATCAACGAATAGAGATACCAGAATGGAAGTGGGAGAGAATTACTATGGATTTTATCACTGGATTACCAAGAACTCCCAAGGGAAATGATTCTATCTGGGTCATTATAGACCGCATGACGAAGTCAGCACACTTTCTGCCTGTGAAAACAACCTACAATGTAGCTCAGTATGCAAGGCTCTATTTAAATGAAATAGTTAGGCTACATGGAGTTCCTATATCGATTATATCTGATCGAGGGCCGCAGTTCACGGCACGATTTTGGAAAGCTTTTCA
This sequence comes from Gleditsia sinensis, assembly GCA_037074535.1. Classification (NCBI taxonomy): domain Eukaryota; kingdom Viridiplantae; phylum Streptophyta; class Magnoliopsida; order Fabales; family Fabaceae; genus Gleditsia; species Gleditsia sinensis. Next base: position 21,782,221 of record CM073476.1, read on the forward strand.
AGAAGCATTAGGAACGCGGTTGGACTTGAGTATAGCTTTCCATCCCCAAACTGATGGTCAGTCTGAGCGTACGATTTAAATTTTAGAAGACATGCTCTGAGCCTGTATTTTTGATTTTGGTGGAAGTTGGGATATGTATTTGCCTTTGGCTGAATTTGCATATAATAATAGCTACCAGACTAGTATACAAATGGCCCCATTTGAAGCTTTGTATGGTAGACGGTGCAGATCCCCCATTGGATGGTTCGAAGTGGGCGAGGCTAAACTTATAGGGCCAGATCTTATACAAGAAGCATTGAATAAGGTAAAGCTGATTAGAGAAAGGCTGCAGGCAGCTCAGAGTAGACAAAAGGCGTATGTTGACAACAGACGACGGGAGTTAGAATTTTCAGAGGGTGATCAAGTGTTCCTGAAAGTCTCACCCATGAAAGGAGTTATGAGATTTGGAAAGAAAGGGAAGTTAAGCCCTCGGTATATAGGCCCTTTTGAAATATTGGATAGAATAGGTGCAGTGGCATATCGCATAGCTCTGCCACCAGAACTGAATGTTCATCCAGTATTTCATGTGTCTATGTTACGGAAATACTTACCGGATCCTACTCATGTCATTCAACCCCAGGAAATTCAATTGGATAAGGATCTAACTTATGAGGAAAAGCCGATATCTATAGCTGATCGACAAGTAAAAAAGTTGCTGTCACGAGATATTTCTATGGTTAAGGTGATATGGCAAAATCACTCGTCTGAGGAAGCTACGTGGGAAAGAGAAGATGACATCCGCGCCAGATATCCGCATTTATTTGAACAACGAGGTTAGTATTTATCTGCTACTATGGTGATGAAATTCGGGGACCGAATTTCTTTAAGGGGGGAAGAATGTAATAACCGTAAATTTAACGAGAAAGTTCAATTAAAGAAATTTAGAATAAAAGAGATAATTTTAGAAAAAATGGAGATTTTAATTAAGGAAAATGCGGAATTAAAGAGAGGATTTCGAAAATGGAGTTAGGACCCGGTGAAAATAAGTTATTATTTACATGGATTAAAGAATTATAAAAGTAATGTTAGAAATTTACGTTCCGGGGCAAAAATGCAATTTCTTAAAAGTTTCGGGGTTAAAATGTAAATAAAGAAAATTTGCAAGGACCTCCCGCTAAAAGTGAAATTTTACAGAAAGGTCCCCCGAGATATTTTAAGGACCTCAACCACTCCGGAAGCGGTCATTTGCAGTTTTTTCCATCTCTCTTCAGAAAATTCTCCCCGAAAACCCTCTAACTTCTCTCTAAGATTTCTTCGCCTACGGATCTCGGATTTCGACACCACCACCACCAACGGACTCAGGACGAAGAGTTCTTCGAATCCATCCGATTGGTTTCTGGAGAATTGGCCAGAAATTGGTCAGAAAATTGAAGGGAAAAATGGCCAAAAAGGTAACCCCCGAAACTCCTACTTTTAGTTCTCAAACGCAAAAACTAACACCGTAGATCGATCCAGAAGGCATCGAAACCTTTGGATCTCAAATTTCAGGCCGATCCACCACCGCATGCGCCCCCACGCGCCGAATCTCCCTCAGAGAGTGACGCCCACGCGCAGCTCCTCGGGCGGCGCGTGTAGCGCGTGGTAGCCGGACCTTCTCGCGTTGACCTGCGTTGACCGAGCTCCCGAAGGCCAAATTTCGCAAATCCGGAGTCGTTTTCAAGGTTTTCGGACGTTCCGGACTCGATTTTGGGGTTTATTTCACTGAATTCGGATCAGAAAATAGGATTTTAAGGGTATTCAACTTTATGCTTCAAAGTGGTGAGTAGATGATTCTTTCTATGGCTTGGTTTTACTCTTCTTGAACTTTACATTGATAAATGAGTATGATTACATGTTATTTATACTTCCATATGTTCTTGAAATGGTTTGAAAATGTCTGAAATATTTGATATATGATATGTAGTTCAAGAAGAGTTTGATTTTGCAATAAGTTTTGAAACACATTAAGCATGTGATTTTTACACGTATTTCGCATGACATGGCAAAGAAAATATGTTATACATGTGACATTGATTTTACAGTGATATGTTTGCCTTGGATATGGGCATGTATACATGTTTCCCCTAAATGGGAAGTTTTGACATATGAGTATTTTGAGATTGAAGTCTGTATTATATTGAGAATTTATACTGGATTATATGGCATATGTGCATATGGTATTTTCTGTGGAGGAATCCTATTAGAAGCACTGTCTGCTAACAGCAGGTGATGTTAGCCTTGGTGCGCACCTTGATTGCCTCAGCTAGCAGGGGAGGTGGTGCTAGCCTCGTGTGAGGGCCAACACACGGGAGATTATATGTGAAGGAGAGCGGAATGCCTCCTATATATGGGCGAGATGCCAGTTATATGAGATGTTATTTTGCCTTCCCTTGCTGTGTGCTTGGGAAAGACCCATACAGAGTCCCTTCGCGTGTCCTCTTAAATGGTAGTAGGGCAAACCTCAGCGGGATGCTGAATTTAGGCAAATCCTATACCACCAAAGTACGGAAGGGGTCAAACTCTGGTATGGTGGTTCTGATATGGGATCCTCCGAATATTTTAACAGAAATGTTTTGATGCATAGCATAATTTGATTAATGATTTTACAGTATTGAATATGATTTTGAACTTGATATGAGCATTATTTATACAGTATCGCATACAGTTTGAAAGACCTTATTATGATTTTTGAACAGAGAATATTGAAAATGCGGGTCCCATAAGAATGTACTTCTGAACGGTATATTTTGATATGATAAGTTTTACTATATGAGTACATCCTTATGTTGACCTGAGAAGTCATAGGAGGTGTTATCTGCTCACTGAGTTGTAAAACTCACTACACGTGGTTGACATATTTTTTAGATAAAGACCCAGAATTTGGTCCCGCAGCTACTTGACCGACTAGGTGTCATGCCTCAGTGGTGAGCCTAACTTGTTTCTAGGCTCTCAGTGTATTATATTGTAATATATTTGTACTCTAGTGTTGCTCTGAAAGTCACAGGCAGGATCCTTGTTTCCGCTGTAAACTTGATGTATATAGATTTGGCATGTATAATTATTGGTTTTGTAAACTTGTGAACGTTGATTAATACTTGAATATGTGTTATCGTGAGATCATTTTCACATGTGTAATGAAAAGTTTTTCGGATAGTAATGGTATTCGCGTTCGTAAAGTACGGACGTGACAATTTCTGAATATGATTTCTGTGATCTGAATATGATTTCTGTTTTACCTGAATGTCTAGATATGGTAGACTTTGATGTGATATTAAAAATGGATTAGTTGGTAACATGTCAGACCATTTTAGAATATCATCCAAAGATGATTAAATTCAATATTCCTAGAGAATCTTCATTCTTGATACTAGGAGATCATAGTGAGGTACCCAAAAATCTAATCTTTGTTTTAGCAGCCTATAAGTTATTACAAAAAGATGCCAATGATATTTGGCAATGGTGGGAGATGTTGATATAAAATATACCAGTATAAATCAAGTTTTAGTTGTTAGAGAATTTTCTGATGTAATTTCTGAGAAATTGCCAGGATTACCTCGAAACGTAAAATAGAATTTAGTATCGATTTACTTCTTGGAACTCAACTAGTGTCTATACCCCCATATAAAATGGCAACAACTGAACTCAAGGAATTGAAGAATTAGTTGTAAGACTTGTTAGATAAGGGATTTATATGCCCTAGTACTCTTCTTGAGGTGCTCTAGACCTATTTGTGGAAAAGAAATATGGATTGCTGCGATTGTGCATAGATTATAAATAATTGAATAAAATGACAGTGAGTAATAAATATACATTACCTCGTATAGATAATTTGTTTGACCAACTATAGTGTGCTCAATATTTAAAAAAACTTAATTTGAGATTTGGGTATCATCAATTGAGAATAAGTGTCACGGCCCCAAATGATGGAACACATAACCGGCACGGCATAAGGGTTTCCCCCTAGCCGCAAGCCTAACACATAGCATGCACAAATATCCAGCACACAATCCAGAGTACATAATAAATATAACTGGCCACATACGCCACATCCAATATAAGAAAATACTGTATATATATATATATATATATATATATATATATATATATATATATATATTTCATGAATCCAACATCCTTGATTCAACTTGGCCTATGGCCTCATAGTACAAACATTATTGTAAAACTTAAAACTATTTTTCAAACAACACAAGAAGCGAGGATTCTGCCTGTAAGTTCATGGAGATACACTAGACATAAACTTAAACTATACAATCAATACAACGGAATCTTGCCCAAACTGGGGCTCACCAATGTTATATTTAGCCTCCTATGGAGCTGTAGCTGGATCAGTGTTTCTTTGATTATCTGTGGGGAAAAAACAGAAGAGGGGTGAGATTACCACATCTCAGTGAATGGATAAATCATACTATAACAGAAACAGGGCAAACTAAGCATGAGTGTTTCGCAATGAATTAAATAATTGAAATCAAGGTATAGAAAACATTAAACATTTAACCGTAATTTATTAAAAGAATGCTAAACAGTTCAAATGATAAAACATGATTAAATCAATAACTGTAAGCAAATCAATTATGCATGGTAAGTAATAAATGAAGATACTTATACAATAACAATGATGAATGAGGTATTTTAAAAATATTTAATCTTTAAAAAAAATGCACTAGTTTATTGGAGGTCTTTCCTAACAGATCTATCATCTTCCCCAAGCACATAGCAATGGGTATGGCAATCACTGTAGGCGTAGACATAAGTCCACCCTAAATTTTGTATCTTAGGCAGTCATATGCCCGTCACAATATCCTAGGCCGAAGCCTTAACATGATCATGGTGCACCAGGGCTAGCACTACCTGCGGCTAGTTAACAGTGATCTAAAAGAGTCCCTCCAATAGAAAACATTTGAAATATGCTATTCAGAGAGTTTAAAGTAAAACATTTCAATAACTTTACGATAAAGCTATAATTCTCCATCTAGCTCTTTTCATGCATAAAATTCTATTCTAAAATATATCTTATCCATGAATTCCCATGGAGACCTTTAAAATCATAAACTTTCCCTTTTTAAACATAGATCGTCCGTAGACGTTACATAGATACTTATCATGCATCAAATCACTTCATGGCTAACTTAGTTCATTTCTATGACTAAGTTCGCATTTCTATAAATCTAGCTCAAATGGAGAATTAATAGTCTAGATGCTTGCCCTGCATACCTAGGGTTTAACTAGGATTGAAATTTACAAGTTCTAACATGGTTGGAACATATTGGTTTTTAAAGCGGTAAAACAATTTAACATACATTCCAACTAGTTAAAATCATACGAGAGAGTTATAAATCAAATTCTTAAAACATGCGCTATAGTATGAAAAACCCACTCACCTTACTAGGAGTCCAACAACGAGAATTTCACCTCGTGATGGCTCAACACCCTAGAAAACATAGACATAACATGAAAATTAGAAAACTCTAAAAGTCACTATTCATGCCGGAAAATACTATTCACTCGCCGGAAACACTATTCACGCCGAAATCTAAAAACCCTATATTCTAGTATAGAAACTAATTCTAAGACTATCTATGGAAAGAAATTCAGTAAAACGAAGCCTAAAACGCGATTAAACGGAGTTTTACCTTTGGAGGTACTATTCACGCAATTTTTTGACGACCTTCCGGCGAATTTCCGATGAAATTGATCGGTGGAATTTGTAGCTCTTCTTCCCACGAGTCCAACGGTACCATACTTGCTCAAATCAGACGTCCGGATGATGAGATATCTTAGAGAGAAGTTTGAGAAAAATTTTAGAGAGAGAGTTAGGGTTCAGATGAAAGAGAAATGAAGAAAAAAGGGGGGGTCCGCAAAAAAAAAACTATCAGACGAATCTCGCCGCCGGCGAGCCGCGATTTTTGCCGCGGCGAACATATTTTCGCCGCGGCCAGATTCGAAACCAGAAAACTCATGCTCTCGGGAAAATGCCGCATCATTCTCGCCGCGGCGAACTCCATTTCACCGAATTTGACAAAATGTCCAACATGAAAGTTTTAGCCCTTTCTCTTAGCTTTCCGTAGCCACTTGAATCACCTAATTTGGAGTTCAGATGAAGGAGTTATGTATAAAATAGTGAGAAAAGGTCCAGACCACACTACGCTTCGGTTTTTGCCTCTTATCACTATCATATTCACGGAATTTGCAAAATTTCCCAACATCAAAGTTGTAGATATATTTCTTATCTTTCATTATAAATTGGAATCACTTAATTTAGATTTCATATGAGAGAGTTATGCTTATATGAGTGACGAAAGGTCAGAAGAAAAGGTCAAAAAACGCTCTAAAATTTTACATTGTTCTCAACTTTCTTTGTTTCAAATGATTTATACTTAACCTTCAAAGGTTTTATTAGTTGAGGGTTATTACAATAAGGGAAGATGATATTTTAAAAAAATTGCTTTTAGAACTTGGTGTGGGCATTATAAATTCTTAGTGATGACATTTGGTTTGACAAATACCCAACTGCATTCATAGACTTGATAAATAGAGTATTTAAGTCATCTTTAGATCAATTTGTTATTATATTTATTGATGATATACTAGAATATTTCAAGAGTTTAGAGGATCATAAACAACACTTAAAGATAGTTTTACAAACTCTAAGGGAGTATGTTTGGGAAGGATGGTGTCCAAATAGACCCTAAGAAAGTAAAAGTAATACAGTAATGGTTACGTTCTATTACAGTTAAAGATGAAGATCTAAGTCTAATTTGTGCTTTCTGCGATTGTCTATTGTCCAATCTATTTGAGTCATAGTTGGATCAGGTACATGAACAAAATGCCTGTACAACATCAATCAACTCCTCAGCATTTGAAGCTGAGATGAGAATTCATCATGCTGAGTGTGGGATAAACCTTTGTTCCACAGCTTCATCTAAAAAAGACAACAGACCATCAATGAAGTGATTAACATTTAACAAACCTATCAGTTTGTGATGCATATTCAGTTGTGCTCAAGAAACTATTTGAAAAATCTCTTCTAAAGTACCAAAATCCCTAAGTAAGGCAATAAAGGCATCAGCATTGCTCATCATTCTAGTTATGCGCTTATGCATGGAAGCTACTCTAAATTTTTTCCTAATTGTCTTTCCTATGATATTGGATGCAGTTAGAGCTGTGGGAATAATACCTAGAACTTGACATCGTCCTATATATGCAGCTGTAGACACACACCTTATTAACCTACGGTTACCTCCACCATACACTAAATGAAGTTTTCTTTTGGCCAACACTATACCCAGATTTTGTGCTGCTTTCACATACTCTCCATCTTTTCCAGGATTGGAACCGCAAAAGACACAAATATTTCGAAACTGACGGAATGCGATTCCCTCCATAGCTGAACACACCCTAACTTTGAGATGAAGGTAGAGATACTAATGTGAGCATTTATAGAAATCAGAGAATAATATACTTATAATAGCTATGCGAATAGGAAGGACATAATTAGAACAACTATGTGAGTGATTGGTGGATATTAGCTAAATTGAAGGTGAAAATTTTTAAAAATGACGGCAAGCATGTATATGTACAGTAGTTGTGATCGTGATTTATATTAAGCACATAAAGAGAATAAGGTTAAGATATCACCAAGTCCTTGATGAAACATTGATGTCTTGATTCTTATAGGAAAATTGTAAGTGATAGGTGTGATTGTAAAAAAAAAGAGTGAAAATGCAAACAAGTTAATTGTTGAAGATGTACAATCAAATGGTTTATTTTATTTTTCCAATGTTCTTGCCAGTCAATTATCGGTATTATTAAGTCGACTAGCTATTTTGAGAATTTTAATTTGAACTGGTTTATTTTACAATTGATTGATTACATCTATTTTGAAGCAAACAACTACATTTTACCAGTTAACTAAATATTCTTTATTTTTCACAGACTTTTAGAAGCTCAGAAATGTTTCTTTTCCACCGAATACCAACAGTTTTAAAGTAGATTTTGGCATATATATTTTAAACTTGCGGCCACCGATTTTTGCCGAAATAATAGCTATATTTTGTTTACAAATTTTCAAGAATTACGGTAACCGATTTTAATTTTCTTTTAATACTTCGTCCAAATTTTTTACTTTCTATTTTGGCACCATTCTTTATTATGCTTTTCGTCTATTCTACTGCATTCTTCCTTATTAATGTTTGGTATTAAATGCAAAGTTCTTTTCCCTCATTACAAGAAAAGTTAATTTCTTTTATTTGAAACTTAGTTATTATGATGTCCAAGTAGTTAGTAGGTTAAAGTATGGAGATTTTGAAAGAATTTATCTAACAAAGAACGCATTTAAAAAAAAATCTTTATATCAAGTATGTATAACAGTGTAAGTTGGCAGATTATGTACAAATTAAAAAGAATAATGAGTTTACATTATCTACTTATTGAATATTAAGGTATGAAAAACACTTAAGTTTACCTAATGTGGTTGAGAAGGGAAAGGAGAATAATTTGAGAACCATGTTCGAAAATAATGTAAAGTGATTAATGTATTTGTGTTAAGGGTTTATACCATACTAAGTTGAGTCTAGTATATAGGATGTATCGAGGACGTGAATTATGTTGAGATTGAAAATTCACATGTGAATAATTGTTGAGAAATGAGATTTTAGAAAAGTCATAGATTTTGAATATTGATAACTTCAAGGAAATAAGGATACTAACATATGAAATAATTGTACTAGTATAATGGTAAAAAGAATATACAATTGATATTTCTTTTGTTGTTCTATGTGTCAGCAAGTAAAAAAAATTGAATATTTTATTTTAAGAGAGCTAATTAGGAAGTTTAGGATATTAGTTAGATTATAGTATAGCTGATAATAAATTTAAATGATGTGTTTATACATTAGAAGTTATGCTTTAGGTATCTTTATATAATTTTTGTGAAATTTTGGAGAATATCATTTATCCTTAGTTAAACTTGCCCCTATCAGTAATTATTAGGCCAACATACAAATGATACCACTTGAGGTTTTACATGAAACATCGTAGGTCTCTTGATAGGTGAGTGAGTTAAGTAAAGTTAAGCTTTTGGAATCTAATTTAGAATAACATACAATAGATAGAATATGACTAACTTAAATTGATGATGCTAATTTGGAGAACATGATTTAAGCATATGTCTTCGAGTTTGGAGGGAGATCTCTTAGCAACATTTGCCTATAATAAAGTATTATTGGATAACTTAAAGCCTTATGTAAGAGGTGTTACAAACTTTATGTTAGATGACTTAGTGGAATCAGACTTATGGTAAGATGTTGTTGATAAAGTGAAATTAATTAGAAAAAGAATACAAGCAACTCGATAAAGGCCAAAAGTCTATAAGGACCATGAATGTTGAGCACTAAAAATTATCAATTGGTGACCAAATATTTTTGAAGGACGCACCCATAAAAGAGATAATGAGGTTTGAAAAGAAGAAAAATGTTAAGCTCTAATATATAAGCTCTTTTGAAATCTTGGACAAAGTGTGCATAGTATATAGCGCCTAACTTTGCCATTAGGATTAAGTGATGTTAGTACAATCTTTCTTGCATTAATGCTAATGAAGTACATATCAGATTCTTCTCATATTATTTAATTCTAAGAAATTCATTTGGACAAGAATTTGGCTTAATCATGAAGAAAAACCGATATTTATTATTGATCGACAAGTGAAGAACTTCTGGTTGAAGGAAATTTCAATGGATAAGATTATATGGCAAAACCACTAAAGTGAGGAAGTCACTTGGGAAGTAGAAGATAACATGTAGATGAGATATCTCCAATTATTTGAGTAATAAAGTTGGTAACTCCGAATTATGCCTTGACTTTATTCCCTACATGTGGTAGGATGGATTGAAATTCGGGAACCGAATTTCTTAAAGGGAGAAGAATGTAATATCGCGTAATTTTTAAATAATAATGTTTTGTGATAAAAAATATATTTTTATTTTAAATGATTATGTTTTGCTAAAAGTAAATATATTTTTATTTTATTTTTAGAAATATTCTTTCTTTTATTATGTATAAAAATATTTATTTTGTGATTTGTTTTATTAAATTTTTTATCAAGAAAAGTTATGATTTAAGAGTTCAACTAAAGTTTTATAAGAATGTAAATTTTTAGAAATTTTTAAAATATTTTAGGATAAAAATAGTATATATATGTATATAATGAAAATAATAATAATAAATTTTAAATATTTAATTATTAAATAATAATAAATAAAAAAGAAAGAAGAAGGGGGAGGGGAGATAGAAGTGAAGAATGCAGAATCCGATTTCTGTAACCGATGAATAGTGTGAATACTAACATTCATTTTTTTCTCTAGATCTGGAGTACCTATTGGCTTTCGATCTCAAAACTAAGGGTACCACTGGATTCAGGACAGAGTATATTATGATTTTAACCAAACAATTTTTTAAATCAACTGCAGAATCGCCGTAGATCGGAAGTAGAAAATTTTAAAAAAAGGTAAGCTCTGAAACTTCTATTTAGAGACATCAAATTGAAAATCTGACACTGTAGATGTATTCAAGAGCTAGATAAACCTTAGGATATGAATTTTTTCGACCATTTAACAATTTTTTGTGCGTCGTGAACAGTAAATCCAGTGGGTATGAATAGTAATTTCAAACGGTGAATAGTATTTTTTGGCCGTAAATAGTGACTAGCGTTGACCAAACTTCTGAGGTCATTTTTTTAAATTTTTGGACTCTCTAAACTCGTTTTTGAGATCTATTTGATCATATTTGACTTGAAAAATTACATTTGGGGCTAACTAACCTAAAGCACTGACTTATGAGTAGATAATTCTTTTTATGACTTACCCCATGCTCTTCTTGAACTTAAAATGTATAATTGGTTATGTTTACAAATTATTTATGCTATCATAAGTTTCTGAAATGTGTTAAAATATTTGTTCTGCTTACGAACTGGCACATAGTTTAAGAAAAGTATGATTTTGCAAATAGATTTTGAAATTCATTGAATATGTGGTTCTAAATGTATTTATCATTATTTGGCAAAGTGAATATTATGCGCATAAGGCATTGATTTGTAAAACTATATAGTTGCTGATTATGATTGAATGGCAAGCGTAAAGCTCATGGCGAGTTGCTTGATAATTATATATTGCATTTGATGAATATGCATTTATATATATGTATTTATATGTATAGATGAATATCAACGGGTTGTATGGCTTGTGACGGTACTGAGTAGGGGATGCCCTATTAGCCTGAGTGAGTCGAGGGAGGATCGTTCCAATTGGATGATAGTGGTAATGTGAGGAGACAGATGAGTGATGAACTCACATTCCCTTATCACTATTGTGACTGTAGTCGATCAGTTATTATGCGTATAACAAATGAGTGAATTGAGTAAGTGGGTTGACCAGATCGCCGAATGAGGCAGGTCATTTTAAATTGAGTGTGTTAGATCGCCGAGTGTGACAGGTGTATTAAAAGTTATAACTTTATCTCAAAAACTTAATATTTTACTATAGTTTATACAGCTCAGCATAACAACATTTGTTTAATGATCATACCGTGCTAAATATGGTTTTAGATATCTGAATATCCTTTTATTTGAGAATATTTGAAATACGAGTCCCATATGGATGTACTTTTGAACTGTATTTTCTATGTGACAAATTTTAAAACATGAATACATTTATATGCTGATCTAAGAGGTCATAGGAGGTATTATCTACTTACTGAGTTGTCAAACTCACTACACGATATTTCTACATTTTTCATATAAGAATACATTATCTGATTCTGCAAATAGGTGACCAGTTAGGTGACATATTCTCTGGGTGAATTTACTTTGCTTTCAAGACTCACAGATTTGAATTATATTGTGTTTATATTCTAGAGTGTGCTCTAAACGCCACAGGCAAGATCTCTGCTTCTGTTGTTACTTTGACATTTATAACTTGATCTGTATAATGTATATACATGAAAAAACCTATATATATCTATTTCAATGACAAAGAATAGTGTTATGCATGTTATGAAAAATATTTGATTGTGGAAAAAAAATATTTATTTCACATGCTCGAAAATTGAGGGCGTTATAGAGACAATTACATTAACAGCTAGCTGCCTTGCAAGCTACTCAAGAACCACTCCAAAATTGTGTTGAAGGAATATATTCTGTCACTAAGGAAGAAATGGACGAAGAGAACCCATTTGCTCCGTTGCCTGCAATTTTTGTTAGATTAATTTATAATTAATTTATGTAGATTAATGTTAATTAATTTATTAATTTAAATATATAATTAATTAAATAATCAGTCTTGACTCAACACTAAACCCATAATAGATTGGAACCTGTTGAATGTAAACAATCTGTGATATGTTAGATTACTTACAAGTCCGTTTGGTAGAGGCTCCAACTTACAGTCCATTATGTAGTTAGTTAATTTTCTATTATAATACTGACTGAAGAGAGAGAGAATTAATTAATATTTAATTATATGAAAACTCTAATTCTCTCTAATATAAATAGGGATAATTTACTTCTTTCTAGACATGGTGAAATACTCTCTTTCTCTCTTCTTGAGTTGTATGAGTTAGGGTATTACAAGTTGATGATCCTCTCCAGTATGTTTTCTTCTACATACATTATTTTCTGACTTTATTTGCAGCTGATTTTATTATTGGAGTCATATTAATCACATTGTTCTTAGGTATTCTACTGGCACATCATCATCACTAATGGATTTGTTGGGATCGTACGGAGGTACGTATTTTAATTGTATTTATAATCTCCCACATAATTTTGCTAACAATTGGTATTAGAGTCAAGTTAGATTAATCCTTTTCATGCAATTAATCAAATGGAAGAAACCTTAATTTTGTGTTGGCTATGATCTTAACATATATTGAACAAACTGACTTAGGGTTTTAGCTTATTTGATGTTGAATTAACAATTTGTACCCTTAATTGTGAATGAAACCCAAGAAAATTGCATGAAATTAGACATATTTTTTGTGGATCTAACTTCAATTTAGGATATCTGATTTTCTACCATAAAACCCTAAATTGATAGAAGGCTTATGTTTGGAATGATCACATGATGATTATATATTAAAATCATGCATCCCCACTGGGTAAAATCGGATGAAAAGGGTATCAATGGAGCGTTTTTTGGTTCTTTCTTTGTGGCTCTAGATCTTCGTTTCTACCCAATGAAATTGAAAATTTGTTGAGGATTATGATTCCTTGTTATTTTTCCATAATTATATGTCAAAATCATGGGGTATTGTTGAGTAAAAATGGAGAAACAGAACCGGGTTGCATCGCTAGTCAAAATGACCCACATGTAGGAATTCGAGTGAGGAAGACAACCTCATCCGGTGAAGCCCATGTGTGGGCTGTAGCACGTGTAGCGCGTGAGATAACATGTAGGCATAAAAGTTTCTAATTTTTTTATTTTTTTTTATTTAATTTTTTGTATAATTTATGACTTTTTTATTTGTATTATATATTTTATTTGAATTATACAAAAAATATTTCAATATTTTAGATATTGTACTCTCGGTTTCTGGACCCAAAATTATATATATATATGTTATTTTGAGTTTTTATGACATGTATATGTTAGATACTCTCCCTAGTACTATGTTTTAGTCATAAAATAAATTTTGAATTTTAATCTAAGGTTAAAATAATATATTTTGCATTAAATTGATGTATTTTGTAGATTATACAATAATATATTGTTATATACCAGCAGTTATGATATTATTTTATATAATTATGAACTTACCTATTGTGAGCATAATTATGAAAAATATTGTGAATTAAATATATTTTACATCAAATTGATGTGTTTTATAAATTATGCAATAATGGACTGTTGTATGGCAACAAATGTAATATTGTTTTGCATAATTATAAATTTTCCTATCGTGAGTATAATTATGCAAAATTTTATGAGATCAAATAATTTAAATTCTTTTATAATTTAAATGAATATAGAATTTTGATAATGGACATAACCTATTGGTGTGACATTGTCAAAATATAATTTTGTGTTTATTTATTTTATCATGATTAATACGTGATCGATTTTTTTATATATGAAAATATTAAGAAATTATTCATATTGATTTTTGTTGTAATTACCAATTATGATTATATTGTATTGATAGTGGCATACCTTCTCGATGTGATATTCTTAATACAATTTTGTGTTGGATAATGTTGGGTCTATTAATAGTAAATATTTAATGTTTCAATATCTGTTGTACCCTATCGGTATGGAGGTATTGAGTACATTTTTGTATTAGTACTTTTATAAGCCAAATTTGTGGTGTACAATGAGTTTTCTTGATTAATTGTAATTCGAGATCTTTCGGCAAGATTATGATAAACAATCTTGTCAATATAGTTGCATGAGCTAAGTTTTGGAGGAAACCTTGTTTTATAATTATGTTGCACATACATAATTAATGTTTCCTAATTTTGTTCCCTCAATTTCTGTACCATGCAACTATCGGCAGTGAAAACTCTTAATGGGGCTAATTATGACATCTAGAAGGAGTCCCTAGACATGTATTTGGCTTTGGCCAAAGAGGATTTGGCTCTAGCTAAAGAAGATTTGGCTCTTAGGAAGGCAAGATCGACAGATCTTGTTGTAGACTCTATTGCTGCTGAAAAAACTTACCATAAAAATAATATGATTTGAATAGAGTATGTCTGATGGTGATGAAGTACACTACAGATAAAACCATCAAAAAGAGCATTCAAGATAACAATATAGCTGCTGACTTTTTGAAAACTGTTGGAGAGAAATTCAAGAAATTTGATAAGACCCATAAGGCTTATTACTTGTCTCTGTTAGACACTACTCGCTATGATGGAGTGTCAGGTGTCCGTGAACACATTATGAAGCTTGTGAACTATTTCAATAAGCAGAAGTTGTAACAACTTTTTATTATTATTACACAATATAGAGTTTACATACATGTCATTAATCAAAATATACGTACAACATATCAAACACATAAAAATCTACATCTTATTTATTCTGGTTGACCAATTACGGAGATACAGGTGCGAGTGGTTGCACCTTCACCGGGATCTAAGCCAACTCGACCACAAACATTTTATTTGTTTCTGGGATTTGGCCAACATAAAGTTCTCGATCCAACGTGAACTAAAAGCCAGAGCCATAGAAAAATCTGCATAACTAATTTTCTGAACATGATATGGAAATATAGTGAGAATTAAATCCGAGTAAGTTCAACAATAAATCATCATCACGTCATGTTCAGCTGTATAAATTATAGCAAATATCTTTGGTCACATGAATGCACTATATCTATGCACATGAGAATCGTACAATAATGACATATATGACATGATTAACTATTTTCAGAATATCATATGATGACTATCAATTTATTCTCATATCAAGTTACTCTGGTCAGGGTGAGTATTTTCTACTCTTCGGTACGGGCTTTTCTTGCTCTGTCCGACATGGCCCATTTTCTCTTTCTTTTCTCATTAACATGATCATAACCGTTGGTAGGGCGTCCCCTACTGGTGCACCACACAGATTTGCCATGTGACCGTGCTCATTTCTTTTCTTTTCACAATGATAGCCAAAAATATGCTTTCAATAACAAGTATGTTCAACAAAATATAACTATTACCAAAAATCATTGGTAATCATGCCATAGACATAACCATTTCAAATACCACTTTATAAAATATTTTCATGTCAAAATTTCACACTTAAGATGGTAAGAATTTCATACAATGGCAATGGCTATGTCATATACTAGTCATTTATTTTTTTCATTTATAAGATTTTTCTTCTTTTTTAAATACTAATTTTATTTCTTTATTTTCTTGATGCAGGTTTTCATCCTATCTAACCTTTTCTTATTAATCAGAGAATAACTCCCTCAATTTAACTCCGATTTAGGTGATCTTGATATCAATTTAAAGACAAAACAATTATCTAAAACTATTATGTTGAACAGTTGAACGAAATATTAAGAAATCATGGTGATATTACTCCCTCAAAGAACATGTTATTTCTTCTTAGGGTAGGTTCTGACCTCTACCTACTAATCTGTCCATCTATCTCTCATAATAATTCCTAATTAAGTGATTCTAGTGGCTAAAACTCCGTGACACATATAGCTATAATTCTTATTTTAACTATTTATTTTAATTTCCTACAGAATATTTTCAAAAATTAAAACACAGAAGCTATCCTAACATATTCTTCCCTGATTAATCATTTTCTGACCATTGTTTACCAATCAGATCATATCTACCTCATATGGACTCCAAATTGAGTGATTCCAGTGGCTAAAAATCTGTGACACATATAGATATAATTCTTATGTTAACCGTTTATTTTAATTCCCTATAGAATATTCCCAGAAATTAAAAAATAGAAGCTATCCTAACATATTCTTCTCTGATTAACCATTTTCTGACCATTGCTTACTAATCGGACCATATCTACCTCATATGGACTCCGAATTGAGTAATTCTAGTAGCTAAAAATCTGTGACACATATAGCTATAGTTCTTATGTTAACCATTTATTTTAATTCCCTACAGAATGTTCCCAGAAATTAAAACACAGAAGCTATCCTAACATATTCCTCCCTGATTAACCATTTTCTGACCTTTGCTTACTAATCGGACCATATCTATCTCATATGGACTCCAAATTGAGTGATTCCAGTGGGTAAAAATCCGTAAGTCATACATCTACATTTTTTAGGTTAACCATTTGTTTTAATTCCTTACTAATTCATCCCAAAATTTTAAAAACATAAGCATAAAAGTTTGCCACCCATAGCTATACCTATGTAGAACTATCTACACCAACCTAAGTATTCAAACATACATAATATGTAACATGATATAGCAACATCCATGACCAATCATTAAAGTTCTAAGATCAAAATCTAATATAAATATTACACGTTTTAAAACTTTTCTTCAAAAAGAAATATTGTTAAACTTACCTGGAGCACTTAGTCCTCTAGACTTCTCCTTCCTATTTCTTCCTTTCTTCCTCTCTTTTCCTCACTCTACCTTACTTCTATTTTTCCTATCCCTCACTTGGACGAAAATTCTAATGTTGTAAGGGTGGGTTTTGCTTAAATAGGCTATCAAATAATTCACCTTTCATGATCATGGGTCTACCTTATCACAATTAGGATACACTTTGTTAAATTTTTGGAAAACAATTAACTTATGTTCTTGTCTTCCTTTTCCTTAGTCAAGATATGCATAGCAAAAGGAGATTTGTATTTTGAAAATTATGATAATATGTTTCTAAGATAAGGGACAAGGTTCCTTTGATTTAGGGATTCATTTCCTTTTTCTTTTGTCTTAATCAAGTATGATAGGTTTGCCTTTTTAGGTGGCAAATTTCTAGCCCTTGAATCTGCATTATTTGGTTGAAATTATTTGTGTGGGATAGGAATGTTTTGTCCTAATGCTATATATGATCATACCACTTGCTAAAATTATGAGTGTAGGATATAGATGTTTTGTCCTAAAGCCTTGTATTATCATACCACTTGCTAAAATTATGAATGTAGGATGTCACACCACTTGTTAAATTTTTGTCTTAATGCCATGCCACCTAATCTTGATTACACCATTATTTCATCACTTTACTTTTATTTTTATTTTTCCTCTTGGGTTTGGGCTCATTCTTGCCCATTTTCTTTACTTTGGTTAAAATTCTACCTTTCATAATGGGCTTGGTCACATTTTCATGATTTTTGGGCTACCGGTCCAATTCCTATATCCTAGTCCAAGTTTATGTTTTATTTTTTCATTGGGCTATCCTATTGGCTTGCTAAAAATTCATGTGAAGTAGAAAAACTCTATATGAAGTGTCTATAGGTAAAAGCCCAATTTATGGGTGGAGATACTAAACTTAGTAACTTTTGCTCTTAAATTAAGAAAAATTACCGCTATCCAATCTTCTTGAAATTTTAAGACCTTTACTTACTTCACAAAAATTTATCTTCCTTGCCTAAGAATTTCACCTTTCTTTAGTATGCTTCTTTCTAATATTTTCTATTAGGTTTTCTTTCTTTACCTATTCCATTAATATTAGAACATTTCTATGCATACACGTAAGTTGAAGAATTTCTGAGGATTATATTTCCTTAGATATCTAAAAATTGTCTAATAAATTTTATTTCTTTAATTAAATATTTATGTACCTTTATCAATAAAAGAAATGAAATTAGGGATGTTACTTTGAATACTCTTGTACTTTTATTAATACATGAAAAAAAATTAAGGATGTTACAGAAGTCCTATAATATTGACTTGGGAGAGAGTTATTTAGTCTAACGTATTATGGAATCTCTCATATCTCAATACAGTGTCTTGAGGACTACTTACAATTCTCAGAAAGGATAATGGTTAGTAGACCAGCTGATTTCTATTGTCACTCAAGAAGAGGAGTCACTGAAGAAGGGAGATGCCTCCACACTATCTGTTAATTACTTCTGTCATGAGTCAAGGAATAAACCAGGTGGTGATATTTAGAAAGGAAAAAAGATAGAGTCTCAAGCTAATAATAAGGAGTCTGGGTTTAAAAAAGATAGTAAAAGTCACAAAAGTTTTTAGAAAAAGGTATTTAAAGGTGATTGTCACTATTGCAAGAAACTTCGGCATAAGATGTTTGAGTGTTACAAGCTAAAGAATAAGTGTGAGAAAGAAGGGGTTTAGAAGCAAGAGGATGCCGAGTGAAAGAAAAAAGAATCTTTTAAGAGTAGAATGCATTAGAGTCATTTCTTTATATTTTCCTTTTGGATATGTTCTGATTTTAGACAATGTCTTTTATGTTCTTTCTAGGAGAAATTTAGTTTCAATTTTTGTGTTAGACCAAATTGGATATTCTATTTTGCAAGGAAATTGAAATATTGATATTTTTTATAAATCAATTATTGTTGGTTAAGCTTTATTACAAAATGGCTTGTATTCAAATGCTTGTTATGATTGCTCTACTAGTGCTCCTATCAAGGTTGTTATTGGACACAAATGTCATAGAGTTGAAAGGTAGTCCAAATTACAGTGTCCTCAAATGATATTGAGAGGACTGAGATGAGTAATGTTCCATATGCTTTTACTGTTGACAGTTTAATATATGCTTAAGTATGCACTTGTCCAGACATAACATTTGCTATCAGTATGTTTGGTAGATACTTGAGTGATCTTGACAAGGATCATTTGAGGACTGCAAAGAAAGTCATGAGATACCTACAAGATATAAAACACCATATGTTGACCTTTAGAAAGTCTGATCCATTTAAAATCGTAGGGTACACGAATTTAGACTATGTATCTTGTGTAGATGATCATAAATACACTTCTGGATATATCTTTATGATGTTTAGAGGAGCTGTTTCGTGAAAAAGCATCAAACATACACTCACAGCTACCTCAACTATGAAAGAAGAGAATGTCGCTTATTGTGGGCCACTTGTCAGGCCATATGGTTGAGGAAACTGATTTATGTCATGCATTTTGTTGATTTTATATCACAACCTCTAACCATTTACTACAATAGTTCGTTTGCTGTGTACTTCTCTCAAAATCACAAGAATTTTAGTTATAATAAACACTTTGATGTTAAGCTTTCATTTGTTGGAGAGAAGATTGCTGAATCTCAAAATTGCGTGGTTCACAGTTTTTGGTGAACATATACTAGCGGATCTATTGACCAAAGACCTACCCATAAGAGTCTGAATTTTATATTGGTTCTGAGACCATCTATGTAATTTTGTTTAGTTCAGATATTGAAACACTATATCATTTGTTTTCCTATCAGATTCAATGATCCTATGTGGTTTCTTTTCTGAGCTATGGTGAAAGGACTAATTTTGTATTTTATTTTATTCGGTTTTGAGACTAAGTGTATTTAATATCACTTGTTTCCTTATTAGATACAGTGATTTTGAATTGTCTCATTTCTAAATTTTCATTTGGTTAACATTTCTAGTGAACAAATGCTAGCAAATTTGTTGACCAAAATGCTTACTTGTATGAGTATTTCAAAATCATGTAACTCATATGGGTCTTATTAAAACTTTTGATGATACTTTGGTCTAGTGGAAGTTTGAGTTGTGTCTTTAAGAGACATTTTGATGTTATTTTGACATCTTTGAATGGTTAAAGTCCATTTACGTGTTCCATTATATTCAGATGTTGAGACATTATTTATGATTGAATATATCATTTGTTTTCCTATCAAATTCAATAATCTAGTATCTATTATTTGTTTCCATATTGAATTCAATGATCTTGTATTAATATTTTACTTCTGAATTTTGTTGATGTTTAATGTACTAATTACTTAATATTACTGAAATTTTGTTATGTTATTTGTACTAATAATTGATTAATGCTATTTAAGTGAGAGATTGTTGAATTAATTCATAATTAATTTATGTGGATTAGTATTAATTAATTTATTAGTCCAAATACATAATTAATTAAGTAATCAGTCTTAACCCAACACTAAACCTATAATGGATTGGGACATGTTGAATGTAAATAATCTATGATAGGCCAGATTAC
Source organism: Gleditsia sinensis (assembly GCA_037074535.1). Classification (NCBI taxonomy): domain Eukaryota; kingdom Viridiplantae; phylum Streptophyta; class Magnoliopsida; order Fabales; family Fabaceae; genus Gleditsia; species Gleditsia sinensis. Next base: position 21,802,877 of record CM073476.1, read on the forward strand.
TTAACAGCCCGTTGGGTAGAGGCCCTAATTTGTAGCCTGTTATGTAGTCAGTTAATTTTCTATCAGAATATTGACTGAAGAGAGAGAATTAATTAACATTTTAATTATATGAAAACCATAATTCTCCCTAATATAAATAGGGATAATTCACTTATTTCTAGACATGGTGAAATACTCTCTCTCTCTTCTTTAGTTGTGTGGGCTAAGATATTGTAAGTTACTGATTCTCTCCACTATATTTTCTTCTACACACATTATTTTCTGACTTTATTTGCAGCCGATCTTATTATTGGAGTCATATTAATCGCATTGTTCTTGGGTATTCTACTGGCATATCATCATCACTAATAGATTTGTTGGGATCATATAGAGGTACGTATTTTAATTGTATTGATAATCTCCTACATAATTTTACTAACAATCCAACCACGACGCCGTCCACCTAATGCACTACCACTTGAAAATCGTCCAACCATTGCAAACTACCGTCGTTAGAAGCAAGTTTCAAACTAGATATTCCCGAATTTCATGGAAGTATCGAAATCAAAGAATTTGTGGAATGATTGGAAGCTGTGGAAGAGATTATGGAATTCAAAGAAATGCCTAATCACAAGAGAGTATCCTTAATTGCTACACATTTTCAAGGTTGAGCTGCTACTTGGTGGCAACAACTTAAAGCTTACCACTCTCATTGCAGAAAAGAAAAGATTGCATAATGGGAGAAATTGAAGAAGCATGTGAAACACACATTCCTCCCTTGTAACTATGTCACGAATCATGTATCAATGCTTCCAAAATTTACGTCAAAGGAATCAGTCAATGGGAGAATATACTACAGAATTATTTTCTTCTACTTACAAGAAATGACATCAATGAGACCAATGAATAGTTAGTCTCACAATTCATCGGCTGCCTTCAACCATAGTTTTAGAATATTTTAAACCTCTTTGATCCTCTCACAGTTTCTGAAGCCTATCAACGAGCCTTATTGATTGAGTGTCAAAATTGATCTAGTTTAGTTATTGGAAATCAACTATCGAGCCCCTTCCATACTTTAACTACCAGCCTACTCAATAGCTCATTTTCCCTTTCACCAAATACCACCAGCAGGCCATGACGTCCAGTAGCCTTACGTTGTTTTTCTTATGGAGAAACATGACATCGACAAAATGTGTGCCTAAAATCTGGACACCTCAGTTTGCTAGCTGAGGGAATATAATTGGAAAATTATAAGCCTTGGTATGATCTTCACGAAGGACAAGAGTATACTACAACTACAGAGGTTGACGAAGACACTCTCGAGAAGTAGCTGGAGACATGGGTCCATTATTAATGCTTCATCGTAGTTGTCTCACTCCTAAGATACCCAATGACTCATGGTTATGCCATAATCTCTTTCAATCTATATGCACAGTGAATAGGAAGGTATACCACTTTATTATTGACTCAGGAAGTTGTGAAAACACAATCTCTGAAAAGGTAGTTCGCAAGCTTGCCTTGGCTACAGAGTACCATCCTTATCTAGATAAGTTGGCATAGCTAAAGCAAGGATTTGAGATAGAAGTCTTGCATCGGGTTCTTGTGCCTTTTTTCTGTAGGAACTACATACCATGACAAGATTTATTATGATATAGTTCCTATGGACGCATGCCATCTCTTGTTAAGAGGACCTTGACAATATGATAGACATGTCCTCTATGACAGCAAAGTTAATACATATAGCTTTTGGTTTGAGATTAAAAAGATCGCACTACTCCCTTCAAAAGATCCACCAAAGACCCAATTACAAAATGCATAACTACAAACAACAAAATCCACCCTCTTCCTCACACAAGCTAAATTCGAGAGGATCATGCATGAGGAGGGCATAATATATGCGTTAATTTCATCCCCACCCACTTGCTCACCAGCAACTGCCATAGGACTTGAGATTTAGTCTCTCCTATATGAGTTTTCTGATGTATTCCTAGAATTCGTGATGGGTTAACTCCATTATGAGATATTCAACACCAAATTTATCTTATCCTAGGTACTACCTTACAAAATAAGTCACATTATCAAATAAGCCCATATGAACATGAAGAGCTTCGATGCCAGGTTAAGGAGTTAGTGGCAAAAGGCTATTTGAGAGAAAGCCTTGGCCCAAGAGTTGTCCCAGCACTCTTAATTCCAAAAATAGGTAGAACGTGGCATATGTGTGTGGACATCTATGTAATCAACAAAATCACAATTAGATATCGTTTTCCCATTCCAATTCCAAGACTCGATGATCTCCTTGATCAACTCAGTGGAGCCTAGGTTTTTTCCAAATTAGATCTTAAGAATGGTTACCATCAAATCCACGTTCGAAATGGAGATGAATGGAAAACTACTTTAAAAACATGAGAATGTCTCTTTGAATGGTTGGTCATGCCACTTTCAAACGCTCTGAGCACCTTTATGCGAGAAATGAACCAAGCTTTACATCCTTTCATTGGGAAATTTGTAGTGGTTTACTTCGATGATATATTAATCTATAATGCTAATAATGAGCTTCAATTCCATCTCCTCAGAAAAGTTCTCTCTGTCTTATGAAGGGAAAAATTCTTTGCAGCTATAAAAAATGTGAATTTGGAACCGAGCAAGTGCTTTTTCTTGGCTACATCATGTCAAATGAGGGTTTAGCAGTTAATTTATCTAAAGTAGAAGCAATCCAGTCTGGTCAATGCCACACACCATTACTGAAATTTGGAGCCTTCATGGACTGGCTTCTTTTTACCATCGCTTCATCTCTCACTTTAGTAGCCTCATGGCTCCAATCACTAATTGCATAAGAGATGGAAAGTTCAAGTAGACCGCTGAAGCCCAGGAGGCTTTTAAACTTATGAAACATAAACTCACCACCGCTCCTATCCTAGTGCTTCCTGACTTCTCCCTCATCTTCGGGTTACATTATGATGCATTAAAAGTTGGCATTGGTGCTGTTCTTAGTCATCAAAGACACCCCCATTGCATACTATAGTGAGAAGCTTTACGATTCTCGAGCACGCTATAACACTTATGATATGGAATTCTATGCAGTCATCCAAGCCATTAAGCATCAGTGGCATTACCTATTTCACAAGGAGTTTGTGCTTTATACAGACCATGATGCATTGAAACCCCTTGGTAGCCAAGACAAGGTTTCAACAAGACATTCTTCGTGGATTGCCTGTAACATCCTTAATTTTATTTCTTTTATTAAAGATACATAAATATTTAATTAAGAAAATAAAATTTAATAGACAATTTTTAGATATCTAAGGGAAAATATAATCCTTAGAAATTCTTCACCTTACGTGTATGCATAGAAATGTTCTAACATTAATGGAATAAGTAAAGAGAGAAAATCTAAGAGAAAATATTAGAAATAAACATGCTCAAGAAATGTAAAATCTTGGGTAAGAAAGATAAATTTTTGTGAAGTAAGTAAAGGTATTAAAATTTCAAGAAGATTGAATTAGGGTAATTTTTCCTAATTTAAGAGCTAAAGTTACTGATGTGCTGTATAAGTTTTACCAAATAACCGCAAGCGCACGGCGTAGCTGTAGCTAGTCCGGCGAGTACGGGTCGTATTTCACAGAGAATAATGTCAACTACTAGAATTATGCAAAATGAACTATCTAGATCGATGTAAAACGATAGAGAGTTTGTCACAATTAAACAAGTAAAGATAAACAATTAAACAAAGCCTAGGGTTAGGGTTCACCACACTTATGATATTCAACATCCAAATTATACCTCTAATTACAATTATCTAGGTTATTGAGGATGGTTTAGCCTTAATTAACTAGCACCTCTCTCAAGTGTTACTAATCGTACCTAGGTTAATCCAATTGCCTACTTTCATGGTTCTTAGTTCAACCTAAGTCCATTAAGTTCTATGCAAACCATGGAATACAATTAATCGGTTTTTTCGTGCCCATTGATTGATTCATTCCTAGAGAATCTCAAACTACTTTCGTGATCAAGAAATCCCTAATTAACTATTAGGTTCCGGTATTAGTTTTCACCTTTCAGTCCATCAACTAATATCCTAAGACGTGATAAATTGTTGGCCAAACATTCATCAATTCATATAACCAATGCATAATAGCCAATCCTAATTAACCATGGATAACAACAATTAGGGTTCCAATAATTCAATGTACAGAGTGTATCATCACATCATAAGTGGGTTTACCAAAACCCTAGATCAAAACTACTCACACATTATCAAAACAAGAACCAGAACCATATTCATTGAACAATTCATAGCAATTCAATACAATTAAGAAGTAAAAGAACAAGTAAATACAGAAGTAGGAAGATAGAACCTGATGTGCAGAAACATATAGATGAATTACAACCTTGAAAGCAATAAAATCAACTCTAGAACATCAAATCCTTCAAAGAACTATGTAAATACCTAATCTAAATGTGTTTCCTAAGGCTAGAAAGTGTTTTCCTAAGGTCTTCCACGGTTCCCCCCTTTGTAGCTGCGGAACCCCAAGCCTATATATGCATTTGGGCATCCAAAACCCTAATTTTAGCGCTCCTTACGGTCCCCAAAGCACGAACGTGGTCCAGGACACGGCCTGGCCGTGCTTCTGGCTGGAATTTGGGGAGCTGCTGCAGCATCCGCCCACAGCACGGCCAGGCCGTGTTGCAGGCCACCAAGCACGGCCTGGCCGTGCTAGGGCTGTGCCGCCCCAAATCGTCCGAATTTGCCAAAGTGCCAAACATGAAAGTTGTACTTCTTTCCACAGCCACCGAAATCACCTTAATCGGATCTATATTGAGGGAGATATGACTAAATTAGTAACCAAAGGTCAGAATTCGTCTCACTGCACTGTGATCTTGAATTGAGAGCTCTGTAAGGCCATGAAATATCCCGAATTTGACTAAGTGTTCAACATGAAAGTTGTATATTATTGTGTTAGCTTTTCACACCAACTTGAATCACTTTAATTGGAGGTCATAAGACGGAGATATACTCAAAACAGTGCTGAAAGGTCAAATGCTGGGGGCTGCCATGCTTCTTTTTGGTTGAATTTTGGTAAGCTTACTCCTTGCTTCCTTCTCATCATGGTTCCATATTCTTTTGGCATTTTTCATGAATGTTTTCCCTTACTTCTTGGCCTCTTTTGCTCACCTACAAGCATAAAAACAACAAAGCAGTATCCAAAGCAAAACATAACCAAAAGCGGGGGAATAACCACAAGTTTACTATGAATTAGGGGATAAAATATATCCGTTAAGTACTCAAAATACCCCTTTATCAGTTACTAAGTTTAGTATCTCGACCCATAAATTGGGTTTTCACCTATGGACATTTCATATAGAGTTTTTCTACTTACATGAATTTTTAGTAAGCCAATAGGATAGCTCAAGGAAGAAATAAAACATAGATTTGGACTAGGATATATAAATTGGACTGGTAGCTCAAAAATCATGAAAATGTAACCAAACCCATTATGAAAGGTAGAATTTTAACCAAAGTAAATAAAATGGGCAAGAATGAGCCCAAACCAAAGAGGAAAAATAAAAATAAAAATAAAGTGATGAAATAATGGTGTAATCAAGATTAGGTGACATGGCATTAAGACAAAAATTTAGCAAGTGGTGTGATATCCTACATTTATAATTTTAACAAGTGGTATGATAATACATGACATTAGGACAAAACATCTATATCCTACACTCATAATTTTAGCAAGTGGGTAATAATACATAGCATTATGACAAAACATCTTTATCCTTCATAAATAATTTTAGCTAAGCAAGGAAGATTCAAGGGTTGAAAATTTGCCACCTAAAAAGACAAATTTATCATACTTGATTAAGACAAAAGAAAAAAGAATGAATCCCTAAATCAAAGGGACCTTGTCCCTTATCTTAAGAATATATTATCATAATTTTCAAAATACAAATCTTCTTTTTCTATGCATATCTTGACTAAGGAAGAGAAATACAAGAACATGAGTTATTTGTTTTCCAAAAAAAAAATCAACCAAGTGCATCTTAATTGTGATAAAGTAGACCCATGATCATGAAAGGTGAATTATTTGATAGTCTATTTAAGCAAAACCCACCCTTATAATATTAGAATTTCGTCCAAATGAGGGAGTGAAAAAAATAGAAGCAAGGTAAAGTGAAGAAAGGAGAGGAAGAAAGGAAGAAAGATGAAGGAGAAATCTAGAGGACTAAGTGCTCAAGGTAAGTTTAATAATATTTCTTTTTGAAGAAAAGTTTTGAAATTTACAACATCTATGTGGGATTTTGACCTTAGAAATTTGATGATTGGTCATAAATGTTGCTATATCATGTTACAGATTATGTATGTTTGAATACTTAGGCTGGTGTAGATAGTTCTGCATTGGTATGGCTATAGGTGGCAAAATTTTAAGCTTCTATTTTTAAAATTATGGGAAGAATTGGTAAGAAATTTAAATAAATGGTTAACATAAAAAATGTAGATCTATGTCTTACGAATTTTTAGCAATTGGAATAACTCAATTTGGAGTCCATATAAGGTAGATATAATACGATTAGTAAGTAGTGGTCAGAAAATGGTTAATCAGGGAAGAATATGTTAGAATAGCTTCTGTGTTTAAATTTTTGGGAACATTCTGTAGGGAACTAAAATAAATGGTTAACATAAAAATTATATTTATATCTGTCACAGATTTTTAGCCACTGGAATCACTCAATTTGGAATTCTTATGAAGGAGATATGGACAGATTAGTAAGTAGAGGTCAGAAGCTACCCGAGAAGAAATAATCTGTACATTGAAGGAGTAATATCACCATGATTCCTTAATTTTGTGCTAAACGGTTCAACATAATAGTTTTATATAATTGTCATATCTTTAAATTGACACCAAGATCACCTAAATCAGAGTTGAAATGAGGGAGTTATCCTCCGATTAGTGAGAAAAGGTCAGACAGGATAAAAACCTGCATAAAGAAATAACACAACATAAAGTATGGCCGTGTTTCAAGGCACGGTTAGGCCGTGTTCTGTGCTGGAAATGGCATTTTCAAGCTTAAAGCATGGTTGTTTTATAGTAAATGACCCAACCATGTTATAGAATAAGTTTAGGCCAGTTCGGAAGCTGGTAAAACTTATTTTCAACATTTTGTTTACCCTAAATGAACTTAATTACCTATAGAATATTAGTAGAAATCAAATTGATGAAGAATGCTGTATTAAATTTATGAAAACATGTGTTGAAAATGATATAAGTAGGAGAAAAGTGACTAAAGGCCATGCATAAAGAAAATGAAGAGATAAATATAATGTTTAAAAAAGAAGAAAAATCTTATAAATGAAAATAATAAATGACTAGTATATGTCATAGCCATTGACATTGCATGAACTTCTTACCATCCTAAGTGTGTAATTTTGACATGGAAATATTTTGATGAAACATTATGGTATGTGAGTATAATGAACATATTTGTTATTGAAATCATATTTTTAGCTATTAATGTGAAAAGAAAAGAAATAAGCACAGTCACATGACGATCCGTGTGGTGCACCAGTAGGGGACGCCCTACCAACGATTATGATTATGTTAATGAGAAAAGAAAGAGAAAGTGTGCCATGTCGGACGGAGCGAGAAAAGCCCGTATCAGAGAGTAGAAAATACTCACCCTGACCGGAGTAGCTTGATATGAGAATAAATTGATAGTCATCATATGATATTCTGAAAATAGTTAATCCTGTCATACATGTCATTACTGTACGATTTTTATGTGCATAGATAAAGTGCATTCATGTGACCAAAGATATTTGCTGTAGTTTATACAGATGAACATGACGCGATGAACTATATTGATGATGATTTATTGTTGAACTTACTGGGATTTAATTTTCACTATATTGTCATGTTATGTTCAGAAAATTAATTATGCAGATTTTTCTATGACTCTGGTTTTTAGTGCACGTTGGATCGAGTTACTCTATGATGGACAAATCTCATAAACAAATAAAATGTTTGTGGTCGAGTTGACTCAGATCTCGGTGAAGGTGCAACCATCCACACTTGTATTTTCGGAATTGGTCGACCAAAATAAATAAGATGTAGATATTTATGTGTTTGATATGTTGTACGTACGTTTTGATTAATAACGTGTATATGAACTCTATATTGTATAATAATAAATAAATAAATAATTGTTACATTGCCTATCTACAACAATTCACATTTGTCATCAAACATCAATAAGGAACAAATAATTGGGTGGTTGATGGTCTCAGTTGTCACCATTCCTTGATTGCAACCCTTAGTGAATCTGTTCATGGGTTCTCTACTTTTTCAGAATTATATCCAACTAACCTATTCTTCTCTTATCCTTGATGAGTTCGAAGTGGAGTTCGATCTGATTACTTTTTGGATAATGATTTCCTCTTTATTAGCAACTGTCTTTGCTTCCTTGATTGTAGTCCAAGGCTACAAATTATTAAAGAACTGTACAATGAAGGTCATACAGGTCAGGATAGGACACTTCAACTTGTTGCCACGTCCTAATTTTAGCCCACCCTTTGCTGAGATGTAGAAAGATATGTGGAACATTGTCAAATTTGCCAAACTTCCAAAAGCCATGCTTCCAATGCTGGACATACTTACCTTTGTGACCGACATCAGCATGGATTTCTTTCTTGGCTTCCCTCGCATACAGAAGGGTGATGATTCTATCTTTGTAGTAGTTGATCGTTTTTTCAAGATGGCTTATTTCATCCTATGCAAGCGCACCACAAACGCGAGTCAAGTAGCTTAGTTATTTTTCAAAGAAGTTTACTGTTTGTATAGCCTCCCCACTTCCATTATGTCAGATCGAGATTCTTGCTTTTTGAGTCATTTTTGTAGGTCCCTTTGGCCATTGGTTAACACTAATCTAAACATGAGTTCAGTTTATCATCCCCAATTTAATAGCCAAACTGAGGTCACTAATCGAGCATTAGGTGATTTACTTCAAAGCCTTGTTGGAGGAAACATCAAGTCTTTTGGGACACAAAACTCAATCAAGTAGAGTTTGCTCACAACCATGCAAAAAAACAGAAGCACCAGTTACGGCCCCTTCCAAGTGGTTACGGCTTCTGCTGATTGCCATCTCATGAGTACAACAAACTGAAAGCTAGAAAGATTGGACCTTTAGATATACTTGAGAAGATCAATCCCAATGCTTACTGGCTACGTCTTCCCCCTGATGTCAACACGTCCCATGTATTCAACATCAAACATTTATTGCCATTTACTGGTGAACATGCAGATTCGGGGTCGAATCTTTTCCAGGCCAAAAGGAATTATGCAGCGTAGGAGAATTAAAATTTGAATTAGATAAAGTTAGTTGAGTATTAGATTAAATTAGCAGCATTTTTAGATAAAGAGTATTTTGAGTTACTAGATTAGGTAGTTTTGATTACGTACCTAGTAGGTTAGGATTTTTCTATCCCATCCAACGTTCTCTGCTTATTTTCTTATTCAATAAGCACGACCTTTATGCATTGTAGACGTTCTGGTTATTCCACGTGAATCAACAGAACTCTGGTTTTTGCACCTTTCGCTATGTCACTCAGATAGATTAAAAAATATATTATACAAATTTGAACAGAGAAAAAGTCAGGTAATTACAGTATCATCAATTAGATTGATTGTTTTTTTAGAGTATTTTGAGCTAAATTGATTAAAACAGTTCGTTTTTACAGTTATTCGAAAAACAATTTAATTTTGAATTAAGTTTAAAAACAGTCATAATCTCTCTATTCTTGGGTAAAAATCCCTCTCTCGCCAAAAATTTAAAATTTAAATATCAAATTCTTAATTTTTAGTTTAGAGAAAAAAAAAGGAGCAACTTTTAAATTTTAAAATTTCTGAGGAAAAATTACTTTAAAACTCTATATCTATAAATATCTTACACAGTACTTGGTGCATTCTAATATTCAAATAGAAGCTTTTAAACGTTATAAAGAAGACATTTGACACTATTTATATTTTGATTAATTTAAAATTTTGTATTATATTCAGTCAGTATCTTTTGAATTTTAAATTCTTCTAGAAAAAATCATTTTCAAAATTTAAAGTAAACTAAAAGTAGGTAAACTTTTAATTTAAAAATTTCACAATTTTGATTATTTTGGACATTTAGATTAAAGAAGTGTAGGTTTCTTTCAAATTTGAAATTTTTGTAATTTTAATTGTTTTAAACTTTTGCATTGGATTCAAATAAATTAAGCTGGGTACATATATCATATATTTTAAATTTTTACACAAAAATTATATGATACTATTTACATTTAGTTTATTTTACATTTTTTAATTTTTGCAAGGAAAACTATTTTTGAAATTTAGATTATATATAGAGGAAAGTGGGTGGCTTTTAAACTTTTAATTTTTTGTAATTTTGATTATATTGAAATTTTGTTTTAGATTAAGATAAAATTTTCGTAGCTTTTAGATTTTGAAATTTCACATGAAAAATATTTGATTATATCTATATTTTGGTTATTATTATGATTAAGATAACCAAGCTTTCTTTCTTTCTCTTTGTTGATAATAAGCCGAAAGAAGCATCTAATTTTTCTTAGTATTTCATTTTACTCTCACTATTTTGTTCCTAGTGATTTGCGAACCTTGGATGCATTATATATATTATCTCATTCTTTAGGTTTGCGTTATATATATTCTCATACTTTGCTTTTTATGCTAAGATGTTTAATAGTCTATTACATTCAAGTGCATTGAAATCTAAAATTCCTGAGTTAGGAAGTTTGTTTTAGCCTTCACACTTTATCTTCCCATTGTGTTTACACTTCTGCTGAGATGTCTATTGGTACTTTTAGTTAGATACTTTGTAGGAAGATGTTCTGGCTCAATCAAAAATATTTTCTCACTAGCTTTGTTCTTCACTCTTTTTCATATGTACCTTTGTTACTACATTGGAATGTTGATCATCTGCCTTTTATATTCTTGGTGCTTTAATTTTGGGTGGCACTTGAACTATTTTCTTTGTAAAAATTGCACAATTTATCCAAAAAAAATAAGATTATATTTAGAGGAAAGTGGGTGCCTTTTAAAATTTGAAATTTGAAATTTTTATTATTTTAAAATTTTGGATTATATTGAGAGAAATGTCAATAACTTCTAAATTTTAAATTTTTATAATTTTAACTAATTTGAAAATGTATTTAAATTCAAATAAAACTGTGTATCTTTTGGAGTTTGAAATTTAATATGGAATTTTTTTTATAAAACTTTTATTTTTATTAATTTAGAGATTTGCATTAAATTCGAAGAAAAATGAGTAGATAAATTTCCATAGGAAAGGTTATTTTGTTTTTAATAGATTATATTGAGAGAAACACGGTTGGCTTTTTATTTATTTATAATTTTGATTATTTTGAGCATTTAGATAATATTCAAAGAAATGGATAGCTTCTAAATTTAAAAATTTTATAATTATGATTATTTTTAAAATTTATATTAGATTTAGATAGAGGTGAGTACCTTTTAAATTTTGAGTTTTTACAAAAAGAATAGTTGATACTATTTATATTTTGATTATTTTAAAAATTTACATTCTATTTAGAGAAAACGAGAATAATTTAAATATTCAAAGAAAAGTGAATACTTTTTAAATTTGATTATTTTTTACATTTAAATTATATTCGAATAAGTGTCAATAGATATTTAGTTTTTTTTTTTTGAAATTTTGGTTATTTAAAAAAAATTACATTTTTTTTTGGGTACAACAAAAGAGTCCAAAGACTAAGCCCTCCTCATTCTGGGCCAAGATACACCCTGGATATCCTCAACAACCATCCTACACACCCCAGGGGGCGGGGTCTCATGCATGTATATACCTCTACCGAATTCTTTTGCATTGGCAGCCATCCAATCTGCAACTCTATTCCCTTCTCTGAACGTGTGAGATACTGTCACATTCCATTCCCTACTTAAAAGGGATCTAATCCTCATAATCAGTGGCGCTAGCTGGTGTATCCTCGACACCTCTCCTCCGCAGAGATCCTTTGCTGCCACACAATCAGTCTCTATCTCCACTTCGCTAAGGTTTCTTTCCCATGCAACCTCTAACGCTGTGGCGATCCCCTCGAGCTTGGCTTCCAGTGCATCACCTGTTTCTAGAACTCTTGAGAACCCTACAACCCAGCCTCCCGATGAATCCCTTAGGACCCCTCACAGCTTGCCTCTCCCCTGCCTGTGGCCGCCCCATCAACATTGAATTTCATTTTGTTATACACGGGGCTTCTCCATCTAATGTTTTCAGCTCTTGCTCCTCCACCAAGGATCTTATCCTTTGCATACATGAACTCCATGCATTCCCTAGTCCTTGCTAAGCATGTAAATAACATGTCGTTTGTACCCTGAGTCTCTGGTTGGAAAATGCTTTCGCAGCGTTTACACCATATACACCATGCTGTTATCCCGAATAGGGTTTGCCAGGATAGGTTTTCGTGCTCCGGTTTACCCCAGTTGTTCGCGAGATTCCTACTCAGCCACTCCTGGGAGTCCGCTTCAAAGAATTTCCTCCAATGCTTCCTGTGCACCAATCTCAGCCATATGTTCCTCACTTTTTCGCAATCCCTCAGGTAGTGGGTTATTGTTTCTTCCTCCTTCCCGCATAATTGACAGATGCTGCAGCAAGTGAGGTGCCGGGTTTGTCTAACTTTGTTGGTTAGAATGCTACCCTGCCCTAGTAGCCATAAGAAAGCTCTAATCCTCTGGGGTCCCGGCCATCGCCATATTTTCCTCCATAACGGCTGGTGATACCTGCTCGAGTTGGTTCTGCTCTCGTAGGCCGACTTCACTGTAAAGCTGTTGTTGGTAGTGAATCTCCATCTCAGCTTATCTTGTCCCAACTCCTCCTTTGGTGGACTCACCATACCTAGTTTGTTCTCTACGTCCTCTGGGAGAATGTTTTGGAATAGGGGCCAGTTCCATTGTCCGTTTGCATCCACCATCTCTGCTACCCTCCTCCCTTTCAAATCATCGGGGACTTATCGGGGGGTCATCTCAGCTAACTTACCTCCACCTGGGAGCCATACGTCCTCCCAGAACCTTGCATTCTTTCCATCTCCAACTTCCCATCCCGAGCCTTCATCAACTGCCTTTAGCACCTTCCGAATTCCTCTCCCTAGGTTGGATATATTCCTCAGGCTTGTTTGTCCTCTCCAGTCGGCCTCTAGCAGGTTCTTATATTTTATACTCAGGACTCTGGCCCACAGCTTCTCCAGATTCTTCTTTAAGCCCCATACAGTCTTCATGAGGAAAGCCTCGTTCATGGCCCTCAGTTTTCTAATGCCCAGACCCCCCTAATTTTTTGGGGTGCACACCTTATCCCATCTCACCAGATGCACCTTCCTTTCCTCTTCATTCTCCCCCCATATGAACCTTCTACTCACCTTTTCCAGATCATCGCAGAGCCCTAGAGGAAGGAGGGCCGTTTGCATGGAGTAGAACGGCAGGGCATTCAGCACACTAGAAGTTAACGTGACCCTACCTGGTAGGGAGAGGGTCTTCGATTTCCAGCCTGCAAGCTTCTTCTTCACTTTATCCAGTATATGTCCATAGGTTCGCTTACTTACTCTAGCATGTAGCAGAGGCATCCTGAGATATTTACCCATGTCGTGGGTGAGCTTGAAACCCAATTCCTTGCTATAATGTTCCACCCTGTTATGGTTCACATTTTTGGAGAAGAAACACCTCGATTTATCTCCACTAACCAATTGCCCTAATCTGCGACAAAAAACTTCCAGGCATTTCTTGATTATTTGACATTGGTTGGTCTCTACTTCGGCAAATAAAACCAAATCATCTGCGAAGAAGAGGTGTGAAATAAGCGGGCCTCTTCTGCATAGTTGAATGGGCTTCCACAACTTTCTCTGCACCGCCCACTCGATACAATGCGCCAGCCTTTCAATGCACAAAACGAAGAGGAATGGTGAGAGTGGATCTCCCTACCGCAACCCTCTCTGCATGTCGAATGCTTCCAGCACTTCCCCATTCCAGAGAATGCTCAAGGAGCTCGTGGAAATGCAGGCTTTGATGATGGCTACGAATTGGTCCCCAAATCCCACCTCCTTAAGTGTATCTTCAAGATAATCCCACCTCACCCTATCATATGCCTTCTCAAGGTCGATCTTCACTGCCATGAAGCCCTTTCTTCCCTTCTTCGTCCTCATTGAGTGTATAGCTTCTTGTGTTATAACTACGTTCTCGTTTATACTCCTTCCTGGGATAAAACTATTCTGATGGGGGCCTATCCACTCGTTCATCACCCTCTTCATCCTGTTAGCTATGACTTTAGTTAAGATCTTGAAAACTACGTTGCATAGAGAGATAGGTCTAAATTCCTTAATATGCTTTGGGTTATCCACCTTCGGGATCAAAACTAGGAGGGCATTATTAATTTCCTTGACCCCCTCCGGTTTGGCAAAAATCTCCCTTAAGATTCCACAAACCGACTTCCCTAACTTCTCCTATTGGCTCTAGAAAAATAACGCGTGTAACCCGTCGGGACCCAGGGCTTTATATGCCCCCATGCTAAAGACTGACTCCTTTATCTCTTCGTCTGAAAGTGGGGCTTGAATCCTCTCCATGTCTTCCGCCTTTATAATGGGAAAGCAACCTTTCAGGGGGAGAGGCTCGAAGGGAGACTTGTCATCTCCATAAAGGTTCTTGAAGAAGCTTAATGCTAGTTCCTTTAATCCCTCCTCTTCCTGCACCCAATTCCCACGATCATTTTTAAGCATATTGACCTTGTTCCTCCTTCTCCTGATCATGGTTGCGGTATGGAAGAATTTAGTATTCCTTTCCCCCAGGTTCAACCATCTGCATCTAGCTTTCTGGTACCAGATGGCTTCTTCCTTCGTAAGGATTAGCTCGTACTCCTTCCATAGCTCTTCTTTTAGGTGTCTGAGATGGGGTTGTTGCCCGTGTTGTAGTGCTCTGTCAATGCCCTCCAATCTTCTGATCAATTCCCTCTTTTGTTTGAAGACATTCCTGAAAACTTTATGGTTCCACTCTTGGACTCTTTCTCTGAATACTCTGGATCCCTGCTTCCACTCTGTGTCCTTACCCTATGTCTCTTTAACCACTTCATTAAATGAATCCTCAACTAGCCATGCAGCCTGGAACCTGAAGGCCTTTGGTTTACCATATGATTTAACATTTGGTCTCAGAAATAACCCTAGCGGTCTATGGTCAGACTTCAAAGATGGGAGATGGAAAACCGTGGATTCTGGAAACGCCGATAGCCATGCAAGATTGCCAACGGCCTGATCAATCTGCTCCTTCACACCCCTCCTCTCCCACGTAAACCTCGGCCCCTTAAATTCCAGGTCCACAAGCTCCCTGTCATCCAAGAACTCGTTAAACTCCCTCATAGAGCTCTTGTTCAGATACACGCTTCCTACTTTCTCTTCTGCAGCTTTGTACATGTTAAAGTCCCCTAAGACTAACCAGGGTTTATCCATCATGTCCCCTCTGATGGGAAAATCTCTCCAAAGGTCTCTTCTCTTCACTTGGTTGGGGCTGCCATATACGAAGGAGATCCAACACCCTCTGTTCTTATCCACCCAGATAGCTTCAGTATGGATATATTGTTTATGCGCTTTGACGATATTGATACTCACCTTGTCCGTATTCCACATCAGCCATATGCCTCCCTCAAATCCCACTGCCTCCACTCTGTACTTCCCATTCCACCCAATATTGTTCATCACCCTATCAGCCTTGATCCCGCTAACTTTGGTTTCAAGTAATGCAATTATACTTAAGTTGTGCATAACTATCATATCTTTTATTAAAAGGGGAAAGGTTTTCGATCTTGCCCCTCTGCAATTCCATACGAAGCAATTCATGAGAAACATATAGTATCCCTGATGCCTCCCATACACCTACAGCACCCTGCTGTCCTCCTTCAAATCCCCTCTCCTCTCGGGCAGATACACCTCCTCATTCCCCGTGGCTTTAACCCCCTGGGGGGATTTTTTCCGTGCTTGAGAAGGGTCCGGTGGTTTCTTCGGGCTGTTCAACATCGACGTGGTTTGCATGTCCGGGGAAACTACAACTTTCACCCTTTGATCCTCTACTCTACAAGCTGAGAGGCCTACGTCCTGAGAGTGGGTAGGTCGGGCTGCGTTATTCCTTTTGAGGTTGGGTTCTGGTCTGGGAAGTCTTGTATTGGGGATTACCACCAAGGCCACTCTTTGCTTAGCAGGGTTAATTTTCTTTTGGCCCAAGGGGCCTGGGCTAGATGGGTGCTTGGGTGTCCTTTCCGTTGTTATCCTGTGGGCTCCTTTCTAGCCCATTTCCGTCTTGGCCGGGGCCTTCTTTTTCCTTGGGCTTTCTAGGTTACCTTTGAATATGTTGACAGGACTTAACCTTCCTGCCACAATTCTCGCCGATTCTTCTTCCTTTTCCTCCGGATCTGCTACCTCCATTCTTTTGTCAGCCCGGTCATTCGAGTTTTCTTCTTGATGTGACTCCTCCACCTCATTAGTGATCACTTGCAGAACCTCGAACCTCGTTCCCTTCTACGGTGTTTGTTCATCTGCCATCCCTTTCTCTGGCGGCCCCTTCTTCCTCCCTATCATTGCTATCGATTCCAAAGGCTCGAACTTGGGTTTGTATGGGCGTCTCCTTTCTGTTCTTTTCACCATCATCCACGGCCCAAAGTTTCCACTACCCTCCTGTATCTCGGCCTCATTTCGTGGCTCTCCCGTCTCTGTTCTTCCTGCACTCCCTTGTGCTACCTTTGATCCATTCCCCTCAAGCTGGACACTGCTTCTTTTCTCCGAAAAATCCTCTAATTTGTGCCTGTACTTTCCACATTCGAAGCATATCTGATGCAGTCCTTCATATTCTATTCTGAAGAGGTGCCTCTTTATCTGGAGCTTTGGGACTAACTTTCTTCTCAGGTCTATCTCTACGCTTATTCTGGAAAACTTTCCTCTCTCTATCCCCATCTCCTCCCCCACATCGGAGTTCATCTTTCTGAGGGTATGTGAATCAATCTTCAACGTCTTTCCCACCTTGTTTCCCAACCTCCATAGGAAGTGGTCATTGTAGTACTCAATCGGAAGCCATGGTATCCTTATCCACACTGCAATCTTCCTGAAAGTGTCAGCCTGAGGATTAAAGTTTGGTCTCCATCTTTGAACAATGAGGTAGTGATCTGCGATCATCCATGGTCCTTCATGGAGGGCAAAATCGTAGTCCTTGGCTTCACTGAATTTGGCTATGCAGTAGTCGTTACCTATGTCAATCATTCTCATTTCCCCTGTTGGATGCCATAGCCTCATCAACCTCTCTTTTAAATACCTATACCCGATCTTCCTGCCCATGAGTTTAATAACCAGGGCCTTCCTCCAAGGTTTATAGTATGCTCGTCTTTCCTCAGGGGTTAGGTCTATTATAGGGTACGGGTCCTTCTCCCTTTCCATATCATCCTCCATCCCCTCCTCCTCAGATTCATAATCCGACCATTCCTCCTCCAAGTTCGTTTCCCATAGCGGGGAGTTTTCCATCCCATTATATCCCAGTAATCTATCCCTGTAGGAGACTGCCTTACGGTTGCAGATACTAGGTTCTCCATGCTCTGAGGACATGGTTTGTTTACCGCGTTCAGCTTCCAGTAGTACATGGGTTTCCACATGCACCCCAATCTGGTCCCCCGACTTTCCTGTTTCTTCCTCCTCTTTTTCCTTCTCGCTAGCTCTTTCTTCCTCCTCCCCTGTTTCGTCCTCACCCATACAGTCGTCCATTGGTTCCTCTTCTCCAGCATTCGCTTTGATCTTTTTGTTGCTATGGTTCAGCTGATCTTCTTCTTCCCTGGTCAGTCTTCCCCCAGATGATTGATCCTCTGTACGCATCTCTCTCCTCTTAACTATTGGAGTGTGACTAAAAAAAATTACATTAGATTCAGATAAAAGTGAATAGCTTTTAAATTTTAAATTTTTGTAGGAAAAATATTTGATAATATTTAAATATTTAAATTATGTTGAAAATTTAGATTACATTTAGAGAAAAGTTTATAGAAAAAATATTTGACATTATTTAAATTTTTATTATATCCAGGGAAAAAAGACAAATTTTTATGAATTTTATATAAAAAATATTTGATAGTATTTTAAAAAATTGAATTAGATTGAAAGAAAAGTGAGTAACTTTTAAATTTTAAATATTTGTAGTTATTGGATAGTATTTCAGATTAGATAAAAAAATGATAAATTTAAAAAATAAATTGTAACAATATTTTTAGTGTGATCTTAATATTTTTATATTAAATTTTTTTAACTTATTATAGTAAATGATAATGAAAAGCAGGCAGGCTAGTAATAGTACAAAAATAATCAATTCTTGTTATCTGAAAATAAAACCTATTAAAAGAAAAAAAAAGCTGCTTGTATGGATTAAGAGAAAACTTGTGTTTTACGTTGTGTCCTATCTACCATATTGAATGCTACATTTATTTATTTATGGTATTTTTTTAAGAAATAATTCAAGTGATAAAAAAAGATTGTAGATAAAAGGTTTTACTCACAAAAGTAGTTTAGTTATTTTGTAATTTATTTATGAAAACAAATATTTCACTTCACAAATTTCAGCTATTATTTTATTTGATTACTTTTTTAGTTGTTCTACAAAGAGTGAACCTATAAATTAGCCTTTGAATTTATTAGGATCCTAATATTTAATCTTTGAAATTATGTCATTACATATTATAATTTTTAAATTTACCAAACATTTAACAACTTAATCTTTTTGTCATTTTGCTCTTCATCATTGTTAAAAAAAAATAGTGATTTGACCAATTAAGTATCCATTTAGTACGTCAAATCTAATGTAACACACCACATCAAGTTGCTGAGTTATTATTTCTTTAAGAAAAATGTCAAATTGCTCTATTAGTCACTTAACTTATTTTTTCATTTCGATCTAGTCCCTTAACTAATAAAAATTTCGCTAAAGTCTTTTAACTTTAAGAAAATTGTTACCTATACTCTAAACCATAAATCTTAAAATCTTAAATCTTAAGAATTAAATCTCAAAATCTTAAAACTCTAAATTCTAAATTTTAAACTTCAAATACAAAGTCCTAAAAATAAAACCTAAACTTTAAAATCTCAAAATCCAAAGCAAAAAACTTTAAACATCAAAACCTTAAAACTAAAAGCTATAAATTATAAACCATAAACCATTAAACATTGACCACCAAACCCTAAAGTCTCATACTTCCCATACTTCAAATCTCAAACCCTAAAACCTAAACCTCAAAACTTAAACCTTAAATCCCAAACCTCAAAACTCTAAAACCCAAACACAAACATCAAATTCAAAATCCTAAACCATAAACCTTAAATTTCAAAATTCTAAATACTAAAACACTAAACCCTAAAACACTAAACTCCAAATATGAAACTACCAAACCCTTCCTTCTAAAATTGTAAACCTCAAACTTTAAAATCCCAAAACACTAAGCTTTAAATCCCAAAAACAAACCTCAAAACCTCAAAACTCTAAATACCAATTCCTAAACTTCAAGGGGTTGTTTGGTTCAGAGGAGGGGAGGGGAGGGAAAATAAAATTTCTTTGTTTAGTTTAATTTAAGGGGAGGGAAAGGGAGGGACAATAAATTTTCTTTGTTTGATTTGTAAGGGAAGGGAGGAAAAATAAAATAATATGACCATTATACCCTTATTATTTTAAAAATAATTTTTTATATTAATATCTTTTATTAAAAATTTTGGTTGAAGACTCTTAAGTTTATTTTTTTATTAATATATATATATATATATATTGATATTTTTATCTTTTATTCAAAAAAAAGGGAGGACACTTTTGAAAAATTGAAGCCAGTGCCTTCCCTCCCCTCCAAATCCCCCCACTTTTGGAGGGGAGGGGTTTTGAGGGAGGGGAGGGATTTTGCCTCCCCATATTCCCTCCCCTCCCCTCCAAGATATTCAACCAAACTTCTCCTCCCCTCCCTTCCCCTCCTCTCCCCTCCAACCAAACACACCCTAAACCTCAAAACTTTAAATATCAAATCTCCAAACTCCAAACATAAAACCTTAGACTTAAAACTCCAAACCCTAAACCTCAAACTTCAAAACTTCAAAACTTAAAGCTCTAAACTCCAAACCCTAAAACCCATATCCCAAACCTCAAACTTCAAAATACTAAAAACTCTAAATCTCAAAACACTAAAACCTCAAAAGCCCACACCCTAAACTTAAAAACTAAAATCTCCAAATCTCAAAACCCACAACCTAATCCCCTAAACCCTAAATATGTCAACCCCAAACCCTAAAATTGCAAAACCTAAACCTCAAAATCCCAAAACCCCAAACTCAAAGTGCTAAAACCCTCAACTCCAAATTTCAAACCTAAAAACAAAAATTTCAAAGTCCTAAACCTTAAATCTCAAACCCCAGAACTAAAAATCCCCAAAACATAATATTCCAAACCTAAAACCTCAAACCCTGAATACCAAACATCAAACTCCTAAAGCCTACACCTCAAAATCCCAAAACACAAACCCTAAACATCAAAAATCCAAACCATAAACTCTAAATCCTAAACCTTAATGTGTATATTGAAAAAAATAAAAATAAAGATCAAATACATGTTAGGGTTTAGGTTTTTAAGATCTAAGATTTAGTGTTTTGGGTTTTCGGCTTTAGGTTTATGGTTTTTGAGGTTTACGGTTTGTGGTTTTGGGGTTTGGAGGTTTAAGATTTGAGTTTTGGGGTTTGAATTTTAGGGCTTTGGGATTTAAGATTTGGAGTTTTGGATTTTTTGGTTTGGGGTTAGAAAGTTGAGGTTTAGAGTTTATAATTTTGGATTTTGGTGTTCAAGATTTTAGATTTGGAGTTTGGGTTTTAGGGTTTAGGTTTAGATTTTTGATTTTGTGTTTTGGGGTTTATGGTTTTAATGTTTAGGAATTAGGGTTTTGGGATTTTGAGATTTGAGATTTTCAGTTTTAGGGTTTGGAGTTTGGTAGTTTGATATTTGAACTTTAAGATTTTGGGATTTGAATTTTAGGGTCTTGAGATTTGCAATTTAGAGTTTTAAATTTTACAATTTGGTGGGTGGGGTTTTGGAATTTAGGATTTTTTGGTTTAGCGTTTATCACTTTGGGTTTTGGAGTTTTGTGGTGTAAGGTTTAGTGTTTGGACTTTCGGGTTTTAGTGTTTGAGATTTGCAATTTGGGATTTTAAATTTTGTGTGTTTTGGGTTTAGAGTTTATTTTTTTGAGTTTTGAGATTTGGGGTTTAGGGTTTTGGAGTATGCAATTTTTGGATTTGGTTTAGGGGTTTGATATTTGGGGTTTAGGATTTAGGGTTTAAAGTTTAAGACTTTGGGTTTTAGTAAACTTTGGGTTTTTAAGTTTTAAGGTTTATGGTATAGGATTTTGAGTTTTGTTATTTGAGATTTAGGGTTTGCGGTTTAAGGTTTACGATTTTGGATTTTGAGTTTTAGGATTTATTTAGGATTTTAAAATTTAGAATTTTAGATTTTGATGTTATGAGTTTTGGACTCTTCAAGTTTAGGGTTGATAAATGGCTCTGAATTTTGGTGTAGAGATGGGGAGGTAAAGGAGGAAGATGATGGTTTGTTGACAAAAGGGTCCATGGTGCAAACAAGAATGAAAATCCTAATTCCTAAAGATAGATGTAGAATCAAAATGCCATTTTTTGGCAGAGTCCAACATCTAAAAAATCTCTAATAGTGCTTTATAGGAGAGATAGAGGTGGGATATAGAAGTAGAGGCATTGATTTATGGTACAAGAAGAGTATGAGAAGAAGAAAGCAATTTACAAGTGAGGTGAAGAGCATAAAGTGGGCGAGTGAAAATTTTGATATTTTATTAATTTTTTAATATATTTCTTGTACAATCAGGTATAATCAGGTGAGGGTGGCCTAATTAAGTGAGTATACCAAACATATAATAAAGATAAACAATATTGTATAAACTTATACAATCAACTTTTATACGATGCACTAAATAGACCTATATATAAAAGGGATCACGATGACACTTATCCACGTTAGAGTAAGTTTCAGTAGAAGATGATTTGTTTGCCATAACAGAAACTTGAAGTTACAAAATGAGCAATGAGAAAGGGAAAGAAAGGGAAAAAAGTGGGGATGGACCATGTCTCTAAGGTGGCTTCTAAAGTGTTGCCATGTGTACAACTAGTTGGTTATGTCAGCATTTTTTAATAGCTTGGATGGATATTTAATGTTACGAGCCAATTAAAAAAAGATTGAAATTACAAGAATTCAATTCAAAACTTTTAAACAATAAGGACCAATTGAAATTAAACTATAAGGACTTATTTAGGAATTAATTAAAATTATAAGGACCAACTGAATAATTAAATGTTTTATTTACTTTTATATTTCTCTCATTTTTTGTTTAAAATATAGATATATAAAAATAATAAATAACACTAACCTCACCTGACGTTTAGTTAAATTACATTAGACTATTTCTTTGTTTTAAAAATAACAATTTGTCTCCTGAGGTTTGAAAGACAATTTTGCCCTTGTGAAATTCACAAACCTTCTACATATTTGTTTATTTCTCTTAGCATCCAAAAAAAAAAAATTATGCCCTTTAACATTTTTCTACGCTTATGTTTGGCAATTAATTGGTTATTTCTTTCTTATTGTTGCATAATAGGAAATTCTCTTATTTGCAAAGTGTTTGTTATAAATACATAATTCTATCAAAATAGGCTACAGCTCGCAGGTTGGCCCATCTATTCGACAAGCTTGAGTTTAGAACAATAAGCCTGTTTAAAATGGGCCAAATGGGTTTCGACAAACATCATGGGCCAGAGCAAAAATTATAAAAAAATAATTAAAAATAGACTAAACGAATGACAGACACGCCAGGCTACAAGCCCACACATTTATGGCCTATTTAAATAAAAAATTATTTTTATATTTTATTACATTTTTTTGTTGATATATACTTATATTATTGTTATTATAATTATTTAAGTAAATACATAATTTAGTCTCTGAATTTACTAGGTTATTATACTTTAATCCCTGAATTTAAGTCATTGTATAGTTTAGTCCCAAAATTTACTAAATGTCATATAATTTAATTATTTAGCTATCTCTACATTAATTGCTTGTTGATATGGCACGTTAAATGCCAACTAATCATGCCATATCAGCATTGAATCAGGTTAAAAAATAGAGTAAATATACAATTTAATTGTTAAATTTATTAGATCCTTACAATTTAGTCATTAAATTAAGTCATTGTACACTTTAATTCTTGAATTTACCAAGGGTCAAACAATTTAGTCATTTTATTATTTTCACACTAACTCATTGTAATGTAGCTCATTACATCAATGCCGACTCCGTTTTAAAAAAATTTCAAAATACTTCATTTTTCACTATATTTTTTCCCTTCTCATGAAAAATTCTATTTTTTTTTGTCTTCAACTAACAACGCTGTGAAACATCCACTTACTACGAAATTATTCTAATAAGTTTTTGATGATTAAAAATAGGAAAGTTATTCTAAAATTTGTGATATTAACAATCATGAATGGTTAGCTTGACGCTTTATATTTTTTTGCTATATGAAGATGCCACGATTTCAATATTTTTAATCCCTTATTGTTCAGTGTTATGCTAGTTTTTATAATTGTTGCTCTAATTCAAGTATTTTAATACAGAAATATTTCTAATTAATATTTATTAGTTAGCCTTCATGATTGTTTTTAAATGTTGTGTATTTTAATAAGATACTTCTTTCTTTGCAGATCTTTTTGCTTGAGATATATCATTTCTTTTCCTTTAAGGATTGGGAAAAATGTGCTTTAACTTATAGAATATATTGTCACTCTATGTAACATCCCTAATTTTGTTTCATTTATTAATAAAGGTACATAAATATTTAATGTAACATCTCTAATTTCGTTTCATTTATTAATAAAGGTACATAAATATTTAATTAAGAAAATAAAATTTATTAGACAATTTTTAGATATTTAAGGAAATATAATCCTTAGAAATTCTTCACCTTATGTGTATGCATAGAAAATATTTCTAACATTAAGAGAATAGGTAAAGAGAGAAAACCTAATAGAAAAATTTAAAAATAACATACTAAATAAAGGCAAAATTCTTGGGTAAGGAAGATAAATTTTTGTGAAGTAAGTAAATGTCTTAAAATTTCAAGAAGATTGGATTCGGGTAATTTTTTCTAATTCAAGAGTTAGAGTTACTAAGTTTAACATCTCTACCCATAAATTGGACTATCACCTATGGAAACTTCATATATAATTTTCTCACTTCATTTGAATTTCTAGCAAGCTAATAGGATAGCCCAAGTTAGAAATAAAATATAGACTTGAACTAAGATATAGAAGTTAGACCGATAGCCCAAAAATCATGAAAAAAAGCTTAACAATATCTTTTTTTGAAGAAAAGAATTCACTAAGTGAGTTAGGGAGATCTTTAGGTAGGCTTAACAATATCTCTTTTTGAAGAAAAGTTTTGAAATTTGTAACATTTATATGAGATTTTGATTTTAGAACTTCGATAAAATTTATAATATTTGCTACTTTGATGATTGGTTATAGATGTTACTATATCATGTTGCATGTTATTTTGCATATGATAGATGATTTGAACATTTCGGTTGGTGTGGAATGTTTTGCATAGGTATGGCTATGGGTGGTAAACTTTTATGATTTTTATGCTGATATTTTTTATATTTGAATGTGGTGAAAATTTGATGGAATATGATTAGATATAAAGAAAATGGAAGAGGATGTAATATACTGATGAGCTAAAACCTTAGGAAAGGTTTGGTTAGGAAATTGAATTTTAGAGTAACTAAGGAAACTTCTGTTTTTGAAATTCTTTGAAGAATCGGTTAGGAATTAAAAGAACTTGTTAACATAAAAAATGTAGATCTATATCTCACAAATTTTTAGCCACTGGAATCACTTAATTTGGAGTTTAGATAAGGGAGATATTACCCGATATATAAGCAGAGGTCAGAAACTAGCTAACGAGGGAAGAATCTGTTAAGTATGCTTCTGTATTTAAATTTTTGGGCAAAATCTGTAGGGAATTAAATGAAATTGTTAACGTAATAAATATAGATATATGTATCATGGATCTATAGACTTTGAAATCACTTAATTTAGAGTCCATATGAGAGATATATGACTGATTAATGAGTAAAGATCAGAATTTGTCTAGAATCTAGGGTGGTAAATATAAGCGTTTTTGTTTTCGATTTTCTAGGAGTAATTAGTAAGGACTATTAAGAAATGATAAACATGAAAGTTATATATAATTATCTTATCATTTTATAGGTTTTAGAATCATTTCAATTAGAATTCGTATGAGGGAGATATGGTCTGATTAGTAAGTAGAGGTTTGAACCTACCTGAGAAGAAATAACATTGAATTTGAGGGAGTAGTAACACCATAATTACTTAAGATTTCACTAAAATGTTCAACATAAGGGTTTTAGATGATTGTCTTATCTTTCAATTGACACCAAAATCACCTCAATCGAATTTAAAATGAGGGTGTTATGTTATATTTAGTGAGAGAGGAAAATAATATTTAAAAAAGAAGAAAATCTTTTAAATGAAAATAATAAATGACTAGTGTATGCCATAGCCATTGCCATTACATGAACTCCTTACCATCTTAAGTGTGTAATTTTGATATAGAAATATTTTATAAAATGACATTTGAAACGATTATGTTCACGGCATGATTACCAATGATTTTTGGTAATGATTATTTTGATGAAAAATTATGGCATGTGAGTATAATGAACATACTTGTTATTGAAATCATATTTTTGGCTATTAATGTGAAAAGAAAAGAAAAGAAAAGAAAAGAAAAGAAAAGAAATGAGTATGGTCACATGGCGGTCCATGTGGTGCACCAGTAGGGGATGCCTTACCTTCGGCTATGATTATGTTAATGAGAAAAGAAAGTGTGCTATGTCGAACGAAGCGAGAAAAACCCGTACCGGAGAGTAGAAAGTACTCATCATGACCGAGATAACTTGATATGAAAATAAGTTGATAGCCATATTATGTTATTTTGAAAAATAGTTATTCATGCCATACATGTTATAATTGTACGATTTTTATGTGCATAGATAAAGTGCATTCATGTGACCTAAAAATATTTGCTGTAGTTTATACAGATGAACATGACATGATGAGCTATATTGATGATAATTATGATTTATTGTTGAACCTACTGGGATTTAATTCTCACTATATTTTCATATCATGTTTAGAAAACTAAGTTATATAGATATTCTCTATGACCGGCTTTTAGCGTATGTTGGGTCGAGTTGGCTAAGATCCTGGTGAAGGTGTAACCACCTGCACCCATATCTCCAGAACTAGTCAATATGGACGAATAAAATGTAGACTTATATATATATATATGTATATATGTAAAAAAATATGGAGTTGTTACATAGTTGGTATCAGAGTAGGTCGATTCTAGATTACCAGTGGGTGGACGGTTTTATGAATCAATCTTATAGTGTCTTGAGTATGTTGTGATTATGCTGTGTAGGGGATCAATGAATTCATATAGGTAAGAAATTACTAGTGTTTCCTATCTATATGTCGAGGTGGTGTTATGACTGCTGTTGAATATTTTTGAAACAAACTATTGGGCTTTATCACCTTAATATCAGCATAACTTTATTTTTGTCATAGTAGAAAATGGCATCAACAAGGAGGAATCCAGCAAACAATACGGAGGAAACCCTGCATAACCTTGCCACGACAATTTGAGACCAAGTCATAACCACAAACCAAATTCTACAATACCTCCAGAATGGTGAGAATAGTGCTAATAACTGGATGGCAAGGAATGATAACTGCATATTTGAGTTCTTAAGGACTAGACCACCTTCTTATCAAGGTGGCTTTGACCCGATTGTAGCTGAAAGGTGGATAAAGGAACTGGAGAAAATCTTTGAAGTGATGGGTTGTACTGAGGAGCAGCAAGTTATCTTCGCTGCATATATGCTGAAAGATGAAGCAGAATGTTGGTGGCGTAGAGTTAGAGAACTTGTAGCTCACCAAAGAAGACAGATCACTTGGCAGGTGTTCAAAGACACCTTTTTGGAAAAGTACTTCCCAAGTACTGTACAAACAGAGAAAGATATTGAATTTCTCTAACTTAGGCAGGGCATCATGGCCGTAGACTAGTACATCGTGAGGTTTGAGGAGTTGTCTAAGTTCTCCTCTTATCTGTGATTTAACCCCGATGAAGCATGGCATGCTGTTAAGTTCGAAGCAAGATTGAATCTGGAGATAAGGAATGCTATTGTAGCTATGGAGATCAGGGAGTGTACCTCTAATAAATAAATGCAGACTCTTGGAGAAAAGCTTGAGGGAAGTGGCGAATGAGAAAAAAAGACAAAACTTCTGAAAAAGGAAGAACGGGCCACAAAACTCTTACGAAAATGTGAGAGGAAACAGACAGGGTACTAGCAAGAGGCCAATGACCGCAAGTCCCCAACCCTTCTAATAGAACTTTTTTACAGTCAAGTGTACTAAGTGTGGACGTATGTATGGTAACCAGACATGCTACATAGGATTAGATGTTTGTTTCAATTGCGGACAGAAGGGTCATTTTACAAAGAACTACCCACATAATTTGGGGAAGCAGCCAAAATAGAGGCCTCAGTTGAAAGGAAGTGTTTTCACCCTAAGCGGCCAAGAGGCAGCTTAATCCCTCGAAATGATTCAAGGTACATGTTATATCTATAGATTTTCTCTTATGGTATTATTTGACTTTGGTGCTAGTCATTCATTTATATCGAAAGAATGTATTAGGGAGTTTTAGCATCCTATTTCTGAAACCCCCTATGGGCTATCTATAGTAACTCCCATAAGGGAAATGGTCTTAACTTCCTCTGTATGTGAAGACTGTCTGGTCACCATCTAGGAGAAAACTTTTTCTGTAGACCTTATTTGTCTACCTTTAAGAGGTATTGATGTCATTTTAGGGTTAGACTGGATGTTTAGAAATTGGGTCTTGCTAAATTGTTGCATCAAGATTGTTGAATTTCTACCTCTTACTTCAGAAGAGGAGATGCAGTTATTAATGCTTAATGCCAATTAAGTCAATAGGGAGTTAAAGAATGGAGTACTTGGATACATTCTTTTGTATTTATCAAACCTATAAGTCGAACCGAAACTTGATGAAATCCTAATAGCCAATGAGTTTCCTCAAGTATTTCTATAAGATATTTCAGGCTAACCTCCTAAGAGAGAGATAGAGTTCTCTATTGATCTATTATCAGAGACAGGGTCTATCTCTATTGCACCTTATAGAATGGCCTCGAAGGAACTACAGGAACTCAAGAAACAGTTGGAAAAACTGTTAGACAAGCAATTCATTAGACCAAGTGTATCACTTTAGGAAGCTCCTATGTTGTTTGTTAAGAAGAAAGATGGAAGCTTGAGACTATGCATAGACTACAGACAGTTGAATAAGGTGACTTTAAAAAATAAGTATCATCTCCCAGTGATAGATGATTTATTAGATCAACTAAAGGGAACTTCTATCTTTTCTAAAATTGACTTGAGATTGAGATACCATCAAATTAGGATCAAGGAGGAGGATGTACCAAAAACAGTCTTCAAGACTAGGTATAGACATTATGAGTTTCTCGTAATGCCTTTCGGGTTAACAAATGCACTTGTAATTTTCATGGATTACATGAATCGTATTTTTTGACCCTACCTAGATCAATTTGTGGTAGTGTTCATTGATGATATCTTGATATATTCTAAGAATGAGAAAGAACATGAAAAACATCTCCGAATCGTGCTGTAAGTGCTGAAATAGAAAAAGTTGTATGCCAAATTGGAGAAGTGTGAATTTTGGTTGTTAGAGATAAAAAAATTCTCGGACTTGTCATTTCTAATAAAGGGGTAGCCATAGACCCTAGCAAGAAGAAAGCAGTGATTCAGTGGAAAAGACCAAAGATGGTTACAGAAGTCAGAAGTTTCTTAGGTTTGGCAGGATACTACAGGAGGTTTATACAAAACTTTTTTTGTATAGCCTTACCATTGACTAAATTGACCAGGAAAGGAAGTCCTTTTAAATAGACTGATCAATGTGAAGGTAGTTTTCAAGAGCTTAAGACAAGAATGACTACTTCTCCTGTTTTAATTATTCTAGACCTTGTAGGACATTTTGAAGTGTATAGTGACACTTCAAAGAAAGGGTTAAGGTGTGTGCTAATGTAAGACAAGAGAGTAGTTGCTTACGCCTTTAGGCAACTAAGACCCCATGAAGGAAATTATCCAACCCATGATTTTGAATTGGCAGCGGTGGTGTTTACCTTAAAGATTTGGCGACACTATTTGTATGGTGCAACATTTGAAGTATACTGTGATCATAAGAGTCTTAAGTACTTTTTTGATAAGAAGGAGTTAAATATGAGGCAACGAAGATGAGTATAATCCTTAATGACTACAAGTTTGAGATAAAATATCATCCAGGAAAGGAGAATGTTATAGCTGATGCCTTGAGTCAAAAATATCTGCATATAGGTGGGATGATGGTGTATGAGATGCAGATGCTAGAAGAATTTCAAATTTTGAAGCTGGACACTACTTTTACCCTAAAGAAGCTAATCATCAATGGGTTGAGTATAGAGTGTGACCTTAGAACCCAGGTTAAAGAGGCTTAAGTTCATGACCAATGCGTATAGGATCATAATGATTAGGATGATTTTTTTATCTCAGAAGATGGAGTAATTATGTATCAAGGAAGGGTCTATGTTCCTCACGAACGAGAGTTGAGGACTAAGATCCTGCAGGAAGCACATCAGAGTAAATACATTAAATATGAGGCAATGAAGATGGGTATAATTCCTTAATGACTACAAGTTTGAGATAAAGTATCATCCAGGAAAGGCGAATGTTGTAGCTGATGCCTTGAGTAAAAAATCTCTGCATATAGGTGGGATGATGGTGTATGAGATGTAGATGCTAAAAGAGTTTTGAAATTTGAAGCTGGACACTACTTTTACCCTAAAGAAGCTAATAATCAATGGGTTGAGTATAGAGTGTGACCTTAGAACCTAGATTAAAGAGCCTCAAGTTCATGACCAATACTTACAGGATCATAATGATTAGGATGATTTTTCTATCTTGGAAGATGGAGTAATCATGTATCAAGGAAAGGTTTATGTTCCTCAAGAACGAGAGTTGAGGAATAAGATTCTGCAGGAAGCACATCAGAGTAAATACATTGTCCATCCTGTATCCACTAAAATGTACCAGGATTTAAAGAGGATGTATTGGTGGCATGGGATGAAAAAATAAATTTTTGAGTTTGTGGCAAAATGTCTAATTTGTCATAAGGTGAAGGTAAAGCATCAAAAGCCAGCAGAATTTTTATAACCTCTTGAGATCCCTAAATGGAAACGGGACAGTATTTCGATGGACTTTGTGGTGGGTTTACCTAAGACTTCAGTTGGACATGACTCTATTTGGGTAATAGTTGATAGATTAACCAAATCTGCTCACTTTTTACCTATTAAAATTAACTATTCACTGAACAAATTAGCCCAATTGTATATCCAAAAAATAGTTAGACTGCATGGAATTCCCTTAATTATTGTTTTTGATAGAGATCCGAAGTTCACATCGAGGTTTTGAAAGGCGTTACAGGAAACTTTTGGAACCCAGTTGTGGTTCAGTATTGCCTACCATCCTCAGAATGATAGGTAGAGAGAACGGACCATTCAAACTCTAGAAGATATGTTTAGGGCTTATGTGATAGAGCAAGGTAAAGGATGGGATAAGTACTTACCTTTAGTGGAGTTTGCTTATAATAATAGCTATCACTCTAGTATTAAGATGACTCCCTACGAAGTTTTATACAGTAAGAAGTGTCGATCTCTACTATGTTGGTTTGAGGTAGGAGAAAAGAATTTTCTAGGTTCTGATCTAGTTCAACAAACCACTGAATGAATCAGGATGATACGAGACAAAATACTTACAGCTCAAAGTTGGCAAAAGAGTTACTATGATAAGAGACATAAACCTCTGGAGTTTGGGGATGGAGACCATGTATTTCTGAAACTTTCCCACACTACTAGAGTTGGTAGGTCCCTCAAAACTAGAAAGGTAAGTCCGAAATTTTTAGGACCCTACCAAGTTTTGAAGAAAGTGGGGACGTCAGCATATGAAGTTGCCCTCCCACCTAATTTTTTAAATCTGCATAAGTTCTTTCATGTATCATAGCTCCGGAAGTATCTTCCAGATTCATTACATGTAATACGGGATGAATCAATCTAAATAAAAGAGAACATGGCATACCAGCTAGTACCAGTATCCAAATTGGACAACGATGTGAAGGAATTAAGGAATAAGATCATTCCCTAGGTCAAGGTGTTATGGGAAGGTTTGACTCCGGAAGAAGCAACTTGGGAGCCGGAAGAAGTCATGGGGAAGAAATATCCGCAATTGGTCTTATTAGGTAATTTCTGAAATTTTGAGGACAAAATTTCTTTTAGGGGAAGAAAAATGTAACATCCATAATTTTGTTTCTTTTATTAATAAAGGTACATAAATATTTAATTAAGGAAATAAAATTTATTAGACAATTTCTAGATATCTAAGGAAATATAATCCTTAGAAATTCTTCACCTTATGTGTATGCAAAGAAAATGTTTCTAACATCAAGAGAATAGGTAAAGAGAAAAAACCTAATAGGAAAAATTTAGAAATAACATACTAAATAAAGGCAAAATTCTGGGATAAGGAAGATAAATTTTTGTGAAGTAAGTAAAGGTCTTAAAATTTCAAGAAGATTAAATTCGGGTAATTTTTCCTAATTCAAGAACTAGGGTTACTAAGTTTAACATCTCCACCCATAAAGTGGGCTTTCATCTATGGACACTTCATATAGAGTTTTTTCACTACACATGAATTTCTAGCAAGCCAATAGGATAGCCCAAACAAGAAATAAAATATAGACTTGGATTAGGATATAAAAGTTGGACCGATAGCCCAAAAATCATGAAAATGTGACCAAGCCCTTCATGAAAGGTAGAATTTCAGCCAAAACAAAAGAAATGGGTAAGAATGAGCCTAAATCCAAAAAGGAAAAATAAGAATCATGTGAGGAAATAGTAGTATAATAATAATCAAGATTAGGTCATATAGCATTAAAACAAAACATCTATATCCTACATTCATAATTTCAACAATTAGGTAATAATACATGGCATTAAGACAAAACATCTATATCCTATATTCATAATTTCAACAAGTGGGTAATGATACATAGCATTATGACAAAACATCCTTATTCTACATAAATCATTTCAGCCAAGCAAGGGAGACTTGATGGCTGAAAATTTGCCACCTAGAAAGGCAAACCTATCATACTTGAGTGAGACAAAAGAAAAAAGAAATGAATCAATAAATCAAAAGGACCGTGTCCATTGTCCTAAGAATATTTTATCATGATTTTCAAAATAAAAATCTCCTTTTGCTATGCATATCTTGACTAAGGGAGAGGAAGACAAAAACATGAGTTATTTTTCTCCAAAAAAACAACTAAGTGCATCCTAATTGTGATAAGGTAGACCCATGATCATGAAAGGTGAACCACTTGATAGTTTATTTAAGCAAAACTCACCCTTATAACATTATAATTTCGTCCAAGTGAGGGAGAGGAAAAATAGAAGTAAGGTAGAGTGAGGAAAGGAGAGAAAGAGAGGAGAAGAAAGTAAGGAAGAAGAAGGAGAACTCTAGAGCACTAAGTACTCAAGGTAAGTTAGCTTAATTTCCACTTGAATCCATCTTTTCTCTTCATCCTTGTGGTTCAAAAACTCACTCTTCTTCTCTTATTTAAAATGCTAGAAAAGCTAAGGGAAGGGAGAAATCTTGCGACTTTCTTCAAGAGGAAACAAGAAAAAGAATTCATTAAGTGAGCTAAAGAGATCTTTAGGTAGGTTTAACAATATCTCTTTTTGAAGAAAATTTTTAAAATTTGTAACATTTATATGAGATTTTGATTTTAAAATTTTGATAAAATTTAAAATATTTGCTACTTCGATGATTGGTCATGGATGTCGCTATATCATGTTACATGTTATTTTGCATATGATGGATGTTTTGAAGATGTCGGTTGGTGTGGAAAGTTCTGCATAGGTATGGCTATGGGTGGTAAAATTTTATGATTTTTATGCTGATATTTTGTATATTTGATTGTGGTGAAAAATTGATGTAGTATGATTAGATGTAAATAAAATGGAAGAAGATGTAGTATAATGATGTACTAAAACCTTAGGAAAGGTTTGATTAGGAAACTAGATTTCAGAGTAACTAGGGAGGCTTATGTTTTTAAAATTCTGGGAAGAATAGGTTAGGAATTAAAAGAAATGGTTAACATGAAAAATATAGATCTATGTATCATGAATTTTAAGCCACTGGAATCACTTAATTTGGAGTCTAGATGAGGGAGATATTACTCAATATGTAAACAGAGGTCAGAAACTAGCTAAGTAGGGAAAAATCTTTTAAGTATGCTTCTATATTTAAATTTCTGAACAAAATTTGTAGGGAATTAAAGGAAATTGTTAATTTAGAGTCTATATGAGAGAGATATGACTGATTAATGAATAAAAATCAGAATCAGTCTAGAATCTAGGGTGGTATATATAAGCGTTTTTGTTTTCGATTTTTTGGGAGTAATAAGTAATGAATATGAAGAAATGATAAATATGAAAGTTGTATATAAGTGTCTTAGTGTTTTAGAATAATCTTAATTAGAGTTCGTATAAGTGAGATATGGTTCGATTAGTAAGTAGAGGTCTGAACCTACCCGAGAAGAAATTACATTGAATTTGAGGGAGTCGTAACACCATGATTACTTAAGATTCACTAAAATGTTCAACATAAGGGTTTTAGAGGATTGTCTTATCTTTCAATTGACATAGATCACCTCAATCGAATTTAAAATGAGGGTGTTTTGCTCTGTTTAGTGAGAGAGAAAAATAATATTTAAAAAAGAAGAAGAATATTATAAATGAAAATAATAGATGTCTAATATATGCTATAGCCATTGCCATTGCTTGAACTCCTTATCATCTTAAGTGTGTAATTTTGATATGAAAATATTTTATGAAGTGATATTTGAAATGATTATATTCATGGCATGATTACAAATGATTTTTGGTAATGATTATTTTGATGAAAAATTATGGCATGTGAGTATAATGAACATACTTGGCTATTAATGTGACAAGAAAAGAAAAGAAAAGAACACGGTCACATGGCGGTCCGTGTGGTGCACCAGTAGGGGACGCCTTACCATCAGCTATAATTATGTTAATAAGAAAAAAAAGTGTGCCATGTCAGACGGAGTAAGAAATGCCCGTACCGGAGAGTAGAAAGTACTCACCTTGACCGGAGTAGCTTGATATGAAAATAAGGTGATAACCATCATATGATATTCTGAAAATAGTTATTCATGCCATACATTTCATAACTGTACGATTTTCATGTACATAGATAAGGTGCATTCATGTGACCTAAAGATATTTGCTGTAGTTTATACATAGGAACATGACATGATGAGTTATATTGATGATAATTATGATTTATTATTGAACCTACTGGAATTTAATTCTCACTATATTTCCATATCATGTTTAGAAAATTAAGTTATGCAAATATTTTCTATGATCGGCTTTTAGCGTATGTTAGGTCGAGTTGGCTAAGATCCTGGTGAAGGTGCAACCACCCGCACTCATATCTCTAGAATTGGTCAATATGGACAAATAAAATGTAGACTTATATGTGTTTAATTTTTGTACAGATATTTTGATTAATAATGTGTATGTAAACCTAGAATTGTATAAGTGTTAAATGGTATTTCATAAACCTTAAGTATGTTTGGTTAATTTAATTGAATATTGTCATAATTTAAATAGTTAGAAGCAAAGATGTAATGACTTCATGAAATTTTAGAAATATATATATATATGTGTGTGTGTGTGTGTGTGTGTGTGTAAAAAAAATGGAGTTGTTACACTCTATTACTAAATAGTTGATAGAATGAAGAAATTTTGCATTGAATTATAAATAGATTTATGATGGTCTCTTTTTATTTGAACACTTCTATGGTTTCCATTGTCGCGCAAAACGAATGCAATGGTTAGTTCAACAATTTGAAACAAATAACATTATATGAGGTTGGGAGAACAATTTCGTTTCAAAATTTTATGGATGAGTTAATATTGATGTGGCATGATTAGTTAGTATTTAACATGTCATGTAAACACTTAATATGTTGCATCAACAAACAATTAAGATAAAAATAATGGAAGGACAAAATTATTTGATGTTTGAAAAATTTGAAGATTAAATTGTGTAATGACATAAATTTAAGGATTAAATTGTAGGGATTTAATAAATTTAGGGACTAAATTGTGTATTTACTCTTTTTTTAAAAAAAAGCTGAATCAATACTGATGTGGTATAATTAGTTGGCATTTAATGTACCACGTAAGTACTTAATGGGCCACATCAACAAGCAATTAGTGTAGAAATAACGGAAGGACTAAATTGTCTAATGTTTGGTAAATTTAGGGACTAAACTGTACAAAGACTTAAAGTCAGGGATTAAAGTATAATGACATAATAAATTTAGGGACTACATTATGTATTTACTATAATTTTTATATGGTACATTTCTTCAATATAAAAATATATCTTACGCTACACGTTTTTTGATATTTGATTTATGTGTAATTAATTTATTGTAGTTGAAATTTTTAACTATATTAGGTTTCTAAACTAGAAGTTTTGCTTGTTGCACTTTTACTGCATATACATTTATATTTGTTTCAAAGATTTTGATTTCACTATAATTTTCACAAAATAACTCAAACTTACTCTTCAAAAACTTCATGTTAATCATTAACATCTTTATTTATATAGGAGCATATATATATATCTTATTCATTGATTTTGACTTTAATTAATAGATAAAAATATTTTACTTTGTCCTAACATTTTACTTTGAACAATCATCTTTAAGTATACATATATATAATTGTGGTGAAAGAAATGTAACTGATGCATTTCCTTAAGCCAAGAAATGGAGTGTTTGGCGAAAGTAAGGATCGTCTTGAAAATTCAATGGATATTTGATCGCCACGAGTTGCCTTGATAAGATCGAATTCAGTTCTTTGCCTAAGAACCAAGGAAAACTCCCACTTTAGGAGAAAACTTCATCTTTTATTAATCATCAAAATCTCCGAATTACATAAACATAAAGAACCCTTATATAGTCAAACAATTCTAAAACTAGTAGAAAATCCTAAAACTCCTAATTGAACTTTGAAAAGAATATGACCCAAACAACATTAGGTATTTGGTTCAACTAAACTAACAAAAATAAACTCATAATTCAACTAATATTTGGCCAGCATAAAGAATGGGCCCAGATACTGATAATATCCAGAAGAAAGTGTCACGGCTTCAATTTAAAGGAACACGATTGTCACGAGTAGCAGTTAACTTTATCCTTATTCTATAGCATAATTACTTCAAATATATCACATATCAAGAATAATAACATATGCTTACAAGTTCTCCAATATAACCAAATATACATGTCAAGTCTTTATACATATATTACAACAGAATTAAGGATCCTGCTTGTGGCGTTTAGAGCATATTTTAGAATACAAGTACAAAATAATTTAAAATACTATGAGGCTAAGAAGCAACGTAGGCTCACCTAGATAGTATAACACCTAGTTGATGACGTAGCTGTAGGACCAAATTCTATATCCTTATCTGAAAAAAAATATAAGTATCGTGTAGTGAGTTTGACAACTCAGTGAGTAGATAATACCTGCTATGACCTCTTAGGTCAACATATGGATGTACTCATTTCAAAATCTGTCACATAGAAAATATAGTTTGGAAGTACATCCATATGGGACCCGCATTTTAAATATTCTCAAAAAAAAGATATTCAGATATCTAAAATCATATACTATACTATACTATATGATAGTTTAACAAATATTTTTATGTATCAAAATATTTCACATGAAAATATTAGGAGGATCCCATATTAAAACCACCATATCAGAGTTCAAGCCCTTCCGTACATTGGTGGTGTAGAATTTGCCTATACTTAACATCCTAGCTAATAAGGTTTACCGTACCACCATTCAAGAGGACACGCGAAGGGACTTTAATATGGGCAACTTCCCAAGCACACAACAAGGGAGGGAAAATCACATATCATATAGTCGGCATCTCACATAGATAGGAGGTATCCCGCTCTCCTTCACATATAATATCTCGTGTGTTGGCCGTCACACGAGACTAGCACCACCTTTGTTAGTTGAGGTATAAAGGTGCATCAGGGATAACATCGCCTGCTGTTAGCAAACAGTGTTTTCAAAAGGATTCCTCCACAAAAATTATATTTGCATATATGCCATATCATTCAAAACAGAGGTTTTAGTATAATATAGAATTTTCAATTTCAGTACAATTCTTCTGTCAGAAACTTCCCAATCAGGGTAATCACATGTACATGCCCGTTTACAAGGCAATCTTATAGCTTTACATAGCAATACCACATGCACAATATATTTCCTTTACCATATAATGAGAAATACAATTTAAAATTACATATTCAATGAGTTCAAAAATTTATTTTCAAAACTATACTCTTCTTGAACTATATACCAGATTGTAACAATGCAGATAATTTAATCTATTTCAGATACATATAAAAGTATAAATAACTTGTAAACATAATCAATTATCCATTTAAAGTTCAAGAAGAGCATATGGTAAGTCATAAAAAGAATTATCTACTCACAGGGTAAGGGTCCCAAATTAGACAGCCCTAAAATGTACTTTTCCAATCCAAGTGTGACTAAATAGACCTAAAAAATGAGTCTGGAGGATCTAAAAATCTAGAAAATGACTTTGAAAACCCAGTCAATTGATGGAGTACTATTAATGCCGAAAAATACAGTTCACACATTATTCTGGCACTGTTCACAATTACTGTTCACCGAAGAACAATTTGAAAAATTAGAGCACCAAATCACGTTTTTTACCGTCAAGTTTATCATACAACCAATACTCTATATCCTTAACAAAATCCCTAACTTGAAAGCTTGAAAAACCATAAAAAATTCAGCATTTTAGAAAAATTTCCTATAAGTTACTATTCATAATTTTTCGGTGAAATTTTGGTGAACTTCTGATGAAATTGATCGGTGGGTTTTGAAGCTCTCGTCACCACGAGACCAACGGTTCCTCCGATAACTCAATTGGATGTCTAGAATGGGAGATATCATAGAGAGAAGTTTGAAACCTAGAGAGAGAACGGAAAACTTTATGAATTTTTTTCTCTTTCCCTCGCGTGCATTTGCTTCTCTTATTTCTCGTTTTGCTTCTATTTTTTTATTATTTAAAAATTAAATAATTAAAATTTATTTTTTGATTATATTCATATAAATATTATTTTTCATCCTAAAATATCCCAAAAATTTTTAAAAATTTATATTCTTGCAAAACTTTAGTTGCAATATCAAATCATGACTTTTCTTGATAAAATTTTAATAAAACAAATCATAATATAAAATATCTTCATGTATATTAAAAGAAAGAAATTTATAAAAATAAAACAAAAATGATTTAAAACCAAATATAATTTTTTTAAGTAAAAAAAATCATTTTAATTAAAAGCATATTTATTTTTAGCAAAATATAATCATTTACAATAAAAATATATTTGTTTATAAAAAAACATTATTATTTAAAAATTCTGGGATAATATATTCTTTCTCCCTTAAGAAATTTGGTCCTCGAATTTCATCTTTATATTTACAATAAAAAGTAACCTCAGGATTCAAAAAGATGTGGGTATCTGGAGTGTATGTCATCCTCTCTTTCCCAACTAACCTCCTCAGATGAGTGATTTTACCATATCACTTTCATTGTAGGTATTTCTTTTGAATACATTTTTTACTTGTCTGTCCACTATTGCTATTGGTTGTTCCTCATAAGTTAAGTCTTCCCGTAATTGAATCTGTAGGCATTGTATAACATGTGTAGGATCTGGTGAGTACTTTCATAGCATAGACACATAAAAGACTGGATGGATATTACCCAATTCAGGTGGCAAAGCCAGGCAATAAACTACTGGGCCGATCCTATCAAGAATTTCAAATGGTCCTATGTACCGTATATTTAACTTCCCTTTCTTCCTAAATCTTATTACTCCTTTCATAGGAGATATCTTCAAGAAGACATATTCACCTATGGCAAATTCCAATGGTCGACGTATATTATCAACATAAGGTTTTTGTCTACTCTGGGCTGCTAATAACCTTTCCTTAATTAACTTTACCTTTTCAAGTGCATCTTGTACCAAATCAGGCCCTAAAATCTTAGTTTCACCCATCTCAAACCATCCGATCGGAGGACGACAACGTCTACCATATAATGCCTCAAAAGGAGCCATTTGTATATTGGCTTGGTAGCAATTGTTATAAGCAAATTCAACTAGGGGCAAAAATCTTTCCAAGTTGCCTTAAAAATCTAGCACACATGCTCGATGTATGTCTTCCAATATTTGGATGGTTCGCTTAGACTGTTCATTTGTTTGAGGATGGAGAGTAGTATTGAGATTTAACTTTGTGCCCAAAACTTCTTGGAAGGTTCTTAAAAAATGAGATGTGAACTGTGGTCCTCGATAAGATATAATCGATATTGGTATCCCATGAAGCCTCACTATCTCATTCAAATACAAATTTGCATACTGAGCTACGTTGTATGTGGTTGATTTAGTCAACCTATCAATGATCACTTATATTGAATCAAACCCTTTTGGTGTCCGTGGTAGCCTTGTAACAAAATCTATAGTTATTCATTCTCATTTCCATTCAGGTATCTCTATCAATTGATGTAATCTTGCAGGCCTTTGATGTTCTGCTTTTACTTGCTGGCAGGTTAAGTATCGAGAGACATAATCAACTATATCTTTCTTCATACCATGCCACCAGTAAATTTCTTTTAGATCCTTATACATTTTAGTTACCCTAAGATGAATGGTATATAAGGATCTATGGGCTTTCTCTAAAATCTCTTTCTTGAGTTCTTCTTTATTAGGTACACACAATTCAACATCACTGCTATTTTTCACCTCTTCAATTTTCTTGCATAAATAGGCATCATCTTCTTGTGCCTTTTTCACCTGCTCAATCAAAGACGATTGAAACTGTATATGGGCTAATAGTATCCTAGGCTCCTTTACTTTTAATACTACCCCATGACTTTCCAACTCATGCATTTCTTTAACCAACGTCGCCTTTACCACTGTGATATGATCCAAACTACTTATAGACTTCTTACTTAATACATTAGCCACTACAATGGCTTGACCTGGATGATATAGTATTGTGCAGTCATAATTTTTAAGTAATTCCATCCATCTTATTTGTCTCAAATTAAGATCCTTTTGTTGAAAAATGTATTTGAGGCTTTTATGATATGTATAGATTTTGTATGTTTCACCATATAGATAATGTCTCCAAATTTTGAGAGCAAAAATTACTGCTGCCATTTCCAAGTCATGAGTTGGATAATTTTGCTCATGTGGCTTAAGCTGTCTGGATGCATATGTAATAACTCGACCATATTGCATCAACACACACCCTAATCTAATTCTCGATGCATCACAATATACCATGTATCCTCTAGTACTTGAAGGAATTGACAATACTGGTGCCGTAGTCAAACATTCCTTAAGTTTTTGGAAACCTCTTTAACATTCATCTGACCAGTCAAACTTTATTCACTTCTTTGTCAACCTCGTCAAAGGACCAGCTATTCTTGAAATTTTTTTAACGAATCTGCAGTAATAGCCTGCTAAACTAAGAAAACTACAAATCTCTATAATTGTGGTAGGGCGTGGCCATTGCTGCACTGCTTCTACCTTTTTAGGATCAACTTGAATATCATCCTTGGTAACCACATGCCCTAAGAAAGTAACACTACTAAACCAAAATTCACATTTTAAAAACTTAGTATACAACTGGTGTTCTCCTAGGGTTTGCAAAGCTATTCTTAAATGTCGCTCATGCTCCTCTAAACTCCTTGAATATACCAAGATATCATCTATGAATACAATAACAAACTGATCCAATAAAGGTTTAAATACTTTATTCATCAAATCCATGAATGCAGTTGGGGCATTTGTTAAACCAAATGGCATCACTAAGAACTTATAGTGCCCATATCGAGTCTTAAAAGCAGTGTTTGGAATGTTCTCCTCCCTTATCCTCAATTGATAATACGCAAATCTTAAATCGATTTTTGAAAAACATTAAGGACCTTGCAGCTAGTCAAATAAGTCATTTATACGAGGTAATGGATACTTATTACGTACTATCACCTTATTCAATTATTTTTAATCAATACACAACCGTAGCGATCCATATTTCTTTTTCACAATTAGGACTGGAGCACCCCAAGGAGAAGTATTTGGTTGAATAAATCCCTTGTCTAACAAGTCTTGTAACTAATTTTTCAATTCTTTAAGTTCAATTGGTGCCATTCTATATAAAGGTATAGACACTGGTTGGCTTCCCGGAAGTAAATCAATACGAAACTCAATTTCTCGTTCTGGGGGTAACCTTGGCAATTCCTTAAGAAACACATCAAAAAATTCTTTAACCACTGGAACCTGCTCTACGTTGGTGTACTTCATATCAACATCTTTGACCACTACTAAATACCTCTGGCATCCCTTTTGTAGTAACTTATGAGCTGTTAAAGCAAAGATTAAATTACTAGGTACTTCACTACGATCTCGTTGTATCAAGAAGAGAGATTTTTCAGGAATATTAAACTTAATCACCTTAAGGTGACAGTCTAAAATGCCATGGCATGATAACAACCAATCCATTCCAATATCATATCAAAGTTTACCACATCTAGAACTATCAAATCTACAAGAGTCTCATTATTTTCCATCAAAATTTCACACGATTTATACACATTATTTACTAGTAAGAATTCTCCTAATGGAGTAGAAACCATAAAAGAACAATGAAACTAGTAAGATCTCTACTCAATTTCTTAGCAAAACAGGGTGATTTATAAGAATGAGTAGAACTAGGATCGAACAATACATATGCTCTATAAGAACATACTGATAATGTACCAATAATAATTGCATTTGAGGTTTGAGCATCCTGTCGTGTTAGGTCCAAAACTCGGGCTTGTTCTTAGCCTCGACTTTCTGATCCTCTACCAATACCACCACTACTTGCTTGACTGAAGCTGCTCTATTTGGTCGTGCTGGTACAATTGTTGGGGGTGAAGCTGGCTGTACTGATGTTTGACTCAAATTTCGTAACTGTAGACAATTCCTCATCAAATGACCTACTTGTCCATACTTAAAACATGTACCAGTTTCTCTGCAACAGTGTCCAGTATGAGGCCTGCTACAAATGGGACATAATGGAATCAATCTTGAATCCTATTGACTAGTGGGTTTCATATCTCTTTGAATCATTCTTTGTTTATTGACATTGAATGATGTTTGGCTAGAGCTACCAGATCTTGCTTAAACTAAATGTTATGGATTTTGAAATCTTGGTCCTCTGACATTAGGATTATAACTAGTCTAGATATTACTATCTCTATCTCTTTTTCTTCTCTTTAGACATTCCATGTCTGCTAGCTCTCGTGTTTCCATCATTCTAGCACAATCCACAGTTGCTGAATAAGTTGGAAAATGGTTTATTTTAGGACCCACCAATTTAAACAATAGATGGATCAACCTTGAAACAAATATCTTAATTCTATCTTTTTCATTAGGAACCAGATATGGTGCATATCTAGAGAACCGGGTAAAACGGATGTCATATTCAAAAACTATCATGTTCAGTGTTTGTCTTAATTCTTTAAATTCTCTGGCTCTCTTGTCCCTTTCACTCATTGGTAGGAAACGATTCATAAATGATTCCTTAAATTCATCCCACTCCATTGGTGGTAAAGTAACTACTCTTTCTTGTACCAAAGTCTCAAACCAAACTTAGGCAACATCTGATAGTTGAAAGGACACTAATTCAACAGATCTTCTAGTAGAATACCCCAAAGCTCTGAGAACTCGTTCCACAGTATCAATGAATATCTGACCCAGAGAAAGTCGGGGGTTTCAGCTTCAGGAATTACAGTAGTATCAACTTAATCCTTATAAACTTGTCCTCTTGTTTAGTTGGTCTTTCTTGTTTTTGCGCTTCAAGAGCATTTTTTGGTGGCTGGCCATCCCTTCTATCCTGTTCTACTATAAATCCAGCCAATGTCTATAAACTCTTATGTATGCCAGCAATCATATCAGCCGTTCTCTCATGTGGCTTTTGAGGGGGTTCTACTCTCGACTCAGGGACTCAATTAGATACATGGACCTGTTCATCATGTCTCAGGGTTCTTATACCCCGTGCACGTCCTCTGTCTCTACCTCTTCCTC
Source organism: Gleditsia sinensis (assembly GCA_037074535.1). Classification (NCBI taxonomy): domain Eukaryota; kingdom Viridiplantae; phylum Streptophyta; class Magnoliopsida; order Fabales; family Fabaceae; genus Gleditsia; species Gleditsia sinensis. Next base: position 21,846,493 of record CM073476.1, read on the forward strand.
TTCCTCTAGGTTGACCTCTACCACGACCTCTTTGTATTGGAATTGTAGATTGTGCAGTCTCTTCTGTAGAGGGTGCACGATCAATAACTTCTCTAGTAACTGTAACATCCCTAATTTCGTTTCATTTATTAGTAAAGGTACATAAATATTTAATGTAACATCCCTAATTTTGTTTCTTTTATTAATAAAGGTACATAAATATTTAATTAAGGAAATAAAATTTATTAGACAATTTTTAGATATATAAGAAAATATAATCCTTAGAAATTCTTCACCTTATGTATATGCATAGAAAATGTTTCTAACATTAAGGGAATAGGTAAAGAGAGAAAACCTAATAGGAAAAATTAGAGATAACATACTAAAGAAAGGCGAAATTATTGAGCAAGGAAGATAAATTTTTGTGAAGTAAGTAAATGTATTAAAATTTCAAGAAGATTGGATTCGGGTAATTTTTCATAATTCAATAAACTAGAGTTATTAAGTTTAACATCTTCACCCATAAATTGGCCTTTCACCTATGGACACTTTATATAGAGTTTTTCAACTTCACATGAATTTCTAGCAAGCCAATAGGATAGCTCAAGCAAGAAATAAAACATAGACTTGGATTAGGATATAGAAATTGGACTGATAGTCCAAAAATTATGAAAATGTGACCAAACCCTTCATGAAAGGTAGAATTTCAGCCAAAGAAAAGGAAATGGGTAAGAATGAGCTCAAATCCAAGAAGAAAAAAGAAGAATCATGTGAGGAAATAGTAGTGTAATAATAATCAAGATTAGGTCACATGGCATTAAGAAAAAACATCTATATCCTACATTCATAATTTCAACAATTATGTAATAATACATGGCATTAGGACAAAATATCTATATCCTATATTCATAATTTGAACAAGTGGGTAAGAATACATAGCATTATAACAAAATATCCTTATCGTACATAAATAATTTCAGCCAAGCAAGCGTGACTCAAGGGCTAAAAATTTACCACCTAGAAAGGCAAACCTATCACACTTGAGTGAGAGAAAAGAAAAAGGAAATGAATCCCTAAATCAAAGGGACCTTGTCTCTTGTCTTAAGAATATTTTATCATGATTTTTAAAATAAAAATCTCCTTTTGTTATGCATATCTTGACTAAGGGAGAGGAAGACAAGAACACGAGTTGTCTTTCCCTAAAAAATAACCAAGTGCATCCTAATTGTGATAAGGTAGACCCATGATCATGAAAGGTGAACCACTTGATAGTTTATTTAAGTAAAACCCATCCTTATAACATTATAATTTCGTCCAAATGAGGGAGAGAAAAAATAGAAGCAAGGTAGAGTGAGGAAAGGAAAGAAAGAGAGGAAAAAAAAAGGAAGGAAGAAAAAGAAGAAGTCTAGAGCACTAAGTACTCAAGGTAAGTGAGTTTAATCTCCACTTGAATCCATCTTTTCTCTTCATCCTTGGGGTTCAAAAACTCACCCTCCTTCTGTTATTTAAGCTGCTAGAAAAGTTAAGGGAAGGGAGGAATCTTGCGACTTCCTTCAAGAGGAAACAAGAAAAAGAATTCACTAAGTGAGTTACGGAGATCTTTAGGTAGGTTTAACAATATCTCTTTTTGAAGAAAAGTTTTGAAATTTGTAACATTTATATGGGATTTTGATCTTAGAACTTTGATGAAATTTACAATATTTGCTACTTTGATGATTGGTCGTAGATGTTGCTATATCCTGTTACATGTTATTTTGCATATGATAGATTTTTTTAACATTTTGGTTGGTGTGGAAAGTTCTGCATAGGTATGGCTATGGGTGGTAAAATTTTATAATTTTTATGCTGCTATTTCTATATTTGAATGTGGTGAAAAATTGATGGAATATGATTAGATGTAAAGAAAATGGAAAAGGATGTAATATAATGATGAACTAAAACCTTAGGAAAGGTTTGGTTAGGAAACTGGATTTCGGAGTAACCAGGGAAGCTTCTGTTTTTGAAATTTTAGGAAGAATCGGTTAGGAATTAAAAGAAATGGTTAACATGAAAAATGTAGATCTATGTATCACGGATATTTAGCCACTGGAATCACTTAATTTGAAGTCTAGATGAAGGAGACATTACCCGATATGTTAGTAGTGGTTAGAAAATGGTTAACCAAGGAAGAATTTGTTAGGTATGCTTTTGTGTTTGAATTTCTGGACAAACTCTGTAGGGAATTAAAGGAAATAGTTAACATAATAAATATAGATATATGTATCACGAATCTATAGGATTAGAAATCACTTAATGTGGAGTTTATATAAGAGAGATATGGTTGATTAATGAGTAAAGATCATAATTAGTTTAGAAACTAGGGTGGTAAATGTAAGCAATTTTGTTTTCGATTTTCTGGGAGTAATTATTAAGGAATATGAAGAAATGATAACATGAAAGTTGTATATAAGTGTCTTAAAGTTTTATAGGTTTTGGAAACACCTCAATTGGAGTTCGTATAAGGGAGATATGGTCAAATTAGTATGTAGAGGTCTGAACCTACTAGAGAAGAAATAACATTGAATTTGAGGGAGTAGTAGCACTATGATTACTTAAGATTTCACTAAAATGTTCAACATAAGGGTTTTAGAGGACTGTCTTATCATTCAATTGACACCATGATCACCTCAATCAAATTTAAAATGAGGGTGTTATGCTCTTTTTAGTGAGAGAGGAAAATAATAATTTAAAAGGAAGGAGAATCTTATAAATAAAAATAATAAATAACTAGTATATGCCATAGCCATTGCCATTGCATGAACTCCTTACCATCTTAAGTGTGTAATTTTGATTTGAAAATATATTATAAAGTGATATTTGAAACGATTATATTCATGGCATAATTACCAATGATTTTTGGTAATGATTATATTTTGATGAAAATTATGGCATGTGAGTATAATGAATATACTTGTTATTGAAATTATTTTTTTGGCTATTAATGTGAAAAGAAAAGAAAAGAAAAGAGTACGATCACATGGTGGTCCGTGTGGTGCACCAGTAAGGGATGCCCTACCAATGGCTATGATTATGTTAATGAGAAAAGAAAGTGTGTCATATCAAATTGACCGAGAAAAGTCCGTAATGGAGAGTAGAAATTACTCACCTTGACTGGGGTAGCTTGATATGAAATTAAGTTGATAGCCATCATATGATTTTTTGAAAATAGTTATTCATGCCATACATGTTATAACTGTATGATTTTCATATGCATAGATAAAGTGCATTGATATGACCTAAAAATATTTGCTGTAGTTTATACAAATGAACATGACATGATGAGCTATATTGATGATAATTTTGATTTATTGTTGAACCTACTGGGATTTAATTCTCACTATATTTTCATATTATGTTCAGAAAACTAAGTTATGCAGATATTCTCTATGATCGTCTCTTAGTGTACGTTGGATCGAGTTGGCTAAGATCCCAGTGAAGGTGCAACTAATCGCACCCATATCTTCAAAACTAGTCAATATGGACGAACAAAATGTAGACTTATATGTGTTTGATTTTTGTACAGATATTTTGATCAATAATGTGTATGTAAACCTATAATTGTGTAGGTGTTAATGATATTTTATAAACCTTAATAATGTTTGGTTAATTTAATTGCATGTTATTATGAGTTAAATAGTTAGAAGTAAAGAGGTAGTGACTTCATGAAATTTTAGAAATATAGGAGTTGTTACAGTAACCGATCTAGTTCTTGGCGGCATCATAGACTATACAGAAAAAACACCTTTTAAGATACCATAATATTCAATCAACCTTATACTAGGAACTTTAGCGAACTTGGAATATAAAGGAAGTTATTATCCTATAGAATCTCTCAACAGCACCTGAAGTATAAATATGTCCGGCTCATATCCATACTAAAGGTCCTACTAAAGAATCTTTTGCTTTGATAGCCACAGGAAAACCTAATGCTCTGATACCAACTTGTCACGCCCTCAATTTAAGGGAACGCCATTGTCACGAGTAGCAGATAACTTTAACCTTATTCTATTGCATAGTTGCTTCAAATATATCACATATAAGGAATAATAACATACATTTACAAGCTCTCCAATATAACCAAATATATAGGTAAATTTTTTATACACATATTACAACAGAAGTAGGAATCCTGTCTGTGGCGTTCAGAGCATACTTTAGAATACAAATACAAAATAATTTAAAATACTGTGAGCCTTCGAAGCAACGTAGGATCACTTAGATTATGACACCTAGCTGATCACATAGCTATAAGACCAAACTTTGTATCCTTATCTGAAAAAAAATGTAAGTATCGTGTAGTGAGTTTGACAACTCAGTAAGCAGATAATACCTCCTATGACCTCTTAGGTCAACATATAGATGTACTCATATTTTAAAATTTGTTATATAGAAAATACAGTTTGGAAGTATATCCATATGGGACCCACATTTCAAATATTCTTAAACAAAAGATATTCAGATATCCAAAACCATATAGTATACTGTATGATCGTTTAACAAATGTTGTTATACATAAAAATATTTCACATGAAAATATTAGGAGGATCCCATATTAGAACCACCATATTAGAGTTCAAGCCCTTCTGTACTTTGGTGGTGTAGAATTTGCCTATACTTAGCATCTCAGCTAAGGTTTTCCCTATCACCATTCAAGAGGACATGCGAAGGAACTCTAATATGAGCAATTTCCCAAGCACACAACAAGAGAGGGCAAATCACATATCATATAGTCGGCATCTCGCACAGATATGAGGCATCCCGCTCTCCTCCACATATCATATCCCGTGTATTGGCCGTCACACAAGACTAGCACCACCTCTGTTAGCTGAAGTATAAAGTTGCATCAGGGCTAACATCGCCTGCTGTTAGCAAACAGTGTTTCCAAAAAAATTCCTCCACAAAAATTATATTTGCATATATTCCATATCGTTCAAAACATATGTTTTAGTATAATATAGAATTTTCAATCTCAGTACAATTCTTCTATCATAAACTTCCCAATCAGGGTAATCACATATACATGCCCATTTCAAAGGCAATCTTATAGCTTTACATATCAATGCCATATTCACAATATATTTCATTTACCATATAATGAGAAATACAATTTAAAATTACATATTCAATGAGTTCACAAATATATTTTCAAAACAATACTCTTCTTGAACTATATACCAGATTGTAACAATTCAGATAATTTAATCCATTTTAGAGACATATAAAAGTATAAATAACTTGTAAATATAATCAATTATCCATTTAAAGTTCAAGAAGAGCATAGGGTAAGTTATAGAAAGAATTATCTACTCACAAGGTAAGGGCCTCAGATTAGATAGCCCTAAAATGTACTTTTGCAATTCAAGTATGACCAAATAGACCTCAAAAATGAGTCCAAAGGGTCCAAAAACTTAGGAAATGACTCCAGAAACTCCGTCAACCTTGGTTAACTAATGGGGTACTGTTCATGTCGAAAAAAACTGTTTACACACTGTTTGGGCACTGTTCACCGAAGAACAATTTACAAAATTAGAGCACCAAATCACGTTGTTTGACCATGAAGTTTGTCATACAACCAATACTCTACATCCTTAACAAAACTCTTAATTTGAAAGCGTGAAAAACTATAAAAAATCTAGCATTTTAGAAAAATTACCAATAAGTTACTATTTACAATTTCTTGCGAAGTTTTGGTGAACTTCCAGCGAAATTGATCGGTGAGTTTTGAAACTCTCGTCGCCACGAGTCCAACAGTGTCTCTGGTATCTCAATTGAATTTCTAGAACGGGAGATATCTTAGAGACAAGTTTGAAACCTAATGAGAGAAAGGGAAACTTCACGAAATTTTTTTCTCTTTCCCTCTACGTGCGGTTGCTTCTCCTCTTTCACATTTTGCTTATACTGTTTTTTTAATTATTATTTAATAATTATATATTTAAAATTTATTCTTTGATTATATTCATATAAATATTATTTTTCATCCCAAAATATCCCAAAAATTTCTAAAAATTTATATTATTGCAAAACTTTAGTTGTAATATCAAATCATGACTTTTCTTGATAAATTTTTAATAAAACAATTCACAATATAAAATATCTTCATGTATATTAAAAGAAAGAAATTTATAAAAAGAAAAAAAAATTATTTAAAGCCAAATATAATTATTTTAAGCAAAATAAAAATTATTTTAATTAAAAACGTATTTACTTTTAGTAAAACATAATCATTTACAATAAAAATATATTTGTTTATAAAAAAAATATTATTATTTAAAAATTATGGGATACTATAGAAAGCATATAATATAAAGCCCATAATACATCTTTAGTCTATGCAGATTTGGGCTAACTGTCTTTAAGATCCAACAAGCTTTATTTGGCCTCCAAACTACCATCTTTAATGCCATCCTCAAGGCTGTAAAGTGTGATTCACTTGATGTCTTGACTTGGCCCAATGGTGCGTACTGTTGCAAGTACACCCAAATTGATACCTTACCTCAAAACTAACAAGTAGTAGTGAGAGTAAGGGTCGATCCCACAGAGACTAGTATTATCTTATGTGATTGAGAAAGGGGGATTGAGAAATGCAAATTAAGTAAAGTAAACAATAATGAAAATAATTAAGAGAGTAATTAATGAGAAAGGTGTTGGTTTCGGTTGATATCCACCGTCAAGGGACTGAATTGATCATTGACAACATAATTAATCTGTAATTGAATATCTATAATTAGGTTTCTAACCCTGTTCCTCCTTAAGTCTAGTAAATTAATGACAATCGCACCAATTAAACCCAAATTAACAAGAAGTCCTTTAGCACATCGATAACGCATAACTTATTAACCGTATGAAGAACTAGAAAAATTGACAGAGCTAAACAAATATAAATGTAACAACTCCATTTAAGTATCAAATTTTTTTTTTAAATACCATGGAGTTATTACCTCGTTACAACTTAACTCAATATAACATTTATTTAATTTATACAGAGTTCAGATACATGTCATTAATCAAAACATACGTACAACATATCAAACACATAAAAATCTACATCTTATTTATTTTGGTTGAAAAATTCCAGAGATACAGGTGCGGGTGGTTGCACCTTCACTGGGATCTAAGCCAACTCAACCACAAACATTTTATTTGCTTCTGGGATCTGCCCAACATAAAGTACTCGATCCAACGTGCACTAAAAGTAAGAGCTATAGAAAAATCTGCATAACTAATTTTTTGAACATGATATGGAAATATAGTGAGAATTAAATCCCAGTAAGTTCAACAATAAATCTTCATTAATACAGCTCATCACATCATGTTCAGCTGTATAAATTACAGAAAATATCTTTGGTCACATGAATGCATTATATCTATGCACATAAGAATCATACAGTAATAATATGTATGACAGGAGTAACTATTTTTAGAATATCATATGATGGCCAACAACTTATTCTCATTTCAAGCTACCCCGGTCAGGGTGAGTATCCTCTACTCTCCGGTACGGGCTTTTCTCGCTCTGTCCGACATGGCATACTTTCTCTTTCTTTTCTCATAATCATAATCATATTCGTTGGTAGGGCGTCCACTACTGGTGCACCACACGGATTGCCATGTGACCGTGCTCATTTCTTTTCTTTTCACAATGATAACCAAAAATATGCTTTCAATAACAAGTATGTTCATCAAAATATAATTGTTACCAAAAATCATTGGTAATCATGCTATGAATATAACCATTTCAAATATCACTTTATAAAATATTTCCATGTCAAAATTTCACACTTAAGATGGTAAGAAGTTCATACAATGGCAATGGCTATGGCTATACTAGTCATTTATTAAGATTCATCTTCTTTTTTAAATACTAATTTTATTTCTTTATTTTCTTGATGCAGGTTTTCATCCTTTCTAATCTTTGCTTACTAATCAGAGCATAACTCCCTCAATTTAACTCATATGTAGGTGATCTTAGTGTCAATTTCAAGATAAAACAATTATCTAAAACTATTATGTTGAACATTGTAGCGAAAAATTAAGAAATCAAGGTGATATTACTCCGTAAATGTATAGGTTATTTCTTCTCGGATAGGTTTTGACCTCTACCAAATAATAGGACCATATATACCTTATATGGACTCCAACTTAAGTGATTCCATTGGCTAAATATCTGTGACACACATATCTATAATTTTTATGTTAACCATTTATTTTAATTCCATACAGATTATTCCCAGAAATTAAAATAGAGAATCTGTCCTAACATATTCTTCCCTGATGAACCATTTTCTGATCTTTGACTACTAATAAGCTCATATCTTCCCCATATGGACTCCAAATTGAATGATTCCAGTAGCTAAACATCCATGACACACGTAGCTATAATTCTTATGTTAACCATTTATTTTAATTCCTTACAGATAATTCCCAGAGATTAAAATACAGAAGCTGTCCTAACATAATCTTCCCTGATGAACCATTTTCTGACCTTTGACTACTAATCGGATCATATCTACCTCATATGGACTCCAAATGGAATGATTCCAGTGGCTAAAAATTCGTGACACATATATATTTAAATCTTATGTGAACCATGTATTTTAATTCCCTACAGATAATTTCCAGAAATTAAAACACAGAAGCTATCCTAACATATTCTTCCCTGATGAACCATTTTATGACCTTGGCTAACTAATCGGAACATATCTTACTCATATGAACTCTAAATTGAATTATTTCAGTGGCTAAAAATCCATGACACATATATCTATGATTCATATGTTAACCATTTATTTTTATTCCCTACAGATAATTCCCAGAAATTAAAATACAGAAGCTAAAATTTTTGCCACCCATAGCCATAGCTATGCAGTACTTTCTATACCAGTCTAAGTATTCAAACATACATCACATGCAAGATCAATATGTAACATGATATAGCAACATCCATGACCAATCATCAAAGTTCTAAGATCAAAATCTCATATAAATATTATAAGTTTCAAAAGTTTTCTTCAAAAAGAAATATTGTTAAACTTACCTGGAGCACTTAGTCCCCTAGACTTCTCCTTCCTCTTTCTTCCTTTCTTCCTCTCCTTTCCTCACTCTACCTTGCTTCTATTTTTCCTCTCCTTCACTTGGACGAAATTATAATGTTGTAAGGGTGGGTTTTCTTATATAGACCACCAAATAATTCACCTTTCATGATCATGGGTCTACCTTATCACAATTAGGATACACTTTGTTGAATTTTTGGAAAACAAACAACTTATGTTCTTGTATTCCTCTTCCTTAGTCAAGATATGCATAGGAAAATGAGATTTATATTTTGAAAATTATGATGATATGTTCTTAAGATAAGGGACAAGGTCCCTTTGATTTAGGGATTCTTTTCCATTTTCTTTTATCTTAAACGAGTATGATAGGTTTGCCTTTTTAGGTGGCAAATTTCTAGCCCTTGAATCTCCATTATTTGGTTGATATTATTTGTGTGGGATAGGAATGTTTTGCCCTAATTCCATGTATTATCATACCACTTGCTAGAATTATGAGTGTAGGATATAGATATTTTTGTCCTAAAGCCTTGTATTATCATGCCACTTGCCAAAATGATGAATGTAGAATCACACCACTTGCTAAATTTTTGTCTTAATGCCTTGTAACCTAATCTTTATTATTAAATTATTATATCATCACCTAATTTATTTTATTTTATTTTTCCTCTTGGATTTAGGCTTATTCCTACCCATTATGGGCTTATTCCTACCCATTTTCTTTGTTTTGGATAAAATTCTACCTTTCCTGGAGGGCTTGGTCACATTTTCATAATTTTTGGGCTATTGGTCCAATTACTATATCTTAGTCCAAGTCTATGTTTTATTTCTTGCTTAGGTTATCCAATGGCTTGCTAGAAGCTTATGTGAAGTGGAAAAACTCTATATGAAGTGTCCATAGGTAAAAGCCCAATGTATGGGTAAAGATTTTAAACTTAGTAACTCTAGTTCTTGAATTAGGAAAAATTACCCTAATTCAACGTTCTTGAAATTTTAAGACCTTTACTTGTTTCTAAAATTTATCTTCCTTATCCAAGAATTTTTGCATCTCTTTAGTATGTTATTTCTAATTTCTTTCCTATTAGGTTTTTCCTCTTTATTTGTTCTCTTAATGTTAGAAACATTTTCTATCTATATACATAAGGTGAAGAATTTCTAAGGATTATATTTCCTTAGATATCTAAAATATTGTCTAATAAATTTTATTTTCTTAATTAAATTTTTATGTACTTTTAGCAATAAAAGAAACGAAATTAGGGATGTTACATTTCTCTCCCCTTAAAAGAAATTTTGTCGTCAAAATTTCAAAAATTACCTTATAAGAAAATTGCGGATATTTCTTCCTCATGACTTCTTCCAGCTCCCAAGTTGCTTCTTCTGGAGTCAAACCTTCCTATAACACCTTAACTAGCGGAATGATTTTATTTCTCAGATGCTTCACGTCAGTGTCCAATATGGATGCAGGTACTAGCTGGTATGTCATATTCTCCTTTATTTGGATTGGTTCATCCTGTATTACATGTGATGAATCTGGAAGATACTTCCGCAGCTGTGATACGTGGAAAACATTATGCAGGTTGGACAAATTAGGTGGGAGAGCAACTTGATATGCTGATGTCCCTACTTTCTTCAGAATTTGGTAGGGTCCCAAAAATCGCGGACTTAGCTTTCTTGTTTTGAGAGACCTACCAACTCCAGTAGTCGGGGAAAGTTTCAGAAATTCATGGGATCCTTCCTCAAACTCTAGAGGTCTATGTCTCTTATCGTAGTAACTCTTTTGCCGACTCTGAGTTATAAGTATTTTGTTTCATATCATCTTGATTTGTTCAGTGGTTTGTTGAACAAGATCAGGACCCAACAAGTTCTTTTCTCCTACCTCGAACCAACATAGTGGAGATCGACACTTTCTACCGTATAAAGCTTCATAGGGGGCCATCTTAATACTGGAGTGATAACTATTATTATAAGTAAACTTTACTAAAGGTAGGTACTTATCCCATCCTTTACCTTGCTCTATCACACAGGCCCTCAATATATCTTCTAGGATTTGAATGGTTCGTTCTGTCTGCCCGTCAGTCTGAGGATGGTAGGCAGTACTAAACCGCAACTGAGTACCAAAAGCTTCCTGCAACGCCTTCCAAAACCTCGACGTGAACCTCAAATCTCTATTAGAAACAATATTTAAGGGAATCCCATGGAGTCTAACTATTTTTTGGACGTACAATTGGGCCAATTTATCCAGTAAAAAGTTAATTTTTATGGGCAAAAAGTGAGCAGATTTGGTTAATCTGTCAACTATTACCCAGATAGAGTCATGTCCCACTGAAGTCTTAGGTAATCCCACAACAAAGTCCATTGAGATACTGTCCCATTTCCATTTAGGGATCTCAAGAGGTTGTAGAAATTCCGCTGGCTTTTGATGCTCCACCTTCACCTTTTGATAAATGAGACATTTCGCCACAAACTCGGCAATGTGCTTTTTCATCCCTGGCCACCAATACATCATTTTTAAATCCTGGTACATTTTAGTGCATCCAGGATGGACTGTGTATTTACTCTTATGCGCTTTTTGCAGGATCTTACTCCTTAACTCTCGTTCTTGAGGAACACAAATCCTTTCCTGATACATGATTGCTCCATCTTCCATGACAGAAAAATTACCTTGGTCTTTATGATCCTGTAAGTATTGGTCGTGAGCTAGAGCCTCTTTGATCAAGGATCTAAGGTCACACCCTATACTTAAACCATTAATGGTTAGCTTCTTTGAGGAAAAAGTGGTGTCCAGCTTCAAATTCCGAAACTCCTCTAGCATTTGCATCTCATACAACATCATCTGGCCCATGTGTAGAGATTTTATCTCAAACTTGTAGTCATTGAGAAATTCCATCCATCTTCGTTGCCTCATATTTAACTCCTTTTGATCAAAGAGATATTTAAGACTCTTGTGATCGCAATATACTTCAAAGGTTGCTCCGTATAAGTAATGTCGCCAAATCTTTAAAGCAAACACCACTGCTGCAAATTCAAGATCATGGGTTGGAAAGTTTTCTTCGTGGGGTCTTAGTTGTCTAGAGGCGTAAGCAACTACTCTCTTGTCTTGCATTAGCACACACCCTAGCCCTTTCTTTGAAGCATCACTATACACTTCAAAATGTCCTGTGAGGTCTGGAATAATTAAAACTGGAAGAGTGGTCAGTCTTGTCTTAAGCTCCTGAAAACTAGCTTCACATTGATCAATCCATTTGAAAGGACTTCCCTTCCTGGTCAATTTAGTCAATGGCAAGGCTATACGAGAGAAGTTTTGTATAAACCTCCTGTAGTATCCTGCCAAACCCAGGAAACTTCTGACTTCCGTAACCGTCTTTGGTCTCTCCCACTGAATCACTGCTTCTGTTTTGCTAGGATCTACAGCTACCCCACTATTAGAGATGACATGTCCGACAAACTTCACCTCTGACAGCCAAAATTCACACTTCTCCAATTTGGCATATAACTTTTTCTCTTTCAGCACTTGCAGCACAATTCAGAGATGTTGTTCATGTTCTTTCTCACTCTTAGAGTATATCAAGATGTCATCAGTGAACACTACAACAAATTGATCTAGGTAGGGTCGAAAAATGCGATTCATGTAATCCATGAAAATTGCAGGTGCATTTGTCAACCCGAAGGGCATTACGAGAAACTCATAGTACCCATACCTAGTTCTGAAGGCAGTTTTTGGTATGTCCTCCTCCTTAATCCTAATCTGATGATATCCTGACCTCAAGTCAATTTTAGAAAAAATGGAGGCACCCTTCAATTGATCCAATAAGTCATCTATCTTAGGGAGAGGGTACTTGTTTTTGATTGTCACCTTATTCAGCTGTCTGTAATCTATGCATAGTCTCAAGCTCCCGTCTTTCTTCTTAACAAACAATACAGGAGCTCCCCAAGATGATACACTCGGTCTAATGAATTGCTTGTCTAATAGTTCCTCCAACTGCTTCTTTAGTTCTTGTAGTTCTTTCAAGGCCATTCGATATGGTGCAATAGAGATAGGCCCTGTCCCAGGTAAGAGATCAATAGAGAACTCTATCTCTCTCTTGGGAGGTAAGCCTGGAATATTTGATGGAAATACTTCAGGAAACTCGTTGGCTATTGGGATTTCATCAAGCTTTGATTCGACTTCTAGGTTTGAAAAATACAAGAGAATGTATCCAAGTACTCCATTCTTCAACTCCCTATTAACTTGATTTGCATTTAGCATCAATAACTGTACCTCTTCTTTTGGAGTAGGAGGTAGAAATTCAACGGTCTTGTTACAACAATTCAACAAGACTCGATTTCTAGACATCCAGTCTAACCCTAGAATGACCTCAATACCTCTTAAAGGTAAACAGACGAGGTCTACAGAAAAAGTTCTCTTCTGGATGGTGACTTGACAGTCCTTACATATAGAGGAAGTTAATACATGTTCCCTTGTAGGGGTTACTACGGATAGCTCATAGGGAGTTTCAAAAATAGGGAACTGAAACTTCCTAATACATTCTTCTGATATAAATGAATGACTAGCACCAGAGACAAATAACACCATAAGAGAAAATCCATAGATATAGCATGTACCTTGAATCATTTCAGAAGATTGGGCTGCCTCTTGGTCGCTCAGGGTGAAAACCCTTCCTTTCACTTGAGGCCTCTGTTCTGGCTGCTTCCCCACATTCTGTGGGCAATTTTTCGCAAAATGTCGCTTCTGTCCGCAATTGAAGCAGACATCTTATCCTATGTAGCATGGCCGGTTACCATGCATGCATCCGCACTTAACGCACTTGACTGAGGTGAGGTCTTGTTGAAAAGGCCTAGGACCCGCAATCAATGGCCTTTTACCAACTCCATATCCACTTCTTCTCACGTTCTTTCCAGGGTTGGGAAAATTTTTCTTCCTTTTCCATAGGTTTCGCCTTTGCTTTTCGTCCTCCACTGCCTTTAAACTCTTTTCCAGGAGTCTGCATTTTTTTATCAGAGGTACAAACTCCCTGATCTCTACAGCTATAACAGCATTCTTTATCTCCGGGTTTAGTCCTGCTTCAAACTTAACCGCCTTCCATGCTTCATCTGGATTATATCGCAGATAAGAGGAGAACTTAGACAGCTCCTCGAACCTTGCGATATACTGGTCCACGGTCATGCTGCCTTGCCTGAGTTAGAGAAATTTGATCTCTATCTCTGCCCGTATAGTACTTGGAAAGTACTTTTCAATAAAAATGTCCTTGAACACTTGCCAGGTGATCTATCTTCCCTGATGAGCTAAAAGTTCTCTAGCTCCACGCCACCAGTATTCTGCTTCATCCTTTAACATATATGCAGCAAAAATAATTTGCTGCTCTTCAGTACAGCCCATCACTTCAAAGATTTTCTCTAATTCCCTAATCCACCTTTCGGCTACCGTTGGGTCATAGCCATCTTGAAAACAATGTGGTTTAGTCCTCAGCAACTCGGATATGCCATTATCTTTTCCAGCCATCCGGTTGTTAGCACCATTCTCACCATTTGGGTTAATAGCATTCTGGAGATATTGTAAAATTTGGTTGGTGGTCATGACTTGGTCTCGAATTGCCGTGGCTAGGTTGTGCAGGGTTTCCTCTGCATTGGTTGCTGGATTCCTCCTTGGTGGTGCCATTTCCTACTATGGCAAAAACAAAGTTATGCTGCTATTGAGGTGATCAAGCCCAATAGTTAGTTTGAAAAATATTTAATAGCAGTCATAACACCAACTCGGCATATAGATAGGAAACACTAATAATTTCTTACCTATATGAATCACTGATCCCCTACACAGCACAGCCACAATATACTCAAGACATTATAAGATCGATTCAGATAACCATCCACCCACTGGCCATCTAGGATCGACCTGCTCTGATACCAATTATGTAACAACTCCATTTAAGTATCAATTTCTTTTTTAAATACCATGAAGTTATTACCTCGTTACAACTTAACTCAATATAACATTTATTTAATTTATACAATACAGAGTTCACATACATGTCATTAATCAAAACATACGTACAACATATCAAACACATAAAAATCTACATCTTATTTATTCTGGTTGACCAATTCCGGAGATACAGGTACGGGTGGTTGCACTTTCACCGGAATCTAAGCCAACTCGACCACAAACATTTTATTTGCTTCTGGGATCTGCCCAACATAAAGTACTCGATCCAACGTGCACTAAAAGCCAGAGCTATAGAAAAATCTGCATAACTAATTTTTTGAACATGATATGGAAATATAGTGAGAATTAAATCCCAGTAAGTTCAACAATAAATCATCATTAATATAGCTCATCACATCATGTTCAGCTGTATAAACTACAGAAAATATCTTTGGTCACATGAATGCATTATATCTATGCACATAAGAATCATACAGTAATAATATGTATGACAGGAGTAACTATTTTTAGAATATCATATGATGGCCAACAATTTATTCTCATTTCAAGCTACCCCGGTCAGGGTGAGTATCCTCTACTCTCCGGTACGGGCTTTTCTCGCTCCGTCCGACATGGCACACTTTCTCTTTCTTTTCTCATAATCATAATCATAACCATTGGTAGGGTGTCCCCTACTGGTGCACCACACGGATTGCCATGTGACCATGCTCATTTCTTTTCTTTTCACAATGATAGCCAAAAATATGCTTTCAATAACAAGTATGTTCATCAAAATATAATTATTACCAAAAATCATTGGTAATCATGCTATGAACATAACCATTTCAAATATCACTTTATAAAATATTTTCATGTCAAAACTTCACACTTAAGATGGTAAGAAGGTCATACAATGGCAATGGCTATGGCTATACTAGTCATTTATTATGATTCATCTTCTTTTTTAAATACTAATTTTATTTCTTTATTTTCTTGATGCAGGTTTTCATCCTATCAAACCTTCTCTTACTAATCAGAGTATAACTCCCTCAATTTAACTCAGATGTAGGTGATCTTGGTGTCAATTTCAAGATAAAGCAATTTTCTAAAACTATTATGTTGAACATTATAGCGAAATATTAAAAAATCAAGGTGATATTACTCCCTAAATGTATAGGTTATTTCTTCTCGGATAGGTTCTGACCTCTACCTACTAATAGGACTATATCTACCTCATATAGACTCCAACTTGAGTGATTCCAGTGGCTAAAAATCTATGACACACATATCTATAATTCTTATGTTAACCATTTATTTTAATTCCATACAGATAATTCCTTGAAATTAAAATACAAAATCTGTCCTAACATATTCTTCCCTGATGAACCATTTTCTGACCTTTGACTACTAATAAGCTCATAGCTTCCTCATATGGACTCCAAATGGAATGATTCCAGCGGCTAAACATCCATGACACACGTAGCTATAGTTATTAAGTTAACCATTTATTTTAATTCCATACAGATAATTTCCAGAAATTAAAATACAGAAGCTGTCCTAACATAATCTTCCCCGATGAACCATTTTCTGACCTTTGACTACTAATCGGATCATATCTACCTCATATGGACTCCAAATGGAATGATTCCAGTGGATAAAAGTTCGTGACACATATATCTTTAATTCTTATGTTAACCATGTATTTTAATTCCCTACAGATATTTCCTAGAAATTAAAACACAGAAGCTATCCTAACATATTCTTCCCTGATGAACCATTTTCTGACATCGGAACATATCTTACTTATATGAACTCTAAATTGAATTATTTCAGTGGCTAAACATCCATGACACATATATCTATAATTCATATGTTAACCATTTATTTTAATTCCCTACAGATAATTCCCAAAAATTAAAATACAGAAGCTAAATATTTTTCCACCCATAGCCATAGCTATGCAGAACTTTCTATACCAGTCTAAGTATTCAAACATACATCACATGCAAGATCAATATGTAACATGATATAGCAACATCCATGACCAATCATCAAAGTTCTAAGATTAAAATCTCATATAAATATTATTAGTTTCAAAAGTTTTCTTCAAAAAGAAATATTGTTAAACTTACCTGGAGCACTTAGTCCCCTAGACTTCTCCTTCCTCTTTCTTCCTCTCCTTTCCTCACTCTACCTTGCTTCTATTTTTCCTCTCCCTCACTTGGACGAAATTATAATGTTGTAAGGGTGAGTTTTCTTATATAGACCACCAAATAATTCACCTTTCATGATCATGGTTCTACCTTATCACAATTAGGATACACTTGGTTGAATTTTTGGAAAACAAACAACTTATGTTCTTGTCTTCCTCTTCCTTAGTCAAGATATGCATAGCAAAAGGAGATTTGTATTTTGAAAATTATGATGATATGTTCTTAAGATAAGGGACAAGGTCCCTTTGATTTAGGGATTCTTTTCCATTTTCTTTTGTCTTAAACAAGTATGATAGGTTTGCCTTTTTAGGTGGCAAATTTCTAGCCCTTGAATCTCCATTATTTGGTTGATATTATTTGTGTGGGATAGGAATGTTTTGTCCTAATTCCATGTATTATCATACCACTTGCTAGAATTATGAGTGTAGGATATAGATGTTTTTGTCCTAAAGCCTTGTATTATCATGCCACTTGCCAAAATTATGAATGTAGAATCACACCACTTGCTAAATTTTTGTCTTAATGCCATGTAACCTAATCTTTATTATTACATTATTATATCATCACCTAATTTATTTTATTTTATTTTTCCTCTTGGATTTGGGCTTATTCCTACCCATTTTCTTTGTTTTGGATAAAATTCTACCTTTCTTGGAGGGTTTGGTCACATTTTCATAATTTTTGGGCTATTGGTCCAATTACTATATCTTAGTCCAAGTCTATGTTTTATTTCTTGCTTAGGTTATCCAATGGCTTGCTAGAAGCTTATGTGAAGTGGAAAAACTCTATATGAAGTGTCCATAGGTAAAAGCCCAATGTATGGGTAAAGATTTTAAACTTAGTAACTCTAGTTCTTGAATTAGGAAAAATTACCCTAATTCAATGTTCTTGAAATTTTAAGACCTTTACTTGTTTCTAAAATTTATCTTCCTTATCCAAGAATTTTTGCATCTCTTTAGTATGTTATTTCTAATTTCTTTCCTATTAGGTTTTCCCTCTTTATTTGTTCTCTTAATGTTAGAAACATTTTCTATCCATATACATAAGGTGAAGAATTTCTAAGGATTATATTTCCTTAGATATCTAAAATATTGTCTAATAAATTTTATTTCCTTAATTAAATTTTTATGTACTTTTAGCAATAAAAGAAATGAAATTAGGGATGTTACAATAAACACATCGGTTATATCTAATTTAGTTAATTATTCATCATAGGTTTAATGATTTATAATCCAAAATTCTCAAACCTATTTGCCTCATGAATCATATAATTGAAGACTCTATTCAAAACATAATTCAGCGGTAGATTAAGACAGATAATATACTAGTAGGCCTCCTAGCAATCATATGAATAATCAATACTCAATTTAAATTGAAATAATAAAATCAAATCCATATCTCACAATGCATGAAGATCCTTTGAGGTTTCAACCTACCTCAACCAACTAAAAAGAACTAGCCACGCAGGGCCATAAGAAAATAAAAAAAAGAATTGAAGAATGTAACTAAGAACTTGAATGATTGATTGAATGAATTCTCTGCTTGATTTCCTCCCTTTTTATAGATTAACTCCTCCTAATCGAAGTAGGAGTGTATCTAGGTCAAATCCCAGCCCATCGGGCTTTAATTGGAGTTAAAAAGACTTAAAATTCGCGAATTTAGCGACCTGGTGTAGCGGGAGCGCCGCGGCGCTACAGAAAGCTTTTGACGGGGCGCCGTGGCGCCCGTGCAACACCACGGTACTTTGGATTCTGAAGCTCAGGCGCTACGGCGCTCGGTGCTTCTGGGCAACAAACGCCACGGCGCGTTGGGGAGCGCCGTGGCCCTCCGAATCTATGATGATGCAGTGCTGTGGCTCTCTATTGCGAGCTTCGTGGCACCCAGAAAACTCTAGAATTTGCCAGGGTTCTGAACACAAAAGTTGTAGTCTATTCTCTTCTTTCCATAGCCGCTGGAATCACCTTAATATGATCTAAATTAAAGGAGATATGACAAAATGAGTGACCAAAGGTCAGAATTCATCCTTCTGCACTATGATTCAGATTTGCAAGCTCTATAATGCTGTGAAATCTCATGAATTTGACCTAGTGTTCAACATAAAAGTTGTAGATGATTGTGTTATTTTTTCACGGCCACTTGAATCACTTTTATTGGAGTTCATAAGAGGGAGATATGCTCAAAACAGTGCTGAAAGGTCTGGAATCGCTGCAATGTAGCATTTTCCATGAATTTCTTATATTTTTCTTCTCTTTTCTTCTTCCTTTGTTCGTACAACAAAAAAAACAAAACAAAACAAAACAAATTCCTAATTATATTTTACTTAAATCAAACAAAAAGTAAGTTTAAAGGTATTAATATCATGATTAATTAAGATCACATCACCTAACAACTTCTTCTTTAGCCTATACATCTAAAATCAAGCCCAATAAAGTTTCTTTGGCTCGCTTTGCTTTGCTCCTAGTTATTGGACCGCCTATCCCTTGTAAAGGATCTTGGGAATGGTTTGGAATAGATTTGACAGCACTTTGATCTCCATCATTCCCTCCTTCCTCAAAAGGATTCGTTCTTGAATCAAAGGCATCACCTACATCAAATAAAGACAAGTCAGCAACATTGAATGGAGTACTAATATTGCCATACTCACTAGGTAAATCAATCTTATAGGCATTGTCATTGATTTGCTCCAAGACTTAAAAAGGTCCATCTCCCCTAGGATGCAACTTAGACTTCCTCTGAGTCGGGAACCTTTCTTTGCGCATAAGTACGCAAACCCAATCACTAGGTTCAAATACAACTCTAATTCGGCTTTTGTTGGCTTGCATTGCATACTCTTGATTCTTCTTCCTCTAAATGTTAGCTCGAACCTTAGCATGCAAATCCTTTACATATTTAGCCTTTTTCTTACCATCTAAGTTAACAAATTCATTAGTTGACAAAGGTAAAATATCCAAAGGTGTTAGATGATTAAAGCCATAGACAATCTCAAAAGGACTATAAACAGTAGTAGAATGCACAGATTTATTGTAAGCAAACTCAGCATGTGGCAAAGCTCTTTCCCAATGTTTTAAGTTTTTAGACATAATAGCACGTAAAAGTGTAGTAAGTGTCCTATTAACTATCTCAGTTTGCCCATCTGTTTGAGGGTGTGCAATAGTAGAAAATAGATGTTTAGTCCCCAATCTACCCTATAAAGTACACCAAAATTGATTTAAGAACTTAACATCTCTATCACTTACTATTGTTCTAGGCAGCCCATGCAAACGTTCTATTTCTTTAAAGAACAAATTAGTTATGTGTGTTGCATCATTGGTTTTAGCACATGCAATGAAATGAGCTATTTTGCTAAACCTATCAACAACCACAAAAACATTATCTTTACCACTTTGAGACCTCGATAACCTTATCACAAAATCCATAGAAATATCATGCCAAGGTTGTGTAGGTACAGGTAATGGAGTATAAAGATGATGTGGCATAACCTTATACTTAGCTGGTTTACATGCCATGCACTTAGCACAAAATAAAATGATATCATATTTCATGTAAGGCCAATAAAAATGTTCATGTAGAATTTCTAAAGTTTTAGTTACTCCAAAATGTCCCATTAAACCTCCACCATGACTCTCCTTAATTAACAAGTCACGCATAGAACACTTAGACACACAAAGTTTATTCTTTTTAAACAAGTAACCTTCATGTCTATAGAAACCATCAATAGCACACTTATCACAAGAATTTCACGCAGATCCAAAATCAACATCATTAGTATACAAGTCTTTAATGTATTCAAAACCAAGCAACTTAGCATGCAAAAATGTCAATAACACATAACTTCTAGACAATATATAAGCTACCACATTTTTCCTTCCATTTTTATACTAAGAAATGTCTTAATGAATTCTAACCACTTAGCATGTCTCTAATGCAACTTACGTTGGGACTTTAAGAATTTCAAGCTCTCATAATCTGAATGGATAATGAATTCCCTTGGCCATAGATAATATTGCCAAGTTTGCAAAGTCCTCACCAATGCATATAACTCCTTATCATAAGTACTATAGTTCAGCGCTGCCCCATTTAGCTTCTCACTGAAGTATGCAATCGGTTTAGAATCCTGCATCAAAACAACATCTATACCAACACCAGATGCATCATATTTAATTTCAAAAGCTTTATCAAATTTAGGTAATAACAGTAAGGGTGCATTTGTCAAAAGATCCTTTAAAGTTTTAAATGACTTCTCATGCATATCATCCCATTTAAAGACAACATTCTTTTTAACAAGTTCATTTAGGGAGCAATAGTACTAAAATTATTTACAAACTGTCTATAGAAACTTGCTAAACCATGGAAACTCCTAACTTCATTAGCATTCCTAGGCGTAGGCCAATCTCGGATTGCCTTAACCTTGTCCTCATCCACACTAATTCTATGAGAATTAACAACAAAACCAAGGAATACCACAGAAACAGAACAGCACATGCACTTTTTCATGTTAGCATACAATTTATGCTCTCTAAGCACATAAAAAATAGCACGCAAATGCAATACATGTTCATCAAGATTTCAACTATATACTAAAATATCATCAAAGTAAACTACCACAAACTTTCCAATGAAAGCACATAAGACATGGTTCATTATTCTCATATAGGTACTGGGTGCATTGGTCAACCCAAAAGGCATTACTAACCACTCATATGAACTATACTTAGTCATAAAAGTAGTTTTCCACTCATCTCCCTCTTTCATGTGAATTTTATAGTAGCCATTCTTTAAATCAATTTTAGTAAAAACACTAGAACCATACAACTCATCAAGCATGTCATCTAATCTAAGAATTGAATGCCTATACTTTACAATGATTTTGTTGATGGCTATGCAATCCACGCACATGTGCCAAGTCCCATCTTTCTTAGGCATAAGAATAATAGGTACTGAACAGGGACTAAAACTCTCCCTCACAAATCCCTTTTGAACTAGCTCATCTACTTATCTCTGAATTTCCTTCATCTCCTCAAGATTAGCTCGGTAGGCAGGTCGGTTAGGGATGGATGATCCAGAGACAAAGTCTATCTGGTGATCAATGCCTCTCAAAGGTGGTAGTCCATGTGGAATATCCTCAGGAAAAATATCAGTTAATTCTTGTATCAAAGACACAACTATACTAGGTAAGGAAAGGTTAGGAGTGTTAGTAAAATAAATATCCTTGTACTTAAGCACAAGGAAGTTTAGCTTGCATACCAAAGCACTCTTCACCTCACTTTTTAGTGCAAAAGCACTCACTCTTTTATTTTTCTCTTTCTCTGCCTCACAACTCTTTCTTTTTCTACTCACATATCTCAACCTCTCTATCTTTTCTCTCACTCTTAATTTTGGTCATACTCTTTTTTTTCTCTTTTTCTTTTGTTTCTCTCAACTTACACTCTTTTGTACTCCTCACTTGATCAGCAAAAGCCTTAGCCGGTTTTAGGGGTGTTAACATAAAAGTTTGATTATGCATGGTCAATGTATATCGATTTTTGTAGCCATCATAATTGACCCTTCTATCAAATTGCCATGGACGTCTCAACAGCAAGTGTCCAGCATGCATTGGTACTATATTACAAAGCACCTCATCTTTGTAGTTACCAATAGAGAAAGATACTCGAACTTGATTTATCACCCATATATCTCCCCTATCATTCAACCATCTTAGCCACTTAGGATATTTCAATATGGGTAGACCCAATTTATCAACCATCAAGGTACTAGCTACATTAGTACAACTCCCACTATCAATAATCAAGTTACATACCTTGTTATTCATGTGGCACCTAGTCTGAAAGATGTGCTCACACTGTTCATTATTAACATCATCATTAGGCTGCATATTAAGAGCACGTGGAGTAATCAATACTTTGCCATGCACTGGTTCACTAATCTCCATATCACTGTAATCCTCCAATGATGACATCTTATCATCACTAGAATGCTCACTCTCTATACCTCCATTATCAAGAAGAATAATGGCTCTCTTGTTAGGACACTGTGATGCAATATGCCCCAACCTGGCCATGACATCTAAATCATTTTGTATCTCGCGCTCTAAAGAAAGTAGAAGTATCATCTTTGGCCTTGGGATTAGGGGCTGTAATTGAATTTCTCCACTTGCCCTCTTTTTTCGGCCTAGTAACAGCCTTATGGTTGTCTTACCAATTCGGCTTCCATAGAGTTTTAGGAATAGAGCCAAATTTAGAAGATATTCTAACCTTTAACTACTTCTCAACTTTAATTGCTTTATACAGCAAATCCTCCATCTCTACATAATGGTACATATCCACTACATCTGCAATTTCTTTTCTCAAAATGCCTATAAACCTTGCCATTGTAGCCTCTTTATCCTCCTCAATATTAGCTTTCATCATGGCCATCTCCATCTCATTGTAGTAATCCTCTACACTCATAGATCCTTGATGTAGATTTTGTAATTTTCTGAACAAGTCTCTATAGTAATGGCTAGGAACAAACCGTTTTCTCATCACAACCTTCATATCTTCCCATGACCGAATAAGTCTCTCACCACTTCTCTACCTATTAATTGCTAATTGATTCCACCAAATGCTAGCATAGTCAGTAAACTCCACAACAGCTAGTTTCACCTTTTTCTCCTCAATATAAGCATCACAATCAAACACATGTTCCACCTTTCTCTCTCACTCTAAGTAAAGTTCAGGGTCACTCTTACCTTGGAATGTAGGAATAGTCATTTTTATGTTTCCCAAGCCACTATCATGCCTAGGAGCTGTCCTCCTTTCCTTTCTTGACTCGAATCCTTCACCATTTGAATCTTCCCTTTCTTCCTCATCAAACCCAAGTTGTTTGGTAGGTTTAGGCTTGGATGATGACTTAAGGTTATCTCTTTCACTACTCATGTTTTTCTCACAAACCTCACGTGTTTGCACTCAATTTGACCCTCTTTCACTTAAAAATCTTAAATAAGAACCTGATCAACAAGCTTATTAAAAGAAACAAGTGAATTAAAAATGATAACAAAAATTCAGATGATGACAACCTTAGGAACTGAATTTAAAAACATGAGGGATAATAAAATCAGTTTGCTATTTTTTTTGAATGAAATTCTTTTGTTTTGTTTTTGTTTTTTTTGAATGAACTTCTGCTCACTTTTTTTTGAGCGAATTTCTGCTCTCTCTTTTTTTATGATTTTTTTTGGAACAAGAAACCAAATTGCACTAGGACTAGGACTTTTTTTTAAATGAAATTTTAATTTTTGGAAGAAGAAACTAAATTGCACTAGGGCTAGAACTCTTTTTTGTGTGTGAAGGAATTAGACTATAAGTAGAAAAAGGAAATGGACTAAAACTAGGACTCTCTTTTTGTGTGGAAGGAAATAGAAGAACATTAACTAGAACTAGGATTCTAATTTGACCTAAAGAAAGGTAGAAGAAGAAGAATAACTCTAGAAAACAAATAGAAAAAGAAAAGATAGGAAACCAACTAAATTTTAAGGAGCCAAAGCTCTGATACCAAATGATGCATTTTCTTAAGTCAAGAAACGGAGTGTTTGGTGGATGCAAAGATCGTCTTGAAAATTCAATGGATGTTTGATCGCCACGAGTTGCCTCGATAAGATCAAATTCAGTTCTTTGTCAAAGAACCAAGGGAAACTCTCATTTTAAGAAAAATTCAATCTTTTATTAGTAACTATAGTGGTGTAGTTAATAAATAGTGAAAAATGATAAATAAATACTTTTGAAGATTAAAAACCTATTGGAAGAGTAGTAGACACATAGTAGTATTTTTAAATTTGAAAAACTAATACTTGAGAAATTTCAATAATGTCATTATAAACCTTAAGGGTGAATTGTTATTTTTGATTCAATAAAGAAGCTAAATATCATTTAATTAAACTTTAAAAGACATCATTATAATTTACTGATAAAAGTAATTTATAGTTTTATTATTCAAACTTAGATATAATATACTAACTTCTAAATAATAGAGAAATAGAATATCATTCTTTTTACATTTAAACTTTCAAACAATATAATGGATTTTTTTTCACTTTGCCCCACTCTATGTCACTATTAATGATTAATCCACCTTCTCTCTTCAAAACTCCTAAACCAAGTGTCACGGGCTTTTTGTTACGCTACTCAATTTCCCATGCTTCCTAACAATTCTTCCTTCCTTTCTAGTCAAGAATGCTAATAATTCTTCCCACAATGCCAAACTTTAGGCAAATAGGAAAATTAAGAAACCTTAGAATGTCGAAGAATAGCAAAAGATAGCTTATTGTATTACTTTTGTCACAACCCTGCTAAGGAAGTAAGTGACTGATGTAACAACTCTATTTAAGTATCAAAAAATATTTTTTTTAAATACCATGAAGTTATTACTTTGTTACAACTTAACTCAAAATAAAATTTATTTAATTTATACAATACAGAGTTTACATATATGTCATTAATCAAAACATACGTACAACATATCAAACACATAAAAATCTACATCTTATTTATTCTGGTTGACCAATTCTAGAGATACAGGTACGGGTGGTTGCACTTTCACCGGAATCTAAGCCAACTCGACCACAAACATTTTACTTGCTTCTGGGATCTGCCCAACATAAAGTACTCGATCCAACGTGCACTAAAAGCCAGAGCTATAGAAAAATCTGCATAACTAATTTTTTGAACATGATATGGAAATATAGTGAGAATTAAATCCCAGTAAGTTCAACAATAAATCATCATCAATATAGCTCATCATGTCATATTCAGCTGTATAAACTACAACAAATAACTTTGGTCACATGAATGCACTATATCTATGCACATGAGAATCGTACAATAATAACATGTATGACAGGGTTAACTATTTTCAGAATACATATGATGACTATCAATTTATTCTCATATCAAGCTACCCCGGTCAGGGTGAGTATTTTCTACTCTTCGGTACGGGTTTTTCTCGCTCTGTCCGACATGGCCCACTTTCTCTTTCTTTTCTCATTAACATGATCATAACCATTGGTAAGGCATCCCCTACTGGTGCACCACACGGATTGTCATGTGACCGTGCTCATTTCTTTTCTTTTCACAATGATAGCCAAAAATATGCTTTCAATAACAAGTATGTTCAACAAAATATAACTATTACCAAAAATCATTGGTAATCATGCCATGAACATAACCATTTCAAATATCACTTTATAAAATATTTCCATGTCAAAATTTCACACTTAAGATGGTAAGAAGTTCATACAATGGCAATGGCTATGGCATATACTAGTCATTTATTATTTTTATTTATAAGATTCTTCTTCTTTTTTAAATATTAATTTTATTTCTTTATTTTCTTGGTGCATGTTTTCATCCTATCTAACCTTCTCTTACTAATCAGAGCGTAACTCCCTCAATTTAACTCTGACGTAGGTGATCTTGGTGTCAATTTTAAGATGAAACAATTATATAAAACTATTATGTTGAACAGTGTAGTGAAATATTAAGAAATCAAGGTGATATGACTCCCTCAATGTACAGGTTATTTCTTCTCGAATAGGTTCTGACCTCTGCCTACTAATCGGTCCATATCTCCCTCATAAAAATTCCAAATTAAGTGATTCCAGTGGTTAAAATCCGTGACACATATAGATATAATTCGTATGTTAACCATTTATTTAATTCCCTACAGAATGTTCCCAGAAATTAAAATACAGAAGCTATCCTAACATATTCCTCCCTGATTAACCATTTTCTGACCTTTGCTTACAAATCGGACCATATCTACCTCATATGAACTCTAAATTGAATGATTCCAGTGGTTAAAAATCCGTTAGACATAGATATACATTTGTTATGTTAACCATTTGTTAAAATTCCCTGTATAATGTTTCCAAAAATTAAAACACAAAAGCTATCCTAATATATTCCTCCATGATTAACCATTTTCTGACATTGGCTTACAAATTGGACCATATCTACCTTATATTTATTCTAAATTGAATGATTCCAGTGGCTAAAAATCCGTGAGACATAGATATACATTTTTTATGTTAACCATTTCTTTTAATTCTTTACTGATTCTTCCCAGAATTTTAAAAACAGTAGCTTAAAATTCTGCCACCTATAGCCATACCCATGAAGAACTATCTACACCAACCTAAGTATTCAAACATACATGATATATAACATGATATAACAACATCCATGACCAATCAATAAAGTTCTAAAATCAAAATCCCAGATAAATAATACAAGTTTCAAAACATTTCTTCAAAAAGAAATATTGTTAAACTTACTTGGAGCACTTAGTCCTCTAGACTTCTCCTTCCTCTTTCTTCCTTTCTTCCTCTCCTTTCCTCACTCTACCTTGCTTCTATTTTTCCTCTTCCTCACTTGGACGAAAATTCTAATGTTGTAAGGGTGGGTTTTACTTAAATAGACCATCAAATAATTCACCTTTCATGATCATGGGTCTACCTTATCACAATTAGGATACACTTGGTTGAATTTTTGGAAAACAAACAACTTATGTTCTTGTCTTCCTCTTCCTTAGTCAAGATATGCATAGCAAAAGGAGATTTGTATTTTAAAAATTATGATAATATGTTTCTAAGATAAGGGACAAAACCCCTTTGATTTAGGGATTCATTTCCTTTTTATTTTTTCTTAATCAAGTATGATAGGTTTGCCTTTTTAGGTGACAAATTTCTAGCCCTTGAATCTCTATTATTTGGTTGAAATTATTTGTGTGGGATAGGAAATGTTTTGTCCTAATGCCATGTATTATCATACCACTTACTAAAATTATGAGTGTAGGATATAGATGTTTTGTCCTAAAGCCTTGTATTATCATACCACTTGCTAAAATTATGAATGTAGGATATCACACCATTTGCTAAATTTTTGTCTTAATGCCATGTCACCTAATCTTGATTACACCATTATTTCATCACTTTACTTTTATTTTTATTTTTATTTTCCTCTTGGGTTTGGGCTCATTCTTGCCCATTTTCTTTACTTTGATTAAAATTCTACTTTTCATAATGGGCTTGGTCACATTTTCATGATTTTTGGGTTACCAGTACAATTTCTATATCCTAGTCCAAGTCTATGTTTTATTTCTTTATTGGGCTATCCTATTGGTTGCTAAAAATTTATGTGAAGTAGAAAAAATCTATATGAAGTGTCCATATGTGAAAGCCCAATTTATGGGTAGAGATACTAAATTTAGTAACTTTTGCTTTTAAATTAAGAAAAATTTCCCTAATCCGATCTTCTTGAAATTTTAAGACCTTTACTTACTTCACAAAAATTTATCTTCCTTACCTAAGAATTTCACCTTTCTTTACCATGTTTATTTCTAATATTTCCTCTTAGGTTTTCTTTCTTTGCCTATTCCATTAATATTAGAACATTTCTATACATACACGTAAGGTGAAGAATTTCTAAGGATTATATTTCCTTAGATATCTAAAAATTGTCTAATAAATTTTATTTCCTTAATTAAATATTTATGTACCTTTATCAATAAAAGAAATTAAATTATGGATGTTACTTTGAATACTTTTGTACTTTCATTAATACATGAAATGAAATTAGGGATGTTACAACTGACACAACATAAGGGCTTGGCCCTTAAACCATAAGCCTCAACATGGATAGCTAGAATCCAAATATTCCTTTCCATATTTCAAATAGCTCATGATAATAAAACTTAGCAAATACTTATATACATACTATATCAAATTCATGTATCAAAGATAATACAAGTAACATGTTCATATGTTTATAGATATCCAAAATTATTGTTACACTAAGGCCATGATACAACACTAAACAAATTCATGATATATCAGCGTAGGGATCCTACATATGATCGTTGGAGCTCCATCTAATGTACATGGAGCAGGAAGTAAAATACCCTAAAGCAGCTTACCATTATGTATGTACCCTACTCTTACACAAAGGGGGGCTAAAGACCTTCTTTCAAGCTATCTGAAAATATAGAGAAAAGAGGAGTGAGTTGATGCAACTCAATGAGTAGATATGGTTCACCATAACAGAAAGAAAATAGGCCGTATGCACGATTTTTCGTTTAAAAGAAAATAATAGTAAATTTTATGCAATAGAATAAATGAAAATATTTATGTGTTTAAAGAAAGTTCATTATTTAAATTTATTTAGTAAGAAAATTTGAAAGAAAAGATGGAAAAATTATAAATTAAATTATTAATGAAAAAAATAATAAATTAACTCACTAAAATAATTCTTATGTTAACATGAGTGACTAGGAAAAGAAAATAGATTATAAATTTAGATTTTCTCTCTTAACATAGGATGACTAAAAATTTAAACCATGCGAAAATCCCAAGCACACAACAAGGGTGGGTAATCATCACTATATCCATCTATAGGAGGAAGCTATGCCTCAACTCCTATTTGTTTTATATCTTATCTCTGAGAGGAGACCATGTCTCAACTCCAACATAAACCAATCACTGTGTGTTCGCCATCACACGGGCTTAGCAATATCTCTGCTAGTTAGGGTTCAAGGTGCACTAAGGTTAGCAATAACTGTTGTTAGTTAACAATATTTCTGATAATGATTTCTCCAATGTATTCAAAATAAAAAGTAACAAATAAAAAATGAATGAGTTTGTACATAAAATAATGGTAACAATTTTATTAATGTAACATCCCTCCATAACTCTTCTTGAAAAAAATATTTCTATATCTTCAAATATCTGCATATTGAAACCATGTAAGCCATTTCCAACCTTTAGCACAAGATTTCACATATCCAATCATAATTATCATTCTATTTCCAAAACCATGGGATAATGCTGCAACGTGAGAAAATGTTCCACATCACATATTTAATTAAAAGAATGGTCATTAGCCCCATTGCATATATACATCAAAGTAACAATTTGGCTAATTCAAGATTCTATGTCACATGTCATGGATGGGTTTATTTCGAAGGCATGTCCTACAATCTAACTACCTAAGAATGACAATTAATTCAAATATTATATACATGTAGATTAGGTATGTAAAATTTAGGAATAGATCAAATATACCATACTTCAAGCATATAAAACCACATAACAAGTAAATGGTGCAACTTAACCAAACATTTCATATATTGACATTTTGTACATTAGAGAATGGCGTGTAAATCAAATGTGAATCACATTCTGAAAATCATGTCATAGCAAACCATATCTGCTCACTACTTGGAAGATCTAAAACAATAAAATTCCTTCCTTTTCTTTGATAGTTCCACAAGCCAATTTAGTTCCAAATCACCTTTAGAATGCTCTAACTCCTAGAGATTCATGTGAAAAAATTAGTAAACATCCATGGAGCCAAATTGCTAATCTTTAGCCATGCATGTCGCTACCCTCACATGGTTTATTATTTCTTGAAATTTTTTCTCAAAATAGCATTTTGGCTAAGCTTTATGGCTTCCAAAGCATGCCAAATTACAACATCATACCAATCTCTTACACACATTATTCATACCATGGAGTTCAAGTGCAACATATCCCCATAAATTTCAAATTATTTCCAACTTCCAAACCACAATTTCAAGCCTCAAAATAATCCATTACCTTAAGTAATTTTCCAAGCTCAAACACTTATTTTAATTTCGAAATCATATACCATCATTAGAATAACTCAAGAGGCAAGAAGATTGTCACTGGTATAATTCACAGCTTAAGTTTCTTGCGATTTAAGTGCCCAAATGATGTTATTTATGCATGAAAATTTGCATGATGATATATATAGATATGTCCTAAACATAAATAAAAACCCATAATTTTTATATGGCATCCAAAATGTCCAAGGTCTCAACACATACCTCAAGCTATCTTCACCCTTCAACAACACCCAAAAATTTTCTTAAAACTTGGAGCTGCACTTCTCTATCCTTCTTGTCACCAAATAGCATTTTTTAACTCTCTAACAAATGGTATATTTGGCTGGATTATTGGGGAAGAAGATGGCCTTTGGAAGGGGATAATTCTGCCTTGTTTTTGGGATTGCAAGAAGACGACAATCTATTGGAAATTTTCAGTAGATTTGGTTGAAATATGGATAACGATTGGGAGGGTATTTTGGTAATTTTGAGGTTACTTAAGTGGAAAAATTGTCCAAGAAAAAATATATTTTTATGGGGGTATTCTTGGAAATTTCAAAATATGTTAGGGGAAAAATTAGAAACCAAAAGGAGGGACATAGTTGGAATTTCTATAGAACTATAAGGGAAGATTGGAAATGAAAAATAAGGACATATTTGGAATTTTTGTAAAAGTTCAAGGGAAAAATGGGAAACTCAAAATTAGGGACATAGATGAAATTTTTATAAAAGTGTAGGGGCAATTCAAAACTAGAACGAATAAATTTTCTTATGTGACTTAATTAGTTCCTAAGGTTTTCAAGGAAATAATATTCAAGGGTTAAAGCCTACTTTTCCTTTGGAAAAAAAACTTCACATAAACCTTTTCAAAATTCCTTTCTAAAAAAAATAAGCTAAAGCATTTCAATAATGAAATCATTCCAAAAATATAAAGGCATTACATTATCGCCTCTTTAGGAAATTCGATCCCTAAATTTCAAACTATGCTCAAAAAAACGGTGTGGATATTTGTTCCTCATATTATTTTCTATTTACCACATTGCTTCCTCTACAGAATGGTTGCACCATATCACTTTTGCTATAGGGATTTCTTTTGATCTCAATTTCCTTACCTGCCTGTCCACAATAGCTACTGGTTCTTCTTCATATGTTAAGTTTTTATCTAATTGTATCTCTTGAGGTTGAATAATGTGGGAAGGATTTGGAAAATACTTCCTTAGCATAGAGACATGAAATATTGGATGAATTTTAGCCATTTCCATTGGTAAAGCTAAATGGTATGCTACTCATCCTACTTTATGTAAAATCTCAAAAGGGCCAATATAATGGGGACTCATTTTTCTTTTCTTACCAAACCTCATCACTCATTTCATTGGTGATGCTTTAAAAAATACTAAATCACTAGCCGTAAATTCCAGTTCATGGCATCTGTGATCCACCTAAACTTTTTATCTACTTTGTGTGATAAGTAATCTTTGTTTTATCAACTTGAATTGATCTATAGCTTCTTGTACTAAGTCTGGCCCTATTAGCTTAGTTTTTCTTACCTTAAACCATCCAATAGGAGATCAACAATGTCTCCCATATAGAGCCTTGAATGTAGCCATCTGGATGTTCATCTGATAGCCATTATTATTATAAGAAATTTTTTTCAAAGTTAAATAACTTTCCTAATTTCCACCAAAATCTAAAACACATGCTCGAAGCATGTCCTTTAAAGTCTGAATTGTCTGTTATGATTGATCATCTGTCTAGGGATCGAAGGTAGTACTCAAATTCAATTTTTTCCCTAAAACTTCTTGAAAAGCCTTCCAGAATCGATCTATAAACTGTTGGCCCCTGTCAAATATTATGGATATGGGAACACTATGTAGTCTCACTATTTCGTTGAAATAAAGATTTGCATATTGAACTACATTGTATGTGATTTTTACTGGTAAAAAGTGGGTTGATTAAGTTATCTAAATTGAATCATATCCTTTCAGTGTCTTTGGTAATCTAATGATGAAATCCATGGCGATTCTTTCCCATTTCTATTATGGAATTTCTATATATTGTTGTAAGTCTGCGGCTTCTTATATTTAGCCTTAACTTGTTGACACACTAAGCGGTGAGTAACAAACTCCACTATATCTTTCTTCATACCATTCCACAAATATATGCTTTTTAGATCTTGATATATTTTATTAATTCTTGGGTGAATAATATAGGCTGATTGATGAGCCTCCTCTAAAATCCTCCTTTTTAAATCATCTGTGTTTGGTACACATAAGCGGTTGCCACATATTAAAGTTCCATAAGTATCTATATTATATTCATTATTTTGACCATTTCTCACTTTGTCCTTGATTTTACACAAGTTAGCATCCTTATCCTGGCTGTCCTTAATTTGTTCAACTAGAGATGACTAAAGCTATACAGGAGCTAAAAATACCGTAGGTTCTTTATCTTCAAATCTGATCCCTTTACTTTCCAAATAATGGATATCTTTAATTAAGTGTTTAATGAAGGGCCTTCGCAATGCTGCTATATGAGCTAAGCTTCCCGTAGATTTTCTACTTAATGCATCTGCTACTACATTTACTTTACCTGGATGGTATAAAATTGTACAATCATAATTCTTGACAAGTTCAATTCATTTGTTTGGCCTTAAATTAAGGTCTTTTTGCTGAACGATATATTTAAGAATTTTATGATCTGTATACATTTTACAAGATGCGCCATACAAATAATGTATCTAGATTTTCAAAGAAAAAATAAATACAACCATTTCTAGGTCATGAGTTGGATAATTCTTCTCGCGTTTCTTTAATTTCCTAGACACATATACAATTACCTGTCCATTCTGCATTAAAATACATAACCTAAACCTACACGAGAAGTATAAAAAATATAGCAAAAACTTCAGTACTTGATGGTATAGTTAAAACTAAGGCAGTAGTCAATATTTTCTTTAGTTCTTGAAAACTTTCTTTGCAGTCATTAAACCATTCAAGTTTTACCCCTTTCTGGTCAGTCTAGTGAGACAGTAGAAACCTTGGAGAAATCTTTAACAAATATTTTGCAAAATCTCGTCAATCCTAAGAAGCTACAAATCTAGGTCACATTAGTAGGGTAGGGCCACTACTACACCACTTGTACCTATTTAGGAACCACCTGAATACCTCCTTTAGTAACAATATGTCCCAAAAAGGTAATTTAATCAAGCCAGAATTCATATTTGGAAAACTTAGCATAAAGTTGTTTCTTTCTCAAAGTTTGTAACACTATTCTTAAATGCTTCTTGTGTTCCTTTGAACTCTTAGAATAAACCAATATGTCATCAATGAAAAAAATCACAAATTGATCCAAAAAGGGTTTAAAGATTCTATTCATCAAGTCCATAAGAGCAACTGGTACATTGGTTAACCCGAATGGCATCACTAGAAACTTATACTGACTATATCTCATCCTGAAAGTATTTTTGGGAACATCATCCTTTTTTATTTTTAATTGATGATACCAAAATCTTAAATCAATCTTTGAAAAATATTGTGCCTCTTGAAGCTGGTAAAACAAATCATTAATTCTAGGTAAGGGGTAGACAAGGGTTTTATTAAATTGTCTGTAATCAATACATAATCGTAAAAGTCCATCTTTCTTCTTTACATAAAGAACCAGAGCACCCCAAGGACAACTACCAGGCCATATAAAACCCTTGTCTACTAAATTCTATAGTTGATTCTTCAATTCTTTCAGCTCTACAGGCGCTTTTTATAAGGTGATATAGATATTGGTTGAGTTCTATGAACCAAAATATACCAAACTCTCTCACGTTCTGGCTACATGCATGGTAACTCTTTTAGAAATACATATGGAAATTCCCTCACTTTGAGGATTTGGTCCAAATTATTAGGTTGTCGATAAACATCTCTGAACACAGGTAAGTATCCCTAACACCCCTTATGTAACACTTTTTGAACTTCTAATGTTGAAATTAGATTATTGAGTGCCTTAGTGCATTCACATTGAAATTGAAATGGAGGCTCCCCAAGATGTTAAAATTGATTACTTTAATATGGAAATTTAAAGTAGTAAAGTAGGAAGACAACCAATCCATTACCAAAATTACATCAAAATCTAACATCTTTAGCACTATTAAATCAACAAAAGTTCTCTACCTAACACCAGTACCTGACAAGATTCATATACATTCTCTATGAACAAATAATCCCCCATAGGGGTAGCAACCGTAAATGGAGACTTCAATTTAATTAGACTTTCGCCTAGCCATTTTGTAAAATATGGAGATATATAGGAATAAGTAGATCTTGGATCAAATAATATATGAGCTTAAATTGAACAAACAGGAAGAAGACTTACCATGACAACATTAGAGGCTTGTGTATCTTGTTTGGTTAAAGCAAAGACCCTAGGATGATTTTTATTTCCTAACCTTGACTTCTCTTGTTTGTTCCTCTGACTATGCCACTACTATTGACCTGAGCTGGTACTGATTTGACTAGTTGAGTAATTACTGGTGCAAATAGTAAAGTAGCTTGTGATAACCCTTGCTTGTAACATCCCTAGTTTTATTTACCAAAGTTATATAATTATGTCCTTTAAAGATTAAAAAAATGAGACAAATAAGTATTATAAAGTGATAGGAAATTTCAGGAAAATGGTAAATAAAATGTACCAAAAGTTTATCAGTAAAGTATATCAGTGTCTAAATGACAAAAGTGGCAAAGAAAAATGGGAGGGTTATCAAGAGAAATTTTCTAAAGATAAAATAAGGAGTATTGGCCCTAATGTTCATAGGAAATTATCCTTAATGAAAGAATACAAAAGTTCTATATTTTGGAAAATAAAAGATCAAGAAGGGGAATTTTGAATAATTAGGTGTGAATTTTGAGAAAAAGGGGTTAAGTGATAGAAATTGCCCTAATAGGATACTCAAAACTTGTTAACATAATCCTAATAAAAAATTAAAGGAAATAAATGGATTTGGGTTAACTAAACAAAGTCTTAAGTAATGATTAGAATTGAATTGGTAAGATGGTCAATAAGCTAAGATTTAATGAGCAATTAATTGACCTAAGGATATTATACCCAAAATATCTCTTAAGTTCATGATTAAGGCCATTCATTGAAGCCAATAAGTGGTTAAAATATGTACAAAAATAATCAAGAATGAGTGAGGGGGAGAGGAAGCTGTGGAAAGGAAGGAAAGAGACTGGGTTAGAATTGTTAAAAGGTGCAAGGATGAAAGTGAAATTTCATAGTTTAATCATAGCACCACAAAAGTATCTTAAGGGCATTAATTAAGGAGATGGAAGGAACACATGGAAGGATAAAAAATTCCAAGAGGCATGTGGATATTAGTAGGTCAAAGTCCTAAGAGATAAGATTGGTATGTTTGCAATTATCTTAGAAGTCAATGACTTTTTCAGAAATAATTGATATTCTACTAAAATTATATCTAAAATTACGACAAAGACAACTGAACAAGTCAATGAGAGGTTAAAATATCTACAAAAAATGTGCAAAGTAAGCAAGGAAGATAGGAAACTCAAATTGTCCAAAAAAAGCCTTAGGAATATTCATGGGACACCTCATCTTGGTACATGTTATGCTAATTAATCATTACTTTATACAAATCTAGGGACACCTTATTAGGGTGTTTAATTAGGAAAAAATCTAGCCATGTTTCGGCTAGTAGAAGAGAGAAAGAAAAATTAGAGTGGCGTGAAGAAGAAGTGGAAAAAGAGAGGAAAAAGAAGAAAAATGAAGGAAAAAGTTGGTGTTCAAGGTAAGATCTTCACTATCCACCTCTATCCCTTTATTCTCTCTCTTTTTTGGAACTCTAAACTCATATTCTATACCATGGAAGAAAGATAGAATAGTGGGAGGAAGAAGGAGAAGTTGATAGCTGCAATTTATTTTAGTTTCCATATGCTTTCTGAGTGCATTTACTGAGTTGTTCTAGTGTTTTAAGCACTCTTATCCCCTGATTAAATTGAATGGGATGACCCTTTTAGAGATAACATCAGCTACCCCATTGCTGCAACATTTTAGTAAGCATATAGCAGAAATTTGAGTGCTATTGGGTGAGCTGCTCCCTTTTTCTGCAACACATTGATTCTGCTCGATATGGTGCAGATGATAGCAGAGCAGGGCTGCGCAGTAGGTGCAGCCTCCACCCAGCAGGAGAGAAAGCAACAAAAACTAACATCGCAGGCTGCTGGCGCAGAATTGTCCCACTACTGAAAGTTGAGAGGACAAAGCTGCACACAGAGGTGGTTTTACAGCAGAGCGGGGGGAATGACGGCAAAAGCAAGGCAGCTGATTGGGACCACAAGGCTGAACGATAAACAGAGGCAAAGAGGGGGAGACAAAAAACGAAGAGAGGGGGGAGAAAAGAAAGGAGTAGCTGCACACTGCCAAGGGCATGAGTGAAAGAGATAGAGTGCAATCTCGGGGATTCTATTGTCGTTTTGTTTTTGTTTTCCTTTTACTTCTGTTTTCTATCAAGACTGCACTGGCATTTTTCCTGTTATTGCTAGAGATGTATACCAGTGATTCTGGGTTGTCTGTAATCAGTGTAACCATGAGGCTTGGCTAGTTTCCGGCTGGGGTTGCACAAGGGTTGTAATGAACTTAAGCACACTTTTTAGTAAAACACATTTCGCTGCAGCACTGTTTCTACATTCAGCTGTGTTTATATTTTAACTCCTCTGATAATGGAAGTTAGTAGAGGTAGACTGAGGCCAATATTCACCCGGGAGAGGAATGGAGGCTGGAAAAATAGTTTGAATAGATAAGGACAGCCAGTATAGGAATATATGGCCCCCCGCCTCCCCAGCAGTAGAGCTTCATGCACAACTCAGAGGTGAAGATTGCTGCAGGAATGCAGGTCTGATCCTCAGAGTTGCAAGGAATGGAAGTCTGGAAAGACTCCATTCAAGACTGAACTGGGCACCTAGGACAGTTGCTGTAGCAATTCCTGGAGCAATATGAGTGCAATAGTTCATGGCAACCCTGAGCAACCCTAGACCTCCCTATTCATTTTCTTTACACCCCAGTACCCCTTGTCCTAGTTATAGCTGTATTTAATCTGAACCACCTTTATTTTATTTTACAAACCATCCTATCTGTGCTACAACATTTCACACAGCAAAGTCTTCTTAACAGTTTTTAGTTCACTCCTCGTGGAACGATACTCACTCATCACTTTATTACTTGGTCACGACACGTGCACTTGCGTTCTGACACTGTGTTCATCTTTTCATGAATCACAACCCAACAAGTTTTTGGTGCCGTTGCCAGGGAGTGTCAACTAAAAAACTATTTTTAGATACCCAACTGTGTGAAGTATTGTTTTGTTGTATTTCTTTTTACTTTGGTGTCTTGTTGAGTAGGTAACGCAGTGCATGAGCAGGGCTGACAGAGAACTTTTGCCTTTAGATCCAGAGATAGAAAGAATGCTTTTGAGAAGAAGAAGAGGACAGTTAACACACCAGCAGCAGGCAGAGATGGCTAATCAGACTGGAGCAGACAACATGGATGATAGAGATAGGGTCTTAAATGCTTATGTTCAACCAAACCTGAATGAGTTGAACTCGAGCATTGTGAGACTAGAGATCGAGGCTCTACATTTTGAGCTCAAACCAGTAATATTCCAGATGCTGTAGACGATAGGGCAATTTCAGTGGAATGCCTACAGAGGACCTTCACCTTCACTTAAGAGTGTTCATGGAAGTCACAAATGCTTTCAAAATGAATGGGTTAACAGAAGAAGTGCTCAGGCTAAAGCTGTTCCCTTACTCATTAAGAGACCGAGCAAGAGCATGGCTAAATTCTCTGCCACCTGACTCTATCGCTAACTGGAGTGATTTGACAGAGAAATTTCTGCTGAAATACTTTCCGCCCACCAAGAATGCCAGATTGAGAAATGACATCACCTCTTTCCAACAATGGGAAGGTAAATCTTTGTACGAGACCTGGGAGAGGTATAAAGAGTTATTACGGAGATGCCCCCATCATGGAATTCCTTACTGCATTCAGATGGAGACCTTTTACAATGGCCTTAATGATCAAACACACACTATAGTGGATGCAGCAGCTAATGGGGCACTCTTGTCCAAAACGTATAATGAAGCGCACGAGCTGCTTGAAAGGATGGCCAGTAACAACTATCAATGACCAATGGACAGAGTTTCAACTAGAAAGAAAGCAGCATGCATGCATGAAGTGAGTGAAGTGACTTCTCTCACAACCCAGCTAGCTTCACTAGTTAATGTCGTAAAGAGCCAGCAAATGACCCGCCCTCATACAGCCAATGTAGTCTAGGAGACTGGACCATCTTGTGTACTGTGCAATGGACTGCATCTTTTTGAAATGTTCCCTTCAAACCCAAAATCAGTATGCTTCGTGGGAAATATGAATCGCAATAACAACCCTTACTCTAATACATATAACCCAGGATGGAGGCAACACCCCAATTTCTCCTAGAATAACTATGGTACGGGACAAGAGAGCAACTTTGCCCCACAAAGATCACAGGCTCCCCCAGGCTTCATGCAGCAAAGACAACAGCCTCAGGAAGCCCCCACTTCACTGAAATCCTTGATGAAGGAGTATATGGCAAGGAATGATGCTTTAATCCAGAGTCAAGCAGCCTCATTACGGAATCTGGAAACTCAAGTGGGACAGCTTGCCAATGAACTAAAAAGTAGACCTCTAGGAACACTTCCAAGTAATACTAAAGTCCCTAGGAGAGAAGGGAAAGAGCATTGCAAGGCTATAGCCCTGAGAAGTGGAAAGATGGTGAAAGCACCAAAAGTAAGAGGGCAGGACCAGACAGACTCCACTGAGCCCCTGGAGAACAAAAAAGACAAGAAGAAGCAAGAGGAGGAGGTAAGCAAGGAGGAAACCATCTCTGGAGAAAATGCTGCAGCTATGCCACAGCAAAATTCGGCAACTTTATCGCAGCAAGGCATGCAGCAAACCTACCTCCCCCTTTCCCTCAGAGATTTTAGAAGTAACAGAATGACCAGCAGTTTAAAAGATTCCTAGATGTCCTGAAACAGCTGCACATTAACATACCTCTGGTAGAAGCACTAGAGCAGATGCCTAATTATGTGAAGTTCATGAAGGACATCCTGACAAAGAAAAGACGATTTGGTGAGTTTGAGACTGTTGCTCTCAGAAGGGAATGCAGTGCTGTGCTGCAAAATAAGTTGCCACCCAAACTTAAGGACCCAGGCAGTTTCACCATACCTTGTTCTATTGGGAACTAGTATTTTGGCAAGGCACTTTGCGACTTGGGAGCAAGCATCAACCTCATGCCAATGGCCATCTTTAAAAAGCTAGGAATTGGAGAAGCAAGGCCTACCACAGTCACACTGCAATTGGCAGACAGATCCATTGCCCATCTAGAGGGAAAAATAGAGGATGTCCTGATTAAGGTGGATAAGTTCATCTTCCTAGTAGACTTTATAATTCTGGACTATGAAGCTGATGCAGAGGTACCAATTATATTGGGCAGACCATTCCTAGCAACTGGCCGGACACTAATTGATGTTCAGAAGGGTGAATTAACCATGAGAGTCCAGGATGAGCAGGTTACATTCAATGTGCTCCAGACCATGAAGTTTGCCAGTGAAGAAGAGGAATGTGCAGTGGTGTCTATGATAGACACATTAGCATCTGAGCAGTTAAGAAAATGCTGCAAGGACCCACCATCGGTAGCTTGGACAGAAAACTCAAATTCAGAAGAGGAGAACGAGAAAGAATGGGCTTGGATCAATGTCAGGCATGGCATTAGGAAACAGGAGCCACTATATGTGACCCCACCAGATTCAAGGTCGCTGAAAACATCAGTGGAGGAGCCACCAGCTTTAGAGATGAAGCCTTTGCCAGCACACCTCAAGTATGCATATTTAGGAGAGACAACCATTCTTCCTATGGTTATCTCGGCACTTTTGACAATGGAACAAGAGGAGAAATTGGTTCTTACACTAAAGAAATTCAGAAGGGCCATTGGGTGGACACTTGCTGACATTAAGGGAATCAGCCCCTCATTTTGCATGCATAAGATCCTCTTGGAAAGTAATGAAAAAGGGTCCATAGAACCCCAGCGTAGGCTCAACCAATAACGAAGGAAGTGGTTAAAAAGGAAATTATCAAGTGGCTAGATGCTGGAATTATTTACCCAATATCATATAGTTCTTGGGTGAGTCCGGTCCAGTGTGTTCCCAAGAAGGGGGGTATGACTGTGGTGGAAAGCGACAACAATGAGCTTATCCCCACTAAGGTTGTAACTGGCTGGAGGATTTGCATGGATTATCGGAAGTTGAACAAAAGCACTAGGAAAGATCACTTCCCTCTATCGTTCATTGATCAAATGTTAGATAGACTTGCTGGTAGGGAATACTATTGTTTCCTGGATGGGTACTCAGGGTACAACCAGATTGCTATAGCACCAGAAGATCAGCATAAGACCACATTCACATGTCTTTATGGTACCTTTTCCTTTCGAAGGATGCCATTTGGGCTTTGTAATGCTCCAGCAACATTCCAGCGATGCATGATGGCAATATTCACAGAAATGGCTGAGCAGTTTGTAGAAATCTTCATGGATGACTTCTCAGTCTTTGGGGACTCCTTTTACCTATGCTTGGGAAACCTAGCTAAGATCTTGCAAAGGTACGAGGAAACAAACTTGGTGTTGAACTGGGAGAAGTGCCAGTTTATGGTAAAAGAAAGGATTGTTCTAGGGCATAAGGTTTCTTAGAGAGGACTTGAGGTTGACAAGGCCAAGGTGGAAATCATTGAGAAACTGCCTCCTCTCACCTCGGTCAAGGGCATACGAAACTTCTTGGGACATGCTGGATTTTATAGGAGGTTCATTAAGGACTTCTCTAAGGTTGCCAAACCTTTATGCAGTTTGCTAGAGAAGGACAGAACTTTCTATTTTGATGAAAGTTGTATGACAGCATTCTGCGATCTCAAACAGAAATTGAGTACAGCCTCAGTTATCGTGGCACCAGACTAGACCTCCCCATTTGAGCTGATGTGTGATGCTAGTGAAACAACATTGGGGGCTGTCCTCGGCAGCGCAGAAACAAGCTGTTTCATTCTATTTACTATGCTAGCAAAATGCTGCAAGGTGCCCAGTTGAACTACACTGTGACAGAGAAGGAATTGCTTGCAGTAGTGTTTGCCTTTGAGAAATTCAGAGCATATCTGGTAGGAGCAAAGGTGATAATGCACACAGACCACTCTGCCATCAAACACTTGGTTAGAAAAAAGGATTCCAAACCCAGTCTCATTCGGTGGGTGCTTTTGCTTTAAGAATTCGATCTAGAGATCAGAGACAGGAAAGGAACTGAAAATCAAGTGGCAGACCATCTATCCAGGTTGGAAGGGCATAGCTCTGAAGCAGATGACATTAATGAAAGTTTTCTAGATGAGCAACTCTATCTCTTGTCCCAAGATGATGTGCCATGGTACGCTGATTATGTAAATTACCTTGTGAGTGGAATGCTCCCACCAGACTTGACGTGGCAGCAGAAGAAAAAATTTCTGCATGAAGTAAACTCATACTAATGGGATGAACCATATCTTTACAAGCAATGTGTTGATCAGATGATAAGCAGGTGCATACCCAGTGAA
Source organism: Gleditsia sinensis (assembly GCA_037074535.1). Taxonomy (NCBI): domain Eukaryota; kingdom Viridiplantae; phylum Streptophyta; class Magnoliopsida; order Fabales; family Fabaceae; genus Gleditsia; species Gleditsia sinensis. The sequence goes on from CM073476.1 coordinate 21,888,999, forward strand.
GAGATGGAGCAAATCTTGGAGCAATGCCATGCTTCCCCTTATGGAGGTCATTTTGGAGGAATTAGAACTGCAAACAAGGTGCTGCAGGCAGGGTTCTATTGGCCCTCTCTATTCAAGGACTCCCACTCCTACGCAAGGCAATGTGACCGGTGCCAGAGGACAGGGAATATATCTCACAGACATGAAATGCCACTGAACAACATCTTAGAGGTGGAATTATTTGATGTCTGGGGAATATATTTCATAGGACCATTTCCCTCGAGTTTCGGCAATCAATACATCCTAGTAGCCGTCGACTATGTCTCAAAGTGGGTGGAAGCCAGTGCATCCCAGACTAATGAAGCCAGAGTCTGACCAGATTTATGAAGAGAAACATCTTTACAAGGTTTGGAACTCCCAGAGCCATCATCAGTGATGGAAGGACCCATTTTTGCAATCGGCAGTTTAAGGCACTACTTACTAAATATGGAGTAAGGCACAAGGTGGCAACTCCCTATCACCCACAAACGAGTGGGCAGGCTGAAGTCTCCAACAGAGAGATCAAGAGAATCTTGGAAAAAACAGTAGGCCTCACGAGGAAGGATTGGTCTTTCAGGCTGGATGATGCACTATGGGCCTATAGAACAGCCTATAAGACACCTCTGGGCATGTCACCATACATATTGGTATTCGGAAAGGCTTGTCATCTACCAGTAGAGCTGGAACATCTAGCATATTGGGCAGTGAAGAGGCTAAACTTGAACCTGGAAGCTGCGGGTGAGAAGAGGATGATGCAGCTAAATGAGCTGGATGAATTTCGTGGTCAGGCCTATGAGAATGCCAAACTATACAAGGAGAAAGCAAAGCAATGGCATGACAAGAAAATACAACCCAGGAGCTTCGAAGTGGGACAGAGAGTAATACTATACAACTCCAGGCTGACCTTATTTCTTGGGAAGTTGAAATCTCGTTGGTCTGGTCCCTTTCACATAAGCAAGGTCTTCCCATTTGGGACTATTGAATTGGAAGAAGAAAAGGAAGGGAAGACATTCAGGGTTAATGGACAAAGGGTCAAGCACTATCTAGGAGGTGATGTGGATAGACAACACACCTCCATTCAGCTGTAAGAGGAATGAACAGGAGGGAAGTTAGGCTGAAGACTCTAAAAACAAGTGGTCATAAGAGGCAACCCATGTTTAAATTTGTTGTTGTTTAAGTTAATAGTTTTAAGATAGTTTAAATCATGAGTCAAATAGCTTTTTTTACGCAGGATTGGAAGCATAGAAGTTTGCAAAACCAGTTTTTGTTTTGCTGCAGCAAACCTATACTAAAGATAGTCCCTGCTTTGCTACAGTAGGATTAAGAACAAGCACTCTCTGCTACAGCAAACATCCTAGGCAACCCAGTTTTTGCTGTAGCGTTGCTGCAGCAAACATAGTCAGCCATGAATCAAGGGGTTCCCCTCTGCTATGCTTCTTACATTCAAAAAAATAAAAAATAAATAGACAAATATTTTCAAAAAATAGTTGTCATAAGCAAAATGAGGGAGGAAAAAAGGCAGAAGCCCATAAGTCCCGAAAGCACGTCGTCCACCCTCATTAAACCTCTGCAACTTCCCCACCCCCTTCACCCTCGAGCACTTCTCCCGAGTTCCCAAAACCCTACAGCCTCCTCACCTCTTTCATACCAGAAACCGCCAGTTCCAAACCCTTGAACCAATCATGCCGAGAATCAAGACGGTGGCCAAGAAAGCAAGTAAGGTGAAGAAATTCACCTCTGAAAAAAACAAGCAGAAGCACGACAAAGAGATTGTGCCCAGAAACTTCTGCGTCGAGAAAGGTTTCACCTTCACCTCCTCTGGAGATTTGGGGATGCCAATGTACGTTGGCACAGTGGTCAAGCATAGGGGTTGGGAAAATTTTGCAAGCCACCCACAAACGGCCCTCATACCTCTGGTTCGGGAATTCTACACGAACCTCTCACCCGGAAATGAGAAGTGGGTGACAGTCTGGGAGACGAAGGTTCATTTTGACCAAGCCTCCATCAATAAGGCTTACAATCTGCCAGACGAAGAGGACCAGTATGAGGAATATCTACAGAGTTTGTAGGATGGAGACTGGGATGCGATGCTTACCCGAGTGTGCCTTCCCGGCACCACTTGGGATAAATCCCCTCAAGGCTCCACCACCATCAATCGGGTCTCTCTGGTGCCTGCAGCTAAGGTGTGGTACCATTTCCTTAAGACCCGCTTGCTACCTTTTACCCATGGGCAGACAGTGAGCCAAGACAGAGTGGCAATGGTGGACACACTCATATTCGGCAGACCATTAAACATTGGCTGAATCATCAGTGGCCAAATCCGACCATGCGCCAACCGGAAAAGGGAAGCCTACTTTTCCCTTCCCTTATCACTATACTATGCAAGAATTGTGGAGTCCCAGTCTCCATTGATGAAGAAGCCCTGAAGGATGCTAGCCCAATCACTGCCACCACCATTGCCCATATTGTCCTGGAGAAAGCGGCCCCACACCCACCAGTTGCTTCCCAAAATCCCCCACATACTGCCAGACCCTCTGCTTCATCCACTGGCCCCCAGTCACCTGACAAGACTTTGCAGTTCATCCTCAACCAACAAGCTACAATTCTGAGGCAGCAAGCTGTGCTTCTGCAACTTCAGCAAACCTTCTGGGGTTATGAGCAGAAAAGGGATTTTGCTCTTCATAACACCCTCGAGCAGAACTTTAAACAATTTTTTCCATTTCTGGAATTTCCCACTGACTTGCTCCATTCCACCTTCGAGGAGTCAGCCCTAGCTCCTAAGCCACAGCCAGAGGAGCAAAAGGATTCTGAAGGATCCTCCTCCAACAAGGAGCCCCACTCGGAACCCCACCAGACACCAGCAGGAATCGAATCCTCTGATGATGATGAGCCCATTGCCAAACGGGCAGCAATGATGCATAAAGGAAAGGCCCCACAAAAATTAGCACAGCGCATAAGTGGACTCAGAAGCTCCTCAAGGTCCTCTGGGGGTCAATGCCCCTAGGGTGCTGCAGCATACCTGCTAGTACCCTCAGGAAGTTCCCTCACTCTTATCCCTTCTCTGCTATATTTGGAATTCCTTTGCTTCTACTTCTGTTTTTTTTGGGTGTCTTTTGTGTTTTGGCCATTGCATCAGCAGTGAGGACATTGCTCACTTTTAAGTTTGGCGGGGGGGTTATATTATAATGTTTGCTGTGGCATTTCTGTGGCTTAGTGTTGCTTCGATATTGCTGTAGAGGTTGCTAAAGCATGGACTTGCTTATTTGTGTGTTGCTTATCTATGTGACTGTTTATATTGCTGTTTACTTATGTTTTTGCCTACCTGTGTTAAATGAGTCTGCTTTAGTACTTACTGATTTTGATGAATACAATTATAATTGTATGATAAAAAGCTTCCAAAAATAAAAATAAATAAATAAATAAATAAATTTTAGGGTGAAATAAGTTTGCATATTGCATAGCCTGCTGAAAGTTTTGGGATACTCCATGAGGAGGATTGGGTAGTTCGCTAGAAACCAGAATAGGAGACCTACAACCTCACCCAATCACACACAGAACCCTCTTCTAATAAGCACAGGATCATGGGCAGTTTGCCAAAGAAAAATTTTGTGATCTTTCAGAAATTAGACCTAAGTCTTAGAGTTAGTATTGAGAGCTTTCTGTAGAATTATAAAAGGGGCAGACGCATAGGGTCAGAAAGGTTTAAGTTTGGGGGGGAAAAGTCTACAAAAAAAAATTTGGACACTCCAGTGCTCTGTAGTTCCTTAGTAACCAAGGGTATGCATGAGCCCCATGTGTGCCTTTGCGTAAAACAGGGATATAGAGTATGAGTGGGAAGCGGTTTAAGGGTGATAAGGCTGAGTAACCGGGTGCCTGCAGTGAACATGTTGACATTTGCGTCAAAAGGCATTAATGACCTCTGATAGAATAAGATCTATGCCAAAAAAAAAAATAAAGAAAGAAAATCAGTGAGCTGCTTTCCCCCCCAACATTTGTTGCCCTATTTGCACCTATGATGAATGACAACTCAACTTAGGGAGCTCGATATATTAGCATGAAAGTCTTAGGAACTCTGGATGTTTTTGACCCAAGTACCTCTCAAGGAAATTGTCCATGTCACACACACAACTGCAAAGAAGGTTTTTGTTGTGATTGGGAGTAAGGTTTGTGGTTTCCTTTATATGAAAGCAATCCTGAGAGTTGAGAGCTATCAGCAGAACTATGGATTCATGCATGAGAAAAGTCTGAAATTTCTGGTTGGTAGGAATGTGGTGAACATAGTAGATTGCTTGGGGACAGGAAATTCTTTAAGTTTGGGGGGATTTGATAGCTGCAATTTATTTTAGTTTCTATATGCTTTCTGAGTGCATTTACTGAGTTGTTCTGGTGTTTTAAGCACTCTTATCCCCTGATTAAATTGAATGGGATGACCCTTTTAGAGATAACATCAGCTACCCCATTGCTGCAACATTTTAGTAAGCATATAGCAGAAACTTGAGTGCTATTGGGTGAGCTGTGCCTTTTTTCTACAACACACTGATTCTGCTTGATATGGTGCAGGTGACAGCAGAGCAGGGCTGTGCAGCAGGTGCAGCCTCCACCCAGCAGGAGAGAAAGCAACAAAAACTAACATCACAGGCTGCTGGCGCAGAACTGTCCTACTACTGAAAGTGGAGAGGACAAAGCTGCACGCAGAGGTTATTTTGCAGTAGAGCGGGGGGAATGACGGCAAAAGCAAGGCAGCTGACTGGGACCACAAGGCTGAACGATAAAGAGAGGCAAAGAGGGGGAGACAAAAAACGACGAGAGGGGGGAGAAAAGAAAGGAGTAGCTGCACACTGCCAAGGGCATGAGTGAAAGAGATAGAGTGCAATCTCGAGGATTCTATTGTCGTTTTGTTTTTGTTTTCCTTTTACTTATGTTTTCTATCAAGACTGCACTGGCATTTTTCCTGTTATTGCTAGAGATGTATACCAGTGATTCTGGGTTGTCTGTAATCAGTGTAACCATGAGGCTTGGCTAGTTTCCGGCTGGGGTTGCACAAGGGTTGTAATGAACTTAAGCACACTTTTTAGTAAAACACATTTCGCTGCAGCACTGTTTTTACATTCAGCTGTGTTTATATTTTAACTCCTCTGATAATGGAAGTTAGTAGAGGTAGACTGAGGCCAAAATTCACCCGGGAGGGGAATGGAGGCTGGAAAAACAGGTTGAATAGATAAGGACAGCTAGTATAGGAATATATGGCTCCTCGTCTCCCCAGCAGTAGAGCTTCATGCACAACTCAGAGGTGAAGATTGCTGCAGGAATGTAGGTCTGATCCTCAGAGTTGCAAGGAACGGAAGTCTGGAAAGACTCCATTCAAGACTGAACTGGGCACCTAGGACAGTTACTGTAACAATTCTTAAAGCAATATGAGTGCAATAGTTCATGGTAACCCTGAGCAACCCTAGACCTCCCTATTCATTTTCTTTACACCCTAGTACCCCTTGTCCTAGTTATAGCTGTATTTAATCTGAACCACCTTTATTTTATTTTACAAACCATCCTATATGTGCTATAGCATTTCACACAGCAAAGTCTTCTTAACAATTTTTAGTTCACTCCTCGTGGGAAGATACTCACTCATTACTTTATTACTTGGTCACGACACGTGCACTTGCGTTCTGACACTGTGTTCATCTTTGCATGAATCACAACCCAATAGAAGTTCACACCATAACTAAGGGTGGAAGAAAAGCTAGGTGGAATTATTTAAGCAAGTTGTAGGAGGCTATCTTAGGTAGATTTAACAAAAATCTCTATTTCAAAATCTTGGATTCTTCGGGATGAATTCTAATCTTGAAATTTCATGAAATATGTTATAAAAACATGTTTTCTTGAATATGGCCATGGAAGATGCATATTTAGATGCATGTATGATATTTGCTTATGCTTGAAAATTTGCATTGAATTGGTTGAGAATTTTATGTGGAGTGGGCTATAATTTATTCCAAATATGAAAAAGTGTTCAACATAAAAGTTGTAGTTCGGTGTTGTAGCTTTATATATTCTTTGAATTACCTTAATCAGACCTTATATGAGAGAGTTATGCCTCAATTAGTGGTGAAATGTTAGGATTTAATTTGTGGCATCGTGGTACTGATTTGTGGGCACCACAACACTATTTTATTTGGAATTTACTAAAGTGGTCAACATAAAAGTTGTTGATCATTGTCTTAACTTTCTATAAGCACTTGAATCATTCAATTAAAGTGTGTATGAGGGAGTTATGGCCTATAATGCCAAAAGGTTTGGTTTCCTGGCCAAAATATCTTGATGTCAGAAGGTAGTTGATAAATTAAATATATGCCACCAAAGCAGATGATTAATAAGAAGAAGAATATCTATGAGAATAAGGTATAAGAGTTGAGTAAAATTGTAGAAATTTCATGTGAGTAAATAAGGATTTATTTGATTTAAAAAATAGATAAAGTGGCTAAGTGAAAGTGAATGTTGAGATAAGAAATTAGATGGAATGAATATAAAAAAGGGATGGTAGTAATTAGAAGGCAAGGTGGCAAAATATTAGCTAAGAAGGGGAAATATAATATAATAATGATATTATCAATACTATGGTGTAATTAGGAAGTGGATGTCAGTTCTTGATGTTGGAAAAAGAGAAATTATGGACTTGTTTGGTAATTGTTTTTAAAAACAGTTTTTTGTTTTTTAGAACAAAAAAATGTTTTATGTTTTTTAGAACCAAAAAATGTTTTATGTTTTTGTTTTTGAAATAAGTTCTGAACCAAAATTGTTTTTAAAACAAAAAAATAAGGGAGAGTTGCTTTTATTCTCAGAACACTCAAAAAGCAAAAAATAACATGTTTTCAAAATACTTTATCAAACATATTTTCTTTTACTTTTGTTTGCAGGACAATTTTTAAACATAGTTTTCAAAAATAATTTTTAAAAACAAAAAAACAAAAAAAGAATCAAACAAACCCTATGTTTTTGGGTATTTCGGTAACTTAACCGAATTTTTAGTAAGCTACTTTGATGCTTTGAAAGATTTTGATGATTTAGGAATGTTGACACTAATAAAGATGAGTAATAGAATGATTAGATAGGTGAAAAGTGTAATATCCCAAAATTTTTATTGTTAATTAATATTTTATTATAAACAAGTATATTTTTTTTAAATGACTATGCATGTTTTACTGGAAGTAAATATATTTTTGTCTAAAATAATTATTGTTTTGCTTAAAATAATTATATTGGCCTTTAATAAATTTTTGTTGTATTTTTAGAAATATTCTTTCTTTTATTATGTATAAAGATATTTATTTTATGATTTATTTTATTAAGATTTTTATAAAGAAAAATCATGATTTAAGAGTTTAACTAAAGGTTTATGAGAATGTAAATTTTTAGAAATTTTTTGGATGTTTTAGGATGAAAAATGGTATTTATATGAATATATATGAAATAAAATAAAAATAAAACAAAAGAGGAGGAAACGAGAAGGGGGGAGACAAAAACCGAAGTTTGCATAATTTCGATGAATAGTGATGAATAATAACCTTCAATTTTCTTTCTAGATCTGGAGTGCCTTTTGGTTTCCGATCTCAAAACTGAGGGTACCACTGGATTTAGGACAGAGAATATTACGGTTTTGACCGATAAATTTTTCAAATCAGCCGTTGAATCGCCGTAGATCTAAAGTAGAAAATCTCAGAAAAAATTAAACTCTGAAACTCTTACTTAAAGACCTCCAATTGAAAATCTAACACCATAGATGGACTCAGGAGCTAGATAAACCTTAAGATATGGATTTTTTCGGCCCTTTGACAGCATTTTGTTCGTTGTGAATAGTGATTTCTGGTGGTAAATAGTGATTTCGGTCGGCGTGAATAGTATTTTCGGCCGTGAACAATGACTGAGCTCCTGGAGTCATTTTCTAGATTTTTAGGCCCTCCGGACACATTTTTAAGTCCGTTCAGTCAAATATGGATTGGAAAAGTACATTTTTGAGCTGTCCAATCTGGAGTCCTGACCTTGTGAGTCAATGATTCTTTCTATGACTTGTCCTTTTTTCTTCTTGATATTTAAACATGTATTTGATTATATTTAATAGATATTTACACTTTGATATGAAACTGAAATGCATTAAAATTATCTGATTTGCTTACAATGTGAAATATGATTCAAGAAGAGTATAATATTTGAAAATAGATTTCTGAACTCACGATGTATCTGATTTCACATGTATTTCTCATTAAATGATAAAGTGAATATTTATGCATGTGGCATTATTTATAAAGTTATATGATTGCCTCGAGAAAGGGCATGTACATGTGATAAACCCTGACTGAAAAATTTATGACAGATGAATCTATATTTAGACTGAAAGTCTACATTATATTGAGAATTTTATACTGGATTATATGGTATATATGTATATGGTATTTTCTGTGGAGGAATCCTATTAGAAACACTGTCTACTAACAGCAGGTGATGTTAGCCCTGGTGCACCTTGATAACCTAGCTAGCAGGGGGTGGTGCTAGCCTCGTGTGTCGACCAACACACGGGAGATGATTTGTGAAAGAGAGCAGGATGCCTCCTATATGGGCGAGATGCCAGTTATATGAGATGTGATTTTCCTTCCCTTGCTGTGTGCTTGGGAAATACCTATATAGAGTCCCTTCGCGTATCTTCTTGAATGGTAGTAGGGCAAACCTCAATGGGATGCTGAGTTTAGGCAAATCCTATACCACCAAAGTACGGAAAGGGTTAAACTCTGATATGGTGGTTCTAATATGGGATCCTCCAAATGTTTTCATGTGAAATGTTTTAATGCATATCAAGTTTGATTTAAGATCATATTGTATCATATGTGGTTACAGATATTCGAATGTGATTTGAACTTAGAATATTTAAAAATGCGGGTCCCATATGGATGTACTTCTGAACTGTAATTTTTGATGTGATAAATTTTAATATATGAGTACATCCATATGTTGATCTGAGAGGTCATAGGAGGGATTATCTGCTCACTGAGTTGTAAAACTCACTACAAGTTGTGGATATGTTTTTTAGATAAAGACCTAGAGTTTAGTCCTACAGATACGTGATCAACTAAGTGTCATATTCTCTGGTGAGCCTATTTTGTTTCCAAGGCTCGTAGATTTTGATTTATATTGTACTTATACTCTAGAATATGCTCTATATGCCACAGCCAGGATCCCCGCTTCTGCTGTACTTTGATGTTTATAGATTTGTTATATATATATATATATGGAAATACATATCTGTAAAAAAGTGTATTATACATGTTATGAAAAATATATGATCGTAAAGTATGTGTTTCATGTGCTCTAAAATTAGTGGCGTGACAAAAATTGATTGGAATGTGGAGTTAATTCTTTTGCCGATACATGAAGAAAATTGCATAGTGTATTATGGAGTTAATCCTTGCTCTTAAGCATGAAAGAATGTGGTTAAAAGGAATAATTATTTGGATAGATACATAAGAATCTAAATTAGGATATTAAGAAAATTAAAAAAGGTAGTAAGAAAAGGGAAAAGATGACCTAGAATTAATAGTTTAAAGAATAAGTACCGATTGTAAGTTCTCATAAAGTAAATATAAAGTTTAAGATGGATGATAAAAAATAGATGAATAAAGAAATCGAAACTGATGTTAATAACTAGAATCAAGATAAATTAAACAAAAAAGGGAATTTATGGTTCTAGAAGAGCTTTGGGCCGAGATTGAGATAAATTAAATAGGTAAAGAATTGGCTAAAATGGATAAGAAAGGTAAAATATTAACTCATGATTTAGGGAAATTAAGAAAGGTTGAAAAGAAAAGGGAAGATTTGACATAAGAAGGTTGTTTGGAGATTAAATGGAAAATTGGAATTCTTATAAAGCAAATACAAAGATTATGATGATCAAGGGATTATGAATAAAGTAAATAACTCAAATTGATAATTCTAGTAAGAATTAAAGTAGATTAAGTATAAAAAGAGTAGATGGTGATGTTTAAGAGGATTTAGCCAAGGTTAGAGAAGTTTTAATTTAGTTAAGTGTAGTACTAATTATTAATAAGATAAATAGGATTGATGAGTTAAATTAGTAAGTATAACTAGAATTGGAATAAATTAAGTGCAAAGGAAAGAACGTTATGAAAATTAGGAAGCTTGGCTGACAATGAATGTTGTAACACTTACTAACTAGCTTCCTATATAACACATCATGGCAGATGGAGCAACATAATATTTACCTTTTTATCTGTGTATTTCTAGAAACGTCTGTATAGCCTGGAAGGTTACATATTTACTTATATTGTTACTTATCTTTCTTGCATGAGCATATAAAATCTTCAGGCTTTTCCAAGCATTTTCAAAATACATTTCCTTAAAGAAAGGGATTCAAGCTATACAGGCATGAGATGCATTACTTACAACAAAAAGACTTTCTTACCATATACAAAATAAAGATATGTACAAATCCATAACTCATTTTACATCAAAATATACACTATCTTATAGGGACTTGGCATATGTATGCAATCACAAAAATATTCATTCATATACATAGGTGATGAGTCAACCTTGGGAACCCTGTTGCTCACTTCTTGTTGGGGGTACTTGGAATGTGATTATGTGGAAACAAAAAGATGAGATGATAATATCAATAGCTAACAAAATTTTCATCAAAACAACATACATTAGAATCCCTAAAACAACTTAATTATTTCCATTGAATCATAAGCATTGACTATACATGCATATATTATCATGGTCACACTAGGGACCCAAAATATTTGGTCTACTTATCCAATGCAGTCCTATACCTACAAAGGGTTATGCATCTTTTATTATTGGCCAATACGTGTGAGAAATGGGGCTGGCTATGTACACTTTGGGCACCCCTTAAGTTTCCTGAGAATGCATACATAACATAGCTTTAGACCATCATTCATCATAGAATAATAGTAAGGAAAACAATGAAATTAATATATTTAAGTTCATAAATATAGTGTTTTAAGGAAAGCTAGCTACCTTAATTTCAGCACAATCACTTTCTTTCCAAAGCTACCAAGGTTACAACCAACTACTTAAACTAAAACATACAAAAGCTTTTGGCTAATGCATGCATATAAGCACTTATAATCTTTAAGTCTCTTGCTTAAGAGTTCTTGCTCCCTTAATAGATCTGTAATTCTGTTTAGTTTTGGGGTTATTATTAAATATAACAAACACTCTCTAAAAATTATAATATTTTACATGGAGGTGCCTCTACATGCTTATTTTTTGCCGTGAAAATCTCAGAACTCAATTCCTAGCTTTACTCCTAGAAGTACCTTTATAATCCAAAAGGGTGCAGTTGGGTTCCTATTGCATTTACATTCTGTTTTCCAATCGTTTGGATGGGTAATACATCTTAAAATATATGATATTTGATCTGGAGTGTCCTAGATCATATAATCACCACAAAAAATTTAAGTAAAATCTAATTTATTGTCCCCTGAAATAATCCAATATTTAAAGGCTACCCTTGTTCTGGTTTGTTCAGATTAAAATCCTGCACTATAGATTTGCTACATTTTATTATATGATTTAAACTATCCACAATGGAATAAAATTTGGTGGAGATCTTAATAAGAATTACTATAACATATCATAAAATTTTCATGTAAAATTTCAACCCTTCAATTTTAAAAATTTCCATCAACACCCTAAACTGCCCTACAGATTTTTTTTCAATACTATTTGAGTGCAAATTGCCTAGTTATAGGTTCTTAAAAATCACGAAACTTTCTAGAATTTATTAAAAAAATTTCAAGACTTTTCACACCAAAAATTAGAGAATTTAAAGGTTGTTTACTCAATCAAACAGTTCAAGAACATAGAGCATACTGAACATATTACACCAATTAGAACTATGCTATCTAGCTTCTATCTATTGTATTTCTAGGATATGTTTTCTTGCAATTCTTTGAGTGTCCAACACCGTAATCCATATAAAAATATAACTATATTATTTTTAGGTGGAAAACAGAGTTGAATTACTCAATTTACAGAGCTAAAAATTTTAGGTGCAGAAACAACAGCTTTCTAGTGCAAAATTTATGGTGCTTCAGTATGTTTGTTAATTAGATGACATAAATTGTTTCCTACAACTAGAGTTCCATGTTTTTGACCTTAACCCCTTGTATCTTATGCTCAAGAATCACCCCTGCAGAATCTAAATTGAGCACAACAACCTACATACCAAATTCTACAAGAGGGGGAATTTCCTTGTGTAGACACGCTCCTATTGCTGTCAATTTCCAGCTTGCTTCTTCCTTTAGCCTACTCTACACACCAGCTCTATTCTTGCATAAAATAGGGAAATCAAACCTTGATTTTCAATAGTAAAACTCCTATTTTCACGACTACCAAGTAGATAGAAGAAGGGAAGAAGAACCTCTTCACTCTTTCATTCTTTCTCCATCTCACCACTTCAAGTTTTCTGTTTTCTCTCTTCTTTTATTCAGCTACGATGGGATAAGCTTAAGAAGGCTGATGATAATATAATGGAGTAGATGATAAAGTGGTGGAGCAATAGGTGGCGTGATTATGTTGTTCCACGACTTAGGTCAATGTATATATATATATATGCTAATAGCAACACGTAAATGCTCCTGCTTGCCTTAATATGTTACTAATCCTAGATTATTTGCATCATAAGGAATATATTTGTATTCTTTTCCTCTCAATTATGCTCCAAATTTATTTATTTATATTACTTATAACCATAAAAGGTACCACATATTTTATAAAGACTTTATTGTCAAACAACTAAGCATTTTAATTCTTGTTCATATGTGTCTTCTACTTATTCTTAAATTTATCTAACATTATTAGAGACTTAGGATGTTACAAATGTAGAGTTTTAACTTAGTAAGTGTAATAACGGACCTTCACGACTACCATTCCATAGCATTAATTCTCCTATTCAATGTAAATTGTATCATGTGATGGCATGAATGATATAGATGTATTTGCTTATTTGGAAATGACTTATTTGCATCCTAGTGGCAATTGTGATTTGCATTGATATATGCATGATATGAATTGAAAATCACTACATTTATTGTATATATAACATGCATTATATCATTGACAAATTGTGCCTAGAATGATTATATTACTGTATGCTGGCTGTAAAAGTAACATCATGTCTTGGTTGTTTGTGAGAAAAGAAAAGAAAAGAAATGCTACAAAGGGAATGACCCTTAAAGTAGTAAGGTGACCCCAAAAGGTCGCATGGCTTCCGTGCGATATTGATAGAGGATGCCCTATTCACAGATATGATATGATATGATATAAGATTTGGCCATGCTTGGACAGAGCGAGGCAAGCATGCTCATATTGACCTAGTTACAACAAAGAATGAAAAGAAAATAAACACCTATGATATGAGAAAGCTATGAAATGAAATGTAACAAAATATTTGTGATATGATCTCTATGAGATAAAGTGATACAACTAAGTATTTTACGAATGAAATATGATGTATATGCCATGTTTGCATTGTGATATGTGCATTATATGTGTATCTTATTTACATGGCTATTTGATCTTTGTAGTTGATATATTTGAACATAACATGATGTGCTATACATATATTGCTTATGATTATTGTTAAACCTATGAGAACTTTAGTTCTCATTTTTGTTTCATGTTGTGTTCAGATAAAAAGGAATAGATGTCAATGTATGCTCTAACCTTGCGACTAGCAATTAGCTAAGTGGAGTTGCCTTATTTAGGGCATGATTTCATCATGTAAGAGATAATGGTTATAGCTTCATTAGAATTCCCAACATACATGTCTCTACTTCCATTCTTATCAATAAAGGTGATGTGTGCAGAAGAATATAAATACATGTATCTATATGATATCTTTGTTGAAACAATGTAGTCAAAATAAATGAAATGCTTTAAGTTTTATTTTGTGTATTTTATATAAGGTGTGCATTTTTATTACTTAGCTACTTACACATGAATAGGACAAAATAGTAATATAAAGGAAATGTAATGACTTCAAAATGAGTTAAGTTAAAAGTACACACAAAAAACTTGGGTCATTATAGTGGTTAGCTCTTTGCCTCAACCGACAGTCATTTGATCATATGTCTCACTTGGCTACTAAAAAAGTAAACCCCTTTATTAACTCTATCTTTATAGCATTAATTCTCCCATTCAATGTAAATTACAACTGATTTGGTACTCTTTTGACTTGTTTTTTCTTACCACCACTAGTAGTCATTTAACTTGAAGGTCTGGATTCAGTATTGGCCGCCACTACTAGTTTCAAAACTGGACTCACCTTTGAAACCATCACTGTGGTTCCTTTTATGCTTTTTGTGTGTCTCAATATTGGCCAAATCTTGTGCTTCAATCATATAATTAGAAAACTAATTCATTTGTGGGGCTATCACCTTGTATAATGGATGGATCATACCATTGATAAATATCTTAATTCTATGCCTCTAAGTGGGAATCATATGCGGGGAATATCTAGAAAATTGATTAAAGGATATCATATTATTTTATAATCATTCCTGGCACTTATCTCAAATCTTTAAATTCTCTAGCCTGAGCATCTCTAACACTTTAGGGTAAAGACCATATCATGAATGCTTTTATAAATTCATCCCATATCATAGATGTTATTGTAGCTACTCTGCTTCAATCTAGAGCTTCAAACCATACTTTAGCCATATTTGTCAACTGAAAAGATACTAACTCTACTTATCTTAGTTTAGAACAACCCAGTTCCCTTTACACAATAAATCCAAGAGGTTTTAGCTTTAGAAATTTTGGTAAATTGATTGGCACTTTAGTACACCTACACATCTATGCAACTAGTCTCATATGCTCTTAAGTTGTTGGTATAGTTCTTGGTTGTGGAGGTTCCCTCCTACTATACTTTGTAATCATCTCAGCTAAATTCTATATTGCATGCTAAAACCCTTGAGAACTAGCTCATATAACTGACATCATCCCTGCTTAAGATTTTGGGGAAGGTTCCATTCTTTCACTTGAGGCACTTCCTTGAGTTTCACCCCTACCTTCTTGACTAGCACAACTAGCCTTTTTAATCTCAGTATCCACCTCTAGATTCACCACCACAGCCTTTACCTCGGCCTTTGATAATTGGACTTCTAGATTGAGTAGATGCTTTAGCAATTTTCTCTTTGGGACATGGTCTTCTTGTTCTAAGCCTGCTTCTTGGTGGCATCTTTGCTCACAATACAAAAAACAAGCAAACTTCATAATATATATATATATATATATATATATATATATATATATACTTAATACATCATATACATATCCTAAAACCTATATAGAGGATTATACTCAATTATGAAGAGGATAACTTCCTATTGAATCCATCAATAACACCTTGAGTATAAATATGGCCAGTAACAAACCCATACACAAGGTTCTATTAAAAAAATTCCCTGCTCCGAAGATTCATAGGGAAATTAGGCTCTGATACCAACTTTCTCACGACCTCCCTAAGGAAGTATGTAACCGGCACAACATAAGGGGTTGGCCTTTAAAGCATAAGCCTTAACATGGATAAACAAAATCCAAATATTCCTTTCCATATTTCAAATAGCTTGTGATAATCAAACTTAGCAAAGACTTATATATATACTATATCAAATTCATGTATAATAGATAATACAAGTAGCATGTTTATACGTTTATAGATATCTAAATATCATGTCACACGAAGGTCATCATACAACACTATACAAATCTAGGATACATCAGGGTAGAGGTTCTGCCTATGATCATCGGAGCACTATCTAATGTACATGAAGAAAGAAGCAAAATACCCCAAAGTGGCTTACCACTGTGTATGTACCCTATTCTTGCATAAAGGGGGGTTGAATTCCTTCTTTTGAGCTATCTGAAAACATAGAGAAAAGAAGTGTGAAATTATGCAACACTGTGAGCAGATATAGTTCACCATAATAGATAGAACATTCCATATGCACGACTTTTGATTTTAAAGAAAATAACAGTAAATGTTATGCAATAGAATAAATGAAAAGATTTTTGTTTGAAGAAAGTTCATTATTTAAATTTATTTAGTAAGACAATTTGAAATGAAAGATGGGAAAATTATAAATTTAATTATTAATAAAAAAATAATAAATTAACTCACTAAAATAATTCTTATATTAACATGAGTGACTAGCAAGAGAAATATAAATTATAAATTCAAGTTTTCTCTTTTAACATAGGAGGACTCAAAATCAGAACCATACTAATATTCTAAGCATACAATAGGGGAGGGTAATCACCATTATATCCATCCATAAGAGGAAGTTGTGCCTTAACTCTTGTTTGTCTCATATCATATTTCTAGGAGGAGGCCATGTGTCAACTCCAACATAAACCCATCACCGTATGTTGGCCATCACATGGGATTAGCAACACACCTGCTAGCTGGAGTTCAAGGTGCATTAAGGCTAACAATTACTGTTGCTAGTTGACATTGTTTCTGACAATAATTCATCAAATGTATTAAAAATAAAAAGTAGGAAATTAAAAATGAATCAGTTTATACATAAAATAATGGTAACAATTTCATTAATGCAACATCCCTCCATAACTCTTCTTGAAAAAATATATTTTCATATCTTCAAATTTTCAAATTGAAACCATGTTATCTATTTCCAACCATTAGCACAAGGTTTCACATATCCAATCATAACTATCATTTTGTTTCCAAAACCATGGAAAAATGCCACAATGTGATGAAATGTTATGCATCACATATTTAATTAAAAGAATGATCATTATCCTTATTGTATATATACACTGTTGTTTTAATTAAAACTCACAAACGCACGAATCTATTAGAGTATAGATTTAGTAGTGTACGAGGTCGATCTCACGATGATTGCCAATTGAGAGAAAACTCTAATTTAGATCCAAAATAAATAATTCTAACCTAATTTCAGATTTTTTGTTTGTAATAAGAATATTAAATTAAATATGCAAGAAATTAATATACTAAAATTAAATAAACATGCTAAGGTTAGGGGATTCACTCTTGGTCTATCAAATAAAAATAAATTTAACTATTTTATTACTCAATTAGAATCTTTACATGAATAAGGTTCAAATCGGAAGATATGTTAATTTACACTCAACTTTTTTTTATACATGAATTATATTTACCTCTTTTTTATTGTATTACTAATATCTAAAATATTCTTGTAAAATGGATTCAAGTATATGTTGTGCCAATTGTCATGTTGTCTACAATATATCAAGGTTAACACTTCACAAGATTAAAAATACAAACATGCAAAAGATAACTTGTAAATGGATTCAAGCATAAATTGTGCCAATCATTATATTGTCTACAATAAATCAAGATTGTCTACAATATATCAAGATTCACATTTCACGAGTTTAAAGAAGAATGCAAAAATAGGAGAGATAACTTGTAAAAAGAGTTAAGCATACATTGTGACAATTATCATATTATCTACAATATATCAAAATTCACATTTTACAAGTTTAAAGAAAAATAAAAAAATGAGAAAGGTAACTTGTAAATGGAGTCAAGCATATATTGTGCCAATTGTTGTATTGTCTACAAGATATCAAAATTCACATTTTACAAGATTAAAATATGCAAAAAAAAATGAGAAAGGTAGAAAGCTAATTAACATAACAAAATAAAATAAAATAAAATAGGTGGCAAAGTCAACCATTAAAAAATAAAAATAAGAAGTAGGTGGCAAAGTTAACCATGAACAATAACAATAAGAAATAAACAGTAAAACCATCCATTAAACAACAAGAAAAAGAAGTAGGTGGCACAGCTAGCCATTGAAACATAGCATAAGAAAATGAGGAAGTAAATACAACATCAAATATAAACATTAAATTCTTACACAAGAGTTAAATAAATCATTATTTCTCTAGCAAAAATTTCACCCTTTCACCTTAGCATGATGATATTATAAAAGAAAGTAAGGATAACAAAATATCTATAGAAAGAAGAACATTACAATAGCTCAAAACAAAGCTTTCCCAAGCTCTCTCTCCAGCCCCCTAACTCACTCCTCAAGCCCTCTATTTATAGATACAATTAGGCGTGGTAATTTTCAAAATTGTTAGGTAGGAAGTTGTACAAAGTTGATAATTTGAATTTCATCATGTACACCAAAATTGAACCTTGAATTCCTTCTTGAAATCCGTAGAATTTGATAACTCCATCAACATGAAAGTTGTAGAAAATTTCATTATCTTTCCGTCAAGACAAATTGTGAACAAATTGGATACGTAATTTGTGACCCATGGTCAAAATACTAGAGTAAAGTTAGGTTGGACTACAGCAGCATATAGATTCTTTTCTAGCTCACTTTTGGCACTTTTAATGTTTGAATTTTCTGCCACTTGAACAGGAAAGTTGTACCTAATTGTGTCAGCTACTCACCCACCAAATTACATACATATTGGATATGTATTTTCTAAAATACAACCCAAATACTGCAACAAGGTTGGGCTGGACTACAAACAGTAAACATATTTTTAACATTGAGTTTTTTGCCTTGAATCTTTATGTTTTAGATCTTTTGGAAATGTGGTCATAAATCAAGATTAAATTTATGCATATATCCATTAGGATATGTCTCAGGAGTCAATATAATAAGGCTCTTTACTCAGCCATCCTCAATGAATTTGTTTTATCTGCTTGATTTATAGATATCATTCCCAAAGAACCACAATTTAGCTCTGATTCCTCCAATTCAGTCCATTTTCTATTCTTCTCTCCATCTGTAAAAATACACAAAACTAAAAACAAATAAGAGAGATATATGCTTAATTATGGCAAAAAGATAAAATAAAAATATTTAATTTATGACTATAAAAATCACTCATTATACACCAAAGTAATAATTTGGCCAACTCAAGATTCTATGTCACATGTCATTGAGGGATTTATTTCGGAGGCCTGTCTTGCAAACCTAACTACCTAAGAATGAAAATTAATTTGGATATTATATACATCTACATTAGTTATGTAAAATATAGGAATAGATAAAATATACCATAATTTAAGCATATAAAACCATATAACGAGTAAATGGTGCAACTTATGCAAACATTTCATACATTGACATTTTGTACATTAGAGAATGGTGTGTAAGTCAAATGTGAATCACATTCCCAAAATCATGTAATAGCAAACCATATCTACTCACCACTTTAAAGATTAAAAAAAAAATTCCTTCATTTTCTTTGATAGTTCAACAAGCCAATTTAGTTTCAAATCAACTTTGGAATGCTCTAACACCTAGAGATTCATGTAGGAAAATGAGTAAACATCCATGAAGCCAAATTGCTAATCCTAAGCCATGCATTTTGCCATCTTCACACGGTTTATTATTTCTTGAAATTTTTTCTCAAATTTTGGGCAGCATTTCGGCCAAGATTAATGGCTTCCAAATCATTCCAAATCACAACATCATACCAATCTCTTACACATAGCATTCATACCATGGAATTCAAGTGTAATATATCCCCATAAATTTCAAATTATTTCCAACTTCAAGCCACCATTTCAAGCCTCAAAATAAGGCATTGCCTTAAGTAAATTTCCAAGCTCAAACTCATTTAAATTTCCAAATCATGTGCCATCATTAGGACAACTCAAGACATAAGAAGATTTCCTCTGTTACTGTAACATCTCTAATTTCGTTTCATTTATTAATAAAGGTACATAAATATTTAATCTAACATCCCTAATTTTGTTTCTTTTATTAATAAAGGTACATATATTTAATTAAGGAAATAAAATTTATTAGACAATTTTTAGATATATAAGGAAATATAATCCTTAGAAAGTCTTTAACTTATGTATATGCATAGAAAATGTTTCTAACATTAAGGGAATAGGTAAAGAGAGAAAATCTAATAGGAAAAATTAGAAATAACATACTAAAGAAAGGCAAAATTTTTGGGTAAGGAAGATAAATTTTTGTGAAGTAAGTAAAGGTCTTAAAATTTAAAGAAGATTGGATTAGGGTAATTTTTCCTAATTCAAGAGTTAGAGTTACTAAATTTAACATCTTCACCCATAAATTGGCTTTCAGCTATGGACACTTCATATAGAGTTTTTTTCACTTCACATGAATTTCTAGCAAGCCAATATGATAGCCCAAACAAGAAGTAAAACATAGACTTGGATTATGATATAGAAGTTGGATCGATAGCCCAAAAATCATGAAAATGTGACCAAGCCCTTCATGAAAGGTAGAATTTCAGCCAAAGCAAAGGAAATAGGTAAGAATAGGCCCAAATCCAAGAAAGAAAAATAAGAATCTTGTAAGGAAATAGTAGTGTAATAATAATCAAGATTAGGTCACATGGCATTAAGACAAAACATCTATATCCTACATTCATAATTTCAACAAGTAGGTAATAATACATGGCATTAGGACAAAACATTTACATCCTATATTCATAATTTCAAGAAGTGGGTAATAATACATAGAATTATGACAAAACATCCTTATCCTACATAAATAATTTCAGCCAAACAAGGGAGACTCAAGGGCTAAAAATTTGCTAACTAAAAAGGCAAACCTATCATACTTGAGTGAGACAAAAGAAAAAGAAAATAAATTCCTAAATCAAAGGGACCTTGTCCCTTGTCTTAAGAATATTTTATCATGATTTTCAAAATACAAATCTCCTTTTGCTATGTATATCTTCACTAAGGGAGAGGAAGACAAGAACATGAGTTGTCTTTCCTTAAAAAAACCAAGTGCATCTTAATTGTGATAAGGTAGACCCATGATCATGAAAGGTGAACCACTTGATAGTTTATTTAAGCAAAATCCACCCTTATAAAATTATAATTTTGTCCAAGTGAGGGAGAGGAAAAATAGAAGTAAGGTAGAGTGAGGAAAGGATAGAAAGAGAAGAGAATACAAGAAAGAAGAAGAAGGAGAAGTCTAGAGGACTAAGTACTTAAGCTGCTAGAAAAGCTAAAGGAATGGAAGAATCTTACTACTTCTTTCAAGAGGAAACAAGAAAAAGAATTCACTAAGTGAGTTAGGGAGATCTTTAGGTAGGTTTAACAATATCTCTTTTTAAAGAAAAGTTTTGAAATTTGTAACATTTATATGGGATTTTAATCTTAGAACTGTGATGAAATCTACAATATTTTCTACTTTGATGATTAGTCGTGGATGTTGCTATATCATCTTACATGTTATCTTGCATATGATGGATGTTTTGAACATTTCGGTTGGTGTGGAAAGTTCTGGATAGGTATAGCTATGGGTGGCAAAATTTTTGTTATTTTATACTACTATTTTTTATATTTGAATGGTAAAAAATTGATGGAAGATGATTAGATGTAAATTAGGAAGAAAATGGAGGAGGACGTAATAAAATGATGAACTAAAACCTTAGGAAATGTTTGGTTAGGAAACTGGATTTCGAAGTAACTAGGGAAGCTTCTATTTTTGCAATTCTGGGAAAAATCAGTTAGAAATTAAAAGAAATTGTTAGCATGAAAATTGTAGATATATATATCACAGATTTTTAGCCACTAGAATCACTTAATTTGGAATGCAAATGAGGGAGAAATTGTCTGATTAGTAAGTAGTGGTCATAAACTAATTAACCAGGGAAGAATCTGTTGGGTAAGCTCATGTGTTGAATTTTTAGGCAAAATTTGTAGGGAATTAAAGGAAATTGTTAATATAATAAATATAGATATATGCCTCACAATTTTTGAGCTACTAGAATCACTTAATTTGGAGTTCATATGAGGGAGATATGGCTAATTAATGAGTAGAGATCAGAATGAGTCTAAAATCTAGGGTGGTAAATGTAAGCATTTTTGTTTTTGATTTTTGGGAATAATTCATAAGGAATATGAAGAAATCATAAATATGAAAGTTGTAGATAAGTGTCTTAGAGTTTTATAGGCTTTCAAATCACCTCAATTGAAGTTTGTATGAGGGAGATATGGTTAAATAAGTGAGAAAAGGTCACAAAACACGGCTAGGTCATGTTCTGGGTTACTTTAGCACTGGTAGGCATGTTCAGGGCTATTTTAAAGTATGTTTGAAGTATTTTCAAGCATGGCTATGTCCTGGAACATGACCAAGCCATGTTGGGAGTTGGTAAAGCTTATTTTTAATATTTTTCTACCTTAAATGAACCTCACTAACTATAGGATAATAATAGAAACCAAAATGAAGAAAAATGCCCTATAAAATTTAAGATAACATGTGATGAAAATAATATTTAAAAAAGAAGAATCATCTTATAAATAGAAATAATAAATAATTAGAGTATGCCCTAGCCATTGCCATTGAATGAACTCCTTACCATCTCAAGTGTATAATTTTGACATGAAAATATTTTATAAAGTGATATTTGAAAATGATTATGTTCATTGCATGATTACCAATGATTTTTGGTATTAATTTTATTTTGATGAAAAATTATGGCATGTGAGTATAATGAACATACTTGTTATTGAAATCATATTTTTGGCTATTAATGAGAAAAGAAAAAACACGGTCACATGACAGTCTGTGTGGTGCACCAGTAAGGGACGCCCTACCAACGACTATGATTATGTTAATGAGAAAAGAAAGAGAAAGTGTGCCATGTCAGACGAAGCGAGAAAAACCCGTACCGGAGAGTAGAAAGTACTCACCCTGACTGAGGTAGCTTGATATGAAAATAAGTTGATAGCCATTATATGATATTATGAAAATAGTTAATCATACTATACATGTCATTATTGTATGATTTTTATATGCATAGATATAATGTATTGATGTGACTTGAGATATTTGTTGTAACTTATACAGATGAACATGACATGACGAGCATTATTAATGATGATTATGATTTATTGTTGAACTTACTGGGATTTAATTCTCACTATATTTCCATATCATGTTCATAAAATTAAGTTATGCAGATATTCTCTGTGATTGGCTTTCAACGTACGTGGGTAGAGTTGGCTAAGATCTCGGTGAAGGTGCAACCACCCGCACCCGTATCTCTGAAACTAGTCAATATGGATGAATAAGATGAAGACATATATGTGTTTGATATTTTTTTGTATGGATGTTGTTAATTAATGATGTGTATGTGAACTCAAAATTGTATATGGTATTTCATAAACCATAATTATGTTTGGTTAATTTAATTGAATGTTATTATGAGTTAAATAGTTAGAAATAAAGAGCTAATGATTTCATGGGATTTTACAAATATATAAATTTAAAAAATTGGAGTTGTTACAGTTACTGTTCTCATCTTAAGTTTCTTGTGTTTTAGGTGCCCAAATAGTGTTATTTATGCATGAAAATTTGACTGTGATGTACTGATAAGTCCTTTACACAAATAAAAAACCCAGAATTTTGATATGGTATACAAAATGTCCAAGTTCTCAACACATACCTCAAGATGTCTTCACCTCCAACAACACCAAAAAATTTGCTTGAAATTTGGAGCTGTGTAACAACTCTATTTTTTTTACATATATACATACACACACACACACACACACACACACACACACACACACATATATAATTCCATGAAGTTATTACTTCTTTACTCCTAACTATTTAACTCATAATAACATTGAATTAAATTAACCAAACATAATTAAGGTTTATGAAATACCATTAACACTTATACAATTCTGGGTTCACATACACATTATTAATTAAAACATTTGTACAAAAATCAAACACATATAAGTATACATTTTATTCATCCATATTGATCAGTTCCGAAGATACGAGTACGGGTGGTTGCACCTTCACTGGGATCTTAGTCAACTCGACCCAACGTACACTAAAAGCCAGTCATAGAGAATATCTGTATAACTTAGTTTTCTGAACATGATATGAAAATATAGTGAGAATTAAATCCCAGTAGGTTTATAAATAAATAATCATCATCATCAATCATGCTTGTCATGTTATGGTTATCTGTATAAGCTACAACAATTATTTAAAGTCACATGAATGCACTTTATCTATGCACATGAAAATCATACAGTAATGACATTTATGGCATGAAGAACTAATTTTAGAATATTATATGATGGCTATCAACTTATTTTCATATCAAGCTACCCCAGTCAGGGTGAATACTTTTTACTCTCCGGTACGGGCTTTTCTCTCTCCATCTGACATGGCACACTTTCTTTTCTTATTAACATAATCATAGCCGTTGGTTGGGCGTCCCTACTGGTGCACTACACGGACTGCCATGTAACCGTACTCATTTCTTTTCTTTTCTTTTCACATTAATAGCCAAAAATATGATTTCAATAACAAGTATGTCCATTATACTCATATGCCATAATTTTTCATCAAAATATGATCATTACTAAAAATTATTGGTAATCATGCCATGAACATAATACTTTCAAATATCACTTTATAAAACATTTCCATGTCAAAATTACACACTTAAGATGGTAAGGCATTCATGTAATGGCAATGGCAATGGCATACAGTAATCATTTATTATTTTTATTTATAAGATTCTTCTTCTTTTTTAAATATAATTTTCTTTTCTCACTAAACAGAGCATAACATCATTTTAAATCTGATTGAGGTGATCTTAGTGTCAGTTGAAAGATGAGACAATTTTCTAAAACCCTTATGTTGAACATTTTAGTGAAATCTTAAATAATCGTGGTGTTACTACTCCCTCAAATTTAATGTTATTTTTTCTCGAATAGGTTCAGACTTGTACTTACTAATTTGACCATATCTCTCTCATACAAACTCTTATTGGGGTGATTCCAAAACCTATAAAAATATAAGGCACTTATATACAACTTTTATGTTCAGCATTTTTTCAGATGCCTTATTAATTATTCCCAAAAAATTGAAAATAAAAATGCTTACATTTAACACCATGGATTCTAGATTGATTCTGACATTTACTCATTAATCAACCATATCTCCTTCATATGGACTCCAAATTAAGTGATTTTAGAACCTATAGGTTCGTCATACATATATCTATATTTATTATGTTAACAATGTCCATTAATTCTGTAATATCCCATAATTTTTAAATAATAATGTTTTGTTATAAACAAATATATTTTTAATTAAAGTGATTTTTATTTTGCTTAAAATAATTATATCTGCCTCTAATAAATTTTTGTTTGATTTTTATAAATATTATTTCTTTTATTATACATAAATATATTTATTTTGTGATTTTTTTATTAAGATTTTATCGAGAAAAGTCATGATTTGATATTGCAACTAAAGTTTTGCAATAATATAAATTTTTAGAAATTTTTGAGATATTTTAGGATGAAAAACGGAATTTATACGAATATATATAAAATAAAATCATATTATTTAGTTATTAAAGAATAATAAAAAAAAAAATAAAAAGAGACAAGGGGGGAGGGGAGACAACATTCCGTGCATATTTCTGAAAAACTAAAACAGATAAATAGTGAGTGAATAGTAACCTTCAACTTTCTCTCTAGATCTGGAGTGCCTATTAGCTTTTGATCTCAAAATTGAAGGTGTTACTGGATTTAGGACGAAGAATATTACGGTTTTGACTGATTAATTTTTCAAATCAGCTGTTAAATCGCTGTAGATCTAAAGTAGAAAATCTCAGAAAAAGGTAAATTCTGAAACTTAGATACCTCCAATTGAAATTCTGACACTGTAGATGGATTCAAGAGTTAGATAAACCTTAGGATATGAATATTTTTGACCATTTGACAGCTTTTTGTTCGTTGTGAATAGTATTTTTTGGCGGTGAATAGTGACCAAGTTTCCGAAGTTGTTTTCTTGATTTTTGGACCCTACAGATACATTTTCGAGGTCTATTTGATCAAATTGAGATTGGAAAAGTACATTTTAGGGCTATCTAATATGGGGCTCTTACCTGTGAGTAGATGATTCTTCTATAACTTGCCTTTACTCTTCTTGAACTTTAAATTGATAAATGCGTATGTTTACAAGTTATTTATACTTTTATATGTTCCTGAATTGGTTTAGAATATCTGAAACGATTGCAATATGATATTTAGTTCAAGAAGGGTATGACTTTTGAAATGGATTTTGGAACTCATTGAATATGTGGTTTTTAAATGTATTTATCGTTATTTGATAAAGTGAATATTATGTGCACGATGCATTGATTTAAAAGCTATATACTTGTGAAAATGATGCATGTCATATTATAATGAGATTGAATGGCAAGCGTAAAGCTCATGGCGAGTTGTTTGATAATTTTAAATGTATTTATATGTATGGATGAATATCGACTGGTTGTATGGCTTGTGATGGTACAAAATAGGGGACACCCTATTAGCCTGAGTGAGTCAAGGGAGGGCCGTTCCAACTGGATGACAATGGTAATGTGGGGAGGCAGGAGGGTGATAAACTCATATTCCCTGATCACTTATTGTGACTGTAGTCGATCGGTCACTATGCATATAGCAAACTACATTGACCAGATCGCCGAGTGAGGTAGGTCAATTTTAAATTAAGTGTGCCAGACCGCCGAGTGAGGCAGGTGCATGGGTTGACCAGATCGCTGAGTGAGGCAGGTCAATTTTAAATTAAGTGTGCCAGACCGCCGAGTGAGGCAGGTGCATGGGTTGACCAGATCGCCGAGGCAGGTTATTTTTAAATTAAGTGTGCCAGACTACCGAGTGAGGCAGGTGCATTAAAAGTGATGATTTTATCTTCAAATAATAAAATTTCATTATTGCTTATACAGTTGAGTAGAACAACATTTGTTTAATCATCATACCATGGTGCATATGGTTTTAGATATCTGAATATCCTTTGATTTGAGAATATTTGAAATACAGGTCTCATATGAATGTACTTCTAAACTATTTTTTCTATGTGACAAATTTTAAAATATAAGTACATCCATATGCTGACCTAAGAGGTCATAGGAGGAATTATTTGCTCATTGAGTTGTCAAACTCACTACACGATATTTTCACATTTTTCAGATAAGACTATCAGAGTCTGATTCGGCAGATAGGTGACATATTTTTTGGCTGAGTCTACGTTGCTTCCAAGGCTCACAGTTTTTGAATTATACCATTTTTGTATTCTAGAGTATGCTCTGAATGCTATAGGTAGGATCCCCGTTTCTACTGTACTGTGATGTTTATAGACTTGGTATGTATATTGTGTATACATGAGAGAAATGACAGAGAATTGAATTGTACATCTTTATAGAGATTATCTGATTGTGAGAAATAAAAAAATGTTTATTTTACGTAACGTAAATTGGGGGCGTTACAAATTCCCTATAGCTATTGCCCAGAAAGTTAAACACAGAAGCATATTTAACAGATTCTTCCTAGGTTAACTAGTCTCTGACCTCTGCTTACTAATTTGACCATATCTCCATCATATTGATTCCAATTTTAAATGATTCCAGATGCTAAAAATTCAGGAGAAATATATCTATATTTATCATGTTAAGTATTTCTTTTAATTTCCTACAAATTTATCCCAAAAATTCAAACATAGAAGCATACCTAATAGATTCTTCTCTGGTTAAACATTTTTTTGACCACTACATACAAATAAGAAAATATCTCCCTCATATGGACTCCAAATTAAGTGATTCCAGTGGCAAAAAATCTGTGAGACATAGATCTACATTTTTCATGTTAACTATTTCTTTTAATTCCTAACTAATTCTTCCCAGAATTTTGAAAACAAAATATTCCTTGGTTACTCCTAAATTCTGGTTCCTAACCAAACCTTTCCTAAGGTTTTAGTTCATCATTTTATTACATCCTTGATAAGAGTCATATTATTGCACTTTTGTTATGATTTAAATATTGATATTTGTGTGAAAATTGTGGTTATTTGATTATTTAATCCACAAATGTCATTTCACGGGTATTTCGTGTTTAAAGTGCAAATTTCAGGTAAAATCATAAGTTTGGAGAAGTTTGGGACAAATGTCAATGACCGGGATTGAGTTAGAATCAAGAAAAGCAAGATTTCAAGGTTTGGAAGTCTGGCCGCGGCGAGAATATTTTGGCTGCGGCGAGAATGCTGCAGCAAATTTTCTCGAAAGCGCAATTTTGCGTTCAAATCTGGCCGCCGGCGAAATCATGTTCGCCGGCGGCGAAATATGTATCGCCGCCGGCGAAATACGACTCTCGCCGCGGCGAGATCATTTCCCAGAAACTCGCCGCGGCGAGAATAAGTTCGCCGGCGGCGAGTTTCGGCGGCCAAACGCGTTTTCTAGACTTTTTGTTCCAAATTTGTCCCCAAAACCCTGGATCTATAAATACCATAAGGTACAGAGAGAGGGGACGGCGAAATAGACCTAGAATAGGCATTTTTGGAGGAGAAGAAGCCATTTTGGATTGAAAGCTTGGATATTCTTGAAGGATCATCACCATTGTTGCTGCCAAGTGTTCATCTCCAAGAGTTCTTCATCTCTTTTCCTTAGCTCTGTTTTTCTGCAGTTCATTTCGTTTTTATAGTTATGTATTCAGTTGAGATAGTTGTTGTTCTTATTTTAATTATGAGCTAATTCATTTTTGCTAAGGCTATGATGTAGTTGAATCATGAAACTCTGATTTTTGTGGTTATGGTTATATGAGTTCATTGTTTTCAATTGAGTATTTATTTCCATGCTTAATGCTTCTGAATTTCTGGCCAAAATTTAGATGATTAGTTGCATTGTATTGAGACCAAGAGGAGATGTGTAATGAATGCTTCTTGTGATAAGTACCATATGTTGAATGCGAGTGTGAGAACTAATGCATGATGTATGTGGTTATCCTGGAAATTCCATATATCATAATGTGCTTGTTTGTGATTAATCTTCATAGAAATATAGTTGATTAGCATAGACAAGTAATTCTAATATAATTTGAGAGAGAGTATTAGATAAGTTTGGGTTTTTCAACCATCAATTGTAGCTTTGATCCTCATATAAATGCCATGAAATTGGATTGAATTGATTCAGTGAAATCAAATGCCTTAGCATTTTAATCATTTGTGAACAACATTCAATTGTGTTCTTTGCATTTATTTGTAAGTTAATTTTCCTTTTACACAATCAACAATTTGGTTTTCAGATAAAATTAGGATTAGTCAATTTCGGTACTTAGTAACACCATTCCTTGTGGGTTCGATATCCGTACTTTTGTACACTTTATTACTTGAATGATTCGTACACTTGCGAAAATACGCATCAATCCTCTTCCATTTTCTTCCTAATTTACATCTAATCATATTCCATCAATTTTTCACCACATTCAAATATAGAAAATAACAACATAAAAATCTTAAAATTTTTCCACCCATAACCATACCTATGCAGAGAACTTTCCATACCAACCGAAATGTTCAAAACATCCATCATATGCAAGATACCATGTAACATGATATAGCAACATCCATGACCAATCATCAAAGTAGAAATTTTCATCAAAGTTATAGGATAAAAATTCCATATAAATGTTATAAATTTCAAATATTTTCTTCAAAAAAAGATATTGTTAAACCTACCTAATGATCTCCCTAGCACACTTAGTGAATTCTTTTTCTTATTTCCTCTTGAAAGAAGTAGCCAGATTTCTCTCTTCATTTAACTTTTCTAGCAGCTTAAATAAGAGAAGGAGGGTGAGTTTTGAACCCTAAGGATGAAGAGAAAAGATGGATTCAAGTAGAGATTAAGCTAATTTACCTTGAGTACTTAGTTCTCTATACTTATCCTTCTTCTTCCTTCCTTTTTTCTCTCTTTCTCTCCTTTCCTCACTCTACCTTGCTTCTATTTTTTCTCTCCCTCACTTTGACAAAATTATAATGTTATAAGGGTGGGTTTTGCTTAAATAAACTATCAAGTGGTTCAACTTTCATGATCATGGGTCTACCTTATCACAATTAGAATGCACTTGGTTATTTTTTTTAGGGAAAGACAACTAATGTTTTTGTCTTCCTCTCCCTTAGTCAAGATATAAATAGCAAAAAGAGATTTGTATTTTCAAAATCATGATAAAATGTTCTTAAGACAAGGGTCAAGGTCCCTTTGATTTAGGGATTCATTTCTTTTTTCTTTTGTCTCACTCAAGTATGATATGTTTGCCTTTCTAGTTGACAAATTTTCAACCATTGAGTCTCCCTTGCTTGGCTGAAATTATTTATGTAGGATAAGGATATTTTGTCATAATGCTATGTATTATTACCCACTTGTTGAATTTATGAATATAGGATATAGATGTTTTGTCCTAATGCCATTTATTATTACCTACTTGTTGAAATTGTGAATGTAGGATATAGATATTTTGTCCTAATGCCATGTGACCTAATCTTGATTAGTATTAAACTACTTTTTCCTCACATGATTCTTATTTTTGTTTTCTCTTGGATTTGTGCTCACTCTTACCCATTTCCTTTGCATTGGCTAAAATTCTACATTTCATGGCGGGCTTGGTCACATTTTTATAATTTTTGAGTTATCGATCCAACTTCTATATCCTAGTCTAAGTCTATGTTTTATTTCTTGCTAGGGCTATCCAATTGGCTTGCTAGAAACTTATGTGAAGTGGAAAAGCTCTTTATGAAGTGTCCATAGGTGAAAATCCATTGTATGTGTGGAGATGTTAAACTTAAGAATTCTTGCTCTTAAATTAAGAAAAATTATCCTAATCCAATCTTCTTAAAATTTTAAGACGTTTACTTACTTCACAAAAATTTATCTTCCTTACCCAAGAATTCTATCTCTCTTTAGTATGTTATTTCTATTTTTTCATATTAGGTTTTCTCTCTTTACCTATTCCCTTAATGTTAGAAACATTTTCTATGCATGCACATAAGGTGAAGAATTTCTAAGGATTATATTTCCTTAGATATCTAAAAATTGTCTAATAAATTTTATTTCCTTAATTAATATTTATGCACCTTTATTAATAAAAGAAACGAAATTAGGGATATTACATTAAATATTTATGTACCTTTATTAATAAATGAAACAAAATTAGGGATGTTACATTTCTCTCCCCCTAAAAGAAATTTTGTCATCAAAATTTTAGAAATTACCTAATAAGAACAATTGTGGATATTTCTTCCTCATGACTTCTTCCAATTCTCAAGTTGCTTCTTCTGAAATCTAACCTTCCCATAACACCTTAACCAGGGGAATGGTCTTATTCTTCAATTGCTTCACGTCGGTGTCCAATATGGGTGCCAGTACTAGCTGGTATGTCATGTTCTCCTTTATTTGGATTGGTTCATCCCGTATAACATGTGATGAATCTGGAAGATACTTTCAGAGCTGTGATATATGGAAAACATTATATAGGTTGGAAAAATTTGGTGGGAGGGCAACTTGATATGCAGACATCCCCACTTTCTTCAAACTTTGGTAGGATCCCAAAAATCGCGGACTTAACTTTTTGATTTTGAGAGACCTACCAACTCTAGTAGTTGAAAGTTTTTTTAGAAATACATGGTCTCCTTCCCTAAAGTCCAGAGGTCTATGTCTCTTATCATATTAACTTTTTTGCTAACTTTGAGTTGTAAGTATTTTGTCTCGTATCATCCTGATTTGTTCAGTGGTTTGTTGAACTAGATCAGGACCCAGTAAATTCTTTTCTCCTACCTCAAACCAACATAGTAGAGATCGGCACTTCCTACTGTATAAAGCTATGTAGGGAGCCATCTTAAAACTGGAGTGATAACTATTTTTATAAGCAAACTCCACTAAAGGTAGGTACGTATCCCATCCTTTACCTTGCTCTATCACAGAGGCCCTTAATATATCTTCTAGGGTTTGAATGGTCCGTTCTGTCTGCCCGTCAGTCTGAGGATGGTAGGCAGTACTGAACTGCAGCTAGGTTCCAATAGCTTCTTGCAACGCCTTCCAAAATCTCGACATGAACCTCAGATCTTTATCAGAAATGATATTTATGAGAATTCCATGCAATCTAACTATTTCCTGGATGCATAATTGGGCAAATTTGTCCAGTGAATATTTTATTTTTATAGGCAAAAAGTGAGTAGATTTGGTTAATCTGTCAACTATTACCCAGATAGAGTCATGTCCAACTGAAGTCTTATGTAACCCCACCACAAAGTCTATCAAAATACTGTCCCATTTCCATTTAAGGATCTCAAAAGGTTGTAGAAATCTCACTAGCTTTTGATGCTCTACCTTCACCTTCTAACAAATTTGACATTTTGCCACAAACTCAACAATGTCCTTTTCATCTTTGGCCACCAATACATCCCTCTTTAAATCCTAGTACATTTTAGTGGATCCAGGATAGACTATGTATTTACTATGATGCGCTTCCTGCAGGATCTTAGTCCTCAATTCTCGTTCTTGAGGAACACAGACCCTTCCTTGATACTTGATTACTCCATCTTCTGAGACAAAAAAATATCCAAATCATTATGATCCCGTAAGTATTGGTTGTGAACTTGAGCTTCTTTAATTTAGGTTCTAAGGTCACACTCTATACTCAGCCCATTGATTATTAGCTTCTTTGGGGTAAAAGTAGTGCCCAGCTTCAAATTTTGAAACTTTTTTAGCATCTGCATCTCATACACCATTATTCGACCTATATACAAAGATTTTTGACTCAAGGCATCAACTACAACATTCGCCTTTCTTGGATGATACTTTATTTCAAACTTGTAATCATTGAGGAATTTTACCCATCTTTGTTGCCTTATATTTAACTCCTTTTGGTAAAAAAGATACTTAAGACTCTTATGATCACAATATACTTCAAATGTTGCATCGTACAAATAGTGTCGACAAATCTTTAAGGCAAATACCACCGCTACCAATTCAAGATCATGGGTAAGATAATTTTCTTCATGGGGTCTTAGTTTCTTAGAGGCGTAAGCAACTACTCTCTTGTCTTGCATTAGCACACACTCTAGTCCTTTCTTTGAAGCGTCACTATACACTTCAAAATGTCCTGTGGTGTCTGAAATAATTAAAACAGGAGAAGTAGTCAATCTTGTCTTAAGCTCTTAAAAACTAGCTTCACATTGATAAGTCTATTTGAAAGTACTTTCTTTCCTGGTCAATTTAGTGAATGGCAAGGCTATATGAGAAATTTTTTTTATAAACCTCTTGTAGTATCCTGTCAAATCTAAGAAACTTCTGACTTCTGTAACCGTATTTGGTATTTCCCACTGAATCACTGCTTTCATCTTGCTAGGATCTACGACTACCTCTTTATTAGAAATGACATGTCTGAGAAATTTTACCTCTGACAACGAAAATCGACACTTCTCCAATTTGGCATACAACTTTTTCTCTTTCAACACTTGTAGCACGATTCAGAGATGTTGTTCATGTTCTTTCTTACTCTTATAATAAATCAAGATGTCATCAATGAACACTACCACAAATTGATCTAGGTAGGGCTGAAAAATGTGATTCATGTAATCCATGAAAATTGCAGGTGCATTTGTCAATCCGAAGGGCATTACGAGAAACTCATAGTTCCTATACCTAGTCCTGAAGGCTGTTTTTGGTACATCCTCCTTTTTAATCCTAATATGATGGTATCATGATCTTAAGTCAATTTTAGAAAAGATGGAGGCTCCCTTCAATTGATCTAATAAATCATCAATCCTAGGGATATGGTACTTATTTTTAACAGTCACCTTATTCAGCTATTTGTAATCTATGTATAGTCTCAAGCTTCAGTCTTTCTTCTTAACAAGCAATATAGGAGCTCCCCAAGGTGATACACTTGGTCTAATGAATTTATTGTTTACCAGTTCCTCCAATTGTTTCTTGAGTTCCTGTAATTCTTTCGAGGCCATTCTATAAGGTGCAATAGATATAGGCCTTGTCCTGGGTAGGAGATCAATAGAGAATTCTTTCTCTCTCTCGGGAGGTAAGCTTGGAATATTTGTTAGAAATACTTCAAGAAACTCATTAGCTATTGAGATTTCATTAAGTTTCGGCTCGACTTCTAGGTTTGATAAACATAGGAGAATATAACCAAGTACTCCACTCTTTAACTCCCAATTGACTTGGTTGGCATTTAGTATTAATAACTGCATCTCTTCTTGTAGAGTATGAGGTAGAAATTCAACGATCTTGGTGCAACAATTTAGCAAAACTTGATTTTTAAACATCCAGTCTAACCCTAGAATGACATCAATACCTCTTAAAGGTAGACACATGAGGTCTACAGAAAAAGTTTTCTCTTGGATGGTGACCTAATAGTCTTTACATACAGAGAAAGTTAAGACCCTTTCCCCTGTGGGAGATACTACAGATAGCTCATAGGGGGTTTTAGAAATAGGATACTGAAGCTCTCTAATACATTATTCCAATAAAATGAATAACTAGCACTAGAGTCAAACAACACCATAAGAGCAAATCCATATATATACCATGTACCTTGAATCATTTTGGGGGATTGAGTTGCCTCTTGGCCACTCAGAGTGAAAATCCTTCCTTTCTACTCAGGCCTCTGTAACGACTGCTTCCCTAAATTTTATGGGTTGTTCTTTGCAAAATGACATTTCTATCTGCAATTGAAGCAAACATCTGATCCTATGCAGTATGGCCGGTTACCATACATACGTCAGCAATTAGTACACTTGATTGTGGAAAAGTTTTATTGGAAGGGTCGGGACTTACAATCATTGACCTCTTGCCAGTACCCTATCCTTTTCCTCTGACATTTCTGCCAGAGTTTTATGGCTCGTAGTCTACATTTATTTACCGGTATAAACTCCCTGATCTCTATAGCTACAATATCATTCCTTATCGTTAGATTTAATCCTGCTTTGAACTTAACAATCTTCCATACTTCATCGGAGTTAAATCACAGGTAAGAGGAGAACTTAGACAACTCCTCAAACCTCGCAATATACTGATCTACAGTCATGATGTGCTGCCTAAGTTGGAGAAATTAAATCTCCTTCTCCATCCGCACAGTACTTAGGAAGTACTTTTTCAAAAAGGTATCTTTGAATATCTGCTAGGTGATTTGCCTTCTTTGGTGAGCTAAAAGTTCTTTAACTCTACGCCACCAGCATTTTGCTTCATCTTTCAGCATATATGCAGCGAAGATAACTTGTTGCTCCTCAGTACAACCCATCACTTCAAAGATTTTCTCCAATTCCCTTATCCACCTTTCAGCTACAATCAGGTCAAAGCCACCTTGAAAAGAAGGTGATCTAGTCCTTAGGAACTCAGATATACTGTTATCATTCCCTACCATCTGGTTATTAGCGCCATTCTCAACATTCTGGTTATTAGCATTCTAGAGGTATTGTAGAATTTGGTTGGTGGTCATGACTTAGTCTCGAATTGCCATGGCAAGGTTGTGCAAGGTTTTCTCCGCATTGTTTACCAGATTCTTCCTTGGTGTTGCCATTTCTTACTGTGGCAAAAAAAAGTTATGCTGCTATTGAGGTAATCAAGTTCAATAGTTAGTTTCAAAAATATTTAACAGTAGTCATAAAACCACCTCGGCATATAAATAGGAAATACTTATAATTTCTTACCAATATGAAATCACTAATCCCCCTACACAGCACAACTACAACATACTCAAGACACTATGAGATTGATTCAGATAACCATTCACCCACTGACCAATTAGGATCGACCTTCTCTTATACCAATTATGTAACAACTCTATATCTATATATTAACTAAAATTCCATGAAGTCGTTACCTCTTTACTTCTAACTATTTAACTCATAATAACATTCAATTAAATTAACCAAACATAATTAAGGTTTATGAAATACCATTAACACTTATATAATTTTGGGTTTACATACACATTATTAATCAAAATATTTGTACAAAAATCAAACACATATAAGTCTACATTTTATTCATCCATATTGACTAGTTTCGGAGATATGGGTGCAGGTGGTTACACCTTCACTGGGATCTTAGCTGTAATATACCGTAATTTTTATTTTTAAATAATAATGTTTTGCTATAAACAAATATATTTTTATTTTTAAAAAAAAAAGATTATGTATTACTAAAAGCAAGTATACTTTTAATTAAAATAATTATTGTTTTGATTAAAATAATTATATTGACCTCTAATAAATTTTTGTTTTATTTTTATAAATATTATTTCTTTTATTATACATAAAGATATTTATTTTGTGATTTGTTTTATTAAAATTTTATCAAGAAAAGTCATGATTTGATATTGCAACTAAAGTTTTGCAATAATATAAATTTTTAGAAATTTTTGAGATGTTTTAAGATGAAAAACAGTATTTATATGAATATATATAAAATAAAATAAAAATAATTATAAAAATTTAATTATTAAATAATAAAAAATAAATAATAGAAAAGAGAAAACGGGGAGGGGGAGATGGCAATCGAGAGGAAGGAAAACTTTGATGAATAGTATGAATAGTAACCTCCATGATTTTTCTTTAGATCTGGTGTCTATTGGCTTTCGATCTCAAAACTGAAGGTATCATTGGATTCAGGATAGAGAATACTATGATTTTGACCGAACAATTTTTCAAATCAATTGCAGAAATTGCCGTAGATCGGAATAAAACTTAGTTGGAGACCTCAAATTGAAAATCTAACACTGTAGATAGATTCAGGAGCTAGATAAACATTAGGATATGAATTTTTTTGGTCATCTGACAACTTTTTGTACGTCGTGAATTGACCAAGCTCCCAGAGGTCAAATTGCATGAATTTAGAGTCATTTCCCATGTTTTTGGACCCTCTGAACACGGTTTTGAGGTCTATTTAGTCAAATGTGGATTGAAAAAGTGTATTTTGGGGTTGTCCAATTTGGAGCCCTTACCTTGTGAGTGGATAAGTCTTTCTATGACTTGCCTTATACTCTTCTTGATCTTTAAACATGTATTTGATTATATTTATGAGGTATTTACACTTTTATATGTTCTTGAAGTGCATTAAAATTATGTGAATTATTTACAATTTGAAATTTAGTTCAAGAAGAGTATAGATTTGAAAATAAATTTCTGAACTCATGGTATATCTGATATTACATGTATTTCTCATTAAGTGAATATTTATGCACGTGACATTGATTTATAAAGTTATATGATTGCCTCAAGGAATGGCATGTATATGTAATAAACCCTGATTGGGTAATTTATGACAGATGAGTTGTATTGAGAATGAGATTCTGTATTATATTGAAAGCTCTATTTAGAATGATATGGAATATGTGCATATGATACTTTTATGGAGGAATCCTATTAGAAACACTGTCTGCTAACAGCAGGTTATGTTAGCCCTGGTGTACTTTGATACCTCAGCTAGCAGAGGTGGTGCTAGCCTCATGTAAGGGCCAACACACGACATATAATATGTGATAGGGAGCGGGATGCCTCCTATATGGGCGAGATTCTGACTATATGATTTATGACTTGCCTCACTTGCTGTGTCCTTGGGAAATACCCATATTAGAGTCCCTTCGCATGTCCTCTTGAATGGTGGTAGGGTAAACCTCAGCGAGATGCTGAGTTTAGAAAAATCCTACACCAACAAAGTATAGAAGGGCCTGAACTCTGATATTGTAGTTCAGATATGGGATCCTCCTAATGTTTTAATGTGAAATATTTTGATGCATAACAACTTTTTTTTAATGATCATACAGTACAGTATATGGTTTTGAATATCTGAATATCCTTTGATTTGAGAATATTTGATATGCGGGTCCCATATGGATGCACTTCCGAACTGTATCTCCTATGTGACAAATTTAAAAATATGAGTACATCCATATGTTGACCTAAGAGGTCATAGAAGGTATTATTTGCTCACTAAGTTGTCAAACTCACTACATGATATTTATATATTTTTCAGATAAGGATATAGAGTTTGGTCCTTTCCCTTCAGATAGTTGACTAGTTAGACGACATGATCTCTTGGTGAGCCTACTTTGTTTTCAAGGCTCGTAGATTTTGATTTATATTGTACTTGTACTCTAGAGTATGCTTTGAATGCTATAGGCAGGATCCCTGCTTCTGGTGTACTTTGATGTTTATAGTTTTGGTTTATATATTATGTATACATGGGAATACTTATCTATAAAAGTGTGTATTATACATGTTATGGAAAATACATGTTTGTAAAGTATGTGTTTCACGTACTCTAAAATTAGGGGCGTGACAAGTTGGTATCAGAGCATTAGGTTCTCCTGTGGCTATCAGAGCAAAGAATTCTTTAGTAGGACCTTTAGTATGGATATAAGCCAGACATATTTATACTTCAGGTGCTGTTGAGAGATTCTATAGGATCTCAATTTCTTTTCTATTCCATGTTTGTTAAATTTCTTAATATAAGATTGATTGAATATTGTGGCATCTTAAGTATCTATGGGTCAATTACTACCTGAAAGTGAAAGGAATAAGTGTACCAGAGAATTTAAAGAATTGAGATAAATGCCAAATATGATCATTTTTAAATATAATATTCATTTTACTTAAATGTCTAGATATGGTAGAGTTTGATGTAATATTGAAAATAGATTGGTTGGCACCATGTCATGCCATTTTAGAATGTCATCTTAAGGGAATTGAATTCAATATTATCGGAGAATCTCCTTTCATGATACGAGGTGATTGTAGTTAAGTATCGAATAATCTAATCTCTGCTTTAACAGCCTATAAGTTATTACAAAAAGGTGCCAATGATATTTGACAGTGGCGGGAGATGTTGATATAAAATATACCAGTGTAAATCAAGTTCCAGTGGTTAGAGAATTTTCTGATGTACTTCCTGAGGAATTTTTAGGATTTCCTCGAAACGATAAATAAAATTTGGTATTGATTTATTTCTTGGAACTCAATCAGTGTCTATATTCCCATATAGAATGGCACCCACTGAACTTAAAGAACTGAAAAAGAAATAGTTAAAAGGCGTGTTAGACAAGGGATTTAAATGCCCTAGTACTTTTTCTTGGAGTGCTTCAGTTCTATCTCTGAAAAGAAAAAAAAAGGATCGTTGCGATTATGCATAGATTATAGACAGTTAAGTAAGACGACAATGTAGAATAAAAACCCATTACCTCATATAGATGATTTGGTCGATATTATTTGTGTAGGATAGGAATGTTTTGTCCTAATGACATGTATTATCATACCACTTGCTAAATTTATGAGTGTAGGATATATATGTTTTTATCTTAAAGCCTTGTATTATCATGCCACTTGCCAAAATTATGAATGTAGAATCACACCACTTGCTAAATTTTTGTCTTAATGCCATGTAACCTAATCTTTATTATTATTACATTATTATATCATCAACTAATTTAATTTATTTTATTTTTCCTCTTAGATTTGGGTTTATTCCTACCCATTTTCTTTGCTTTGGATAAAATTCTACCTTTCTTGGAGGGCTTGGTCACATTTTCATAATTTTTGGGCTATCGGTCCAATTACTATATCCTAGTCCAAGTCTATGTTTTATTTCTTGCTTAGGTTATCCAATGGGCTTGCTAGAAACTTATGTGAAGTGGAAAAACTCTATATGAAGTGTCCATAGGTAAAAGCCCAATGTATGGGTAAAGATGTTAAACTTAGTAACTCTAGTTCTTGAATTAGGAAAAAATACCCTAATCCAATGTTCTTGAAATTTTAAGACCTTTACTTGTTTCTAAAAATTTATCTTCCTTATCCAAGAATTTTGCATCTCTTTAGTATGTTATTTCTAATTTTTTTTCCTTTTAGGTTTTCCCTCTTTATTTGTTCTCTTAATGTTAGAAACATTTTCTATGCATATACATAAGGTAAATAATTTCTAAGGATTATATTTCCTTAGATATCTAAAATATTGTCTAATAAATTTTATTTTCTTAATTAAATATTTATGTACTTTTATCAATAAAAGAAACGAAATTAGGGATGTTACTTTGAATACTTTTGTACTTTTATTAATACATGAAACAAAATTAGGGATGTTACATTTCTCTCCCCCTAAAAGAAATTTTGTCCTCAAAATTTCAAAATTTATCTAATAAGAACAATTGCGGATATTTCTTCCTCATGACTTTTTCCAGCTCCCAAGTTGCTTTTTTCGGAGTCAAACCTTCCCATAACACCTTAACAAGGGGAACGGTTTTATTTCTCAGTTGCTTCACGTCAGTGTACAATATGGATGCAGGTACTAGCTGGTATGTCATGTTCTCCTTTATTTGGATTAGTTCAACCTGTATTACATGTGATGAATCTAGAAGATACTTTCACAGCTGTGATACGTGGAAAACATTATGCAGGTTGGACAAATTGGGTGGGAGAGCAACTTGATATGCTGATGTCCTTACTTTCTTCAGAATTTGGTAGGGTCCCAAAAATCGCAGACTTAGCTTTCTTGTTTTGAGAGACCTACCAACTCCAATAGTCGGAGAAAGTTTCAAAAATACATGATCTCCTTCCTCAAACTCTAGAGGTTTATGTCTCTTATCGTAGTAACTCTTTTGCCGACTCTGAGCTGTAAGTATTTTGTCTCGTATCATCCTGATTTGTTTAATGGTTTGTTGAACTAGATCAGGACCCAACAAGTTCTTTTCTCCTACCTCAAACCAACATAGTGGAGATCGGCACTTTCTACTGTATAAAGCTTCATAGGGGGCCATCTTAATACTAGAGTGATAGCTATTATTATAAGCAAACTCTACTAAAGATAGGTACTTATCCCATCATTTACCTTGCTCTATCACACAGGCCCTCAACATATCTTCTAGGGTTTGAATGGTTCGTTTTGTCTGCCCATCAGTCTGAGGATGGTAGGCATAACTGAACTGCAACTGAGTACCAAAAGCTTCCTGCAATGCCTTCCAAAACCTTGATGTGAACCTCAGATCTTTATCAGAAACGATATTTAAGGGAATTCCATGCAGTTTAACTATTTCTTGGACGTACAATTGGGTTAATTGATCCAGTGAATAGTTAATTTTTATGGGCAAAAAGTGAGCAGATTTGGTTAATCTGTCAATTATTACCCAGATAGAGTTATGTCCCACTGAAGTCTTAGGTAATCCCACAATAAAGTCCATTGAGATACTGTCCCATTTTCATTTAGGGATCTCAAGAGCTTGTAGAAATACCACTGGCTTTTGATGCTCCACCTTCACCTTTTGACAAATGAGACATTTTGCCACAAACTCGGCAATGTCCTTTTTCATCCCTGGCCACCAATACATCCTTTTTAAATCCTGGTACATTTTAGTGCATCCAAGATGGACTGTGTATTTACTCTGATGCACTTCCTACAGGATCTTAGTCCTCAACTCTCATTCTTGAGGGACCCAAATCCTTCCCTGATACACGATTGCTCCATCTTCCATGACAGAAAAATTACCTTGGTCTTTATGATCCTGTAAGTATTGGTCGTGAGCTTGAGCCTCTTTGATCTGGGCTCTAAGGTCACACCCTATACTTAAACCATTAATAACTAGATTCTTTGGAGTAAGAGTAGTGGCTAGCTTCAAATTTCGAAACTCCTCTAGCATCTGCATCTCATACACCATCATTTGACCCATGTGCAGAGATTTTTGACTCAAGGCATCTGCTACAACATTCGCCTTTCCGGGATGATACTTTATCTCAAACTTGTAGTCATTGAGGAATTCTACCCATCTTCGTTGCCTCATATTTAACTCCTTCTTATCAAAGAGGTATTTAAGACTCTTATGATCACAATATACTTCAAAGGTTGCCCCATACAAATAGTGTTGCCAAATCTTTAAGGTAAACACTACTGCCACCAATTCAAGATCATGGGTTGGATAGTTTCCTTCGTGGGGTCTCAGTTGCCTAGAGGCGTAAGCAACTACTCTCTTATCTTGCATCAGCACACATCCTAGCCCTTTCTTTGAAGCGTCACTATACACTTCAAAATGTCCTGTGGGGTCTGAAATAATTAAAACAGGAGTAGTGGTCAGTCTTATCTTCAGCTCCTGGAAACTAGCTTCACATTGATCAGTCCATTTGAAAGGACTTTCCTTCCTGGTCAATTTAGTCAATGGCAAGGCTATACGAGAGAAGTTTTGTATAAGCCTCCTGTAGTATCTTGCCAAACCTAGGAAACTTCTGACTTCTGTAACCGTCTTTGGTCTCTCCCACTGAATCACTGATTGCGTCTTGATAGGATCTATGGCTACCCCTCTATTAGAGATGACATGCTTGAGAAACTTCACCTCTGACAGCCAAAATTCACACTTCTCCAATTTGGCATATAACTTTTTCTCTTTCAGCACTTGCCGCACGATTCAGAGATGTTGTTCATGTTCTTTCTCACTCTTAGAATATATCAAGATGTCATCAATGAACACTACAACAAATTGATCTAGGTAGGGTCGAAAAATGCGATTCATGTAATCCATGAAAATTGCAGGTGCATTCGTCAACCCGAAGGGCATTACAAAAAACTCATAGTGCTCATACCTAGTCCTGAAGGCAGTTTTTGGTACGTCCTCCTCCTTGATCCTAATCTGATGATATCCTGACCTCAAGTCAATTTTAGAAAAAATGGAAGCTCCCTTCAATTGATCCAATAAGTTATCTATCCTAGGGAGAGGGTGTAACAACCTTTTTTTATTTTATTATTATACAATATTGAGTTCACATACACATCATTAATCAAAACATACATGCAACATATCAAACACATAGATATTTACATCTTGTTTATTTTGGTTAACCAATTCCGGAGATACAGGTACGGGTGGTTGCACCTTCACCGGGATCTGAGTCAACTCGATCACAAACATCTTATTTGATTCTGAGATATGCCCAATATAAAGTAACTCGATCCAATGTGCACTAAAAGCCAGAGCCATAGAAAAAAGCTACATAACTAATTTTCTGAACATGATATGAAAATATAGTGGGAATTAAATTCCAGTAAGTTCAACAATAAATCATCATCAATATAGCTCATCACGTCATGTTCAGCTGAATAAACTACAGAAAATATCTTTGGTCACATGAATGCATTATATCTATGCACATAAGAATCATACAATAATGATATGTATAACAGGATTAACTATTTTCATAATATCATATGATGGCTATCAACTTATTCTCATTTCAAGATACCCCGGTCAGGGTGAGTATCCTCTACTCTCTGGTATGGGCTTTTGTCGCTCCGTCTGACATGGCACACTTTCTCTTTCTTTTCTCATAATCATAATCATAACCGTTGGTAAGGCATCCACTACTGGTGTACCACATGGATTTCCATGTGACCGTGCTTATTTCTTTTCTTTTCACAATGATAGCCAAAAATATGCTTTCAATAACAAGTATGTTCAACAAAATATAACTATTACCAAAAATCATAGGTAATCATGCCATAAACATAACCATTTCAAATATCACTTTATAAAATATTTCCATGTAAACATTTCACACTTAACATGGTAAGAAGTTCATACAATGGCAATGGCTATGGCATATACTAGTCATTTATTATTTTCATTTATAAGATTCGTCTTATTTTTTAAATATTAATTTTATTTCTTTATTTTTTTGAGGCAGGTTTTCATCATATCTAACATTCTCTTACTAATCAGAGCATAACTCCCTCAATTTAACTCCGATGTAGGTGATCTTGAAGTCAATTTCAAGATTAAACAATTATCTAAAACTATTATGTTGAACATTGTAGCGAAATATTAATAAATCAAGGTGATATTACTCCCTAAAAGTACAGGTTATTTATTCTTAGATAGGTTCTGACCTCTACCTACTAATCTGTCCATATCGCCCTCATAATAATTCCAAATTAAGTGATTCTAGTGGCTAAAAATCTGTGACACATATATCTATAATTCATATGTTAACCATTTATTTTAATTCCATATAGAATGTTCCCAGAAATTAAAACACCGAAGCTATCCTAACATATTCTTCTCTGATTAACCATTTTCTGACCTTTGTTTAATAATCGGAACATATCTACCTCATATGAACTCTAAATTGAATGATTCCAGTGGCTAAAACTCCATGACACATATATCGTTAATTATTATGTTAACCATTTATTTTAATTCCCTACATATAATTCTCAGAAATTAAAACACAGAAGCTATCCTAACATATTTTTCTCTGATGAACCATTTTCTGACCTTTGACTACTAATCGGCTCATATCTTCCTCATATAGACTCCAAATTGAATTATTCCAGTGGCTACAATTCCATGACACATATATCTTTAATTCTTATGTTAATCATTTATTTTAATGCCCTATAGATAATTCTCAGAAATTAAAACACTGAAGCTATCCTAACATATTCTTCCCTGATAAACCATTTTCTGACCTTTGACTAGTAATCGGCTCATATCTTCCTCATATGGACTCCAAATTTAGTGATTCTAGTGGGTAAAAATCCGTGACACATATATCTTTAATTCTTATGTTAACCATTGATTTTAATTTCCTATAGATAATTCCTAGAAATTAAAATACAGAAGCTTAAAAGTTTGCCACCCATAGCCATACCTATGCAGAACTTTCTATACCAGCCTAAGTATTCAAACATATATCACATGCAAGATCAATATTTAACGTGATATAGCAACATCCATGACCAATCATCAAAGTTCTAAGATCAAAATCTCATATAAAAATTACAAGTTTCAAAACTTTTCTTCAAAAAGAAATATTGTTAAACTTACTTGGAGCACTTAGTCTTCT
The DNA here is from genome assembly GCA_037074535.1 of Gleditsia sinensis. Taxonomy (NCBI): domain Eukaryota; kingdom Viridiplantae; phylum Streptophyta; class Magnoliopsida; order Fabales; family Fabaceae; genus Gleditsia; species Gleditsia sinensis. Next base: position 21,933,779 of record CM073476.1, read on the forward strand.
AGACTTCTCCTTCCTCTTTCTTCCTTTCTTCCTCTCCTTTCCTCACTCTACCTTGCTTCTATTTTTCCTCTCCCTCACTTGGACGAAAATTCTAATGTTGTAAGGGTGGGTTTTGCTTAAATAGACCCTCAAATAATTTACCTTTCATGATCATGGGTCTACCTTATCACAATTAGATTACACTTGGTTGAATTTTTGGAAAACAAACAACTTATGTTCTTGTCTTTCTCTTCCTTAGTCAAGATATGCATAGGAAAAGGAGATTTGTATTTTGAAAATTATGATAATATGTTCTTAAGATATGGGACAAGATCCCTTTGATTTTGGGATTCATTTCCTTTTTCTTTTGTCTTAATCAAGTATGATAGATTTGCCTTTTCAAGTGACAAATTTCTAGCCCTTGAATCTCCATTATTTGGTTAAAATTATTTGTGTGGGATAAAGATGTTTTTTCATAATGCTATGTATTATTACCCACTTGCTAAAATTATGAGTGTAGGATATTGATGTTTTGTCCTAAATTCTTGTATTATCATACCACTTGCTAAAGTTTTGTCTTAATGTCAAATCACCTAATCTTGATTACACCATTATTCCATCACTTTATTTTTATTTCATTTTCATTTTTCCTCTTGGGTTTGGGCTCATTCGTTCCCATTTTCTTTACTTTGGTTAAAATTCTACCTTTCATAATGGGCTTGGTCATATTTTCATGATTTTTAGGCTATCGGTCCAATTTCTATATCCTAGTCTAAGTCTTTGTTTTATTTCTTCATTGGGCTATCCTATTGGCTTGCTAAAAATTATGTGAAGAAGAAAAACTCTATATGAAGTGTCCATAGGTGAAAGCCCAATTTATGGGTGGAGATACTAAACTTAGTAACTTTTACTCATAAATTAGGAAAAAATTACCTTAATCTAATCTTCTTGAAATTTTAAGACCTTTACTTCATAAAAATTTATCTTCCTTACCTAAGAATTTCACTTTTCTTTAGCATGTTTATTTCTAATATTTCCTCTTAGGTTTTCTTTCTTTACCTATTCCATTAATATTAGAACATTTCTATGCATATATGTAAGGTGAAGAATTTATAAGGAAAATATCTAAAAATTACGAGATGTTATAGAGGGTACTTATTTTTTATAGTCACCTTATTCAGCTGTCTGTAATCTATGCATAGTCTTAAGCTCCCGTTTTTCTTCTTAACAAACAATACAGGAGCTCCCCAAGGTGATACACTCGGTCTAATGAATTGTTTGTCTAATAGTTCCTCCAACTGCTTCTTGAGTTCCTGTAGTTCCTTCGAGGCCATTCTATATGGTGCAATAGAGATAGGCCCTATCCCAGGTAGGAGATCAATAGAGAACTCTATCTCTCTCTTGGGAGGTAAGCCTGGAATATCTGATGGAAATACTTCAGGAAACTCATTGGCTATTGGGATTTCATCAAGCTTCGATTCGACTTCTAGGTTTGATAAATACAAGAGAATGTATTCAAGTACTCTATTCTTCAACTCCCTATTAACTTGATTGGCATTAAGCATCAATAATTGCACCTCCTCTTTCGGAGTAAGAGGTAGAAATTCAACGATCTTGTTACAACAATTCAGCAAGACTCGATTTCTAGACATCCAGTCTAACCGTAGAATGACCTCAATACCTCTTGAAGGTAAACAGACGAGGTCTATAGAAAAATTTTTCTCCTGGATGGTGACTTGACAGTCCTTACATACAGAGGAAGTTAATACCCTTTCCCCTGTAGGGGTTACTACAGATAGCTCATAGGGAGTTTCAGAAATTGGAAACTGAAACTTCCTAATACATTCTTCCGATATAAATGAATGACTAGCACCAGAGTCAAATAATACCATAAGAGCAAATCCATAGATATAGCATGTACCTTGAATCATTTCAGAAGATTGAGCTGCCTCTTGGCCGCTCAGGGTGAAAACCCTTCCTTTCACCTGAGGCCTCTGTTTTGGTTGCTTCCCCACATTCTGTGGGCAATTTCTTGCAAAATGTCCCTTCTGTCCGCAATTGAAGCAGACATCTTGTCCCATGTAGCATGGCCGATTACCATGCATGTGTCCGCACCTAGAGCACTTGACTGGGGCGAGGTCTTGTTGAAAAGGTCTAGGACCTGTAGTCAATGGCCTCTTACCAGCTCCATATCCACTTTTTCTCACGTTCTTTCCAGGGTTGGGAAAATTTTTCTTCCTCTTCCATAGGTTTTGCCTTTGCTTCTCGTCCTCCATTGCCCTTAAACTCTTTTCTAGGAGTCTGCATTTATTTATCAGAGGTACAAACTCCCTGATCTCCATAGCTATAACAGCATTCTTTATCTTCGGGTTTAGTCCCGCTTCGAACTTAACCGCCTTCCATGCTTCATCTGGGTTATATCGCAGATAAGAGGAAAACTTAGACAGCTCCTCGAACCTTGTGATATACTGGTCTACGGTCATGCTGCCTTGCCTGAGTTGGAGAAATTTAATCTCTTTCTCTGCCCTACAGTACTTTGGAAAGTACTTTTCAAAAAAAGTGTCCTTGAACACTTGTCAGGTGATCTGTCTTCCCTGATGAGCTAAAAGTTCTCTAGCTTCACGCCACCAGTATTCTGCTTCATTCTTTAACATATATGCAGCAAAAATAACTTGCTGCTCTTCAGTACAGCCCATCACTTCAAAGATTTTCTCTAATTCCCTTATCCACCTTTCAGCTACCGTTGGGTCATAACCACCTTGGAAACAAGGTGGTCTAGTCCTCAGGAACTCAGATATGCCATTATCTTTTCCAGCCATCTGGTTGTTAGCACCATTCTCACCATTTGGGTTATTAGCATTCTGAAGATATTATAAAATTTGGTTGGTGGTCATGACTTGGTCTCGAATTACCGTGGCAAGGTTGTGCAAGGTTTCCTCTACATTGGTTGCTGGATTCCTCCTTGGTGGTTCCATTTCCTACTGTGGCAAAAATAAAGTTATGCTGCTATTGAGGTGATCAAGGCCAATAGTTAGTTCAAAAATATTTAATAGCAGTCATAACACCACCTCGGTATATAGATAGGAAACACTAGTAATTTCTTACCTATATGAATAACTGATCCCCTACGTAACACAACCACAACTTACTCAAGACACTATAAGATCAATTCAGATAACCATCCACCCACTGGCCATCTAGGATCGACCTGCTCTGATACCAATTATGTAACAACTCCATTTATGTAAATGTAAATTTTTTTTTTATATTTGTAAAATTCCATGAAGTTATTACTGCTTTAATTCTAACCACTTAACTCGTAATAATAATCACTTTAACCAAGCATAATTGTTATTAACAGTGATACAATACTGAGTTTCCATACACACCATTATTTTACAAACTACACACCATTATTTTACAAACATTTTTACAAAAATACATATTAGCTTTAATCATCTACGTCGACTACTTTTGGGGACACTGGTGCGGGTGGCGACACCTCCACCGGAATCTCAGTCACATCTACTACAGATATATCTGATATAACTGGTAGTTGCCCAAGGTAGGGCACTTCGATCCAACGTACGGAAACAATAAGTGTCATGGAGAAAATCTGCATAATTATTCTTCTGAACATGATATGGAAATATAGTAAGAATTAAATCCCAGTAGGTTCAATAATAAATCATAATTTACCATCAATATAGTTCATCATGTCATGTCCATTTGTATAAACTACAGAAAATATCTTTAGGTCACATGAATGCACTTTTATCCATGCACATGAAAATTGTACAATTATGACATGTATGGCATAAATACTATTTTTCAGGATATCATATGATAATTATCAATTTATTCTCATATTAAGTTACCCCGGTCAGGGTGAGTATTTTCTACTCTCTAGTACGGGCTTTTCTCGCTCCGTCCGACATGGCTTACTTTCTCTTTCTTTTCTTATTAACATGATCATAATCATAGCCATTGGTAGGGCGTCCCCTACTGGTGCACCACACGGACCGCCATGTGACCATGCTTGTCTCTTTACTATTCACATTAATAGCCGAAAATATGATTTCAATAACAAATATGTTCATTATATTCTCATGCCATAATTTATCAAAGCATAATCATTCCCAAAACTCATTGGTAAAAATGCAATTATGCCATGAACATAATCATTTTCGAATTTCACTTTATAAAATATTTCCATGTCAAAATTACACACTTAAGGTGGTAGTAAGTTCTTGCAATGGCAATAGCTAGGGCACACACTAGTTATTTATTATTTTCATTTGTAAAATTCTTCTTCATTCTTAAATATTATTTTCATCTCTTCATTTTCTTTATGCTTGGTCTTTAGTCATTTTCTTCTTATTTATATCATTTTCAACATATGTTCTTACAAATTTATAGAGCATTTTTCTCCAATTTGATTTCTACTATTACCTTATAGTTAAAGAGGTTCATCTAGGGTAGAAAAATGTTGAAAATAGGCTTCACCAGCTTCCAACACGGTCTGGCCATGTTCCAGGACATGGCCATGATTTAAAAATAATTCAAATGTACTCAAAAATAGCCCTGAACACAGCTAACCCGTGCTTGAAGCAGCCATAACACGGCCTGTTCTGTGACCTTTGCTCACTAATCAGAGCATAACTCCCTCATTTTAACTCCAATTGAGGTGATCTTAATGTCTATGAAAAGTGAAGACAATTATCTAAAACTATTATGTTAAGCATATCAGCCAAATAATAATAAATCTTGGTGTTATTTCTCCCTTAAATTCAATATTATTTCTTCTCGGGTAGGTTCTAACCTTTACTTACTAATATGACTATATCTCCCACATTTGAAACAAAATTGAGTGATTTTAGTTGCTAAATATCCGTGAGACATATATCTATAATTGTTATGTTGATATGTTTTTTTAATTCGCTACAGAGTATTCCCACAAATTCAAAAATTGAAGATTTCCAAACAGATTCTTCCCTGATTAACCATTTTCTGAACTCTGCTTACTAATCGGCTCATATCTACCTCATGTGGACTCCAAATTGAGTACTTTCAGTGGCTAAATATCTGTGAGACATATATCTACATTTTCCATGTTAACCATTTATTTTAATTCCTTACCAATTCTTCCCAGAATTTTAAAAATAGAAGCTTAAAGTTTTACCACCCATAGCCATACCTATGCAGAACTATCTAAACCAACCTAAGTATTCAAATATACATCACATGCAAGATCAATATGTAACATGATAAAGTAACATCCATGACCAATCATCAAAGTTCTAAGATCAAATTCCCATATAGATGTTACAAATTTCAAAGCTTTTCTTTGAAAGGAAATATTGTTAAACTTACCTAAGAATCTCCCTAGCTCACTTAGTGAATTGGTTTTCTTATTTCCTCTTGGAAGAAGTAGCAAGATTCCTTCCTTCACTTAACTTTTCTAGCAGCTTAGGTAAGAGAAGGAGGGTGAGTTTTTGAACCTCAAGGATGAAGAAGAAAAATAGATTCAAGTGGAGATTAAGGTAACTTACCTTGAGTACTTAGCCTTCTAAACTTCTCCTTCTTCTTCCTTCCTTTCTTCTCCTCTCTTTCTCTCCTTTTCTCACTCTACCTTGCTTTTATTTCTCTCTCTTCCTCACTTGGACGAAATTAAAATGTTGTAGGGATGGGTTTTGCTTAAATAAACCACTAAATAATACACCTTTCATGATCATGGGTCTACCTTATCACAATTAGGATACACATTTATTAAATTTTTGGAAAACAAACAACTTATGTTCTTGTCTTCGTCTTACTTAGTCAAGATACACATAGGAAAAGGAGATTTGTATTTTGAAAATTATGATGATATGTTCTTAAGATAAGGGACAAGGTCCCTTTGATTTAGGGATTCATTTCTATTTTCTTTTGTCTTAAACAAGTATGATAGGTTTGCCTTTTTAGGTGGCAAATTTCTAGCCCTTAAATCTCCATTATTTGGTTGATATTATTTGTGTGGGATAAGAATGTTTTGTCCTAATGCCATGTATTATCATACCACTTGCTAAAATTATGAGTGTAGGATATAGATGTTTTTGTCCTAAAGCCTTGTATTATCATGCCACTTTCCAAAATTATGAATGTAGAATCACACCACTTGCTAAATTTTTGTCTTAATGCCATGTAACCTAATCTTTATTATTATTACATTATTATATCATCACCTAATTTATTTTATTTTATTTTTTCTCTTGGATTTGGGCTTATTCCTACCCATTTTCTTTGCTTTGGATAAAATTCTACCTTTCTTGGAGGGCTTGGTCACATTTTCATAATTTTTGGGCTATCGGTCCAATTACTATATCCTAGTCCAAGTCTATGTTTTATTTCTTGCTTAGGTTATCCAATGGGCTTGCTAGAAACTTATGTGAAGTGGAAAAACTCTATATGAATTGTCCATAGGTAAAAGCCCAATATATTGGTAAAGATGTTAAACTTAGTAACTCTAGTTCTTGAATTAGGAAAAATTACCCTAATCCAATGTTCTTGAAATTTTAAGACCTTTACTTGTTTCTAAAAATTTATCTTCCTTATCCAAGAATTTTGCATCTCTTTAGTATGTTATTTCTAATTTTTTTCCTATTAGGTTTTCCTTCTTTATTTGTTCTCTTAATGTTAGAAACATTTTCTATGCATATACATAAGGTGAAGAATTTCTAAGGATTATATTTCCTTAAATATATAAAAGATTGTCTAATAAATTTTATTTCCTTAATTATATATTTATGTACTTTTATCAATAAAAGAAACGAAATTAGGGATGTTACTTTGAATACTTTTGTATTTTTATTAATACATGAAACGAAATTAGGGATGTTACATGAACCATGGACAATGGCACATGTATTTTACAAATGCATATTTTGTTAGCATGCGTGATATTGATGCATAACCTATAAATGGCTGGCATGTATTTTATTATATCTTTATTGCATAAAAGATAAAATGTTTTCTGTAGCTTATACAGCTGGACATAGCATGTGAGTTTTTGTATACTTATATGTTTGGGATGTTGATCTTGCTGGGATTTCATATCTCACTATGTTTTGGTGCTATGTTCGGATCAGTAGAGATGGCCTTCATGGTGCTGACATTACTCTTGGAGTTACAGACAGTCGACGTCGCTTACTTGGGACAGTTCATAGTTATTGTGAACTTGATGGTGATTAGCATGATAGAGGTCCCTGCTCCTGGTCCACCTCCTCCACCAGCAGTACCCCAGGGGTGACGGCCAGGGATGGGCCATAGGATAGCTTATTATGTATAGCTACACTTTGGTTATGTAAATGGGCTAACCCATTATTTTGATGTAACCCCACGGTACTCCGCTTTTTGGAATGTATGCTCAGTATCTCGAGTTACATATGGTTGTATATATATATATATATAAGCTGCTAAACTCTGATGTGTATGACTCTTAAATGTATGTATATATAATAATATGTTGCCTAGTTTACATATAATTTTGGTCTCTTGCGCTAAAAAAAAAAATCAGGCGTTACACTCAACGTTTTTAAAAAAATTGAATTGATTTGAGATCTAGATATCATCAATTAAGGATAAGGGAAGAGGATAAAAAAATTGCTTTTAAGACTTGGTATAAGCACTATAAGTTCTTAGTGATGACATTTGGATTGACAAATGCCCCAGCTGCATTCATAGATTTAATGAATAGTGATTAAGTCATCCTTGGATCAATTTGTTATTATATATATTGATTATATACTAGAATATTCCAAGAGTTCAGAGGATCATAAGCAACATTTAAAAATAGTTTTACAAACTCTAAGAGAGTATGTTTAGCAAGGATGGTGTCTAAATAGAATCTAAGAAAGTAAAAGTGATATAGCATTGGTTACGTTCTACTACAGTTAAATATGAAGATCCAAGTCCAATTTGCGCTTTTTACGGTTGTCTATTGTCTATTCTATTTAAGCTGTAATTAGATCAAGTACATGAACATATGCTTGTAAAGATCAATTAACTCCTTAGTATTTGAAGCCGAGATGAGAATTCATTGTGCTGAGTGTGAGATAAACTTTTGTTCCACAGCTTGATCAAGAAAAGACAACAGACCATCAAAGAAATGGTTAACATTTAACAAACCTATCGGTTTGTGATGCATATTCAATTGTGCCTAAGAGACTATTTAGAAAATCTCCTCTAAAGTACCAAAAGTCCTTGGTAAGGCAATGAAGGCATCTGCATTGCTCATCATTCTAGCCATATGCTCATGCATGGAAGCTACCTTAAATTATTCCCCAATTGTCTTCCCTATGATGTTGGATGCAGTTAGAGCTGTAAGAATAATACCTAGAACTAGACATCCTCCTGCATTTGCAATTGTAGAGATGCACCCCATTAACCCACAGTTACCTCTACCGTAGACTAAATGAATTTTTCTTTTGGCCAGCACCATGCCTAGGTTTTGTGCAGTTTTCACATACTTTCCATCTTTTTCAGGACTGGAACCACAAAAGACACAAATATTTTGAAACTAACAGAATGCGGTTCCCTCCATAGCTGCACACACTTTAACTTTGAGTATGAAAGTAAAGATATTAATGTGTGCATTTATAGAACTCAGAGAATGGCATACTTATGATAGCTATGCGAATAGGCCGGACATAATTAGAACAACTATATAAATGATTGGTAGATATCAGCTAAATTGAAGGTGAAATTTTAAAAAAATAACAGCAAGCATGTATATGTACAGTAGTTGTGATTGAGGTTCATAATAAGCACATAAAGAGAATAAGGTTAAGATATCATCATAAATTTGTCTTTTCCTTGTTGTCCTTGATGAAACATTGATATCTTGATTCTTATAGGAAAGTTGTAGGTGATAGGCATAATTGTAAAAGAAAAAAAGAGTGAAAAATGCAAACAAGTTAATTGTTGAAGAGGGACAATCAAATGGTTTATTTTGTTTTCCCAATGTTCTTGCCAGTCGACTATCGGTATTATTAAGTCGACTAGCTATTTTGAGAATTTTTAATTTGAACTGGTTTATTTTACAGTTGATTGATTACATTTATTTTGAAGCAATTAACTGCATCCTACCAGTTAACTATGTATTCTTTATTTTTCACAAACTTTTATAAGCTTAGAAATGTTTCTTTTTCATGTGCTATTTTTCCACCGAATATCAATAGGTTTAAAGTAGATTTTGGCACATATATTCAAAACTTACAGCCATTGATTTTTGCCGAAATAATAGCTAAATTTTGTTTACAAATTTTCAAGAATTATGGCCACCGATTTTAATTTTCTTTCAATATTTTGTTTAAATTTTTGACTTTCTATTTTGGCATCGTTCTCTATTATGCTTTTCGTCTGTTCTACTACATTCTCCCTTATTAATGTTTGGCATTAAATGCAAGGTTCTTTTTCCTAATTACAAGAAAAGTTAATTTATTTTCTTTGAAATTCAGTTATTATGGTGTCCAAGTGGTTAGTAGGTTAAAGTAATGAAAAGTTTGAAAGGAATAGAGGGATGATGACCTTATAGTGCTTTGACGAATGCAATCAAGTGAATTAGTGGTATTGAAGTACTTGAAAAATAAAATACGGGAAGTAGGATTTAAATTAATATTTGAACTCTTAATTTAGAAATATGGAGAATATTTTGAGGACCATGTCCAAAAATAATGTAAGTGATCAAGATATTTGTGTTAAGGGTTTATAGCATGCTAAATTGAGTCTAGTATCTAGGATGTGAAAAATGGTTGAAAAAGGAGATGTCAGAAGAAGCCATAGATTGTGAATATGGATAATCTTAAGGCAATAAGGATATATTAGGATCTGAAAGAATTGTATTAGTATAATGGTAAAAATAGTATACAAGTGATATTTCTTTGATTGTTCGGTGTGTTAGCAAGTAAAAATTGAATATTTTATTTTAGGAGAGCTATTTAGGAAGCCTAAAGATCTTTGTTAGATTATAGTATGGCTGATAGTAAATCTAAATGATGTGTTTATGTAATGGAAGTTATGCTTTAGCTATCTTTATATAATTTTGGTGAAAATTTGGAGAAATCATTTATCCTAGTTGAACTTACCCATATCAGTAATTATCAGGCCAACATACAAATGGCACCATTTGAGGTTTTACATTAAACATCGTAAGACTCTTAATAGGTGGATGAGTTGAATAAAGTTAAGTTTTTGAAATCTAATTTGAAATATCATGCAATAGATAGAATATGACTAACCTAAATTAAAGATGCTAGTTTGGAGAGCATGCTTCAAGCATATGTTTTTGAGTTTGGTGGGAGATTTCTTAGCAGAATTTGCCTATAATAAAGTGTTATTGGATTATTTAAAACCTTATGTAAGAGGTGTTATAAATTTTCTGTTAGATGACTCAATGGAGTCAGACTTATGATAAGATATCGTTGATAAAGTGAGATTGATTAAAAAAATATATACAAGAAACTCAATATATGCCAAAAGTCTATAAGGACCATGAATGTTGAGCACTAGAAATTATCAGTTGTTGACCAAATATTCTTGAAGGACTTAAAAATGAAAGAGGTAATGAGGTTTGGAAAGAAAGAAAAATTTAAGCTCTAGTATATAGATTATTTTGAAAACTTGAACAAAGTAGGCATAGTAGTATATTGCCTAGCCTTACCATCAGGATTAAGTAATATGGATACAGTCTTTCTTGTATCAATACTAAGGAAGTACCTATTAGATTCTTCTTATGTTACCTAATTCCAAGGAATTCAATTAGACAAGAATTTGGCTTAACTATGGGTAAAATCGATGTCTATTGTTGATCGACAAGTGAAGAACTTATGGATGAAGGAAATCCCTATAGTTAAGTTATATGGCAAAATCACTCAAGTGAAGAGATATATTAAAAAGTAAAGATGATATACAAAAAAGACATCCCCAATTATTTGAGTAATAAGGTTGGTAACTTCGAATTATACCTTGATTTCATTCCCTACATGTGGTAGGATGGGCTAAAATTCGAGGACCAAATTTTTTAAGGGGGGAAAAATATACTATCCTGTAATTTTTATTTTTAAATAATAATTTTTTCCCATAAACAAATATATTTTTATTTAAAAAAATGATTATGTATTGCTAAAAGCAAGTATACTTTTAATTAAATTAATTATTGTTTTGCTTAAAATAATTATATTGGCCTCTAATAAATTTTTGTTTTATTTTTAGAAATATTCTTTCTTTTATTATACATAAAGATATTTATTTTGTGAATTGTTTTATTGAAATTTTATCAATAAAAGTCATGATTTGATATTGCAACTAAAGTTTTGCAATAATATAAATTTTTAGAAATTTTTGGGATGTTTTAGGATAAAAAAAAATATTTATATGAATATATATAAAATAAAATAAAAATAATCTTAAATATTTAATTATTAAATAATAATAAATAAATAAATAATAGAAAAGAGAAAACTAGGAAGGGGAGACGAAAACCGAGAGGAAGGAAAACTTTGATGAATAGTATAAATAGTAACATCTATGTTTTTTCTTTAGATCTAGAGTGCCTATTGGCTTCCGATCTCAAAACTGAGGGTATCACTAGATTCAGGACGGAAAATACTATGATTTTGATCGAATAATTTTTTAAATCAACCATAGAATCGTCGTAGATTGGAAATAGAAAATCTCAGAAAAAGTTAAACTCTGAAACTATTACTTAGAGACCTCAAATTGAAAATCTGACACCGTAGATGGATTCAAGAGCTAGATAAACATTAGGATATGAATTTTTTCAATCATCTGATAACTTTTTGTGCGTCGTGCATAGTGATTTTTGGCGGTGAATAATATTTTCTGATCGAGAATAGTACCCAGTAGTTGACCAGTGTTGACCAAGCTCTCGGAGGCCAAATTGCACGAATTTAGAGTCATTTTTTAGGTTTTTGGACCCTTCGGACACGTTTTTAAAGTCTATTTAATCAAATATAGATTGGAAAAGTGCATTTTAGGGTTGTCCAATCTGTAGCCCTTACTTTGTGAGTGGATAATTCTTTTTATGACTTGCCTTATATTCTTCTTGATCTTTATTCGTGTATTTGATAATGTTTATGAGATATTTATACTTTTATATGTTTCTAAAGTACATTAAAATTATCTGAATTATTTACAATTTGAAATTTAGTTCAAGAAGAGTATATATTTTGATGTGATCTTAATTAAGCATGATATTAATACCTTTAAACTTACTTTTTGTTTGATTTAAGTAAAATATAATTAGTAATTAGCTTATTTTTGTGTATTTTGTTCTAGGAACAAAAGAAGAAGAAAAGAGAAGAAAAAGATAAGAAATTCATGGAAAAATGCTACATTACAGCGATTTCAGACCTTTCAGCACTATTTTGAGCATATCTCCCTCTTATGAACTCCAATAAAAGTAGCTATGAAAAGATAACACAATTATCTACAACTTTTTTATTGGAAACTTGGTCAAATTCGGGAGATTTAATAGCGTTACAGAGCTCACAAATCAGAATCATAGTGCAGCAGGATGAATTCTGACCTTTGGTCACTACTTTTAGTATATCTCCTTCAATTTAGATCGGATTGAGGTGATTCCAGTGGATATGGAAAGCAGAGATATAGAGATACAATTGTCATGTCTGGCACTTTGGTAAATTTCAAAATTTTCTGGGTGCCGAGGCGCTCGCGATAGAGCACTGTGGGGTTGCGTCATTGCATATTCGGAGGGCCCCAACATTTCCTACCTAGAAGCATCGGGCGCCGTGGCGCCCGAGCCCTAGCCCCTGTACCGAGGAGCCTGAGCTTCAAAACTAGAGTGCTCTAATGCGGAATCAGGCAACGCGGCACCCTGTTAGTGAGTTTCCGAAGTGCTGCGGCGCTCGCCGCCGTACCAGATTGCTGGATTCGCAATTTTTAGGTCTTATTGACTCCAATTAAAGTCCGATGGGCCGGGATTTGACCTAGAAACACTTCTAATTTGATTAGGAGGAGCGAATCTATAAAAAAGGAGGAAAGTAAGCAGAGAAGGCATTGAATCAATCATCCAAGTTCTTAATTACATTCTTCAATTCTTTTTTAAAGTTTCTTATGGCCCTGCGTGGGTAGTTACTTTTAGTTGGTAGTGGTATATTATAACCTCAAGGGATCTTCATGCATTGTGAGATTTGGATTTGATTTTATTATTTCAATCTTAATTGAGTATTGATTATTCATCTGCTCTTCTTCTGAATGATTATTCATATGATTGCTAGGGGCCCTACTAGTATATTGTTTGTCTTAATGTACCGCTGAAGTATGTTTTGAATAAAGTCTTCAATTTTGTGATTCATGAGGCAAATAGGTTTGAGGATTTTGGATTAAAAATCATTGAACCTATGATGAATAATTAACTAAATTAGATATAGCCAATGTGTTTATATTTGTTTAGCTTTGTCAATTTCTCTAATTCTTCATGCGGCTAATAAGCTATGCTTTACCGATATGCTAAAGGATTGCTTGTTAATTAGGGTTTAATTGGTGCGATTGTCATTAATTTACTAGACTTAAGAAGGAACAAGGTTGGAAACCCAATGATTGATATTCAATTACAGATTGATTACGTTGTCAATGATCAATGCAATCCCTTGACGGTGGATATTAACCGAAATCAATGCCTTTCTCATTAATTGCTCTCTTAATTATTTTCATTATTGTTTACTTTACTTAATTTGCGATTATCAATCCCCCTTTTTCTAATCACATAAGGTAATACCAGTCTCTGTGGGATCGACCCTTGGTTCCACTACTACAGGTTAGTTTTGAGGTAAGGTATCAATTTGGGTGTACCTACAATAGTACACACCAAATTTTGGCGCCGTTGTCGGGGACTACGTTTATTACTTTTTGTGATTTTATTTTGATTTATGCCTATCACTCATTCTTCTAATTCTCAAGATTTATAGTTCAATCCAGATATTGGAAAATCTATTCACAAGCATAGAAGATAACTTCAAGAGGACATTCATTAGGAGAAGGAGGAAGTAATCATGGCTAGACACCCCACTCTGAAGGAGCTCGCAGCTCCAGATCTACACCATCAGCCTTTATGCATTACTTTTCCTAACCTTGACGAAAACATTAATTTTGAATTAAAATCAGGACTGATTCATCTCTTACCCAATTTTTATGGTCTTATAGGTGAAGACCCACATAAACACTTGAAGGAATTCTATGTGGTGTGTACTAGTATGAAGCCCCCTGGAGTAACAAAAGAACAAATTAAACTAAGGGCTTTCCTTTTTTCCTTAAAAGACTCAGCCAAAGAGGCTATATTATTTACCATCTGGCACTATTACTACTTGGAATGAGATGAATAAATTGTTTTTAGAGAGATATTTTCTTGCATCTAGAGCCGCAAATATAAGAAAAGAAATTTGTGGCATTAGGCAATTATATGGAGAGACCCTTTATGAGTATTGGGAAAGGTTTAAAAAGCTTTGTGCAAGTTGCCCACATCATTAGATTAGTGAGCAGCTACTGATTCAATATTTTTATGGAAGTCTTTTACAGGGAGACAGGAGCATGATAGATGCAGCTAGTGGAGGAGCACTAGTAGATAAGACTCCTAAAGCAGCCAGAATCCTGATATCCAACATGGATACTAATTTCCAACAATTTGGCATTAGGCATGATTCTTCAGTACAATATGCCCATGAGGTGAGTAATTCCTTCCTTCAGCAACAGATATCTGAACTGACCTCTTTTGTACGCCAAATTGCTACAAGTACACCGCAACAAATTAAAGTATGTGGAATATGTTCTACAAAAGGGCATCCAACTGATATATGCCCTACATTTCAAGAGGAATCCATAGAACAAGCTAATACTGTTGGAGGTTTCCCTGGACAACCAAAGAGGAATGATCCTTATGCTAATTCATATAATCCTGGATGGAAGGATCATCCTAATTTCAGGTATAGGAATGCACAAAATAGTCCTGCAGAACAAAATTTTCAGCATAATCAACATGCCTATTATCCTAGACAAAATACATATCAGGATTCCTAGGTAAGTACTTCTTTAGAAGATATTGTCAAATCTCTTACACATAACACTCAACAATTTCAGCAAGAGACAAGAGCTAGTATTCAAAGCCTAGCAAATTAGATGGGTCAATTAGCAACCATAGTTAGCAGATTAGAGGCTCAAAATTCAAGTAAGTTACCCTCTTAAATTGTGGTAAACCTAAAGGAAAATGTGAGTGCAATCATGCTACAGGGTGATAAAGAAGTCGAGATCCCACTACAAGAGGTACATGCATCAAATGAGCAAGAGGAAGAAAAGAATAATGCAATCATAGCAGGTAAGCATCTAAAAGGTAAGTCTGCACCTTTATTTGAATATGAATCTACACCTTCCTTTCCTGAAGCTTTAAAGGAAAATATGATAGATGAGAAAACTTCTGAGTTATATGATACATTTAGAAAATGTGAGGCGAATCTTCCTCTTTTAGATACAATCAGTCAAGAATCTCGCTATGCCAATTTTTTAAAGGAATTACACACACAACAGAGGAAGCAGAATTTGAAAGGAGTTGAGAAAGTAAAAGTAGGTGATCATGTTTATGCAATTATTCAAAGAAAACTCCCTACAAAATGCAAGGACCCAGGTATGTTTTCTATTCCCTACTCTATAGACAACAATACATTTAATGTCATGCCATACTCTGTTTATGGATCTTTAGCACTAAGGCCATTGAAAGAAATTAGTGTTATAGTTCAAATGGCTGACAAATCTAATACCCTTCCTGAGGGTGTAGTTGAGGATGTTTTAGTACAAGTTGGGGACCTAATTTTTCCTGTTGATTTTTATGTACTTAATATGGAGAGTGGTGATCAAACCACTCCAATTTTATTAGGGAGACCATTCTTTTGAAACATCCAAGGCCATAATAGATGTTCATAGTGGCACTCTGACAATGGAAGTTGAAGGAAAAATTATGAAATTCAATAATTATAGTGCCACAAAAGATCTCATTGCCTATGCTATTAATATGGTTGATTCTGTAGCACAGGATGTTGAGCCTTTAGAGACAAAGGTTAAGAAATCAGCCTTGAGTGTTCACTTGCAGGAGAATAATGAAGAAGCTCCAAAAGTGTAGCAAACAAGTAAGGATCCCACTACCTCAATAACAAATTCTAATGCAAGTACACTTTCTATTTTGTAGGATCTTGGATCAAGTCTCTCACCTCTTCCCAAACAACTGAAATACTTAAAAATTGGGGGTGCACCACCTATCATAGTTGCCAAGAATCTAGGTGCTAAAAAAAGAGGTATTAATGCCTATTCTTCTGGAAAAAGGAAATGCCATTACAAAAACAATAGCAAACCTTAAAGGCATAAACCAAAATGTAGAGTTGCATCAAGTTCTAGAAATTAAAGGGGTTAGACCTTGCAAAGGTAAGAAATCTCTTCCTTGATTAGGACCCCTTGTTATTACTAATGTGATTGCTTCTCATACAGTAGAATTTTAAGGCTTGAATCAATCCAAGAAATTTCAAATTAAAGTAGACATAAAGAATCCCCTATGAATGACATAAAGGATTTTGAGTTGAGCCAATGACATTAAACAAAGGCGCTTATTGGGAGGCAACCCAACATAGTAAAAAAAGTGGATATCAGAAAAATTCAAGGTCTAGTAATGCAACATACTCATTCCACCCTAAACAAATTCAGGGAAGTCCACTTAACTCATATGTTTTCATATATCCTTTCCTACTCTTATCTTTCTTTTACATTGAGGACAATGTAAAGTTTGGGTGTGGGGGTGGAAATATATTTGTCTGAATAATTGTGACCTTATTTTGAGCATCAATTTTCTTATTTTTACTATTAATGCACTTTTATTGTGTTTAGCAAGTTGAGTGATTGTGTGAGTGTTTCAATTTATGTTTTGGGATGTTAGGCACAACCAACAGCCAATGATACGACTATCCATATTTTTTTTAGCTCTTGAAAAATGTAAAAAATTTATAATTGTGTGCAATTTTATCCCTTTTGCAATTTATTACTTTTGACTTTAGAAACCTGAAATATGTTTGCACAATAATTTTGGGCATTCAATTTATCTTTTACTTAGAGAAGGTTTATATAATTCAAATATATTTCATGATCTCCACAGGATTCTAGAACTTATTTGAATGCTGCTTGAGGCGAAATTATAGGCTAATACTATTTTTTAGGAGATAATTTAGGCATTATTTGAGAGATTGAGCCTTTCAAGCTTAACCTAAACAATGAAATATCCTTAGTTCCTCTATTTAGAGCTTAAGGAACTTTTCTTTCTAAAAAACCATAAATAAGCCGAAAGCCAAATTTTGTATGAATATCCTTATTTTTTATCCTATTCACTCACTCCATAATTATTTTTCTGAATACTTGTTTTGTAGAGCTTTATTTAAAAAAAGGGTGGAAGGGTGGAGCAAGGAAAAGAAAAGAATTATGCAAAAAAAAAGAATTATGCAAAGGAAATAGAAGAAAAATCCAAATGCTGTGAAAAAAAATTAGAGAATTGAGAAAAAAGGATTGATTAAATTCAATTGAAACAAGAAAACGAGTGTGGGGGGAGAAATCACCCCAAATTTAGAAAAGCTCAAGAGATCAAATTTAATCATGTGGTGCTAGGTGATTGAGCCTAAATTTGTATCCTTTAGCTTACCTTATACCCTGACCACATTACAAGCTAAATAAAGTCCTATTGATCCTAGAGGTAGTTTTGGCCTACATTAGTAGAAAGTGACATCAAGAATAAGCATATGGAAATCCTAAACTAATTAGAGATTTACAACCAAAATTTTGGGATATATAAACTCATCCGAGTAAAAGGAAATTTATTGACCCAAGAACACACACTCACTAAGGATTCAAAAGAATAAGATAATGGATTGCATTTGTGTTAATCTTGTGCATGATTATGACCTTCCAAAATTTTTCTAAAGTATATTTTTATGTTATGAGGCAAATGTTTGGTAATCCTAACACTCACTGCATTATTGATTGTTGTTTTTTGTCTTTAGGGATTATTTTGCTTGAGGACAAGCAAAAGGTTGAGTGTGGAGGTATTTGATGTGATCTTAATTAAGCATGATATTAATACCTTTAAACTTACTTTTTGTTTGATTTAAGTAAAATATAATTAGGAATTAGCTTAGTTTTGTGTTTTGTGTTGTAGGAACAAAAGAAGAAGAAAAGAGAAGAAAAAGATAAGAAATTCAAGGAAAAATGCTACATTACAACTATTCCAAACCTTTTAGAATTTTTTTGAGCATATCTCCCTCTTATGAACTCCAATCAAAGTGTTTCAAGTGGCTGTGAAAAGATAACACAATTATCTACAACTTTTATGTTGGATACTTGGTCAAATTCGGGAGATTTAATAGAATTACAGAGATCGCAAATCAAAATCACAATGCAGTAGGATGAATTCTGACCTTTGGTCACTAATTTTGGCATACATCAGGCACTGGGGAGCCCGAGCGTCAGAACCAGAGCACCCCTACATGGAATCAGGTGCTGCAGCACCCCGTTAGTGAGTTTCTGAAGCACCGCAGTGCTCGTCGCCGCACCAGATTGCTGAATTCGTGATTTTTAGGTCTTCTTGACTCCAATTAAAGCCAGATTGATGAATATTCGGGATTTGACCTAGAAACACTCATACTTCAATTCAGAGGAGGGAATCTATAAAAAAGGAGGAAAGCAAGTAGAGAAGGCATTGAATCAATCATTCAAGTTCTTAATTACATTCTTCAATTCTTCTTTAGAGTTTCTTATGGCCCTGCGTGGGTAGTTACTTTTAGTTGGTAGAGGTAGATTGAAACCTCAAGGGATCTTCATGCATTGTGAGATTTAGATTTGATTTTATTATTTCAATCTTAATTGAGTATTGATTATTCATCTGCTCTTCTTCTGAATGATTATTCATATGATTGCTAGGAGGCCTACTAGTATATTGTCTGTCTTAATCTACCATTGAATTATGTTTTGAACAAAGTCTTCAATTCTGTGATTCATGAGGCAAATCAGTTTGAGGATTTTGGATTAAAAATCATTGAACCTATGATGAATAATTAAATAAATTAGATATAGCCGATGTGTTTATATTTGTTTAGCTCTGTTAGTTTCTCTAATTCTTCATGTAGTTAATAAGCTATGCTTTACCGATGTGCTAAAGGATTGCTTGTTAATTAGGGTTTAATTGGTACGATTGCCATTAATTTACTAGACTTAAGGAGGAACAGGGTTAGAAACTCAATGATAGATATTCAACTACAGATTGATTATGTTGTCAATGATCAATGCAATCCCTTAACGGTAGATATTAATTGAAATCAACGCCTTTCTCATTAATTACTCTTAATTATTTGCATTATTGTTTACTTTACTTGATTTGCGATTATCAATCCCCCTTTTTCTAATAACATAAGGTAATATCAGTCTCTGTGGGATTGACCCTTACTCTTGCTACTACAGGTTAGTTTTGAGGTAAGGTATCAATTTGGGTGTACTTGTGATAGTACACACCATATTTGAAAATGAATTTTTGAACTCATGATATATCTAATATTACATGTATTTCTCATTAAGGGAATATTTATGCACGTGGCATTGATTTATAAAGTTATATGATTGCCTCGAGAAAAGGCATGTATATATGATAAACTCTAATTGGGTAATTTATGACAGATGAGCTGTATTGAGGATGACATTTTGTATTATATTGAAAGCTTTGTTTAGAATGATATGGAATATATGCATATGATAATTTTATGGAGGAATCCTATTAGAAACAATGTTTGCTAACAGCAGGTTATGTTAGCCCTAGTGCACCTTGATACCTCAGCTAGCAGGGGTGGTGCTAGCCTCGTGTGAGGGCCAACACACGGGATATGATATTTGATGGAGAGCGGGATGCCTCCTATATAGGGAGATGCCGACTATATGATTTGTGACTTAACTCCCTTGCTGTGTGCTTGAGAAATACCTATATTAGAGTCCTTTCACGTGTTCTCTTGAATGGTGGTAGGAAAAACCTTAGTGGGATGTTGAGTTTAGGAAAATCCTACACCAACAAAGTATGGAAGGGCCTAAACTTTGATATGGTGGTTCTGATATGGGATCCTCTTAATGTTTTCATGTGAAATATTTTGATGCATAACAACTTTTGTTTAATGATCATATAGTACAGTATATGGTTTTGAATATCTGAATATCTTTTGATTTGAGAATATTTGAAATACGGGTCCCATATGGATGCATTTCCAAACTGTATCTCCTATGTGACAAATTTAAAAATATGAGTACATCCATATGTTAACCTAAGAGGTCATAGAAGGTATTATCTGCTCACTGAGTTATCAAACTCATTACACGATATTTATATGTTTTTCAAATAAGGATATAGAGTTTGTTCCTTTCCTTTTAGATAGTTGACTAGCTAGACGACATGATCTCTTGGTGAGCCTACTTTGTTTCCAACGCTCGTAGGTTTTGATTTATATTGTACTTGTACTCTAGAGTATGCTTTGAATGCCACGGGCAGTATCTCTGCTTCTGCTGTACTTTGATATTTATAGATTTAGTTTATATATTGTGTATACATGGGAATACTTATCTATAAAAGTGTGTATTATACATGTTATGAAAAATACATATTCGTAAAGTATGTGTTTTGTCACGCCCCTAATGTTAGGGCATGTGAAACTTTATCAACTTGGAATAGAAAGGAATTTGAAACCCTATAGAATCCTTCAGCAGCACCTGAAGTATAAATTTGTCCGGCTCATATCCATACTAAAGGTCCTACTGAAGAATCCCTTGCTTCGATAGCCACAGGAAAACCTAATACTCTGATACCAACTTGTCACGCCCCTAATGTTAGGGCATGTGAAACATGTATACCATGAATATATATTTTCCATAAATATGAATATTCCAATAATTTATCAAGGAAACATATACATATAGGTTCTCCCATACATATACCATATATAGACCAAGTCCATAAACATTAAAGTACAGCAGAAATAGGGATCCTGCCTATGGCGTTCATAGCATACTCTAAAGTACAAATACAATATAAATCAAAATCTATGAGCCATGGAAACAAAATAGACTCACTCAGAGATCATGTCGTCTAACTGGTCAATTATCTGAAGGGGAATGATTAAACTCTATATCCTTATCTGAAAAAAATATAAATATTGTGTAGTGAGTTTGACAACTCAGTGAGCAGATAATACCTCCTATGACCTCTTAGATCAACATATGGATGTACTCATATTTTAAAATTTATCACAAAAAATACAGTTCAGAGGTACATTCATATGGGACCCGCATTTCAAATATTCTCAGTTCATATTGCATTCAAATATTCAAAATTATATGCAATACGGTATGATCATTATTTAAATTTTGTAATGCATCAAAACCTTTCATATGAAAACATTAGGAAGATCCTATATCAGAACCACCATATCAGAGTTCAGGCCCTTCCGTACTTTGTTGGTGTAGGATTTGCCTAAACTCCGTATCCCGCTGAGGTTTTCCCTACCACCATTCAAGAGGACATGCGAAGGGACTCTAATATGGGTATTTCCCAAGCACACAACAAGGGAAGGCAAATCACATCTCATATAGTTGGCATCTCGCTCATATAGAAGGCATCCCACTCTCCTTCACATATCATATCCTGTGTGTTGGCCGACACACGAGATTAGCACCACCCCCTGTTATCTGGGTTATCAAGGTGCACCAAGGCTAACATCACCTGCTGTTAGCAGACAGTGTTTCCAATAGGATTCCTCCACAGAAAATACCATATGCATATATGCCATATAATCTAGTATAAAATTCTCAATATAATGCAGACTTTCAGTCTCAGTATAGATCCATTTGTCATAAATTCTCAATTCAGGGTTTATCACATGTACATGCCCTTTCTCAAGGTAATCATATAGCTTTATAAATAATACCACATGCATAAATATTCACTTTATCATTTAATAAGAAATACATATCAAATCAGATACACCATGAGTTCAGAAATCCAGTTTCAAAACTATACTCTGCTTGAACTGTATTTCAAATTGTAGGCAATTTAGGTAATTTTAATGCATTTCAGTAATATATAAAAGTGTAAATATCTCATAAATATAATTATATATATACTTAAAGATTAAGAAGAGTATAGGGTAAGCCATATGAAAAATCATCTACTCACAGGATAAGGGCTCTAGATTAGATAGCCTCAAAATGCACTTTTTCAATCCACATTTGACTAAACAGACTTCAAAAATGTGTCCGGAGGGTCCAAAAATTAAGGAAATGACTCAGAGAACTTGGTGACTATTCACCGCTGGAAAATACTATTCACCAAGAACAAAAAAAGTCAGATAGCTGAAAAATTTTATATCCTAAAGTTTATCTAACTCCTGAATCTATCTACAGTGCCAGATTTCCAATTTGAGGTCTCTAAGTAAGAGTTTCAAAGCTTACCTTTTTCTAAGATTTTCAACTTCCGATCTTCGATGATTCAATGATTGATTGGAGAAATTGTTTGATTAAAATCGTAGTACTCTCCGTCCTGGCTCCATTGGTACCATTAGTTTTGAAATCAGAAACTTGTAAACACTTCAAATCTAGAGAGAAAAATAGATGTTACTATTCATATTATTTCACTATTCATCAGTTTTAAAAATTCTGCAATTCTTCGCTTCGATTTCCGTCTCCCCTTTCCCCCTTTTCTTTTATTTTTTTATAATAATAATAATAATTATTTAATAATTGTATAATGGAATTTTGTTGTATATATATTCATATAAATACCTTTTTTCATCCTAAAATATTCCATCAATTTTTAAAAATTTACATTCTCATAAAACTTTAGTTGAACTCTTAAATCATAATTTTTCTTGATAAAAATCTTAATAAAAAAATCAAAAAATAAATATCTTTATACATAATAAAAGAAAGAATATTTCTAAAAATAAAACAAAAATTTATTATAGACCAATATAATTATTTTAAGCAAAACAATAATTATTTTAATTAAAAGTATACTTACTTTTAGCAAAACATAATCATTTTTGTAAACAAATAAAAATATATTTATTTATAGCAAAACATTATTATTTTAAAAAATAAAAATTACGGGATATTACATGTTTCACGTGCTCTAAAATTAGGGGCGTGACATTAGCCAACTCGACCTAACATACACTAAGAGCCGGTCATAGAGAATATCTGCATAACTTAGTTTTCTGAACATGATATGAAAATATAGTGAAAATTTAATCCCATTAGCAGTAGGTTCAACAATAAATCATAATTATCATCAATATAGCTTATCATATCATGTTCATCTGTATAAATTACATTAAATATATTTAAGTTACATGAATACACTTTATCTATGCACATGAAAATCATACAGTTATGACACACTTTCATAATCATGGGTCTACCTTATCACAATTAGGATGCACTTGGTTATTTTTTTGGGGAAAGACAACTCATGTTCTTGTCTTTCTCTCCCTTAGTCAAGATATACATAGCAAAAGGAGATTTGTATTTTGAAAATTATGATAAAATATTCTTAAGACAAGGGGAAATGTCCATTTGATTTAGAGATTCATTTCCTTTTTCTTTTTGTCTCATTCAAGTATGATATGTTTGCTTTTCTAGCTGGAAAAATTTTAGCCCTTGAGTCTCCTTTGCTTGGCTGAAATTATTTATGTAGGATAAGGATATTTGGTCATATTTTTATATATTATTATCCACTTGTTAAAATTATGAATGTAGGATATAGATGTTTTGTCCTAATTCTATGTATTATTACCTACTTGTTGAAATTATGAATGTAGGATATAGATGTTTTGTCCTAATGCCATGTGACATAATTTTGATTATTATTACACTACTATTTCCTTACATGATTCTTATTTTTTTTTCCTCTTGGATTTGGGCTCATTCTTACCCATTTCCTTTGTTTTGGCTAAAATTCTACCTTTCATGGATGGCTTGGTCACATTTTCATAATTTTTGGGCTGTCGGTCCAACTTCTATATCTTAGTCCAAGTCTATGTTTTATTTCTTGCTTGGGCTATCCAATTGGCTTGCTAGATGTAACATCCCGTAATTTTTAGATATTTTCCTTATAAATTCTTTACCTTACATATATGCATAGAAATGTTCTAATATTAATAGAATAAGTAAAGAAAGAAAACCTAAGAGAAAATATTAGAAATAAACATGCTAAAGAAAGGTGAAATTCTTAGGTAAGGAAGATAAATTTTTGTGAAGTAAAGGTCTTAAAATTTCAAGAAGATTGAATTAGGGTAATTTTTTCTAATTTAAGAGTAAAAGTTATTAAGTTTAGTATCTCCACCCATAAATTGGGCTTTCACCTATGGACACTTCATATAGAGTTTTTCTTCTTTACATAAATTTTTAGCAAGCCAATAGGATAGCCCATTGAAGAAATAAAACATAGACTTGGACTAGGATATAGAAATTGGACCGATAGCCCAAAAATCATAAAAATGTGACCAAGCCCATTATGAAAGGTAGAATTTTAACCAAAGTAAAGAAAATGGGCAAGAATGAGCCCAAACCCAAGAGGGAAAATGAAAATAAAATAAAAATAAAGTGATGGAATAATGGTGTAATCAAGATTAGGTGATTTGACATTAAGACAAAAATTTAGCAAGTGGTATGATAATACAAGAATTTAGGACAAAACATCAATATCCTACACTCATAATTTTAGCAAGTGGGTAATAATACATAGCATTATGACAAAACATTTTTATCCCACACAAATAATTTCAACCAAATAATAATAATGGAGATTCAAGGGCTAGAAATTTGCCACTTAAAAAGGCAAATCTATCATACTTGATTAAGACAAAAGAAAAAGGAAATGAATCCCTAAATCAAAGGGATCTTGTCCCATATCTTAAGAACATATTATCATAATTTTCAAAATACAAATCTCCTTTTCCTATGCATATCTTGACTAAGGAAGAGAAAGACAAGAACATAAGTTGTTTGTTTTCCAAAAATTCAACTAAGTGTAATCTAATTGTGATAAGGTAGACCCATGATCATGAAAGGTAAATTATTTGAGGGTCTATTTAAGCAAAACTCACCCTTACAACATTAGAATTTTCGTCCAAGTGAGGGAGAGGAAAAATAGAAGCAAGGTAGAGTGAGGAAAGGAGAGGAAGAAATGAAGAAAGAGGAAGGAGAAGTCTAGAAGACTAAGTGCTACAAGTAAGTTTAACAATATTTCTTTTTGAAGAAAAGTTTTGAAACTTATAATATTTATATGAGATTTTGATCTTAGAACTTTGATGATTGGTCATGGATGTTACTATATCATGTTACATATTGATCTTGCATGTGATGTATGTTTGAATACTTAAGCTGGTATAGAAAGTTCTGCATAGGTATGGCTATAGGTGGCAAAATTTTAAGCTTCTGTATTTTAATTTCTGAGAATTATTTGTAGGGAATTAAAATAAATAGTTAACATAAGAATTAAATATATATGTGTCACGAATTTTTAGCCATTGGAATCACTCAATTTCGAGTCCATATGAGGAAGATATGAGTCGATTACTAGTCAAAGGTTAGAAAATGGTTCATTAGGGAAGAATATGTTAGGGTAGCTTCTGTATTTTAATTTCTGAGAATTATCTGTAGGGAATTAAAATAAATGGTTAACATAAGAATTAAAGATATATTTGTCACGAATTTTAAGCCACTGGAAGCATTCAATTTGGAGTCCATATGAGGAAGATATGAGCTTATTAGTAGTCAAAGGTCAGAAAATGGTTCATCAAGGAAGAATATGTAAGGATAGCTTCTGTGTTTTAATTTCTGAGAATTATCTGTAGAGAATTAAAATAAATGGGTAACATAAGAATTAAAGATATATGTGTCACGGATTTTTACCCACTGGAATCATTCAATTTAGAGTTCATATGAGGTAGATATGTTTTGATTAGTAAAACAAAGTCAGAAAATGGTTAATCAGGGAAGAATATGTTAGGATAGCTTCGGTGTATTAATTTCTTGGAACATGCTATAAGGAATTAAAATAAATGGTTAACATATGAACTATATATATATGTCTCATGGATTGTTAGTCACTGGAATCACGTAATTTGGAATTTTTATGAGGGAGATATGGATAGATTAGTAGGTAGAGGTCAGAACCTATCCGAGAAGAAATAACCTGTACATTGAGGGAGTAATATCACCTTGCGTTATTCATATTTCACTACAATGTTCAACATAATAGTTTTATATAATCGTTTTATCTTGAAATTGACACCAAGATCACTTACATCGGTGTTAAATTGAGGGAGTTATGCTCTGATTAGTAAGAGAAGGTTAGATATGATGAAAACCTGCATCAAGAAAATAAAGAAATAAAATTAATATTTAAAAAAGAAGACAAATCTTATAAATAAAAATAATAAATGACTAGTATATGCCATAGCCATTGCCATTGTATGAACTTCTTACCATCTTAAGTGTGAAATGTTGACATGGAAATATATTTATAAAGTGATATTTGAAATGGTTATGTTTATGGCATGATTACCAATGATTTTTGGTAATAGTTATATTTTGTTGAACATACTTGTTATTGAAAGCATATTTTTGGCTATCATTGTGAAAAGAAAAAAAAATGAGCACGGTCACATGACAATCCGTGTGGTGTACCAGTAGGGGACGCCCTACCAATGGTTATGATTATGATTATGAGAAAAGAAAGAGAAAGTGTGCCATGTCGGACGGAGCGAGAAAATCCCGTACCGGAGAGTAGAGGATACTCACCCTGACCGGGGTAGCTTGAAATGAAAATAAGTTTATAGTCATCATACGATATTTTAAAAATAGTTAATCCTATCATACATATCATTACTATATGATTCTTATGTGCATAGATATAATGCATTCATGTGACTAAAGATATTTTCTGTAGTTTATACAGCTGAACATGACGTGATGAGCTATATTGATGATGATTTATTGTTGAACTTACTGGAATTCAATTCTCACTATATTTCCATATCAGATTCAGAAAATTAGTTATGCAGCTTTTTTCTATGGCTCTGGCTTTTAGTGCACATTGGAACGAGTTACTTTATGTTGGGCAGATCTCATAATCAAATAAAATGTTTGTGGTCGAGTTGGCTTAGATCCTGGTGAAGGTGCAACCACCCGCACCTGTATCTCCGGAATTGGTCAACCAAAATAAATAAGATGTAAATATCTGTGTTTGATATGTTGCATGTACGTTTTGATTAATGACGTGTATGTGAACTCAATATTGTATAATAATAAAGAAAGAAAATGGTTGTTACACTAGAAACTTATGTGAAGTGAAAAAACTCTATATGAAGTGTCCATAGGTGAAAGCTCAATGTATGGGTGGAGATGTTAAACTTAGGAACTCTGGCTCTTGAATTAAGAAAAATTACCCTAATTCAATCTTTTTGAAATTTTAAGACCTTTACTTACTTCCCAAAAATTTATCTTCCTTACTCAAGAATTTCGCCTCTCTTTAGTATGTTATTTCTAATTTTTCCTATTAAGTTTTCTCTCTTTATCTATTCCTTTAATGTTAGAAACATTTTTTATGCATACACATAAGGTAAAGAATTTCTAAGGATGATATTTTTTTAGATATCTAAAAATTGTCTAATAAATTTTATTTTCTTAATTAAATACTTATGTACCTTTATTAATAAAAGAAATGAAGTTAAGAATGTTACATTAAATATTTATGTACCTTTATTAATAAATAAAACGAAATTAAGGATGTTACAAGCTACACTTCTCTGTGCTTCCTATCACCAAAGGGAAATTTTTAGCTTTCTAAAAATTGGTCTATCTTACTATATTTTGGGGATGAAGATGGTCTTTGGAAGGGGGGAATTCTGCCCTATTTTTAGGGTTGCAAGATGACGCCTGTGTTGGAAATTTCCAGTAGATTTGGCTGAAATATGGGTAATGATGTGGAGGGTATTTGGGTCACTTTTAGGTTACTTAAGGAAAAAAAATTTCCAAGAAAAATCAGATTTTTAAGAGGGATATTCTTGGAATTTTCAATAAATTTTAAGAGCAAAATTAGAGTTCAAAAATGGGGACTTAGTTGGAAATTTCATAAAACCATAAGGCTAAGATTGGAAATGAAAAATAGGGACATTTTTAGATTTTTTTTGAAAGTGCAAGGAAAAAAATGAGAGACTAAAAATAAGGGACATAGATGGAATTTTTATAAAAGTGTAGGTGTAAAATTGGAAACTAGAACAAATAAATTTTCTCATGTGACTTAAGTAGGTTCCAAGGTTTTAAAGGAAATAATATTCAAGGGTTAAATCATACTTTTTCTTTGAAAAAAAACTTCACAAAAACCCTTTCAAAAGTCCTTTTTAAACAAATAGGCTAAAGCATTTTAAGAATTAAATCATTCCAAAAAAATATCAGTCTAGAAATTTAAGGGCATTGCAACTTTGAATGATTGTGAGTACTTAGTACAAATGGAGGGGTTAAGAGGTATTTATAGGCATACTCCGCCTCCTTACTATTTCCACCTCCTCAATGGATGGTGGATATCTCACTTAATCTAATGGTAGAGATTTACACATCTAGAAATATTTGCCACTCTTTAATAAATATTTAACTCTCTAGAAAGTTCTAGATTATTCTAGACTACACTAGAGAAATCTAACATATGCACAATGTTAGAGATGTCTTGAGTAAACCTTGGCCTTTTCTTTCATTTACACAAGTCTCACCTTTACTCTAGTTTCTAGCCTTCTATGCCCTTGTGATTTTTCCATCCTTTTCACAAATTTTCTTACTCGGAGAACACACACCCTTTTAAAGGTCACGTCTAATTCTATTCTAGCTATTTCCTCATATTCTTCAATACCCATTCAGTACTTGCAGTGTTTGGGCTTCTCTGTAGAGTAACAATGTAACTCAGGTTAAGAAAACCTTGTCTCCCTTTATTCCTTTACACTCTTCGTGATCCTCAAATAGCACTGAAGTACACAATTTTCAATTTTTTCTATTTCAATTTGTTTAGATCATTTAAGTAAGGTCACAATTTACATATCTCTTAGAAGCATCCATAGCTTCTTATTCTCTATTTTTTTTCTCTGAATTAATTTCGTGATAAGGATTTCGCTTTTTGAGTACCTTGGTTTTATGATTAACTCATGATTTTCTATATATGTTTAATATTGATGATTGATTCTAGTGAGTAAATCATATGATCTGTATCTTGATAGGCTGTTGCAAGCTCTTCTTTTTCTTCTTTTTTTCTTGTTAATTTATTATATATATGCTTTGAACCAAGCTTGTTATCTCCTATTTTTATTTCCTGAACTAGTGGCAATAGCTAGTCTCAGATTTGCTCCATTAAATGTTTTTGTATTTATTTATAAAGTTAGTCTTTTGGATTTCCACTCCAGTTTATGTCAATAGTCGATACTTAATATTGGTTTTGATATTATGTTAATTCTTTTGATTTTATTTTAAGGTTGGTGACTTAGAACACATAGAAATTAAAGTTCATTTATTTTCAATTCTTAGCAAAGGCCAACATGCATGTAGTTCCTTTAAAAGGTGAAAATGCTTTATCGACAGTTGGTCTAATGCTAATGGAATGATTTATTATCCAATATAGTGATCCTCAAGTTCCTCAGTCAAGTGGAAAGCAGCGAACATCAAGTTTAGAATCAACAGTAACATTGCTGATTGGTCATCAAAGTGCTATATATACCATAAAGTTCAATCCAATAGGAATAGTAATTGCGTTTGGATCTCATGACAAAGAAATTTTCCTCTAGAATGCCCACAGGGATTGCAATAACTTCATTGTTTTAAGAGGTCGCAAGCATTCAGTTTTAGATCTTCACTTGGTTATAGATGCGACACATGTGAGAATTGTGATGGTTTCAAATTAATAATAATTCATGAACAATTGATGATCATTTATGAACTTTGAAAAGAGAAAGTTTAAAGATACCCTTCAATTCATATGATTGAAGAATTATAAAAGAATATAATTAATATTGTAAAAATATAAAATATAAAATTCTAAAAGACATACTGATGTGATCTTAATTAAGCATGATATTAATACCTTTAAACTTACTTTTTGTTTGATTTAAGTAAAATATAATTAGGAATTAGCTTTGTTTTGTGTTTTGTGTTGTAGGAACAATGGAAGAAGAAAAGAGAAGAAAAAGATAAGAAATTCATGGAAAAATGCTACATTGTAGCGATTCTAGACCTTTTAGCACTTTTTTGAGCATATCTCCCTCTTATGAACTCTAGTCAAAGTGATTCAAGTGTCTGTGAAAATATAACACAATCATCTACAAACTGTTATGTTGAATACTTGGTCAAATTCGGGAGATTTCATAGCGTTACAGAGCTCGCAAATCAGAATCATAGTGCAGCAGGATGAATTCTGACTTTTGGTTACTAATTTTATCATATCTCCTTCAATTTAGATCATATTAAGGTGATTCCAGCAGTTATGGAAAGAAGAGACATAGAGCTACAACTTTCATGTTTGGAAATTTCACAAATTCTGGAAGTTTCTAGCTGCTGTGGTGCTGCGTCATTGAAGGTTCGTAGCGCCGCCACACCAGATTGCTGAATTTGCGATTTTTAGGGTTTTTCAACTCCAATTGAAGCCCGATAGGCCGAAATTTGACCTAAAAACACTCCTACTTCGATTAGGAGGGGTTAATCTATAAAAAGGGAAGAAAACAAGTAGAGAATTCATTGAATCATTCATCCAAGTTCTTAGTTACATTCTTCAATTCTTCTTTAGATTTTCTTATGGCCCTGTGTGGCTAGTTTTTTTTAGTTGGTTGAGGTAGATTAAACCTCAAGGGATCTTCATGCATTGTGAGATTTGGATTTGATTTTATTATTTCAATTTGAATTGAGTATTGATTATTCATCTGCTCTTCTTCTCAATGATTATTCATATGATTGCTAGGAGGCCTACTAGTATATTGTCTGTCTTAATCTACCACTGAATTATGTTTTGAACAAAGTCTTCAATTCTGTGATTCATGAGGCAAATAGGTTTGAGGATTTTGGATTATAAATCATTAAACCTATGATGAATAATTAACTAAATTAGATATAGCCGATATATTTATATTTGTTTAGCTCTGCCAGTTTATCTAGTTCTTCATGCAGTAAAGAAGTTATGCTTTACCGATGTGCTAAAGGATTGCTTGTTAATTAGGGTTTAATTAGTGCGATTGTCATTAATTTACTAGACTTAAGGAGGAACAGGGTTAGAAACCCAATGATAGATATTCAATTACAGATTGATTATGTTGTCAATGATCAATGCAATCCCTTGATGGTGGAGATCAACCGAAACCAATGTCTTTCTCATTAATTACTCTCTTAATTATTTTCATTATTGTTTATTTTACTTAATTTGCGATTATCAGTCCCCCATTTTTCTAATCACATAAAGTAATACCAGTCTCTGTGGGATCGACCCTTACTCCCACTACTACAAGTTAGTTTTGAGGTAAGGTATTAATTTGGGTGTACTTGTGACAGTACGCACCACATACTTAAATCCAATGAATTATGGAATTCTAAAGAATATATTTAATATCATTAATGAGATTCATTATTTAATGGCTATGATTAATGGGTATGATGAATGAATGAGGATTTATGGGATGTAAGTTATTGAGGCCAATGATATTGCTACATTGATGTTGGAAAGTCTTGGACTCTCTCATATATACCTCTGTTGGTCTTAAAAGTGAGACATGCAAGATATACTACCTGGCTAAAAGTAGCAAGTTAATCACTTGTAGAGATTTTGTATTCTCTATTTTTCTTAATTATTTGAATTTAGTTTACATTTTATTCTATAATCCTTGGATTGGAGATTTTAGAAGGATTGCTTTTGAGACTTAAAATGAGATATGACATAAGTAAAATGGCAGCGTTAGGTATGATATTATCTTGATAAGAGGAAAAATTGTGTTTTTTTGCTAATCTTTCATCCCTTGATTCATAGTTAATTTGTGACTAATGAAGTATTTTTGTTATATTTTATTTCGGTTGCTCTGGATACTACTTCATTTGTATTTTCTATTTTTAGGCGAGCAAGAAAGCCCAAGAATCAACAAAAAGTGCATATTTGGAGAGCTCTTTGGTCTAGGAGAGGAGACACAGAAGAAACATGCATTGAATGAGCAAAAACGGACACCAGCAACCTACAACATGGCCAGGCCATGTTTGGGACACCTAGAACACGGCTAGGATGTGTTCTGTGCAAGAGATGGCAAAGCTTTCTAGAATCTAGCTCGAAGCATGGCCAAGCCATGTCCTGGGACACGTCCATTCTTTATGTCCATATAGCTCATGATTTTTAAGGGTTTTAATAAGCCAAGGAGTATATATATGAGGAGAGACGAGGAGAAACTTATCCAGAGGTATCAGACTTATTCTCGACTTAGAACACTCTAGGGTTAGCTATTAGAGTAGATTTAGAGTTTCCTTTATGCTTTAGACTAGATTTGACATTGTGTTGAAGCATTATATCTCATATTCGCCTTTACTTCTGCACTGGTTTTATCTTTCTATCTCTATCTCTATCTCTACTTCTACTTCTACTCCTTTCTCTTTTAATTGTATTGAACATTATGATTAATTTAATGAAATTTTCTTTAAGTTTTATTTCAATTATGTGTGAGTAGTTCACATTCTAGGATTTGAGGAAACCTATTTATGGTATAATAATATTGAATTGAATTGTTGAAACCCTAATTGTGATTATTTGTGGTGAATTAAGATGAATTATTATGCACATGTATATGTTGATGAATGTTTATCAATATTTGACACATCTTAGATAGATAACTGATGGACTGAAAGGTGAAAGTTATTACCAGAATGTATTAGTTAATTATGGATGTTCTAATCTTGAAAGTAGGTCAAAACTTCTAGGAATTGAATTAATTGGTAGGTACGAGACCCCCTATAAATTGAATCATTTGGTTAGCACAGAACTTAATGGATTTAAGTTAAACTAAGAACCATGAAAGTAGGTAATTGGATTAACCTAGGTACATTTATTAACGCTTGAAAGAGGTTATTAACGAATTGAGGATAAACCATCCCCGATTACTTATATAACTATAATTAGAGGTCTATCTTGATTGTTGAATATCATAAGTGTGATGAACCTTAATCTTATGTTTTTCATAATTGAATTTCATTATACATCTAGTTAGATTAAATGCATTCTCTTTTCACAATTTCTCTCAAATTATATTGATTTAGATAATGTGTTTCCTAAAACACTAGTAATCGATACATTGGTCTCTGTGGGATACAACTTGTACTCATCGGACTAGCTACAAATACGTCGTGCGCTTACAGTTATTAAATAAACATTACGAACATATATATTTTTCATAAATCAAGATTGTACCTATATTTCTTATCATTACGAGTGATTATCCTCTGCTCAATATATTATTCTTGTATATATTCTTTTATTTACTTACATCTTGAAGAATATGCCATTTTCCTTTTGTTGAATGTTATTATATTCTTATTTGTTCAAAATATTGTAAAATTCCCAAGGGGTAATGCAAATGAATTTCTTGTTTATTTTCTTTTTTTGATATAATATTTCTTATGAATCCTCAATAGTGAGTGATTAATTTTGTTAAAATTGATAAACATTAGGAATATTTTTTCCTACGCCTAGTTGTGGATTTGTGTTTATTGATTTTCTCAAAAAATAAAGTACTAGATGGTACTAACTATGTGGATTGGAAGCAAAGAGTTGATATGATTTTGACCTTTTATGGTTTCAAGGATATTATTTGTGCAGAGCAATCACCTTTTTTACCCTAATCAATCTGAAGTGAAATTGCTATTGATATTGATGTTAGCAAAAAATATGGGAAGATTTGAAAAAGTATAATGATTGGAAATTGGCTAATGATATTTCTAAGTCCTATATTTTTAGTGGTCTTGGTAAAACTCTTTGTATAATTTATTTTCACACTCATACCATAAAGGAAATGCTAGACAAATTAGAATCTAAATATAGAAAGAAGTCTGATTCTCATTTGAATAATGTGTGGAAAAATTTCACCAAGGATAAATGTGAAGAAGATGCTTATGTAAGGAAACATGTGAATGATATGATTACTATATCTAATGAGCTTAAGTATTGTGGTAGATGTAATGACCTCTATTATTTTGTTTTTTGTTTTTGTGTACATGTAACTTAACTCATTTTGAAGTCATCACCTTACCTTCATACTACTTTGTCCCATTCATGTGTAAGCAGTTAAGTAATAGAAATGCACACTTTATATCAAATACACAAAGTAAAACTAAAAGTATTTCATTTACTTTGACTACATTGTTCCAATAAAGATATCATACAGATGTATATATTTCTATTCCTCTGCATATGCCCCTTTGTTGATAAGGGTGAAAGTGGAGGTACATAAGCTATGAATTTTGACAGAGCTATAACCATTATCTCTTAATTATAGAATCATGCCCTGAAAAAGGCAACTCAATTTAGCTTATTACTAGTAACAAGGTCAAAGCATACACTGACATCTATTCCTCTTGATCTGAACACAACAAGAAAAATAAAGTTCCAAATAAGTTTAAAAATAATCATAACCAACATATGTATGAGATATCATGTTATGTTTAGCTCTATGAACTACAGAGATCAATTAGCCATGTAAATAAGATACATATCTAATACACATATCACAATGCAATCATGACATATATATCAGGTTTCATCGGTAAAACACTTAGCTGTATCACTTTAGTTCATAGACATCATATCACAAATATTTCACTGCATCTCATTTTATAGCTTTCTCATATCATGGTTGTTTATTTTCTTTTCATTTTCTACTGTAACTAAGTCAGAATGAGTATGCTTGCCTTGCTCTACTTAACCTTGAACGTGCTTGCCTTGCTTCGTCTAGGCATGGCTAAATCTCATATCATATTATATATGTGAATAAGGCATCTCCTACCAGTATCGCATGGAAGCCATGTGACCTTTCGGGATCACCTTACTACTTCAAGGGTTATTCCCTCTGTAGCATCTCCTTTTTTCCTTTACTCATAAATGACCAAAACATGATGTTGACTTTTATAGCCAGCATACAACAATATAATACACACACACATATTTAATGTAGTGATTTTCAACTCATTTCATGCATATATCAATACAAATCATTATTGCCATTAGGTTGCAAATTTGTCATCTTCAAATAAGTAAATGCATCCATATCATTCATGCCATCACATCAAGTAATTCACATTGAATGGGAGAATTAATGCTATGGAATGATGGTCATGAAGGTCTTTCATTACACTTTCTAAATTAAAACTCCTTTTATATTCATTTTCGGCCAAGCTTCCTAATTTTCATAACTCTCTTTGTTTTGCACTAGTTTAATGCAATCCTAGTTATAATTACTAATTTTAACTCTTCAACCATATTTGTCTTATTAATAACTAATACTACACTTAACTAAATTCAAACTTCTCAAATCTTAGCCAAATCCTCTTAAACATTACCATATACTCCTTTTATACTTAATCTGCTTTAATTATTGTTTGAATTATCTATTTAAGTCATTTACTTTATTCATACTCCCTTAATCATCCTAATCTTTGTATTTGCTTTATAAGAACTCCAAATTTCCATTTTAATCTCCTAACCACCTTCCTATGTCAAATATTCCCTTTTCTTTTCAACCTTTCTTAATCTCCCCAAATCATGAGTTACTCTTTTACCTATCTTATCCATTTTAATCAATTCTTTACCTAATTTATTTATCTCTATATCACTTAGTATAACACTTAACTAAATTTTATTCTCCATTTATACTTAATCTCGACCCAAAGCTCTTTTAACACCATAAATTCCCTTTTTCTCTATATCTTGATTCTAATTATTAACATTAATTTATATTACCTTATTCATCTAGTTTCCATCATCCATCTTAGGCTTTGTACTTACTTTATGAGAACTACCAACCTTTACTTATTATTTAAACTATAATTCTAGGTCATCACTTCCTTTACTACCACTCTTTAATTTCCTTAATATCCTAATTTAGTTTCTTAACTATCTATCCATTTAATAATTCCCTTTTAACCACATTTCTTCATGCTTAAGAGCTAAGATCAACTTCATAATATACTATGCAATTTTCTTCCTATTTTGGCCAAAGTTTTAACTCCATGTTCCAATCACTTTTCACCCATTTAATAATCCTATTACTCACCCTTTTTAGTGTCAACATTCCTAAATAATCTAAATCTTTCAAAGCTTTAAAATAGCTTACTCAAAATTTGGCTAAGCTATCGAAATACCCAAAAACATAATTTCTCTTTTTCCAACTTTGAGAGTTGAAATCAACTTCCTAATTAAACCATAGTATTAATAATGTCACGGCCCCAAATGATGGAACACATGACCGGCACGGCATAAGGGTTTCCCCCTAGCCGTAAGCCTAACACATAGCATGCACAACCATTCAGCACACAATCCAGTACATAATAATATAACTGGCCACATACGCCACATCCAATATCAGAAAATACTGTATATATATATATATATATATATATATATATATATATATATATATATATATATATATATTTCATGAATCCAACATCCTTGATTCAACTTGGCCCATGGCCTCATAGTACAAACATTATTGTAAAACTTAAAATCATTTTTCAAACAACACAAGAAGCGAGGATCCTGCCTGTATGTTCATGGAGATACACTAGACATACACTTAAACTATACAACCAATACAACGGAGTGCCCAAACTGGGGCTCACCAATACTATATTTAGCCTCCTATGGAGCTGTAGCTGGATCAGTGTTTCTTTGACTATCTGTGGGGAGAAAACAGAAGAGGGGTGAGATTACCACATCTCAGTGAATGGATAAATCATACTATAACAGAAACAGGGCAAACTAAGCACGAGTGTTTCGCAATGAATTAAATAATTGAAATCAAGGTATAGAAAACATTAAACATCTAATCATAATTTATTGAAAGAATGCTAAACAGTTCAAATGATAAAACAGGATTAAATCAATAACTGTAAGCAAATCAATTATGCATGGTAAATAATAAATGAAGATGTTTATGCAATAACAATGATGAATGTGGTATTTTAGAAATATTTAATCTTTAAGAAAAATGCACTAGTTTATTGGAGGTCTTTCCTAACAGATCTATCATCTATCCCAAGCACATAGCAAGGGTAAGGTAATCACTGTAGGCGTAGACATAAGTCCACCCTAAATTTCCCCAAGCACATAGCAATGGGTATGGCAATCACTGTAGGCGTAGACATAAGTCCACCCTAAATTTTGTGTCTTAGGCTGTCATATGCCCGTCACAATATCCTAGGCCGAAGCCTTAACATGATCATGGTGCACTAGGGCTAGCACTACCTGCGGCTAGCTAACAGTGATCTAAAAGGGTCCCTCCAATAGAAAACATGTGAAATATGCTATTCAAAGAGTTTAAAGTAAAACATTTCAATAACTTTACAATAAAGCTATAATTCTCCATCTAGCTCTTTTCATGCATAAAACTCTATTCTAAAATATATCTCATCCATGAATTCCCATGGAGACCTTTAAAATCATAAACTTTCCCTTTTTAAACATAGATCGTCCGTAGACATTACATAGATACTTGTCATGCATCAAATCACTTCATGGCTAACTTAGTTCATTTCTATGACTAAGTTCGCATTTCTATAAATCTAGCTCAAATGGAGAATTAATAGTCTAGATGTTTGCCCTGCATACCTAGGGTTCAACTAGGATTGAAATTTCCAATTTCTAACATAGTTGGAACATATTGGTTTTCAAAGCGGTAAAACAATTTAACATACATTCCAACTAGTTAAAATCATACGAGAGAGTTATAAATCCAATTCCTAAAACATGCGCTATAGTATGAAAAACCCACTCACCGTACTAGAAGTCCAACAACGAGAATTTCACCTCGTGGTGGCTCAACAACCTAGAAAATATAGACGTAATATGAAAATTAGATAAATTCTAAACGTCACTATTCACGCCGAAAAACACTATTCACTCGCCGAAAAATACTATTCATGCAGAAACCTAAAAACCCTATATTTGAGCATAGAAACTAATTCTAAGACTATCTACGGGAAGAATTTCGGTAAAAACGAAGCCTAAAACGCAATTGGATGGAGTTTTACCTTTGGAGGCACTATTCACGCGATTTTCCGGCGACCTTCCGGCGATTTTCCGGCGAAATTGATCGGTGGGTTTTGAAGTACTCGTTGTGTAACAACCTCTTTTTTTTTTCCTTTATTATTATATAATATTGAGTTCACATACATGTCATTAATCAAAACAGACGTATAACATATCAAACACATAGATATTTACATCTTGTTTATTTTGGTTGACCAATTCCGGAGATACAGGTGCGGGTGGTTGCACGTTCACCGGGATCTGAGCCAACTCGACCACAAACATCTTATTTGATTCTAAAATCTGCCCAACATAAAGTAACTCGATCCAATGTGCACTAAAAGCCAGAGCCTTAGAAACAAAAGCTGCATAAATAATTTTCTGAACATGATATGGAAATATAGTGAGAATTAAATCCCAGTAAGTTCAACAATAAATTATCATCAGTAAATCTCATCACGTCATGTTCAGCTGTATAAACTACAGAAAATATCTTTGGTCACATGAATGCATTATATCTATGCACATAAGAATCATATTGTAATGATATGTATGATATGATTAACTATTTTCAAAATATCATATGATGGCCATCAACTTATTCTCATTTCAAGCTACCCCGGTCAGGGTGAGTATCATCTACTCTCTGGTACGGGCTTTTCTCGCTCCGTCCGACATGGCCCACTTTTTTTTTTTTTTTCATTATCATGATCATAACCGTTGGTAGGGCGTCCCCTACTGGTGCACCACACGGATTGCCATGTGACCGTGCTTATTTCTTTTCTTTTCACAATGATAGCCAAAAATATGCTTTCAATAACAAATATGTTCATCAAAATATAACTATTACCATAAATCATTGGTAATCATGCCATGAACATAACCATTTCAAATATCACTTTATAAAATATTTCCATGTCAAAATTTCATACTTAAGATGGTAAGAAGTTCATACAATGGCAATGGCTATGGCTATACTAGTCATTTATTAAGATTCATCTTCTTTTTTAAATACTAATTTTATTTCTTTATTTTCTTGATGCAGGTTTTCTTCCTATCTAACCTTCTCTTACTAATCAGAGCATAACTCCCTCAATTTAACTCTGATGTAGGTGATCTTGGTGTCCATTTCAAGATAAAACAATTATCTAAAACAATTATTTTGAACATTGTAGTAAAAAATTAAGAAACGAAGGTGATATTACTCCCTCAAAGTACAGGATAGTTCCTCTCAGATAGGTTCAGACCTTTACTGACTAATTAGACCATATCTCTCAAATTGGAACTCCAAATTGCGTTATTCCAGTTGGTAAAAATCCATGAGCCATATATCTATAATTGTTATGTTGGCGCGCTATTTTAATTCCCTACAGAATATTCTCAGAAATTCAAAAACTAAAGCATTAATAACATACTCTTCCCTAAATAAACATTTTCTGACCTCTGCTTACTAATCGGATCATATCTACCTCATACGAACTCCAAATTGCATAATTCCAGTGGGTATATTTCCATGAGACATAGATATATAACTTTCATGTTAACCATTTATTTTAATTCCGTACAGATAATTCCCAGAAATTAAAATACAACAGCTGTCCTAACATAATCTTCCCTGATGAACCATTTTCTGACCTTGGCTTACTAATCGGCCCATATCTACCACATGTGGACTCCAAATTGAATGATTCCAGTGGCTAAAAATCAATGACACACATATCTTTAATTATTATGTTAACCATGTATTTTAATTCCCTACCAATAATTCCCAAAAATTAAATTACCAAAGCTATCCTAACATATTCTTCCCTGATGATTCATTTTCTGACCTTTGACTACTAATCAGACCATAGCTACCTCATATGGACTCCAAATGGAATGATTCCAGTGGCTAAAACTCCGTGACACATATATCTTTAATTCTTATGTTAACCATTTATTTTAATTCCTTATAGATTGTTCCCAGAAATTAAAATACCGAAGCTTAAAATTCTGTCAACTATAGCCATACCCATGCAGAACTATCTACACCAACCTAAGTATTCAAACATACATCACATGCAAGATCAATATGTAACATGATATAGCAACATCCATGACCAATCATCAAAGTTCTAAAATCAAAATCTCATATAAATATTATGAGTTTCAAAGGTTTTCTTCAAAAAGAAATATTGTTAAACTTACCTGGAGCACTTAGTCCCCTAGACTTCTCCTTCCTCTTTCTTCATTTCTTCCTCTCCTTTCCTCACAGTACCTTGCTTCTATTTTTGCTCTCCCTCACTTGGACGAAAATTCTAATGTTGTAAGGGTAGATTTTCTTATATAGACCACCAAATAATTCACCTTTCATGATCATGGGTCTACCTTATCACAATTAGGATACACTTTGTTGAATTTTTGGAAAACAAACAACTTATGTTCTTGTCTTCCTCTTCCTTAGTCAAGATATGCATAGAAAAAGGAGATTTGTATTTTGAAAATTATGATGATATGTTCTTAAGATATGGGGCAAGATCCCTTTGATTTAGGGATTCATTTCTTTTTTTCTTTTGTCTTAATCAAGTATGATAGATTTGCCTTTTTAAGTGGCAAATTTCTAGCCCTTGAATTTTTCTTACTTAACTAAAATTATTTGTGTAGGATAATGATGTTTTGTCATAATGCTATGTATTATTACCCACTTGCTAAAGTTATGAATGTAGGATATAGATGTTTTTGTCCTAAAGCCTTGTATTATTATGCCACTTGCCAAAATGATGAATGTAGAATCACACCACTTGCTAAATTTTTGTCTTAATGCCATGTCACTTAATCTTGATTACACCAATATTTCATCACTTTAATTTTATTTTTATTTTTATTTTTTCCTCTTGGGTTTGGGCTCATTCTTGCCCATTTTCCTTACTTTGGTTAAAATTCTACCTTTCATAATGGGCTTGGTCACATTTTCATGATTTTTGGGCTACCGGTCCAATTTCTATATCCTAGTCCAAGTCTATGTTTTATTTCATCCTTGGGCTATCCTATTGGCTTGCTAAAAATTCATGTGAAGTAGAAAAAACTCTATATAAAGTGTCCATAGGTTAAAGCCCAATTACGGGTGGAGATACTAAACTTAGTAACTTTTGCTCTTAAATTAAGAAAAATTACCCTAATTCGATCTTCTTGAAATTTTAAGACTTTTACTTAATTCACAAAAATTTATCTTTCTTTACCTAAGAATTTCACCTTTCTTTAGCATGTTTATTTCTAATATTTCCTCTTAGGTTTTCTTTCTTTACCTATTCCATTAATATTAGAACATTTCTATGCATATATGTAAGTTGAAGAATTTCTAAGAAAAATATCTAAAAATTACGGGATGTTACACGTTGCCACGAGTCCAATGGTCCAGACGGTTCGTCAATCAGAGATCCGTAGCTCCAGATATGAAGGTTTGAAAATCGAAGGGGAAAACGGGAAAGGGGGCTGCGTTTTCTGCTTCTCTGGTATCCGTATGCACATATATGTGCTGGTGCTACAGTAATATTTTTTTTTTTAATAATAATTATTAAATAATTAATAATATGATTTTCTTTTATAAAATTCATATAAATTCCGTTTTTCATCATAAAATATCCCAAAAATTTCTAAAAATTTCCTTTCTCATAAATCTTTAGTTAAACTCTCACATCATAATTTTTCTTGATAAAAATAATAATAAAACAAATTTCTAAACAAATATCTTTATTTATATTAAAAGAAAGAGTATTTCTAAAAATACCATAAAAATTCAATAGAAGCCGGTATAATTATTTTAAGCAACACAATACTTCTTTTACTTAAAAATCCACTTACTTTTAACAAATCATAATTATTTCTACATAATAAAAATATATTTGCTTATAGCGCGCCAAAACATAACTTTTAATATATTTTTTTCTATGTAATAAATATACATATTTTCTACGGTTCTTATCTCTATTGTCAAAATTCTCTCTTTTATTTTAAATTTCCTTTTCATTAAATTTTACGGTTATTACAAATAAT
This sequence comes from Gleditsia sinensis, assembly GCA_037074535.1. Lineage (NCBI taxonomy): Eukaryota > Viridiplantae > Streptophyta > Magnoliopsida > Fabales > Fabaceae > Gleditsia > Gleditsia sinensis. The sequence continues at coordinate 21,976,221 of CM073476.1, forward strand.
ATCATTACTATATTCTATTTCCCCTTCTTAACTACTATTTAGGCCACCTTGCCTTCTAATCACTACCATCATCTTTTTTATATTCATTCTATCTAGTTTCTTATCTTAACATTCACTTCCACTTAGCCACTTAATTTATTTTTCACTTTATCTATTTTTTTTAATTCAATTAAATTCTTATTTACTCATATGAAATTTTTACCATTTTATTTAACTCTTTTACCCTATTCAAATACATATTCTTTTTCTTATTAATCATCCTTTTTGCTAACATATATTTAATCTATCTACTTTAAGACATTAAGATATTTTGGTCACAATGAGTCCAAAATTTTTGGTATTAATATGATCATAACTCTATCATACAAACTTCGATTGAAGTAATTTAAGTGCCATTGGAAAGTTAAGATGATAATATACAACTTTTATGTTGACCACTTTGGAAAATTCTAGAGAAAATAGGGTGTCTTGACACCCGCAAATCAACATCATGATGCCACGAATTGAATCCTGAGCTTTCACCACTAATTAGGGCATAACTCTCATTTGAGATCTGATTGAGGTGATTCCAAGGAATATAGAAAGCTAAGACACCAAGCTACCATTTTGTGTTGAACACTTTTTCAAAATTTGTAGAAATTATAGCCTAATCCATGTAAGGTTTTCAGCCAATTCAATAAAAAAATTTTAAGCACAAGGATATATCATGCCTACGTCTAAATATGTATCATCCAAGGTCATCTTCAAGAACACCCAAAATCAGAAATTTCCCTTGTAGTCATAGGGTTAGAACCCCAATTAAATCATACAAATTTTAGAGTACTTTTCAAGGAGAATCATTATTAAACCTACCTAAGATAGTTTCCTATAACTTGCTTAGCTAGTTTCTTCCATGCTTCTCCTTCCTTCCTTGGCTATGGTGTGAAGCTATCCTCTTTACCCTCACTATTCCAGCATTTCTCCATGGCAGAGAAGATGAGTTTAGAATCCAAAAAAATGAAAGAGAATGAAAGGATAGAGGTGGAGAGACAAGATTTTTCCTTGAACACCAACTTTCCCCTTCACTTTTCTTCTTTTTCCCCTTCTTTTTCTTCAAGCCACTTTGATTTTCTTTCTTTCTTTTGTTGACCAAAATGCTTCTAGCATTTTACCTCATTAAGCAACCCTAATGAGATGTCTCATGAGGTGTCCCTAGATATTTAGGGAGGTAATGATTAATTGTCCCATGAATATTTCTAAAGTTTTGTTTGGATAATTTGAATTCTCTATATTCTTTAATCTTTTAATAACATAAAAATTAAAAAGGTTTAAGCTTTTAATTAAGTAACTTACTTAGCCTTATTTTATTTTAAAATTCCACAATTGGTTACCTAAAAATTTCTCTTTATGCTACTTTAATTTCTTTCAAAATTCAAGACTTGTATACTTGTTCTTGAAAATTATTTCCCTCTCAATATTTCACTTCACACTTATTATTTAATTTCACAAATAACTCTTACTAATTTTCTTCCTTTTCCTAATCATTATGCTAATTTTAGTGCGTAAACATTTTATAAGCAATTTTTAGTAGATATTTCCTTTAATATGTCTCTTCAAATTTTCATCACTTGTTTTCCATATTTCCTCCTTTCTTCACTCATTTAAAGGACTATTTTCATGATTTATAGTAAGAAAAAATAGGATGTTACAATAGAGCTATGGATGATAAAATTGTAGTACATAATATTATTAATCTGTTATCTTAGTCCTATAAGTTTATTGAGGATTTCTACAACCTTGTTAAGTCTAATTGGAGTGTTAAACATCTCATTGATATGATTGATCACCAAGAAGATAGAAAATTGGTAATGAAGCTTGAGGAAACTAGTAAGCCCAACATATCAATCAATAATGTAGAGTTGAAACCAAAGAAGAAAAGTTTTAAGAAGAAAGGAAAGAATCGGTTTCAACATAATTTTTAGAAGGATTTTAATTAGAAGAGCAAGATAAGTATTACACAAAGAGTGTGTTTTCATTATAACAAACCTAGTAATGTTAAGAATGATTTTTGTGTTTTCAAGAACTTACAAAATCAACAAGAGTCTAAACTAAGTAAGTCTTCCCTTGTGGAATGTTGTATTTCTTGTATTGAGCATTTTAGTTGGTGGGTTGATTATGGTACTAATGTTCATGTATCTAATTATCTTTAAGGATTTAGGGAAATCAAGAAAATTGAAGATGGAAAAAGTTTTATTTTCATGGGCAATGATGATAGAATTGTAATAGAGGAGGTTGGAACTTATGAGTTAAAGTTACAAGATAATTCAGTATTTTATTTAGAAGATTGTCTTTATGTTCCCTCAATGAAAAGAAATATGTTGTATGTTTCTTGTTTGGAGAAGTTTATTTTTTCATTTTTCTTTGGAAATGGAAAATTTTTTATGTATAAAAATGATGAAGATATATTGAAAGGTTTTCAGCATTCAGGTATGTATCAGGTCAATTTATATGGCAATATTATGTGTAAAGTTTCTAATTACTCTGTTATTCATTCTAATAAATTTTATCTTTGGCATCTTTGTCTTAGTCTAAACGTTGGTTTATCAAGAATACACAAGAAAAGCATTTTGAATTGTTGATTCATCACCAGAGATGGCTTAGAACCAATAGTTCATTATCTAATGGAGTTTTCCATTCTAATACTTGATCCGAGAGTTATTAGTATTTATCAAATATGTTCCTTTTTAACGGAATGCTACTGGATCAAATGACAAAGGCATTGTTGAGAAAAAGATATCTTTTCCCAGATGAAATCAAAATTGGATTCATGTAACAAAAGAAAAGTTTCCCATTCCTTAGCGAGAAAGATATGTGGCCATGAAATAGGGATTAAGTGAAACAAAATTGACCAGGTGGTAGAGTCGTGGAAACACTCGTTTCTTCCATATTTTGGACCTTAGCTCCATGGAACAAAAGATAGAATTAATAAATTAATTAGGGATGACTTTTGAGAAAATGTTGAAAAGAAGGAATTTTCAATTTGTGAGAGTTGTTTGTATGGAAAAATGACTAAGTTGTCCTTTCCTACTAGGGCTATCAAAAGTGAAAATATTCTTCATATAATTCACTCAATATTTGTGGGCCAATGAGCGTACAAATTAGAAATGGTCATTCTTATTTTATCTTATTCATTGATGATTACTCAAGATTTGAAAAAGTATATCTTTTACATTAGAAAAGTGAAGCTTCAGAAGTTTTTAAGCAATTTAAGACGGAAGTAGAGAATACTACTACAAGAAGAATTAAATCTTTCCATTCTGATCATAGAGGAGAATATATATATATATATATATATATATATATATATATATATATATATATATATATATATATATATATATAATTTATTTGGTAATTTTTGTATAGAGAATGTTATTGTTCACTTGCTTAGTATTCCTCACACATCTAAACAAAATACAATTTCTTAAAGACGTAATATGGCTTTGTTAGAAATGATCAGATCTGTAACAACTCCATTTTTTTTACATGCAAACAGATATATAATTTTTTTAAAAAAATTCCATGAAGTCATTACCTCTTTATTTCTAACTATTTAACTCATAATAACATTCGATTAAATTAACCAAGCCTAATTAAGGTTTATAGTATAGCAATAATACTGATACAAATCTAGGTTCACATACACATCATTAATTAAAAACATCCATGCAAAAATAAAACACATATATGTACACATCTTATTCATCCCTATTGATAAGTTCCGGGGATACGGGTACGGATGGTTGCACCTTCATCAAAATCTTAGCCAACTCGACCCAACGTACACTAAAAGTCGGCCATAGAAAATATTTGCATATTTAGTCTTCTAAATATGATATGAAAATATAGTGAGAATTAAATCCCAGTAGGTTCAAAAATAATTGATAATTATCATCAATATAGCTCATCATGTCATGTTCATCTGTATAAGCTACAGCAATTACCTTAGGTCACATGAATGCACTTTATCTATGCACATGAAAATCGTACAGTAATGACATAGATGACATGAATAACTATTTTCAAAATATTATATGATGGCTATCAACTTAATTTCATATCAAGTTACCCTGGTCAGGGTGAGTACTTTCTACTCTCTGAAACTGGCATTGCTCACTCCGTCCGACGTGGCACACTTTCTCTTTCTTTTCTCATTAACAAAATCATAGCTGTTGGTAGGGCATCCCCTACTGGTGCACCACATAGACCGCCATGTGACTGTGCTCGTCTCTTTTCTTTTCTTTTATTTTTACATTAATAGCCAAAAATATGATTTCAATAACAAGTATGTTCATTATGCTCATATGCCATAATATAACATCAAAGCATAATCATTATAAAAAATTATTGGAAAGATGCAATCATGCCATGAACATAATCATTTTCAAATATCACTTTAAAATATTTACATGTCAAAATTACACACTTAAGATGGTAAGGAGTTTACGTAATGGCAATGGCTATGGCATACACTAGTCATTTCTTATTTTTATTTATAAGATTCTTCTTCTTTTTAAAATATTACTTTTATCTTTTCATTTTTTTTAAACTTGGCCTCTAGTCACTTTCCTTATATCATTTCCTTCACATATTCTTACAAATTTAATACATCATTCTTCTTCAATTTGATTTCTATTATTATCCTATAGGTAATGAGGTTCATTTAGGGTAGAAAAATGTTGAAAATATGCTTTATCAGCTTCCAACATAGCCTAAACGTATCATGTAACACGGCTTGGCCATTTAATGTAAAACAGCCATGCTTTAGGCTTTAAAATGCCATTTCCAACACCGAACACAACATGGCCGTGCCTTGGAACATGGCCATGCTCTATGTTGTGTTATTCCCTGGTGTAGGTTTTTTGTCCTACCTGACCTTTTATCACTAATTAAAGCATAACTCCATTATTTTAACTCCAAATTAGGTGATCTTGGTGTACATTTAAAGATAAAACAATTATCTAAACTATTATATTGAACATTTTAATGAAATCTTAAGGAATCTTGGTGATATTACTCCATCAACATAAATGTTATTTCTTCTCGGGTAGGTTTTGACCTCTACTTACTAATATGACCATATCTCCCTCATATAAACTCCAAATTGAGTGACTCCAGTGGCTAAATTCTATCTTTTGTTCCCATAAATTCAAACATAGAATTTTTCCTAACAGATTCTTCCTAGTTAATCATTTTCTGACCACTGCTCACTAATTCAACCATAGCTACCTCATATGGACTCCAAATTGAGTGATTCTAGTGGATAAAACTCCGTGAGACATATATCTATATTTTTCATGTTAATCATTTCTTTTAATTCCTAGCCAATTTTTCCCAAAATTTTAAAAATAAAAGCTTCTCCGGTTACTCTCCAGTTTCCTAACCAAACCTTTTCTAAGGTTTTAGTTCATCATTTTATTATGTCCTCTTCCATTTTCTTCCTAATTTACATCTAATCATATTCAATCAATTTTTCACCACATCTAAATATACAAAATAGAAGCATAAAAATCTTAAAATTTTGCCACCTATAGCCATACTTATGCAGAACTTTTCATACCAACCTAAGTATTCAAACATACATCACATATAAGATCAACATGTAACATGATAAAGCAACATCCATGGCCAATCATCAAGGTAACAAATATAGTAAATTTCATTAAAGTTCTAGGATCAAAATCCCATATAAATGTTTCTAATTTCAAAACTTTTCTAAAAAATATATATTGTTAAACCTTCTTAAATATCTTCCTAACTCACTTAGTGAATTCTTTTTCTTGTTTCCTCTTGAAGGAAGTAGCAAGATTTCTATCTTCCCTTAGCTTTTCTAGCAGTTAAATAAGAGAAGGAGGGTGAGTTTTTGAACCCCAAGGATGAAGATAAAAGATGGATTCAAGTGGAGATTAAGCTAACTTACCTTGAATACTTAGTCTTCTAGGATTTTCTTTCTTCTTCCTTCCTCTCTTATCCTCTCTTTCTCTCATTTCCTCACTCTACCTTGCTTTTATTTTTCCTCTCCCTCACTTGGACAAAATTCTAATGTTATAGAGGTGGTTCTTACTTAAATAAACTATCAAGTCGTCCTTCTTTTATAATCATGGGTCTACCTTATCACAGTTAGGATACATTTGGTTGTTTTTTAAGTAAAGACAACTCATGTTCTTGTCTTCCTCTCCCTTAGTCAAGATATGCATAGCAAAAGAAGATTTGTATTTTGAAAATCATGATAAAATATTCTTAAGATAAAGGACAAGGTCCCTTTCTAAGTAGCAAGTTTCTAGCCCTTGAATCTCCCTTGCTTGGCTGAAATTATTTGTGTAGGATATGAATGTTTTGTCCTAATGCCATGTATTATTATACCACTTGCTAAAATTATGAGTGTAGGATATAGATGTTTTGTCCTAATGCCATGTATTATCATACCACTTACTAAAATTATGAATGTAGGATATAGATATTATCACACCACTTGCTAAATTTTTGTCTTAATGCCATATGACCTAATCTTTATTATTATTATACTATTTTTTTCATCACTTGATTTATTTTATTTTATTTTATTTTTCCTCTTGGATTTGGGCTCATTCTTATCCATTTCCCTTGCTTTGGAAAAAATTCTACCTTTCTTAGACGGCTTGGTCACATTTTCATAATTTTTGGGCTATCGATCCAACTTCTATATCTTAGTCTAAGTCTATGTTTTATTTTTTGCTTGAGCTATCCAATGGGATTGTTAGAAACTTATGTGAAATAGGAAAACTCTATATGAAGTGTACATAGGTGAAAGTCCAATTTATAGGTGGAGATGTTAAACTTAGAAATTTCTAATTCTTAAATTAGGAAAATTACCCTAATCCAATCTTCTTAAAATTTTAAGACCTTTACTTACTTCACAAAAAAATTTATCTTCCTTACCAAAGAATTTTGCCTCTCTTTACTATGTAATTTCTAATTTTTCCTATTAGGTTTTCTCTCTTTACTTATTTCCTTAATGTTAGAAACATTTTCTATGCATACACATAAGGTGAAGAATTTCTAAGGATTATATTTCCTTAGATATCTAAAAATTGTCTAATAAATTTTATTTCCTTAATTAAATATTTATGTACCTTTATTAATAAAAGAAAAAAAATAAGGATGATACATTAAATATTTATGTACTTTTATTAATAAAAGAAACAAAATTAAGGATGTTACAAGATCAATATTAGCTCTTGCCAATCTTCTAACTTCTTTTTGGGATAAATCTCTTTTAACTACTATCCATATTTTGAATAAGGTTTTTTCTAAACCTATGGGAAAGACTTCTTATATTTGGACTGGGAAGGAGCCTAAATTGAATTATATAAGAGTTTAGGGTTGTTCTGCACATGTTCTTATACATGATCCTAATAGAGATAAGCTTATGGCTAAAACAAAAAGGTGCTTGTTTGTTTGCTATCCAGAGCATTCAAAAGAATATAGATTATATAACCCAAAGGAAAAACAATTATAGGGAGGAAACATGTTAAGTTTCTTGAAGACTGCTTTGATTGTAATGAGTTTCTTGGAGAAAAGTCAACTCTCGAGAAACCTATTAGTCTGAATATGAAAATTTCCACATGCCCTTCATTCAAAGTAAAGGGATTTCTCATAAAAGAAAGAATTACCTAGAAGTTATAAGAAAGAGTGAGAGAATGAATATGCTAAGTTATATTATTTCATCTTTTGACTTTTACACTTACGTTAGGGAAGTGTTAGAATGGATAAGGATGAATAAATATTTATCATATCCAAAAATATATGATGAGGTTATTTCTGATAGAGATGCTAAAAAGTGAAGCTTGACAATGCAAGATGAAATTAATTCCATGCACAAGAATAGAGTTTGAAGGTTAGTTGATCCACCAAAATTGATTAAGCCAGAAAGTTTCAAGTGGATTTTTACAAGGAAGAGGAATTTTGAAGGGAAAGTGGAGAGATATAAATCTCGTTTAGTGGAGAAAGGTTTTACTTAGCAATATAGAATTGATTATGATGACACATTTTATCCAATTGCTCGAATTCAATCTATTCGAAGAATTTTGGCTTTAGTTGCATTTTATGAATTTGAATTGTTTCAAAAGGATGTCAAGAAAACTTTTCTTAATGGGAATGTTTCTAAAAATATTTATATAGAGTAGCCCTTGGATTTGTTGTTAATAAAAATAAGATGTACAAGTTGGAGAGATGTATTTATAGCCTTAAACAAGCATCTAGACAATGGAATCTCATATTCCATGAAGTTGTTGAGATATATGGTTTTGTTCAAAATCCTAAAGATTATTGTGTATATGTGCAGTTAGTATAAGCTAAAATAGCTATCTTAACTTTATATGTAGATAAAATTATTTTAGCTGGCAATGATGTGCCTTTTCTTATGGAAATAAACAATTGGTTATTCCATACATTTGATATGAAAAATCATGGTGAAGCTTCATATATATCCTTTGTATGAAAATTATCAGGAGTAGAACACAAAGAAAAGTTAGTTTGTCTCAACAAAACTATATTGAAAGTCTTTTACATCGATTCAAGATAGACTATTGCATTGAGGGAAAGCTCCCTTATGATTTGTCAAAAAAGTTAAGCAGGGAAGATTGTCCTATTTCTATCCAAGATAGGCTTGATGAGCCATTTTTTCCATATGCATATGGTATTGGTCATCTTATGTATGCCTTAATGTGTATAATAATAAATCTTTCCTTTGTAGTGGGAATTTTAAGTGTAACGCCCCCAATTTCATAGCACGTGAAACAAACATTTTTTTCCACAATCAGATATTTTTCTTAACATGCATAACACTATTCTTTGTCATAGAAATAGATACATATATGTTCTCTCATGTATATACATTATACAGACCAAATTATAAATGTCAAAGTAACAATAGAAGCAGGGATCTTGTCTGTAGCATTCAGAGTACACTCTAGAATATAAACATAGTATAATTCAAAACTGCGAGCCTTGAAAACAATGTAGACTCACCCAGAGAATATGCCACCTAACTAATCACCTATCTACAGGATCAGACTCTGTATTCTTATATGAAAAATGAGAAAATATCGTGTAGTGAGTTTGACAACTCAGTGAGTAGATAATACCTCTTATGACCTCTTAGGTTAACATATGGATGTACTCATATTTTAAAATTTTTCATATAGAAAATACAATTCAGAAGTACATCCATATGGGACCCGTATTTCAAATATTTTCAAATAAAAGGATATTAAGATATCCAAACCATATTCAGCATGGTATGATCATTAAACAAATGTTATTATACTCAATTGTATAAACTATAGTAAAATAATAAGCTTTTGAGATAAAGTTATAAACTTTTAAAATGACCTGCCTCATTCGGCGATCTGGTTAACCCACACACTCATTTGCTATACGCATAGTGATCGATCGACTACAGTCACAATACCATACCCAGATTTTGTGCTGCTTTCACATAGTCTCCATTTTTTCTAGGATTTGAACCACAAAAGACAAAAATATTTTGAAACTGACAAAATACGATTCCCTCCATAGTTGCACACACTTTAACTTTGAGTATGAAAGTAAAGATATTAACGTGTGCATTTATAGAACAGCTATGTGAGTGATTGGGGGATATAAGCTAAATTGAAGGTGAAATTTTCAAAAATGACGGTAAGCATGTATATGTACAGTAGTTGTGATAGTCGCTTATATTAGGCATATAAAGAGAATAAAGTTAAGATATCACCAGAAATTTTGTCTTTTCCTTGATGTCCTTGATGAAGCATTGATGTCTTGATTTTTGTAAGAAAGTTGTAAGTGATAGGCGTAATTGTAAAAAAAAAGTGTGAAAATGAAAACAAGTTAGTTGTTGAAAAGAGACAATCAAATAATTTATTTTGTTTTTCTCAATGTTTTTGCCAGTTGACTATTGGTATTATTAAATCGACTAAGTATTGTGAGAAATTTTAATTTGGACTGGTTATTTTACAGTTGATTGATTATATCTATTTTGAAGTAATTAACTGTATCACACTAGTTAACTCCGTATTCTTTGATTTTAACAGATTTTTATAAGTTCAGAAATGTTTCTTTTTCACCGAATATCAACAGCTTTAAAGTAGATTTTGGCATATATATTCAAAATTTATGGCCATCGATTTTTGCCGAAATACTAGCTAGCTTTTTATTTTATTTTATAGATTTTCAAGAATTATGGTCACCGATAATAATTTCCTTTTAATACTTTGTTCAAATTTTTGACTTTCTATTTTGGCATCGTTTTCTATTATGCTTTTTGTCTATTCTACTGCATTCTCCCTTATTAATGTTTGGCATTAAATGCAAATTTCTTTTCTCTCATTATAAGAAAAGTTAATTTATTTTCTTTGAAACTCAATTATTATGGTGTCCAAGTTGTTAGTAGGTTAAAGTAATGAAAAGTTTGAAAGGAATGGACGGATGATGGCCTTATGGTGTTTTGACGAATGTAATCAAGAGAATTAGTGGTGTTGAAGTTTTGAGGAATAAAATATGGGAACAAGGATTTAAATTAATCTTTGAACTCTTAATTTGGAAATATGGAGAATACTATGAGAATCATGTCCGAAAATAATGTAAGTGATTAAGATATTTGTGTTAAAGGTTTATATTGTGCTAAATTGAGTCTAGTATCTACGATGTGAATTATGTTGAAATTGAGAATTTATGTATGAGTAATTGTTGGGAAAAATCTTCTTGAAATGATTGGGTGAAAGATTCATTTAGTCTATGGTGGAGGTAACCTTGGGTTACTGGGGTGTGTGTCTACAACTGCACATGTAGGAGGATGTCAAGTTCTACATATTATTCCTACAGCTCTAGCTGCATCCAACATTGTAGGAAAAACAATTGGGGAAGAGTTTATGGTAGCTTCCATGCATGAGCGCATGGCTAGAATGATGAGCAATGCTGATGCCTTCATTGCCTTATCAAGTGATTTTGGTACTTTAGAAGAGATTTTTCAAATAATTTCTTAGGCACAACTGAATATGCATCACAAACCGATAGGTTTGTTAAATGTTAATCACTTCTTAGATGGTATGTTGTCTTTCTTGATCAAACTGTGGAACAAATGTTCATTTCACACTCAACACGACGAATTATCATCTCAACTTCAAATGCTGAGGAGTTGATTGATGCTTTACAAGCATATATCCATGTACCTGATCCAATTACAACTCAAATAGAATGGACAATAGACAACCGCAGAAAGCACAAATTAGATTTGGATTTTCATCTTTAAATATAATAAAACGTAGCCATTGCTGTACCACTTTTTCTTTCTTAAAATCTACTTGGATACCATATTTACCAACTATACTCCCTTAGAGTTGGTAAAAATATATTTAAATGTTGCTTATAATCCTCTGTACTCTCAAAACATATTAGTATTTCATTAATAAAGATAATAATAAATTTATTCAAGAATATTTTAAATACTCTATTCATTAAGTCTATGAATGCAGCTAAGGCATTTGCCAAATTAAATGACATCACCAAGAACTCATAATGCCCATAATGAGTCTTAAAAGAAAATTTTCTAATATCCTCTTCCCTTATCCTCAATTAATGATACTCATATCTCAAATAAATTTTTGAAAAAAATATTAAGCACCTTGTAACTGGTCAAATAGATCATCTATATGAGGTCATGAGTATTTATTCCACACTATCACCTTATTCAACTGTCTATAATCTACGCACAATTGCAACGATCCATCTTTTGTTTTCCACAAATAGGATTGGAGCTCTCCAAGAAGGAGTACTAGGATATATAAATCCCTTATCCAACAAGTCTTACAACTAATTTTACAATTCCTTGAGTTCAGTCATTACCATTCTATATGGGGGTATAGACACTGATTGGATTTCAGGAAGTAAATCAATACCAAATTCTATTTTATGTTTCGAGGTAATCCTGGCAATTCCTCAAGAATTACATCAGAAAATTCTCTAACCACTAGAACTTGATTTACACTGGTATATTTCATATCAACATCTCCCACCACTGTCAAATATCCTTGGCACCTTTTTATAATAACTTATAGGCTGCTAAAACAGAAATTAGATTTTTGGTTACCTCACTACCTCCTTGTATCAAAAAAGAAGAGTCTCCAGGAATATTGAATTTAATCATCTTCGGATGACATTTTAAAATGGCCTGACATATTGCTAACCAATCCATTTCTAATATCACATCAAAGTCTACCATATCTAGACATTTAAGTAAAACATATATTATATTCAGAAATGATCATATTTGACATTTGTCTCAATTCTTTAAATTTTCTAGGACACCTATCCCTTTCACTTTCAAGCAGTAATTGACCCATAGATACCTCTTAAGATGTCACAATATTCAATCAATTTTATATTAGGAAATTTAATAACTTGGAATAGAAAGGAAATTGAAACCCTATAGAATCCCTCAGCAGCACCTGAAGTATAAATATGTCTGGCTCATACCTATACTAAAGGTCCTACTAAAGAATTCCTTGCTCCGATAGCCACAGGGAAACCTAATCATCTGATACCAACTTGTAACGCCCCCAATTTCATAGCACATGAAACAAACATTTTTTTTCCACAATCAAATATTTTTCTTAACATGTATAACACTATATTTTGTCATAGAAATAGATACATATATGTTCTCTTATGTATATACAGTATACAAACGAAGTTATAAATGTCAAAGTAACAACAGAAGCAGAGATCCTATCTGTAGCATTCAGAGCACACTTTAGAATACAAATACAGTATAATTCAAAACTGTGAGCCTTGAAAACAACATATACTCACCCATAGGATATGGCACCTAACTAATCAACTATCTACAGGATTAGACTTTATATTCTTATCTGAAAAATATGGAAATATCGTGTAGTGAGTAGATAATACCTCCTATGACCTCTTAGGTCAACATATGTATGTACTCATGTTTTAAAATTTGTCACATAGAAAATACAGTTTAGAAGTACAACCATATGGGACTTGTATTTCAAATATTTTCAAATAAAAGGATATTTAGATATCCAAACCATATTCAGCACGGTATGATCATTAAACAAATGTTATTATACTCAACTGTATAAACTATAGTAAAATAATAAGCTTTTGCGATAAAGTTATAAACATTTAAAATGACCTGCCTTATTTGGTGATCTGATCAACCCAATTTAAAGTGACCTGCCTCATTCGACGATTTGGTCAACCCACACACTCATTTGCTATATGTATAGTGACCGATTGACTACAATCACAATAGTGATCAGGGAATGTGAGTCCATCACTCATCTGCCTCCTCACATTACCACTGTCACTCGGTTGGAGCGACCCTCCCTCTGCTCACTCATGCTAATAGGGCGTCCTCTATTCGGTACCGTCACAAGCCATATAACCCGTTGATATTCATCCATACATATAAATACATATATATAAATGCATATTCATCAAATGCAATGTAAAATTATCAAGCAATTCGCTATGATCTTTACGCTTGTCATTCAATCATAATCAGTAACTTTATAGTTTTACAAATCTATTCCACATGCATAAATATTCACTTTATCATTTAATGAGAAATACATGTGAAATCAGATATACTATGAGTTTAGAAATCTAATTTCAAAACTATACTCTTCTCGAACTATATTCCAAATTGTAAGCAATTATGATAATTTAATGCATTTCAAAAACATTTAAAAGTGTAAATATTTCATAAAAATAATCAAATACATGCTTAAAGATCAATAAGAGTATATGGCAAGTCATAGAAATAATTATCCACTCATAGAGTAAGGGCTCTAGATTGGACAGCGCCAAAATGCATTTTTCCAATACACATTTGACTAAACAGACTTCAAAAATGTATCTAGAAGGTCCAAAAATCAAGGAAATGACTCTAGAAACTTGGTCACTATTCACCGCCAAAAAATACTATTGACTAAGAACAAAAAGTTGTTAGATAACTGAAAAATTTCATATCCTAAGATTTATCTAACTCCTAAATCCATCTACAGTGTTAGATTTTCAATTTGAGGTCTCTAAGTAAGAGTTTCAGAGTTTGCCTTTTTTCTAAGGTTTTCTACTTCCGATCTACGGCAATTCTATGGCTGATTTGAGAAATTGTTCGGTCAAAATCATAGTATTCTTCATCCTGAATCCAGTGGTACCCTTAGTTTTGAGATCAGAAGCCAATAGGTACTCTAGATCCAAAGAGAAAACATGGAGATACTATTCACACTATTTCACTATTCATTTTCTTCTTTTGCATTTCACAGTTTTCGTCTCCCCCTCCCCCTTTTCTTTATTCTTTATACATAATAAAAGAAAGAATATTTCTAAAAATACAACAAAAATTTATTAAAGGGCAATATAATTATTTTAAGCAAAACAATAATTACTTTAATTAAAAGTATACTTACTTTTAACAGAACATAATCATTTTTAAACAAATAAAAATATATTTGTTTATAGCAAAATATTATTATTTAAAAAAAATTACAGGATGTTACATTAAGCATATTTCAATCTAATCATGGGAAAAGTCATAGGGAAGGGGTAAAGCAAGTGTTTCGCTACTTAAAACATATCAAGTCATATGTTTTGACTTATCAAGCTGATGAGTTATAACTTATTGGTTACTTAGATTTTGACTATTAAGGTTATGTGAATACATGAAAGTCAACTTTTGGGTTTTTGTTTATGTTTGGTAGAGGTGCAATATCTTGGAAAGATAAAAAGCAAGATTGTGTAGTTCAATCTACAATAAAAGCTGAATATGTGGCTATTAATCTAGCTATAAGGGAAGTTGTATACCTTTAGAAAATTTTGAAGGGCCTCCAAGTTTTAACATGTGTTGAGTGACCTATAGTGATCCTTTTTTATAATTCTTCAGCTATTGCAATTGTTAAGGATCCTAAGTGTCACTCTAAGGAAAAGCATATTGAAGATAAATATCACTGCATACACGACATATTGAAAAAGCATGAAGTTATTGTGGAGAAGATAGCATCAAAATATAATTTAGCAAATCCATTCACTAAGGTTCTTGGTGTATTTGTTTTCAATAATCATGTTCAAAATATGGATTGATCCCTTATTGATGTATATAAATAAATTAAAGTTTATTCCATAAAGCACAATTTGGAATGTATTTGTTATGAGCGCTCATGGTTATGTCTCAAGATTTATCTTCTCTATCAGGTATATACTTACGGGTATATACAAAAGGGTCTCGATAGAGAGGAAGGGCTAAATCTGAATCTCTTTAGGCCAATGGAATGTTTGGGACACATTTTCTTAGTGGCTAATGCTCAAATCGGAATGTAGCTTTACTTGAGTTGCTAGATTCTAAGTATGATACAAACAATGGACCAATCCAAGATTCATTACTAGTAATCAATTAGATAGTATTTATTTTATGTAGGCCCAGGTTAACTACATCAAATTTATACTATAATATTTCTAATAATTCTCATTGTCATGGATTTTAAATATTTTATTTTGAAGCCAAGTAGGAGATTGTGAGAATTGTTATAGTTTCAAAATTAATAATAATTTATGAACAATTAATAAAAATTCATGGACTTTGAAAGGAGAAAGTCTTAAGATACACTTCAATTCATATAATTGAAGAATTCTAAAAGAATATAATTAATATTGTAAGAATCTAAAGTAAGAAATTTTAAAAGACATATTTTAATCCAATAAATTGTAGAATTCTAAAGAACATATTTAATATCAGTAATGAGATTCATTGTTTAATGGCCCTGATTAATGGGTATAGTGAATGAATGAGGATTTATGGTGTAACATCCCATAATTTTTCTTTTTAAATAACAATGTTTTGTTATAAACAAATATATTTTTATTTGTTTAAAACTGATTATGTTCTGTTAAAAGTAAGTCTAATTTTATTTAAAATAATTATTGTTTTGCTTGAAATAATTATATTGGTCTTTAATGAATTTTGTTGTATTTTTAGAAATATTCTTTCTTTTAATATGTCTAAAGATATTTATTTTGAGATTTGTTTTATTATGATTTTTATCAAGACAAATCATGATTTAAGAGTTTAACTAAAAGTTTATGAGAATATAAATTTTTAGAAATTTTTGGGATATTTTAGGATGAAAAACGGAATTTTTATGAATATATATAAAAGAAAATTCTATTATTCAATTATTAAATTATTATTATTATAATAATTATTATAAAAATAAAATAAAAGAGGAAATAGGAATGGGAGACGAACGGAGAAGAGGAACGCAGCAGAAAACCGAATGTATAGGGAATAATGAAATAGTGAGTAAATAGTAATTTTGAATTTTTCTCTAGATCTGAAATGTCTATTGACTTCCAATCTCAAAACTGAAGGTGTTATTGGATTCAGGATGAAGAATACTATAGTTTTGATCGATCAATTTTTCAAATCAACCGTTGAATCGCTGTAGATCTGAAGTAGAAAATCTCAAAAAAAGGTAAATTCTAAATCTCTTACTTAGAGACCTCTAATTGAAATTCTGACATCATAGATGGATTCAGGAGTTAGTTAAACTTTAGGATATGAAATTTTTCAGCTATTTGACAACTTTTTATTCGTCGTAAATAGTATTTTTCCGGTGGTGAATAGTGACCAAACTCCCGGAGTCATTTTCTAAGTTTTTGGACCCTGCGGACACGTTTTTGAGGTCTAATTGGTCATATTCAGCTTGGAAAAGTATATTTTAAGGCTGTCCAACCAAGAGCCCGACCTTGTGAGTAGATATTTCTTTCTATGACTTGCCCCATGCTCTTCTTGAATTATAAATTTATTAATATTTCTGATTATAAATTATTTACTATTATAAGTTTATGAAATGTGTTAAAATATCTGTTATACTTACGAACTGGCACATAGTTCAAGAAGAGTATGGTTTTAGAAATGTATTTTGGAACTCATTGAATATGTGGTTCTAAATGTATTTATCATTATTTGATAAAAGTGAATATTGTGTGCACGATGCATTGATTTGTAAAGCGATATACTTGTGAAAATTATGCATGTCATATTATAAATGAGATTGAATGGCAAGCGTAAAGCTCATGGCGAGTTGCTTGATATTTTACATGTATATATATGTATTGATGCATATCGGCTGGTTGTATGGCTTGTGACGGTATCGAATAAGGGACGCCCTATTAGCCTGAGTGAGCCGGGGGAGGGCCGCTCCAACCGGGTGACAGTGGTAATGTGGGGAGGCAGGAGGGTGATGTACTTACATTCCCTGATCACTTATTGTGACTAGGGTTGAGGTCACTATGCGTATAGCAAATTGCATTGACCAGATCGCCGAGTGAGGCAAGTCATTTTCAAATCAAATTGCATTGACCAGATCGCTGACTGAGGCAGGTCATTTTCAAATTGCATTGACCAGATCTCTGAGTGAGGCAGGTCATTTTCAAATCAAATTACATTGACCAGATTGCCGATTAAGTCAGGTCATTTTCAAAATTAAGTCGACCAGATCGCCGAGTGAGGCAGGTCATTTTAAAATGATGATTTTATCTCTAGATCTTAATATTTTACTATAGCTTATACAGCTGAGCATAACAACATTTGTTTAATGATTATACTATGGTGCATATGGTTTTGGATATCTAAATATCCTTTGATTTGAGAATATTTGAAATACGAGTCTTATATGAATGTACTTCTAAACTGTATTTTCTATGTGACATATTTTAAAACATAAGTACATCCATATGCTGACCTAAGAGGTCATAGGAGGAATTATTTACTCACTGAGTTGTCAAACTCACTACACAATATTTCTACATTTTTCAGATAAGAATATCATAGTCTGATTCGGCAGATAGGTGATATAATCTCTAGGTGAGTCTACGTTGCTTCCAAGACTCACGGTCATTGAATTATACTGTGTTTGTATTCTAGAGTACTCTGAACGCTACAGGCATGATCTCTGTTTCTGCTGTACTCTGATGTTTATAGACTTGGTCTGTATATTGTGTATACATGAGAGATCCTTTATGTATTGGTTCCCATGATAAAGAATCGAATTATGTATCTTTATGGAGATTATCTTACATTTTAAAAAAAATTGTTTATTTTACGTAACGTAAATTAGGGGCGTTACATATGGGATGTACATCACTACAGCCAATGGTATTCCTCCATTGGAGTTGGAAAGTTTTGGACACTCCTATATATACATCCGTTGGTCCTACAAGTGAGACATGCAAGATATATTTGCTTGGCTAAAAGTAGCAAGTTAATCACTTGTAGAAAATTGTGTTATTTTCTATTTCTCTTAATTGTGTGAATGCATATTACACTTTATTTTATAATCCTTGGTACAAGAAGGATTGCTTTTGAGACTTAAAATAAGATCAGACAAAAGTAAAATGGCAACGTCAGCTATGATATTATATATATTTTTTTATAAATGCTAGATTATACTTATATTTTCTACAAAATAGATAGTCTTAGCTAGCCTTGAAAAAACTTTAAGGGAAAGAGATTTAGAAAAAGGGAAACAGATAAAAAGATGGCAGAGCATCTCTCCTGCATAAATTCATGCTGCTCGTTGGCCCATCTCTTATTGTCAGTGGATCAGATAATGAAGTAGCTAAACTATGAGATATGAGTCAAAGGGATTATATCTAGACATTTTTAGATAAATACCATATTATAGTTGTCAGCTTCTCTAATGCATAGAATAAGATATTTGCTGGGAAAATTGACAACAAAAACTCAGAAAACACAAGAGTTCAAGATGATACTCACAAAACTAAGACACGTTTTCATATTCTTAAAGGTTTTATAGAACTTGGTATTTATAGAAAATTTATAAAAATAGCCATTGGAAAAAATTAAGATTCAGATTAAATGAAATATCACATTGGAGAGGCTTTAATTAATTTTTCATTCAAGCAACAGACAACTACTAAAAGCTCTAGGCATCTATTGTCATTTAAAACAATTTGATTTTTAGACATCTAGAATTGAAAAAGTGATTTATGAAAACTATAGATGCTTGTTATCATATAAAATAGCCTATGTTTATTTTTTTCAAAACTTAACAAGTGCCTCTTATTTCAAACAATTGTCTTTTGATTTTTGTAACTGTTGAATTTCAAAATCCAAAAGGCTGACATGCACATGTGAGTTACTAGTTTGTAAAATTGCTTATTTCTAGCAACCAATCGCTTGTTATACTTAACAAGCTTTTATTGCTCTTTTTAAAAAAATCATGTTTGAGCAATTTTATAGACTATCAACCAACTTATATTAGAAAATCAATCTCTAAATTTTTCAATAACATTTTAAAAGCTCAAGAATTTTTTAAATCTCCTTTATATGGAATCTAAGTCTAGAATACCTATATAAAATCAACATCTTCATTCCTTAAGGTTCTATTGACTTACAGTTCATGAAAACTATGATACATTTTATGAAAAGCTCTTTTTATTAGCTTATTATATTAAAACCATGATAGCACATCAATGGCATCAACATAAATAATAATAATTGGATATTTATATATTAACTTATCATAATAAAGTATACAAAATTAAATATTATTTTGATTAATATTTATTATAGAACTACATTCCTTTATATGTAATAAATATTTTAAAATAAATTATCATGATCATTTCTTTTATTGAATTGTTTAGTATTTATATTTTGAAAAGCACATATATATATATATATATATATATATTATCCAAATCAAGATACTACACTAGTTTGCTATGTATGTGGAAAACCATGTCAAATCGCAAAATACTGTAAGATTAAGTGAAAAGTAAATAAAAGTTAAATGTAGAATAATAAATTAGAATTTGATAAATCAAAATTTGAAAATCAGGTTACATAAAATATTTGTATTAGAAAAAAGAAAGAAAGAGAAAAAGGCTTACATAGATCTTATGCCAGACTTTCTCACTCTAAACTTTCTAAATTTTAAATGGGGTAAGATCTCTGTAAGCTCATTGGTATCAGACTTTCTCACTCCAGGGTTAGTCTTCTCGCTCCTTGGTATTAGAGCTAGAGGGTAAGTAAGGATGGTTCGATAAATCTTAAATTACTGTTGCTTTTATGAACTCTATGTTAATTTTTAAGAATAAATGAAATTCTGGTATGTCGATAACACTGTAATGATCTAACATATGTTTGTAAAAGGGAGTTTAGGCTTGTTTATGGATTAAAGGTGGTTTTCCCTGTCACCCATGCTCATATGTTAATCAGAAATCAATAGGCTAGACAAACCAAGGTGAATAGTTTATTCTGAAGGATTAATATCTAGTTCATTTAGTAATAGTGAATTAAGCTTTATTCTATCACCCTTATGAAACTAATATGGTAATAATGCTAGGAAGGGAGAAATAAAAATTAAATGTTTCTGGTGCGCACTGTCGCAGGTGCACCCAAATTAATACCTTACCTCAAAACTAACTTGTAGTAATGGGAGTAAGGGTCGATCCCACAGAGACTAGAATTACCTTATGTTATTAAAAAGGGGGAATTGATAATCGCAAGTTAAGTTAAGTAAACAATAATGAAAATAAATAAGAGAGGGTGATTAATGATAAAGATGTTGGTTTCGGTTGGTATCCACCATCAAGGGATTACATTGATCATCGAAAACATAATCAATCTGTAAATGAACATCTATCATTGGGGTTTTAACCCTGTTTCTCCTTAAGCCTAGCAAATTAATGACAATCGCACTAATAAAACCCTAACCAACAAGCCATCTTTTAACACATCGGTAAAATA
Source organism: Gleditsia sinensis (assembly GCA_037074535.1). NCBI lineage: Eukaryota > Viridiplantae > Streptophyta > Magnoliopsida > Fabales > Fabaceae > Gleditsia > Gleditsia sinensis. Next base: position 21,997,096 of record CM073476.1, read on the forward strand.
TAACTTGTTAACCGCATGAAGAACTAGAGAAACTGACAGAGCTAAACAAATATAAACACATCGGCTATATCTAATTTAGTCAATCATTCATCATAGGTTCAATGATTTATAGTCCAAAACCCTCAAACCTATTTTCCTCACGAATTGCAGAATTAAAGACTTTGTTCAAAACACAATTCAGCGGTAGATTAAAACAGACGAAATACTAGTAGGTCTCCTAGCAATCATATGAATAATCATTAAGAATAAGAATAGATGAACAATCAATATACAAAACAAACTAAAATAATAACATCAGATCCACATCTCACAATGTATAAAAATCTCTTGAGGTTTTAACTCACCTCAACCAACTAAAAGAACTAGCCACGCAGGGCCATAAGAAACTCTAAAGAAGAATTGAAGAATGTAGATGAAGAATTAGATTCAAAATTTGATCAAGAATTGGATCCCCTCTCTGCTTGTTTTGCTCCCTTTTTATAGATTAACTCCTCCTAATTGATGTAGGAGTGTTTCTAGGTCAAATTTCGACCTATCGGGCTTCAATTGGAGTAAAAAAACCCTTAAAATCGCGAATTCAGCGACCTGGTGTGGCGGCGGGTGCCGCGGCGCTGCGGGGAATCAGGGACGGGGCGTCGCGGTGCCTAAGTAGAGCGCCGCGACGCTCCCATACTGCGAAACTTGGCTGGGTTGTTCAGCGCCGCGGCGCTCAGTTACAAGCACCGCGGCGCCCAGAAATTTCCAGAATTTGCCAAAGTGCCGAACACTAAAGTTGTAACTCTATTTCTTTTCTTTCCATAGCCGCTAGAATCACCTCAATCGGATCTAAATTGAAGGAGATATGATAAAATTAGTGACCAAATGTCAGAATTCATCTTGCTGCACTATGATTTTGATTGGTGAGCTCTGTAAGGTTATGAAATCTCCAGAAATTGACCAAGTGTTCAACATAAAAGTTGTATCTTATTGTGTTATCTTTTCACAGCCACTTGAATCACTTTGATTGGATTTCATAAGAGGATGATATACTCAAAACAGTACTGAAAGGTCTGGAATCCCTGCAATGTAGTATTTTTCCATGAATTTCTTATATTTTTCTTCCATTTTCTTCTTCATTTGTTCCTACAACACAAAGCACAAAACTAAGCTAATTCCTAATTATATTTTACTTAAATCAAACAAAAGGTAAGCATAAAGGTATTAAAATCATGCTTAATTATGATCACATCAAATACCCCCACACTCAACCTTTTGCTTGTCCTCAAGCAAAATAATCACTAAAGACAAAATCAAAAATCAATATCTGTGGTGAGTGTTAGGCTTCCCAAACTTTTTTCCTCATGTTTTAAAAATATTCTCAAGAAAATTTTTGAAAGATCATAATCATACACAAGATTAACTCAAATGCAATTCATTATTTTATTCTCTTGAATCCCGAATGTGTGTGTGTGTTTTGGGTCACTAAATTTTCTTTTACCCAGATGAGTTTATATATCTCAAAATTTTGGTTGTAGATCTCTAAATAGTTTAGGATTTCCATATGCTTATTTTTCATGCCACTCTCCACTAATGTAGGCCAAAACTACCTCTAGGATCAATAGGACTTTATTAGGCTTATAATGTGGCCAGGGTATAAGGTGGGATAAAGGATACAAATGTAGGCTCAATCACCCAACACCACATGACTAAATATGATCTATTGAGCTTTTTCAAGTTTGGAGGACTTTCCCCCACATTCATTTTCTTACTTCAATTGAGTTTGATCCATCATTTTCCTTGATTCTCAAAAGGTATTTTTTTTCCCGCAACATATGCTTTTATTCTCTTTGAAATTTTCTTTTCTTCCTTTTTCATAATTCTCTCTTTTTTTTCTTTGCATAATTCTTTTCTTTTCCTTGCTCCACCCTTCCACCCTTTTGTCAATTTAAGCTCTACAAAACAAGTATTCAGAAAAATAATTACGGAGTGAGTGAATAGGATCAAAAATAAGGATATTCATACAAAATTTGGCTTTCGGCTCATTTGTAGTTTTTAGAAAGAAAAGTTCATTAAGCTCAAGATAGAGTAACTAAGGATATTTCATTGTTTAGGTTAGGCTAGAAATGATCAATCTATCAAATAATGCCTAAATCATATTGGTGCGCACTGTCGCAGATGCACCCAAATTAATACCTTACCTCAAAACTAACCTGTAGAAGTGGGAGTAAGGGTCGATCCCACAGAGACTGGAATTACCTTATGTGATTAAAAAGGGGGGAAATTGATAATCGCAAATTAAGTAAAGTAAAAAATAATGAAAATAAATAAGCGAAAGTGATTAATGATAAAGACGTTGGTTTCAGTTGGTATCCACCGTCAAGGGATTACATTGATCATCGACAACATAGTCAATCTGCAAATGAATATCTATCATTGGGGTTTTAACCCCGTTTCTCCTTATGCCTAGCAAATTAATGACAATCGCATTAATTAAACCCTAATTAACAAGCCATCTTTTAGCACATCGGTAAAATATAACTTGTTAACCGCATGAAGAACTAAAGAAACTGACAGAGCTAAACAAATATAAACACATCGGCTATATCTAATTTAGTCAATCATTCATCATAGGTTCAATGATTTATAATCCAAAACCCTCAAACCTATTTGCCTCACGAATCGCAGAATTAAAAACTTTGTTCAAAACACAATTCAGCTGTAGATTAAAACAGACGAAATACTAGTAGGCCTCCTAGCAATCATATGAATAATCATTAAGAATAAGAACAGATGAACAATCAATATTCAAAACAAATTGAAATAATAATATTAGATCCACATCTTACAATGTATAAAAATCCCTTGAGGTTTCAACTCACCTCAACCAACTAAAGATAATTAGCCACGCAGGGCCATAAGATAAACAAAAGAAGAATTGAAGAATGTAGATGAAGAATTCGGTGAAAAATTGGATCTTTCTCTGGTTGCTTTCCTCTCGTTTTATAGAATTTTTCTTCCTAATCGAAGTCAGAACGTATTTTAGGTTAAATTCCCATCCATTCCCCTCAATTTTGAGCGAAAACGACCTAAAATCGTGAAATCAGCAAGTCCCCTACTGCGCACGGGCGCCGCGGCGCTCCACTTAAGCGCCGCGGCGCTGCAGGGAATCAGGGACGAGGCGCTGCGGCGCTACCTATCAGTGCCGTGGCGGGCTACGTCGAGCCTAATCAGGCACCGCGGCGCTCCCTTCTGGGCAACACAGCGCCGTGGCGCTCCGGATTTCTTTATTGTGGCGCCGCGGCGCTCTGTTGTGAGGGCCGTGGTGCCTAGAATATTTTGGATTTTGCCAAAGTTCCAAACATGAAAGTTGTAGCTCTATGTCTCTTCTTTCCATAGCCGCTGAAATCACCTTAATCGGAGTCTGAATGAGCGAGATATGCCTCAATTAGTGACAAAATGTCAGGAATCAACATTTTTCTATGATTTCCTCTTTATTTTTCTCTTCTTTTCTTCTTTATTATTCCTAAAACACAAAACACAACACTCAATCAATTCATATCTATTTTCTACTAAAATTAAATAAAAAGCAACTTAAAACATGTCAAAAACATGTTTATTTTATAGCATGTCAAATACCCCCACACTTACTCTTTTGCTTGTCCTCAAGCAAACATTGATTCATGTAAACAGAATTTAATATATGAAATGAGTGAATGGCTTACCAATATGCTGCCTCATAGTGAAAATTGTATGCTCTTGAAGGAATTTCAGAAAATTTCATGACCATGTGCAACATTTAATTCAAATGCAATTTATAATTTTATTCCCTAAAATCCATAGTGTGTGTATGTCTTTGGATAATTTAATTTTCTTTTAACTAAATGAGCTTATATATCTCAGGAATTATAGCATGGCTCTTTATTTAAAATTTCCATAGGCTTATTTTTCATGCTACTCTCTACTAATGTAGGCTAAAACTACTTCTTAGGATCAAAAGGACTTAACTCAGCTTGTAATGTGGCTAGGCTATGGGGTGAGATAAAAGATATAATTTTAAAGCTCAATCTCCCAACATCACATGATTAACTCTGATCTATTTGAGCTATTTCTCAAGATTGGGGAAGTTTTTCCCCCACACTTATTTCCTTGCTTCTCTGCATTCTACTTTTCTTTGATTCTCTATTTCTTCCTTTTTCAATCACTAGATAGACTTTCATTAGTCTTTTGAGAAAATATATATATATATATATATATATTTTCTTTCTTTCTTTTGTCCTTGCTCCACCCTTCCACCCTTTCATTAATGTAGATCTATAAAACAAATATTCAGAAATTAATCATGCAGTGAGTGAATCAGGTAGAAAAAATAAAGGTATCAATCACAAAATTTGGTCTTGGCTGTTTTGTGGGTATAGAATAAAATGTTAATTAAGCTCAAAATAAAGGTTCTAAGGATATTCACTTGTTTGGGTTAAGTTTGAAAGGCTCAATCTCATAAAAAAAAATGCCTAAATCATCTCCTAATTGTTAGTATTAGCCTAGGATTTCGCCTCAAGTAGCATTTAAATAAGTTCTAGAAATTTAAAAGAGATCATAAAATATTTTTGAGTTATATAATATTTTTCTAAGTAAAAGACAAATTAAAAATCCACAATTACTGTGCAAAAGAATTTCAGAATTTTTAGAAAATAGGTAATCATAAATTGAAAAGAATTTAAAATTACACATAATTATGACTTTCCTACATCTCCCAAGAGCTATAAGCAATTTAAACAGTTATATCATTGGCTATTGGTTCAGCTATCACAAACTCATAAATTGAAACTTTGTTCACATGCTCACCTCATGACAGGATTAAAAGTGCACATATTATAAAATTATAGTTATGCATAAAAGTAGGAAAGTGCACAAGTGTATGATTTAATATACAGTCATCCAGCTGAATCATAAAGTGACCCCCCCACACTTAAAAACATACATTGTCCCCAATGTAATAAAATAGAAGAGAATATAAAAGGGACAAATAATAACATAAGGAGGGGTTCAGTGAAACTTCCCTGATTTTGTTTGGGGTGGCATGAGCGTGTTGCATTATTAGACCTTGAATTTCTCCAATTTTTAGCTTCTTTTTTTTAAATGTTGGGTTGCCTCCCAATAAGCGCCTTTGTTTAATATCGTTGGCTCGACCCAGCTCCCTATCTTTGTTCATGGAGGTTCTTTGATGTTAATTTTAAATTTCTGGGACTGATTCAATCCTTGAAATTCAACTGCATAACCAGAAGCCACATTAGTAATAACAAGTGGTCCTAACCAAGGGAGAGATTTCTTACCTTTAAGGGGTCTAACCCCTTTGATTTCTAGAACTTGATGCAACTCTACAGTCGGGTCTATGCCTTTAAGGTTTGCAATTGTTTTTATAATGGCATTTCTTTCTTTCTGAAGAATATGCATCAATTCTTCTTCTTTTTTAACACCCAAATTCTTGGCAACTGAAATAGGTGATGCATCTCCTGCTTCCAAGTATTTCAAGTGATTGGGAAGAGGTGACAGATTTGACCTAGGATCCTGCAAAATAGAAGGTGCATTTGCATTAGAATTTGGTGCTGAGGTAAAGGGATCCTTACCTGTTTGCTGCACTTTTGGAGTTTCTACATTATTCTCCTGCAAGTGAACACTCAAGGTTGATTTCTCAACCTTTGTATCTAAAGGCTCAACATCCTGTGCTATAGAATTTACCATATTAATAGCATAGGCAGTGAGATCTTTCATGGCATTGCAGTTACTGAATTTCATAATTTTTCCTTCAAATTCCATTGTCAGTGTGCCACTATGAACATCTATTATGGCCTTGGATGTTTTTAAGAATGGTCTCCCTAACAAAATTGGAGTTGTTTGATCACCACTCTCCATGTTAAGTACATAAAAATTAGCAGGAAAAATTAGATCACCAACTTGTACTAAAACATCCTCAACTACACCCTCGGGGAGGGTGTTAGATTTGTCAGCCAATTGTATTATAACACTAGTTTCTTTCAGAGGTCCTAGTGTTAAAGATGCATAGATAGAGTATGGCATGACATTAATAGATGATCCTAGATCTACCATTGCCTTATCAAATGTATTGTAGCCTATAGAGCAGGGAATAGAAAACATACCTGGGTCCTTGCATTTTGTAAGGAGTTTTCTCTGAATAATTGCAGAAACATGCTCACCTACTTTTACTTTCTCAGCTCCTTTCAACTTCTGATTCCTCTGTTGGGTGTGTAATTCCCTTAAGAAATTGGCATAGTGAGGTTCCTGACTGATTGCATCCAAAAGAGGAAGATTTACCTCACACTTTCTAAAGATATCATATAGTTCAGAAGTTCTTTCATTCATCCTATTTTCCTTCAAAGCTTCAGGAAAGGGAGGTTTAGATTTATATTCAGAGAAAGGTTCAGACTTAACTTTTGGATGCTTACCTACCATGGTTGCATCATTCTTGTCTTCCTCTTGCTCAGTTGGTGCATGTAACTCTTGCATTGGGGTCTCAACTTCTTCATCACCTTGTAGCATGATTGCACTCACATTTTCCCTTGGGTTTACCACAGTTTGTGAAGGTAACTTACCTGAGTTTTGAGCATCCAAATGACTCACTGTGGTTGCTAACTGACCTACTTGCGTTGTCAGGTTCTGAATGCTAGCTCTTGTCTCTTGCTGAAATTGATGAGAGTTATGTACAAGAGTTTTCACAATGTCTTCCAATGGATTACTTACTTGATGATCTTGGGATGCATTCTGTCTAGGATAATAAGCCTGTTGGTTTTGTTGAAAATTTTGTCCTGCAGGCCTATTTTGTGCATTCTCATACTTGAAATTTGGATGATCCTTCCATCTAGAATTGTATGTATTAGAATAAGGATCATACCTATTTGATTGGCCAAGAAAACCTCCTACAGCATTCGCTTGTTCTGTGGATTCTTCTTGAAGTGTAGGACACATGTCAGTTGGGTGCCCTGTGGCTGAACATATTCCACAGACTTTAACTTGCTGAAGTGTACCTGTAGCCATTTGGCGCACAAGAGAAGTAAGTTCAGATATTTGATTCTAAAGAGAAGTAGTACTTACCTCATGGGCATGCCTAATAGGAGGATCATGCCTAATTGGCCCTTTAATTGGCTAGGGAGGCTCTTTAAGCCTAGGTCAGAATACTGCAAAATAGAAAGTACAGGCATCTTATTAGAAATTGATAACAACATAGAAAAATCCTTACTTGTTTGCTGCAGTTCTGGTGCTTCCTCTCCTACTATAATATTCTCTTCAAATTTGACGTTTAGGGTACATTCCATAACCTCTTTCTTAGTAGGCTTACTAGTGTCAACTTCCAAGTCATATTTTTCATTTAGTGCAGAATTTTCTTCCTTTTGCATTAACGATGCTGGGGCTAGACTTTCAATTTCTGAATTTTGAGACTCTAGCCTGCTGACTGTTGTTGCTAATTGCCCAATTTGATTTGTTAAGCTTTGAATGCTGGCCCTTACCTCTTGTTAAAATTGATGAGTACTTTGTGTAAGAGATTTAACAATATCTTCTAAAGGAGTACTTACCTGAAAATCCTGAGATGTATTCTGTCTAGGATAATAGGCCTGTTGAGTATGCTGAAAATTTGCAAAATTTTGTTCTGCAAGACTATTTTGTGCATTCTCATACCTGAAGTTGAGATGATCCTTCCATCCAGTATTGTACATGTTTGAATAGGAATCATACCTCACTTGTTGTGGTTCATGGAAACTATTAACCATATTTAACTACTCAAATAACTCATCATAGAAAGTTGGGTACCCAAAAGAAGGATGCCCTATGGCTGAATAATTTCCATAGCACTTCTCTCTTTGCATATTTTCTACACGTTGACGAACAAGAGAAGTTAAATTTGCAAGTTGCTCTTCAAGGGAAGAACTACATACCTCACCAGCATATCTTAATGGAGAGCCCAGCCTAGTGCCAAATTGTTGAAAATTGGCTGTCATATTCAAAGTTATGAACAAAAAGAAAAGAAAAAAAATCACAAAAGGTAAATAGACACATTCCCCGGCAACGGCGCCAAAATTTGGTGCGCACTGTCATAGGTGCACCCAAATTAATACCTTACCTCAAAACTAACCTGTAGTAATGGGAGTAAGGGTCGATCCCACAGAGACTGTAATTACCTTATGTGATTAAAAAGGGGGAATTGATAATCACAAGTTAAGTAAAGTAAACAATAATGAAAATAAATAAGCGAGGGTGATTAATGATAAAGACGTTGGTTTCGGTTGGTATCCACCGTCAAGGGATTACATTGATCATCGACAACATAATCAATCTGTAAATGAACATCTATCATTGGGGTTTTAACCCTGTTTCTCCTTAAGCCTAGCAAATTAATGACAATCACACTAATAAAACCATAATCAACAAGCCATCTTTTAGCACATCGGTAAAATATAACTTGTTAACCACATGAAGAATTAGAGAAACTGACAGAGCTAAACAAATATAAACACATCGGCTATATCTAATTTAGTCAATCATTCATCATATAATGATTTATAGTCCAAAACCCTCAAACCTATTTGCCTCACGAATTGCAGAATTAAAGACTTTGTTCAAAACACAATTCAGCGGTAGATTAAAACAGACGAAATACTAGTAGGCCTCCTAGCAATCATATGAATAATCATTAAGAATAAGAACAGATGAACAATCAATTTTCAAAACAAATTGAAATAATAACATCAGATCCACATCTCACAATGTATAAAAATCCCTTGAGGTTTCAACTCACCTCAACCAACTAAAAGAACTAGCCACGCAGGGCCATAAGAAACTCTAAAGAAGAATTGAAGAATGTAGATGAAGAATTAGATTCAGAATTCGATCAAGAATTGGATCCCCTCTCTGCTTGTTTTGCTCCCTTTTTATAGATTAACTCCTCCTAATTGATGTAGGAGTGTTTCTAGGTCAAATTTCGACCTATCGGGCTTCAATTGGAGTAAAAAAACCCTTAAAATTGCGAATTCAGCAACCTGGTGCAGCGGCGAGTGCCGCGGCGCTCAAGTGGAGCACCACGGTACTGCGGGGAATCAGGGACAGGGCGCCGCGGCGCTCACATGCTGTGAAACTTGGCTGGGTTGTTCAGCGCCACGGCGCTCACTTACAAGCGCTGCGGCGCCCAAAAATTTCCAGAATTTGCCAAATTGCTTAACACTAAAGTTGTAGCTCTATGTCTCTTCTTTCCATAGCCGCTAGAATCACCTCAATCGAATCTAAATTGAAGGAGATATGATAAAATTAGTGACCAAAGGTCAGAATTCATCTTGCTGCACTATGATTTTGATTGGTGAGCTCTATAAGGCTATGAAATCTCCAGAAATTGACCAAGGGTTCAACATAAAAGTTGTAGCTTATTGTGTTATCTTTTCACATCCACTTGAATCAATTTGATTGGATTTCATAAGAGGGCGATATGCTCAAAACAGTACTGAAAGGTCTGGAATCGCTGCAATGTAGCATTTTTCCATGAATTTCTTATCTTTTTCTTCCATTTTCTTCTTCATTTGTTCCTACAACACAAAGCACAAAACTAAGCTAATTCCTAATTATATTTTACTTAAATCAAACAAAAGGTAAGCATAAAGGTATTAAAATCATGCTTAATTATGATCACATCAGTTTTGATCTTTGTCCAGTCATTTTACTTCTTCCTCTTCTACCTCTTCATCCTTCTCAAATCTAAAGCTCAAAGCTTCAACCAAATTAATCTTCAAAGATGAAATTCATTTTAAAGACATAAATTCATTAGTTGATAATTGGGAAATGCCAAAAATCCTTGATACAGAACTAGATCAAAATTCCAAATCAGGTTTCTTTCACAAGTCTAATTATATAATGAAGACTTCTGAAGAAATCATAACGTTAGATCCTAAAGAATATGGATACCAACTTCTTTCAACCAAATCATTACAAAAAACACAGCCAAAATACAATTTTATGCATATTGGGTGCGTACAAGTAGCAGCTAAACCCTTATACAAGTTAAGATTAAATAATTCTATTTGTATGTGTGTTAGGAATAATAGATACAACCAATTTCATGAGTCCATTTATGGAGCTATAGAAACTACTCTTTCTAGAGGACCTATTTGGTTTTAGTGTTTCCCTAATTGGACTATGTCTCAAAGAAGAAAAACTAGAAAGGTCAATTCTTCTAAAAGTCAAATTACAAGGGTATGACATGATTCATGGAATGATTCTGGCATTCATTATCTATAGAGTCCGGTACAAGCTTCATAATTTATCCATGAGCAAAGCTCTTATATCTTCTAAGGAAGGAGAAACTACTTGTTTCCTTACATATACAATGAAGGCACATTTTTCAATTCCATAGGTAATTCCTTGGGATTCCATAGAATATCTTAAAGATTGGCAATTTTAAAATGTATATGTACCAATAGAGGTACTAGCCTCACCTTTAAGTAGGATTGTTTAGTATTCCTCAGGAAAAGAAGGAATTTTTTTCCAAAGACCTAGATGGAGTCTAGATTTACCAAAAATTACAAAGCTAGAGTCTATAAAAGACGATGCTTCTGAAGCCAGTCTTAAAACTACAAATCAAAGTTTCCATATAGCTAGAAGATTTAGTTTTAGTGGAACATCCTCTAGGATTTCAAAGCCAGTGTATACTCAAAGGGGCAAAGAAATAGTTGAAGACGATGGATCTAAATCTATCAAGTCTTTAACCTTTTCTCGAATGGTCGATGATTTCGAAACTGTTTAATGGATTATGGCCCAAAAGAAATTAAAAAGTAATTTCAAATAGATAAAGAGTCTTTAAGGAAGGAATTCTACTCAAAAGAATTCACTCCTTAAAGATCTTAGTTTTTTGAAAAGTTTAAAGGCCAGCCTAGGTAATAGATTCAAAAAAAATATTATTGGTTTATGACTTATTTTAAAATAAATATTCCTTTCTTTGATTGATTTAATTTATATGCTGAAGCCAAGCATTTAGGATATCCTTTTAGTAGTTTTGTAGGTGTCACCCATAGGACTATACAAAATTGGAAAACAGTCAAAGGAGAAAACCTAAAATCTGAGTTACCTCCTAAAAAACCTTTCCAAATAGAGACTTTAAATCCACAAAAACCATTCATTGCTGCACCTTTTAAGGATAAAGATGTAGCAGAACCAATTTCATTTAAGGATATAAAATCCTTAATGGAAAAAAATAATTATACAAATAAATACTTACAAACTGTAGGACAAAAAATAATTAAAACAAATTGGAAAACACCAATAAAACTCTATTACCCTAAAGCAAGTTTTCTAGATCATTGTCTTAAAGAAAGACCACAAATTATTCAAAACTCTTACAATGGAAATAACATCTTTGAATAGAATATAGATGGCTAAACAGAGTATCAAATCCTTAATACCCTTCAACAAATGACAATGGTTATTACATCCTACCAGATTGCACATGGATGTGATGACACAACAGTTGTTCATATTCTTGTCTCAGGCTTTATCAGCTAACTCAAAGATGGTGGGATGACCATCTGACTGAAGATGAAAGGTATCAAATTTACAATTCACTCAAAGTTGACTCACAAGAATCCTTGATTCTTCATGAAGAAGGGAAACATATTCCTAATTCAGCCAACACACTACTTTTCATAATTACCAAACATTTTATAGGATATCTAAGTTTATGGAAAGACAAATCAACAGACTTACTCTCAAATCATAAGTGTAGAACATTGTCTAACTTTAGATGGTATAAGTATACTTTCTTTAGTTGTATTTATGCAAGAAATGATAGTAACCAATCTTTCTGGAGGAAAAGTTCCTTGTAGGACTTCCTAGATCTTTTGGAGATAAGATTAAGAGAAAAAAAAATTGATGGCCAAATACCTTATGAACAACTTACCTATGGACAATTAGTAAGTTATGTTAATAAGGCAACCCTCAAAATATGTTAGGATACAAAAAAATCCAACGATAACTTTCTAAAGAAAGAACAATTAACATAAAAGACCTATGATCTTTTTGTGAACAATTTGGATTTTTATGTCCTAAAACATTCAAACAAAAACATAGACGAAGAGTTAAACAAGATGAGTCTAATAAACTAATCTACAAAGATCAACAACAAAATAGGAAGAAATACTATAGGAGAAAACCTAGGTATATACCTCCTCCAAATCAAGATACTATACTAGTTTGCTACATATGTGGAAGACCAGGTCATATCTCAAAATATTACAAGACTAAGAGAAAAGTAAGTAAAAAGTCAAAAAATATTAATCTTGATGAAGAAACCATAAATGAAATTAGTAATTTATGGGAAAAAAGAAGAATTCTAAGCAAATTCTGACAAAAAAAAAACCAAATACAGTATGATGACTTATCTTCTTCAACACAAGATAAACCATCATAACTGTAACACCCCTAAGATTTAGTAATTTTCTTTTATGTATGGATTATTAAAAGAAAAAAAGGAGTAGGGATGTAATTGAAAGGTTTCAGGGATGAAAATGAAACTTATTAATATTTTGGGGTCAAATTGTAATTTCTTAAAAGTTTAGGGGTTAAAATGAAAATAATGAAATTTGCAAGGAACTCCCTCAAAAATTAAATATTTGCAGAATGGTCCCTCCATCAATATTAAAAAAACATTTGTAAATGAGGCGAATGAATAATATGAATAATGCTTTCTCTCTCCTTATTTTTTTCTTTCTAGATCTGGAGTACTTTCGAAACTCTGATTTCAAAACTAATGATACCATTGGATTCAGGATGAAGAGTAATACGATATTGGCCAAATAATTTTTCAAATCAGACGCAGAATCGCCGCAGATCGAAAGTATAAAATCATAGAAAAAAGGTAAGTTCTGAAACTCCTATTTAAAGACCTCAAATTGAACATCTAACACCGTAGATAAATTCAGGAGATAGATAAACTATAAGATATGAAATTTCACAGTCATCTGACAACTTTTGGTGTCATGAACAATAATTTCGACTAGTATGAATAGTGCTTCCGGTCGATGTAAACAGTATTTTCAGTCATGAACAGTACCCATCAGTTGACCAGCATTGACCAAGCTCCTAAAGTCATTTTCTAGGTTTTTGGATCCTCTAGACTCAAATTTGAGGTCTGTTTGGTCAAATGTAGATTGGAAAAGTGTATTTTAGAACTATCCAACCTGGAACCTTACCCTCTGAGTAGATAATTCTTTATATGAATTACCCTATGCTCTTCTTGAACTTTAAATGTATAATTGGTTCTATTTACAAGTTATTTATACTTTTATATGTCCCTGAAATGGATTAAATTACCAGATTTATTTACTAGCTGGCATATAGTTCAAGAAGAATATAGTTTTAAAAATAGATTTTTGAACTTATTGAATATGTGATTCTAAATATATTTCTCATCATATGGCAAAGAAAATATATTGTGCACATGGCATTGATATGTAAAACTATAAGATTGCCTTGGAAAAGGGCATGTATATGTGATAACCCTGATTGAAAAAAAATTTGACAGAGAAATTTTATTGAGAGTGAAAATTCTATATTATACTAAAACTTCTTTTTTGAACGATATAACATATGTGAAAATATGATTTTGTGGAGGAATTATATTGGAAACATTATTTGCTAACATTAGGTGATGTTAGCCCTGGTGGACCTTGACACCTCAGCTAGCAGGGATGGTGCTAGTTTCGTGTGACGGCCAATACACGGCATATGATATGTGAAGGAGAATGGGATGCCTCCTATTTGGGTGAGATGCTGACTATATGATATGTAATTTATCTTCCCTTGCTGTGTGCTTGAGAAATACCCATATTAGACTTCCTTCACGTGTCCTCTTGAATGGTGGTAGGGCAAACTTTAGCTGGGATATTGAGTTTAGGTAAATCTTACATCGCCAAAGTATGGAAAGGCTTGAACTATGATATGGTAGTTCTGATATAGGATCATCCTAATGTTTTCATGTGAAATATTTTGATGCATAGTAACATTTGTTTAATGATGATACAGTACAACATATGGTTTTGGATATCTGAATATACTTTGATTTGAGAATATTTGAAATACGGGTCCCATATAGATATACTCCTAAACTGTAAATTTCTACGTGATAAATTTTAAAATATGAGTACATCTATATGTTAACCTAAGAGGTCATAGAAGGTATTATTTGCTTATTAAGTTGTCAAACTCATTACATGATATTTCTACATTTTCAATATAAGAATACATAGTTTGGTCATTTCCCTTTAGATAGGTGATCATCTAAGTGACATATTCTCTAGTGAGCCTATTTTGTTTCTAGGGCTTGTAGATTTTGATTTATAATGTACTTGTACTCTAAAGTATGCTTTGAATGTCACAGGCAGGATTCTTGCTTCTTTGTTACTCTGATATTTATAAACTTAGTCTGTATATTTTGTTTATATGAGAGAACCTATCTGTATCTGTTTCTATAATGAATGCTTGTATTATACCTATTACAGTAAAGATCTGTCCGTAAAGTATGTGTTTCACGTGCCCTTAAAAGTAGGGACATGACAAGTTGGTATCAGAGCATTAGGTTTCCCTATGGATATCAAAGCAAAGGATTCTATAGTAAGACTTTGAGTATGTGTATGTAACTGCAAACATATTTATACTTACAGTGCTACTGTGGAATTCTATAGGGTGTCATCTTCTTCTTCCATCTGACTCTTATCCTTAGGTATGCGATGTTTAAGCATCAATGCTTATGTTTTAGATAGTGCCTCTTGAGTGTGGACTATTAGTTCAGCTTTTGAACTTGTTTTGATGAACAGTGATAAAGAGAACCTTCTTGGGTACAAAGAAAACGAATTAGCTGAAAATAAAAAGATTTCATCTGAACACAAAGGTAATGGCTTGTTTGGATGTCAAGTAGGTTTGAATTGGTTGTTTGATTTGCTTATGTGAAATAATATGACTAATAGCTAATACAATATTGATAGTGGGTTTTGATGTGATCGAGGTTATTAACTCCAAGATAACGGTTTATAATAAAGTGAGTGTTTTGGAAACAGATGTAAATCACTTTTTAGATGGATGAGTTAGAACCTATGTATATAATTGGATTTGGCAAGCTATGGGGTGGATTGAATTTGAGAGTAGGGAATCTATGAAGATAATGTTTTCAATGATAAATATTGTTGATATAAAGGATTTGAAGATAATTTGGTTTTCAATAATATTATGTACAAGCATTATGAGAAAGGAAGGTTTGCTTATAGAAATTTAAAATTTGAGGTATGTAAAATTGGCAATTCATATGAAGGACTCTTGGATAGACATAAGCTTTTCATGATTGATTGTTAAGACATTGCATAAGCATGTTAAAGAATATAGTCAAAATGGGTTAACCTTGTTTAAGTGTTTTGAAGTGCGTTATAGCTGATATAGTGTGAAGATTTCATCAATAGCATAAAATGTTAGTAAATGAGTTGCAAGTAGTGAATATTTAGTAGAAACATGTACCCAATAATTTAATTTCAGCTTTAGCAACCCATAAGTTATTACAAAAAGTATGCTAAGAATATTTGGCAGTGGTGAGAGATGTTGATATAAAATATAACAATGTAGATCAGGTTTCAATGGTTAGAGAATTTTCTAAAGTATTCCCTGAGGAATTGCCAGGATTACCCTCGAAAAGAAAAATAGAATTTGGTATTGATTTACTTCCTGGAACCTAACTAGTATCTATATCCCTATATAAAATGATATTGACTAAACTTAAGGAACTAAAAAATTAATTTGAGATATAAGTATCATTAATTGAGGATAAGAAAAGAGGATATTTCAAAAATAGCTTTTAGGATTTAATATGAGCACTATAAGTTCTTAATAATGTCATTTGGTTTAAAAAATGTCCCAGCTACATTTATGGACTTTACGAATAGAGTACTTAAACCATTCTTAGATCAACTTGTTATTGTATTTATTGATGATATAATAGTATATTCCAAGTTCAAAGGATCATAAGCAACATTTGTAGATAGTTTTACAAACTCAAAGGGAACATTAGCTGTATGCTAAGTATTCAAAATGTGAATTCTGACTTACTTGTGTTACTTTCTTAGGGTATGTGGCTAGTAAGGATGGTATTCAAGTAGACCCTAAAAAGGTAGAAGCAGTGTAGCAATGGCCACGCTTACAGAGATCATTAGTTTTCTTAGTTTAACAGGTTATTCCTGTAGATTTATTAAAGATTTTTTAAAAATTGCTGCTCCTTTGACAAAATTGACAAGGAAGGAAATAAACTTTGACTGGTCAGATAAATGTGAGAAATTTTTTTAGAAACTTAAAGAATGTTTAACTATGTCGCTAGTACTATCTATTCCCTTAGATACCAGAGGATACATGGTATATTGTGACGCATCGAGAATTGGATTAGGTTGTGTGTTGATGCAACATGGTTGAGTCATTGCATATGCATCTAGACAACTTAAACCACATGAGCAAAATTATCCGACTCATGATTTGGAAATGGCAGTGGTGGTTTTTGCTCTCAAAATTTGGAGGCATTAATTTGAGACAAAGACGATAGATGGAAATACTTAAAGATTATAACTGTAAAATATTATATCAACCAGGTAACGCCAATGTAGTGGTTAATGCATTAAGCAAGAAGTCAATGAGTAGATTGACTCATATCACAGTGGTAAGGAGGTCATTGATTAAAGAAATGCATAAGTTAAAAAGTCATAAGGTAGTATTGGAAGTAAAGGAGCTTGGGATACTATTGGCCCATATACAGTTTCAATCATTTTTGGTTGAGTAGGTGAAAAAGGCACAAGAAGAGGATCCTTATTTATGCAAGAAAATTGAAGAAGTGAAGAATGATAGTGATGTTGAATTTACTGTAGACTCTAGATTGGACAAACGATTATGTGTACCTAATAAAGAAGAACTCAAGAAAGAGATTCTAGGAGAAGTCCATTAATCTATGTATACCATTCATCCTAGATCAACTAAAATGTATCAAGATTTAAAAGAAATTTATTGGTGGGATGGTATGAAAAAGGATATAGCTGATTATGTTTCTCAGTGTTTAACATGTCAATAAGTAAAGGCAGAACATCAAAGGCCTACGGGGTTATATTAACAAATAGAAATACCTGAATAAAAATGGGAGAGAATAACTATAGAATTTGTTACAGGGCTACCGCAGACACCAAAAGGGTTTGGTTCAATATAGGTGATCATTGATAGGTTGACTAAATCAACACATTTTCTACCAGTGAAAACCATATATAACATAGCTCAATATGCAAATCTATATTTGAATGAGATAGCGAAACTTCATGGGGTATCGATATCAATTATTTCTGATCAAGGAGTATAGTTCATAGCTCATTTTTGGAGAGCTTTCCAAGGAGCTTTGGGCATGAATCTAAATCTCAGTACTGCTTTCCATCCTCAAATAGATGGACAGTCTGAGCGAACCATCCAAATATTGAAAGACATACTTTGGCCATGTGTGCTTGATTTTCAAGGTAGTTGAGAAAGATTCTTGCCCCAAGCTAAATTTGCTTATAACAATAGCTACTAAGCCAGTATACAAATGGCCCCTTTTGAGGCATTATATAGTAGACATTGTTGTTCTCCGATTAGATGGTTTGAGATGGGCTAAGCTAAGATTTTAGGGCCTGATTTGGTATAAGATGCACTTAACAAGGTAAAGTTAATTAAGGAAATGTTATTATTAGCTCAGAGTAGACAAAAAACTTATGTTGATAATAGACATCAACCATTGAAATTTTCCATAGTTGAACATGTCTTCTTAAAGATATCTCATATGAAATGAGTAGTAAAATTTGAAAAAAAAGGGAAGTTAAGTCCACGGTATATAGGATTGTCCTAGTAGCTTACCGTTTGGCTTTGCCACCTGAATTGCGTAGTGTTCATCCAGTCTTTCATGTGTCTATGCTATGAAAGTATCTACTAGACCCAACACATGTTATTCAATGTCGGGAGATTCAGTTAGATAAAGATTTGTCATATGAGGAAAAATCAATGACTATAGTAGATATACAATTGAAAAAAGTACGTTAAAAAAAATACCCACGGTAAAATTGATGTGGCAGAATCACTCTTCAGAGGAGGCTACTTGAAAGAGAGAATGATATGTACACCAGATACCCACATCTTTTTTAATGATAAGGTTAGTATTTATTTGCAAATATAAAGATGAAATTGATTAGAAAAGAATACTAGCAACTTAATACAAGCCAAATGTCTATAAGGACTAGAAATGTTGAGTACTAGAAATTATCATTTGGTGACCAAATATTCTTAAAGGACTCACCCATGAAAGAGTTAATGAGATTTAGAAAAAAAGAAAAAATTAAGCTTTAGTATATAGACTCTTTTAAAATATTGAACAAAGTAGGCATAGTAGTATATCGTCTAGCCTTGCCATCAGAATTAAGTGATGTTAATACAGTCTTTCATGCATCAATGTTAAGGAAGTACCTATCAAATTCTTCTCATGTTATCAGATTTGAAGAAATTCAATTGGATAAGAATTTGGCTTAATTATGAGGAAAAAACCGATGTCTATTGTTGATCGACAAGTGAAGAACTTATGGTTGAAGGAAATCTCTTTGGTTAAGGTTATATGGAAAAATCACTTAAGTAAAGAAACCCCTTAGAAAGTAAAGATGACATATAAAATAGATATCTCCAATTGCTTGAGTAGTGAGGTTAATAACTGTAATTTGTGCCTTGACTTTATTCCCTACTTGTAATAGGATAGTTTGAAATTCGGGAACTGAATTTCTTAAGGTGGAAGAATGTAACACCCCTAAGATTTAGTAATTTTCATTTATGTATGGTTAACAATTGGCTAAATCAGAGAGAAGTGGAGAGATAAAAGAAGATGAACCTCAGGCTATATCTGAGAAGAGAAGAGAAGAGGAACTAGAAGAAGATGAAAAGAAAGAAGAAGAGCCCAAATATGTTTCTCTTGCACTATACAAGCCACCAATTCTTTTTCGTCAAAGATTGGTTAATGCTAAGTTAGAGAAGCAGTTTGGGAGGTTTCTGGATATTTTGAAGAAATTGAACATTAATATCCTATTCCTAGAAGCCATCTCCCAAATGCCTTCTTATGCAAAGTTTCTGAAAGAAATCCTCTCAAATAAGAGGAAAATTAAAGAGCATGCTATTGTGACACTAACAGAAGGATCCAGTGCTTTAATTCAAAATAAGCTACCACAAAAGCTCAAGGATCTTGGAAGTTTTTCCATACCTTGCTTCATTGGAGAAATGAAGATTGAAAAATCTCTATGTGACCTTGGAGAAAGTGTGAGCCTCATGCCTCTTTCAGTTTGCAAGAAGCTTCAAATGGGTGACTTGAAGCCTACCACTCTTTCTCTTCATTTGGTTGACCGGTCCATTAAGCATCCGGTAGGTATATTTGAGGATGTTCCTCTAAAGGTGGGTAAATTTTATGTACTTGTTGATTTTGTGATTTTAGAGATGGAGAAAGATGATAAAATCTCTATTATTCTTGGAAGGTTTTTCCTAGCCACAGCTTGTGCAAACATTAGTGTAAAAGATGGAAAGCTTTCTTTGAATGTAGGGGATGAGAAAGTAGAATTCAATTTGAATGATGCCATGAAACCCCCATCTTTAAATGAATTTTGTTGTATGATTAGCTTACCTAAACTAAATATGGATGATTATGTAATGAATATTTCTTCTACTAACCCACTTGCTAAATTCTCTGTGGAAAGTCCTTCCTCTTGTGTTAAACAGGATGGAGTTGCTACAAATTCAAGGGTCAAAAAGAAAGTAATTGAGGAAGAAATTAAAACTCCAAAGGTAGAACCTAAGCCACCTCCTCTCAACCTAAACAGAGCTAAGGAAGAAATGAATGAGCCAAGAGAATCCTTGAAGGCTATTCGACAACATCTTAAGCACCATACTAAGAGCCAATAGATAGCCAAGAGAGTTATTCAAACTCTCTTTAAGCCTCCTTGAGTGGAAAGCATGTCAAAGAGTTAAGCTAATGACTTTCAACAAGCGCTTTGTGGGAGGCAACCCACATTTTAATTTTTTGAGTTCTTTTTCATCTAGTTTTCTTGCTTTTAGTTTTGTTTTTATATTTAATTTTAGTTAATTTCTTAGGTTAGGAATTTAAGAGTGTTTTCAGGCATTTTGTAGGTCATAATTTACTTGTCCAAGAGTGAAGAAAGCAATAATTTTGAGGAAAAATTAAAGCAGAGCAAAAACTGAGGCAAAATTCGAAGAAATAGGGATTCCAACACCAAGCACGGGCTAATCGTGTCATACACCATGCCCATCTTCAAGCATAGGCCAAATTTTGGCAATTTTGCTGAGACCCGTAGCAAACATGGGTAGACCATGTCTCAAGACATGACTGTGGCCCAAGCCTAGTGCAAACACACCTTGCTTGTGTTGCTTAACATGAGCCAAATCCAAGGATTTTGGGTTTCCAACACCAAGCACGGCCGTGCTGTATCTCCAACCATGGCCGTGCTTCGTGTTCCAGCAAGTACAGCTCACCCGTGCTAGCCAACACGGGTTACTTCTCTAGGAATTTTGAAGATTCAGCTCGAAGCATGAGTAGGCCATGCTAGAAAGCACGACTGTGCTTCATGCCCAGTTAAGTTTTTCTTCAGATTTTCTTTCCTCTTTTTGTCCCGTGTTTTAGCCTATTTTTTCCGTACTTCTCCCTCCCCAATTTGTGCCCTTTCTCAACCTTTTTACCTCTAATTTCTTTGCAAATTACGATCTCTATCTCTAATCCCTTTTCCCCATGCCCTAACCACAAAAATTTTACAAACCAACCCATGCTCCTTTTTCCCCTTCTTGGTCTCAATCTATGCTTTCCCATGGTTATCCTCCCATGCCCTAGTCAAGAGAAACCCACACCTCACCTCTTCTCTCTCCTTCTTGGTCTCCCCACACACCAGCTTTCCCGTGCCATCCCATTCACCCATCAAACCTCATAAACATACCCGTGCCCACTCTCTATTCCTAGCCAACCCATTCTTTGGCATAATTCCTTTTACCCGTGCCTTCACCTAGAGTCATCACCAATCCACACCATTGTCCCTCTGCTCGCTATTCGTGGGTTCACCTTGCTACTAGACTCACTCATGGTTACATTCCCTATTGTTGGCCTTACTTGGTTCTCCCCCTACAGGTAACTCGTGATCCTCTATTCTTCTATTTTTTTTGAATAGGAAATTCTGGTTGCATGCTGGACTGGTTTACATGGGAATTAAAATCTGCATTTGGAATTATGTATGCTTGAATTTTTGTTCGACTTGGATTTTAGATTTAATTATCTCAGTTTTCTGCATTTGAACTTCACTTTTCTGAATTAGAACTCCTTGATTGTTAGACTTCTAGATGGTTTATTTGCATTGGTTTGGTTAGACTAGTTTTTCCTCCATTTAACATGTGCATTGTGTTGAATTGAACTGAAATTGGTTAATCTAATTTACGCTGGAAACTTCCCCTGGGAATTCAACTATATGATCACCACATCTTACTTTTGAACCTGGAATTGAAAATCACTTGAGCCTGTAATCATTTGAAAATTATTGGTCAAATATTGAGATTGAATTGGAATTGATAATTAGACTAATTTGACTGAAATTCTCTGATGCACTAAGGGTTGTACATGCTTGCAATACAATGCTGATTAGCTCTGTTTGATTAGAACCCTTTTTCCTGGACTGGTATGTGAGTACATTCCCTGATTTCTACAATTGGGATTTGTTGATGCTATAATTTCTCTAATTCATTTGGTCTCTCATTTAGCTATTAAACTTCATTCAGGATTGGCTGATTGTGTTAGTATTTGCTGAGCTTGAATTGAGGTTGATTGGTTGTATAGTTAGAACTTTCCATGTGCATAATTCATTAGAATTTGAATAGAATTGGTTTGCTTGGATTGTTCTCAGTTCTGCACTTGATTATTTTCTGGTGTCCTAGTTTAGTTAGTGTCATTTGCATTAATATTTGGATCTGCTCACCCTACTCCCCATTATATTTTATTTGCATATCATTATAAATGGGCCCCAAAAGAGCTAGAACTGGCCAATCTTCCTCCCGATCCCAGCAATAAGGTAGATGACAGATTCAAAGACTGT
The DNA here is from genome assembly GCA_037074535.1 of Gleditsia sinensis. Taxonomy (NCBI): domain Eukaryota; kingdom Viridiplantae; phylum Streptophyta; class Magnoliopsida; order Fabales; family Fabaceae; genus Gleditsia; species Gleditsia sinensis. The sequence goes on from CM073476.1 coordinate 22,019,280, forward strand.
CCCAACCTCCTCATCAAATAAATGAGTATGGTATCATCAATGAACACGATACGATACTCTAGTTAAACGGAGAATGCTGAGTACCCGATATACGGATGAGGAGTGTCTGGATTGATTAGAACTTTTAACCGACGTCCACTACCTTGTTGATCGAATTAGGTGGAACACATTCATTGGATTACTATACCTGCCCTATGCCAAGACCAACTTAGAGTTTTTCAATTTAATTAATGTGGTCCTGTTTCGGGGTTCTGATGTTGAGCAACGCCGCATTAACGTTAGATTATTTAACTGTACATTTCATTTATCATTGGCTCAATTTAATGCATTATTAAAATTGCCTCTTGGGGGAGATAGATCAGTCCCCTCAAGTTTTCTTGCTCAACATTTTTGGAATTCTATTTCTGTTAGGGGGAATATGATGCAAAAAGTTCAAAAGTCTCTTTTATTTGTAATCCCACTTTTAGATATTTACAGCGCCTCATGGCTCATACCATTTTTGGTAGAGCTGAAAGTGATGTGATTGTAAATAAAAGAGAGCTTTATTTTCTTTGGGCCATGATAAATGGTTATAAGGTGGATACCGGTGCCTTCATGGTCCAACAGATGGCTAGGGTTGGTAATGCCACGAATGGAAAAGTGGTCATTAGGGGACTAATGACTGCAATAGCTAGAGGGCTAGGATTTGAGGCAAATCTCTAGGGTTTGCAACCAATAGTTGGTAGTAGCAAGATTGATTTAGAATCCTATTTGCATATGAAATTAATTGTGAAAAGAAATGCTGACTATTGGTTATATCTCAGAAGCCATAATATCTTTTGCCTCTCTATCCTCACTAGGACTGTAGTTACTAGTGAGTATAAATGGATCTACCTTCTAGAAAAGGGTAGAGAGGATGATGATAATCATGAGAGGGATGACTATAATATATCGTAATTTTTAAATAATAATGTTTTATGATAAAAAAATATATTTTTATTTTAAATGATTATGTTTGTCTAAAAGAAAATATATTTTAAATTAAAATTATTTTTGTTTTGCTTAAAATAATTATATTTGCCTCTAATAAATTTTTGTTTTATTTTTAAAAATATTATTTCTTTCGTTATGCATAAAGATATTTTATTTTGGGATTTGTTTTATTAAAAAATTTATCAAGAAAAGTTAGGATCTAAGAGTTCAACTAAAGTTTTGCAAGAATACAAATTTTTAAAAACTTTTAGGATACTTTAGGATGAAAAATAATATTATTATGTATATAAAATAATAATAATAAATTTTAACTATTCAAGAATTAAATAATCTTTAAAAAAAGAAAGAAAAGGGGGAGAGATGAAGTGTGAGGAGTCGGCGAAATTCCATAACTGATGAATAGTATGAATAGTAACATCTATATTTTCTCTCTAGATTTGGAGTGTCTACATGCCTCTGATCTCAAAACTAAAGGTACCACTGGATTCAGAACAAAGAGTAGTACGATATTGGCCAAATAATTTTTTACAATCTTAATTATTTACTAGTGTCCAACAGTTGACTAGTGTTGGACTATCTTAATTATTTACAATCTGGTATATAGTTCAAGAAGACTATGGTTTTGAAAATGGATTTTGAATTCATTGAATATGTGATTTTAAATGTATTTATCATCATATGGTAAAGGAAATATATTGTACATGTCACATTAATTTATAAAGCTATATGATTGTCTTGAAAAAGAGCATGTATATGTGATAAACCCTGATCGGAAAATTTATGACAGCTGAACTGTACTGAGACTAAAATTTTGTATTATACTGAAAACTCTATATTGGATGATATGGTATATGTGTAAATGATAATTTCTGTAAAAGAATTCTATTAAAAACATTGTTTGCTAACAGTAGGTGATGTTAGCCTTGGTGCACCTTGATACCTCAACTAGTAGGGGTAGTGCTAGCCTTGTGTGACGGCGAATACACGGGATATGATATGTGATGGAGAGTGGGATACCTCCTATCTGGGCAAGATGCTGACTATATGATATGTAACTTGCCTCCCTTGCTGTGTGCTTGGAAAATACTCATATTATTGTCCCTTCACGTGTCCTCTTTAATGGTGGTAGGCAAACCTCAGCGGGATGCTAGGTTTAGGCAAATCCTACACCACCAAAGTACGGAAAGGCCTAAAGTCTGATATGGTGGTTCTAATATGGGATCCTCCTAATGTTTTCAAGTGAAATATTTTGATGCATAACAATATTTTTTTAATGATCATACAGTATAGTATATGGTTTTGGATATCTGAATATCCTTTGTTTTGAGAATATTTAAAATACAGGTCCCATATAGATGTACTTTCAAATTGTATTTCCTATGTGACAAATTTTAAAATATGAGTACATTCATATGTTGACCTAAGAGGTCATAAGAGGTATTATCTACTCACTGAGTTGTCAAACTCACTGCATGATATTTCTACATTTTTTTCATATGAAAATATAGAGTTTGGTCATTCCCTTTCAGATAGTTTGCCAGTTAGACGACATGAGCTCTAGGTGAGCCTACTTTATTTTCAGGACTCGTAGATTTTGATTATATTGTACATGTACTCTATAGTATATTATGAACGCCACAGGCAGGATCCCTGCTTCTGCTGTACTTTGATGTTTATAGACTTGGTTTATATATTGTGTATAAATGGAAATACCTATCTATAAAAGAATGTATTATACATGTTATGAAAAATATATGTTCATAAAGTATGTGTTTCACGTGCCTTAAAATTAGGGGCATGACAAGTTGGTATCAAAACATTAGGTTTCCCTGTGGTTATTGGAGCAAATGATTCATTAGTAGGACCTTTAGTATGGATATGAGCTGGACATATTTATACTTCAAGTGCTATTGAGGGATTCTATAGGGTTTCAATTTCCTTTCTATTCCAAGTTTGCTAAATTTTCTAGTATAAGATTGATTGAATATTGTAATATCTTAAGAGGTATTTATGGGTCAATTACTGCCTGAAAGTGAAAGGGATAGGCATCCCAGAGAATTTAAAGAATTGAGATAAATGCCAAATACGATTATTTCTGTATATAATATCTGTTTTCCTTGAATGTCTAGATATAGTAGACTATGATGAAATATTGGGAATAGATTGGTTGGCATCATGTCATACCATTTTAGAATGTCATCTTAAGGTAATTAAATTCAATATTCCTAGATAATATTCTTTCTTGATACAAAGAGACCGTAGTGAGGTATATAGTAATCTAATATATACTTTAGCAGCCCATAAGTTATTACAAAAGGGTGCCAAAGATATTTGGCAATGGCGAAAGATGTTGATATAAAGTATATCAGTATAGATCAGGTTCCAGTGGTTAGAGAATTCCCTGATGTATTCCTAGAGGAATTGCCAGGATTACCCCCAGGACGATAAAATATAATTTTGTATTGATTTATTTCCAAGAACCAACAAGTGTCTATACCCCATATAGAATGGTACCTATTGAACTCATGGAATTGAAGAATTAATTGCAATGTTTGTTAGATAATGGATTTATTCGCCCTAGTACTTTTTTTTGGAGTGCTCCAGTTCTATCTGTGAAAAAGAAAGATGGATCGCTGCGATTGTGCACAGATTGTAGATAGTTGAATAAGGCAACAGTGTGGAATATCTAAGTGATGTTGGTACAATCTTTCTTGCATCAATGCTAAGGAAGTACCTATTAGATTCTTCTTATGTTATTAAATTCTAGAAATTCAATTGGACGAGAATTTTGCTTAATTATAGGAGAAAAAAAAATCCGATGTCTATTGTTGATTATTAGGTGAATAACTTATGGTTGAAAGAAATCCCTATGACTAAGGTTATATGGTAAAATCAATCAAGTAAAGAGACTCCTTAGAAAGTAAAGATGATATACAAAAGAGATATTTCCAATTGCTTGAATAATGAGGTTAATAACTGTAATTTATGCCTTGACTTCATTTCTTACTTGTGAAACGATGGTTTAAAATTCGGAGACCGAATTTCTTAAGGGGGGAAGAATGTAATATCCCGTAATTTTTAAATAATAATGTTTACGATAAAAAAAATATTTTTATTTTAAATGATTATGTTTGGCTAAAAGTAAATATATTTTTAATTAAAATAATTTTTGTTCTGTTTAACATAATTATATTTATCTCTAATAATTTTTTTTTTTTTTTAGAAATATTCTTTCTTTTATTATGCATAAAGATATTATATTTTGTGATTTGTTTTATTAAAATTTTTATAAAGAAAAGTCATGATTTAAGAGTTCAACTAAAGTTTTGCAAGAATATAAATTTTTTAAAATTTTTGAGATATTTTAGGATGAAAAATAATATTATTATGTATATAAAAAAAATTTAACTATTGAAGAATTAAATAATCATTAAAAAAAGAAAGAAAATGGGGAGAGATGAAGCGTGAGGAGTCTGGGAAATCCCATAACTAATTAATAGTATGAATAGTAATTTTTATGTTTTCTCTTTAGATTTGGAGTGTCTACATGCCTCTGATCTCAAAACTACCACTAGATTTAGGACGAAGAGTACTACGATATGGGTCGAATAATTTTTCAAATGAGCCACTGAATCGTCGCAGATCGGAAGTAGAAAATCAGAGAAAAAGGTAAATTCTGAAACTTCTATTTAGAGACATCAAATTGAAAATCTGATACCGTAGATGGATTCAGTAGTTACATAAACCTTAGGATAGGAAATTTTTCGGCCATCTAACAATTTTTTGTGCGTCGGGAACAGTAAATCTGCCCTGATATAAATAGTAATTTTCGACAATAAATAGTATTTTCTGACTATGAATAGTTTTCAATAGTTGGCTAGGGTTGACCAAACTCCTTGAGGCCAAATTTTGCGATTCTGGAATCATTTCCTAGGTTTTTGGACCCTCCGAACATGTTTTTGAGGTCTATTTAGTCAAATGTGGATTGAAAAAGTGCATTTTAGGGCTATCCAACTTGGAGCTTTATGTAACATCCCGTAATTTTTTAGATATTTTCCTTAGAAATTCTTCACCTTACATATATGCATAGAAATGTTCTAATATTAATGGAATAGGTAAAGAAAGAAAACCTAAGAGGAAATATTAGAAATAAACATGTTAAAGAAAGGTGAAATTCTTAGGTAAAGAAAGATAAATTTTTGTGAAGTAAGTAAAGGTCTTAAAATTTCAAGAAGATCGGATTATGGTAATTTTCCTTAATTTAAGAGAAAAAGTTACTAAGTTTAGTATCTCCACCCGTAATTGGGCTTTAACCTATAGACACTTCATATAGAGTTTTTCTACTTCGCATGAATTTTTAGCAAGCCAATAGGATAGCCCAAGGAAGAAATAAAACATAGACTTGGACTAGGATATAGAAATTGGACCGGTAGCCCAAAAATCATGAAAATGTGACCAAGCCCATTATGAAAGGTAGAATTTTAACCAAAGTAAGGAAAATGGGCAAGAATGATCCCAAACCCAAGAGGAAAAATAAAAATAAAAATAAAATTAAAGTGATGAAATATTGTTGTAATCAAGATTAAGTGACATGGCATTAAGACAAAAATTTAGCAAGTGGTGTGATTCTACATTCATCATTTTGGCAAGTGGCATAATAATACAAGGCTTTAGGACAAAAACATCTATATCCTACATTCATAACTTTAGCAAGTGGATAATAATACATAGCATTATGACAAAACATCATTATCCTACACAAATAATTTTAGTTAAGTAAGGAAAATTCAAGGGCTAGAAATTTGCCAATTAAAAAGGCAAATCTATCATACTTAATTAAGATAAAAGAAAAAGGAAATGAATCCCTAAATCAAAGGGATCTTGCCCCATATCTAAAGAACATATCATCATAATTTTCAAAATACAAATCTCCTTTTTCTATGCATATCTTGACTAAGGAAGAGGAAGACAAGAATATAAGTTGTTTGTTTTCCAAAAATTCAACAGAGTGTATCCTAATTATGATAAGGTAGACCCATGATCATGAAAGGTGAATTATTTGGTGGTCTATATAAGAAAACCCACCCTTACAACATTAGAATTTCGTCCAAGTGAGGGAGAGCAAAAATAGAAGCAAGGTAGTGTGAGGAAAGGAGAGGAAGAAAGGAAAAAAGAGGAAGGAGAAGTCTAGGGGACTAAGTGCTCCAGGTAAGTTTAACAATATTTTTTTTTGAAGAAAACCTTTGAAACTCATAATATTTATATGAGATTTTGATCTTAGAACTTTGATGATTGGTCATGGATGTTGCTATATCATGTTACATATTGATCTTGCATGTGATGTATGTTTGAATACTTAGGTTGGTGTAGATATTTCTGCATGGGTATGGCTATGGTTGACAAAATTTTAAGCTTCGGTATTTTAATTTCTAGGAACAATCTATAAGGAATTAAAATAAATGGTTAACATAAGAATTAAAGATATATGTGTCACGGATTTTCACCCACTAGAATCATTCCATTTGGAGTCCATATGAGGTACCTATGGTCTGATTAGTAGTCAAAGGTCAGAAAATGAATCATCAGGGAAGAATATGTTAGGATAGTTTTGGTAATTTAATTTCTGGGAATTATTGGTAGGGAATTAAAATAAATGGTTAACATAAGAATTAAAGATATGTGTGTGTCACGGATTTTCACCCACTAGAATCATTACATTTGGAGTCCATATGAGGTACCTATGGTCTGATTAATAGTCAAAGGTCAGAAAATGAATCATCAGGGAAGAATATGTTAGGATAGTTTTGGTAATTTAATTTATGGGAATTATTGGTAGGGAATTAAAATAAATGGTTAACATAAGAATTAAAGATATGTGTGTCATGGATTTTGAGCCACTGGAATCATTCAATTTGGAGTCCACATGTGGTAGATATGGTCCGATTAGTAAGCCAAGGTCAGAAAATGGTTCATCAAGGAAGATTATGTTAGGACAGCTTTTGTATTTTAATTTCTGGGAATTATCTGTATGGAATTAAAATAAATGGTTAACATTACAGTTATATATCTATGTCTCATGGAAATATACCCACTGGAATTATGCAATTTGGAGTTCATATGAGGTAGATATGATCTGATTAGTAAGCAGAGGTCAGAAAATGTTTATTCAGGGAAGAGTATGTTATTAATGCTTTAGTTTTTGAATTTCTGGGAATATTCTGTAGGGAATTAAAATAGCGCGCCAACATAAAAATCATAGATATATGGCTCATGGATTTTTACCAACTGGAATAACTCAATTGGGAGTTCCAATTTGGGAGATATGGTCTAATTAGTCAGTAAAGGTCAGAACCTATCCGAGAGGAACTATCCTGTACTTTGAGGGAGTAATATCACCTTCGTTTCTTAATTTTTCGTTACAATGTTCAACATAATAGTTTTAGATAATTGTTTTATCTTGGAATGGACACCAAGAGCACCTACATCAGAGTTAAATTGAGGGAGTTATGCTCTGATTAGTAAGAGAAGGTTAGATAGGATGAAAACCTGCATCAAGAAAATAAAGAAATAAAATTAGTATTTAAAAAAGAAGATGAATCTTAATAAATGACTAGTATAGCCATAGTCATTGCCATTGTATGAACTTCTTACCATCTTAAGTGTGAAATTTTGACATGGAAATATTTTATAAAGTGATATTTGAAATGGTTATGTTCATGGCATGATTACCAATGATTTATGGTAATAGTTATATTTTGATGAACATACTTGTTATTGAAAGCATATTTTTGGCTAACATTGTGAAAAGAAAAGAAATGAGCACGGTCACATGGCAATCCGTGTGGTGCACCAGTAGGGGACGCCCTACCAACGGTTATGATCATGATAATGAGAAAAGAAAGAGAAAGTGGGCCATGTCGGACGGAGCGAGAAAAGCCCGTACCAGAGAATAGAGGATACTCACCCTGACCGGAGTAGCTTGAAATGAGAATAAGTTGATGGCCATCATATGATATTTTGAAAATAGTTAATCATATCATACATATCATTACAGTATGATTCTTATGTGCATAGATATAATGCATTCATGTGACCAAAGATATTTTCTGTAGTTTATACAGCTGAACATGACGTGATGAGCTTTACTGATGATAATTTATTGTTGAACTTACTGGGATTTAATTCTCACTATATTTCCATATCATGTTCAGAAAATTATTTATGCAGCTTTTGTTTCTAAGGCTCTGGCTTTTAGTGCACATTGGATCGAGTTACTTTATGTTGGGCAGATTTCAGAATCAAATAAGATGTTTGTGGTCGAGTTGGCTCAGATCCCGGTGAAGGTGCAACCACCCGCACCTGTATCTCCGGAATTAGTCAACCAAAATAAACAAGATGTAAATATCTATGTGTTTGATATGTTATACGTCTGTTTTGATTAATGACATGTATGTGAACTCAATATTGTATAATAATAAAGGAAAAAAAAAGGTTGTTACACTTTACCTTGTGAGTAGATAATTCTATTTATGACTTACCCTATGCTCTTCTTGAATTTTAAATGTATAATTGATTATGTTTACAAGTTATTTATATTTTTATATGTCTCTAAAGTGGATTAAATTATCTTAATTATTTACAATCTGGTATATAGTTCAAGAAGAGTATGGTTTTGAAAATAGATTTTTGAATTCATTGAATATGTTATTTTAAATATCTTTATCATCATATGGTAAAGGAAATATATTGTGCATGTCGCATTGATTTATAAAGCTATATGATTGCTTTGAAAAAAGACACATATATGTGATAAACCCTGATTGAAAAATTTATGACAGATGAATTGTACTGAGACTGAAAGTCTGTATTATACTAAAAAATCTATATTGGATGATATGGTATATGTGTAAATGATAATTTCTATGGAGGAATCCTATTGAAAATACTATTTGCTAACAGTAGGTGATGTTAGCCTTGGTGCACCTTAATACCTCAGCTAGTAGGAGTGGTGCTAGTTTCGTGTGACAGCGAACACAGAGGATATGATATGTGATGGAGAATGGGATGCCTCTTATCTGGGTGAGATGCCGACTATATGATATGTGACTTACCTCCCTTGCTGTGTACTTGGGAAATACCTATATTAGAATCCTTTCGCGTGTCCTCTTGAATGGTGGGCAAACCTCAGCGGGATGCTGAGTTTAGGCAAATCCCACACCACCAAAGTACGGAAGGGCATGAACTCTAATATGAGATCCTCCTAATGTTTTCATGTGAAATATTTTGATGCATGACAACATTTTTTTAATGATCATACAGTACAGTATATGTTTTTGGATATCTGAATATCCTTTGTTTTGAGAATATTTGAAATGCAGGTCCTATATAGATGTACCTTCGAACTGTATTTCCTATGTGACAAATTTTAAAATATGAGTACATTCATATGTTGACCTAAGAGGTCATAGGAGGTATTATCTGCTCACTGCATTGTTAAACTCACTACACGATATTTCTACATTTTTTTCAGATGAAAATATAGAGTTTGGTCATTCCCCTTTAGATAGTTGACCAGTTAGACGACATGATCTATGGGTGAGCCTATTTTGTTTCCAAGGCTCGTAGATTTTAATTATATTGTACATGTACTTTAGAGTATGCTCTGAACGCCACAGGGAGGATCCCTGCTTTTGCTGTACTTTAATGTTTATAGAGTTGGTTTATATATTGTGTATAAATGGAAATACCTATATGTAAAAGAGTGTATTATACATGTTATGGAAAATATATGTTCGTAAAGTATGTGTTTCACGTGCCTTAAAATTAGGGGCGTGACAATGACATGCCCCTCGAGGCATTTTTGGCTCTACCACCCCCACCCCATTTTCAGCAAGTTAACACTGCAAGTCCCTCTTACGTACCAGAGGAGGATCAAAACTCCATCTCCTCACAGCTTAGCTGAATTGAGGAGGAACAACTATCCCAAAGGGCCACCCTATATGCAATTCAAGAATCAATTCAAAGTATATAGGGAATAATGCAAGCATGGTACACTTTGCATCTGAATCAGAACCCTCCACCTACTCTTCTAGACGACGAGTGAGCAAGTAAGTTATTTCTTCCTTCGCCTGCACTTTCATTGTTATTGACATTGAGAACAATGTTAAATTTAAGCATGGGGGAGTAGACTTCAGGTTTTTGGTTTCATTGGTTGAATTTCTGGTCTTGTATGTATATACTGTATATATTGCATCTCTCTTGTTTCATTACATAATCACAAAGTTTGCTATTTTAGAGATAGATTGATGTATTGTAGGCTAATTTTAACTCATGAACATGTGATGCACAATAGGATATGAAATAGGTAATTATCATCTTAGTCTCTCTCTTCTAGTATTGAACCTCTAATTTTTTTTAAAAATATATCTTTTACTGTGCTGTGAATTGTATGCCTTGTTTGATTTTAACACTATGAGAGCATGAAGGTAGGGAGAGGTAAAAAATGAGGGAATGTGAACCCCAAAATTTTTTCACTCTGAGTACCCCTTCAAGGCATCAAAAGGCCTTAGTATGAGTACCTAGCTACCTTTACCCTAGTGAGATGGAGCATAAAATGGACTCACTGTATATTTTTATAAAAAAAATGAATGAAATAAAGAAAAAAATGATGAGAAGTAAAAGAATTTGAGTGAGAAAAATAGAAATAAGGGTAAGGCAACATAAGGAGATCTAAAGGATGAGGTGACCTACTCAAGTGTTTAAAATTCAATTTGATGTATACAACCAATGGTAACAATGAAAAGTAGGTATATAATAGGAGAATTTAGGTTTAGTTTTAGAAGAAGGGAGACTAATTGAGAAATGTCTATTCATATATCTATTGTGTTCATATTGATTGAGTGAAGAATTACCTATATTACACTTTTCTGTCATCTAAAATTTGTATGCATCAACTCCTTTCCTTTTGATATGTCATGTTATTTGCATAAGGACAAGCAAAGGTTTAAGTATGGGAGAGTTGATAAAGGGGAAAATTGAGTGTTTAATGGTTATATTTTATCCACTAATTAATAGTCAACTTGTGATTATTTTCCTGCTTTTGATTATGCTTTGCTTTGGATACTGCTTTGGTTTGTTTTATGTTTGTAGGTGAGAAAAAGAGGCCAAGAAGTAAGGAAAAACACTCATGTGAGAAGCCATATGGACTTGGAACATGATGAGGAGGAAGTAAGGAGGCAACCCTGAAGAAGTTAGCAAGAAAAAGCCTGGCAACCTCAAACATGGCCAAGCCGTGCTCTGTGAAAAGAACGTATTTTCTCCCAATTTTTCAGCACAAAGCACGAGCATGCCGTGTCAAGAAGCACGACCCTGCTTCGTGTTCGTACACTCCATTTTTTAGGGTTTTAAGCAGCCAAAGGGATATAAATACATAGGGAAGCACAACCAAGATAATCCAGACCAAGACATACATCTTAGACTCAATTTTAGGCTTAGAAAACACCATTTGATTAGGTCTAGAGTATGATCAATTGTTTACTTTATGCATTTAGAGTAGAATTTACATTGATTGAAGTTTGTATTCTTATTTCATCTATTGCATCCAGGTTTTGTCTTTCTATCTTTACTTCTACTTCTACACCTCTCTTTTACTATATATTGAACTATTATGATTTACTTAATAAATATGATTTTAGTTTATGTTTTTATTATGCTTGAGTAGATTTGATCTAGGGTTTTGGTAAACCCACTTATGGTATGTTGATGCTGAATTATTAAGTTGAATGATGGAACCCTAATTGTGATTAATTCTGGATTAATTAGGATTAACTATTATGCGTATGTTTAAGAGTTAATAGAATGCCTGATCACCAATCTATCACGTCTTAGGATATTAACTAATGAGCTAAAAGGTGAAAGTTAATACTAGAACCTAATAGTTAATTAGGGATATCTTAATCACAAAAGTAGTTTAAGGTTCTCTAAGAATTGAATCAATTAGTGGGCACGAGAAAACCAATTAATTGTATTCCATTGTTGGCATAGAACTTAATGAACTTAGGTTGAACTAAAAACCATGAAAGTAGGCAATTGGATTAACCTAGGTATGATAAGTAATGCTTGAAAGAGGTTATTAATTAATTAAGGTTAAACCATCTCCAATTACCTAGATAATTTCAATTAGAGGTATATATTGATTGTTTAATATCATAAGTGTGGTAAATCCTAACCCTAGACTTTTGTTAATTGAATTACTTATTTACCTAATTATGACACACTCTCTTATCAAATTGCTTTGATTTAGATAGCTTGTTTTGTGAAATTCTAGTAATTGACCATTGTTCTCTGTGGGATACGATCCGTACTCATCGAACTAGCTATAGCTACGCCGTGTGCTTGCGGTTATTTATAAAACACACACAAAAATTATACAATTTATAAATTTAGAGACAAATTATAATTCTTTTCTCCATGCCATAATTTATATCATTTACTCACCTATTAGGAAACCTACGATGTTTCATGTAAAACCTCAAATGGTGCCATTTGTATACTGGCTTGATAGCTATTGTTATAAGCAAATTCAGTTAGGGGTAAAAATCTTTCTCAACTACCTTGAAAATCAAACACACATGCCCAAAGCATGTCTTCCAATATTTGGATAGTTCGCTTAGACTGTCCATCTGTTTGAGGATGGAAAGTAGTACTGAAATTTAGCTTCGTGCCCAAAGCTTTTTGGAAGACTCTACAAAAAAACAAGTTGTGAACGGTGGTCCTTGATTAGAAATAATCGATATCAGTACCCCCTGAAGTTTCACTATGTTATTCGAATACATATTTGCATACTGAGCTGCGTTATATGTGGTTTTCACTTATAGAAAATGTGTTAATTTAGTCAACCTATCAATGGTCACCCATATTGAGTCAACTCCTTTTTGGTGTCCGCGGTAGCCCTGTAACAAAATCCATAGTTATTCTCTCCTATTTCTATTCAAGTATTTCTATTTGTTAATGTAACCCTACAAACCTTTGATTTTTTTCTTTTACTTGTTGTCATGTTAAACACTGAAAAACATAATAAGCTATATCTTTTTTCATACTATCCAACAAATAATTTTCTTTTAAATCTTGATACATTTTAGTTGATCCATGATGAATGGTATATGTAAATTGATGGACTTTTCTTAGAATCTCTTTCTTGAGTTTTTCTTTATTAGGTACACACAATCGCTTGCCCAATCTCAAAATTCCTTCAGAGTCATTGCCATTCTTCACCTCTTTAATTTTCTTGTATAAATAGGCATCCTCTTCCTATGCCTTTTTCACCTGCTTAACCAAAGATAATTAAAACTATATATGGGCTAATAGTATCCAAGGTTCCTTTACTTCTAATACTACCCCATGATTTTCCAACTTATGCATTTCTTTAATTAATGGCCTTCTTACCATTGTAATATGAGCCAAAATACTTATTGACTTCTTGCTTAATGCATCAGTCCTTGATACAAAGAAGATGGATGAAATTACTTAAAGACTATTAACTTCCTGCTTAATGCATCAGTCACTATATTGGCCTTACTTGGATGATATAATATTGTACAGTCATAGTCTTTAAATAATTCCATCCATCGTCTTTGTATCAAGTTAAGATATTTTTGTTGAAAAATATATTTGAGACTTTTATAATCTGTATAGATTTCACATGTCTCACCATACAGATAATGCCTCTAAATTTTGAGAGTAAAAATCACTGCTATAAAATCCCTAATTTTGTTTCTTTCATTGATAAAGGTACATAAATATTTAATTAAAAAAATAAAATTTATTAGACAATTTTTAGATATCTAAGGAAATATAATCCTTAGAAATTCTTCACCTTACGTGTATGCATAGAAATGTTCTAACATTAATGGAATAGGTAAAGAGAGAAAACCTAAGAGGAAAAATTAGAAATAAATATACTAAAGAAAGGTGAAATTTTTGGGTAAGGAAGATAAATTTTTGTGAAGTAAGTAAAGGTATTAAAATTTCAAGAAGATTGGATTAGGGTAATTTTTCCTAATTAAGAGTTAAAGTTACTAAGTTTAGTATCTCCACCCATAAATTAGGTTTTCACCTTTGGACACTTCATATAGAATTTTTTCACTTCACATAAGTTTCTAGCTAGCCCATTGGATAACCTAAGCAAGAAATAAAACATAGACTTGGACTAGGATATAGAAATTGGACCGATAGCCCAAAAATTATGAAAATGTGTCCAAACCCTCCAAGAAAGGTAGAATTTTATCCAAAGCAAAGGAAATGGACAGGAATAAGCCCAAATCCAAGAGGAAAAATAAAATAAAATAAATCATGTGATAATATAATAAAGATTAGGTTACATGGCTTTAAGACAAAAATTTAGGAAGTGGTATGATAATACAAGGCTTTAGGAGAAAACATCTATATCCTAGACTCATAATTTTAGCAAGTGGTATGATAATACAAGGCTTTAGGACAAAACATTAATATCCTACACTCATAATTTTAGCAAGTGGTATGATAATACATAGCATTAGGACAAAACATTCCTATCCCACACAAATAACTTCAACCAAATAATGGAGATTCAAGGGCTAGAAATTTGCCACCTAAAAAGGCAAACCTATCATACTTGATTAAGACAAAAGAAAAAGGAAATGAATCCCTAAATCAAAGGAACCTTGTCCCTTATCTTAAGAACATATTATCATAATTTTCAAAATACAAATCTCATTTTTCTATACATATCTTGACTAAGGAAGAGGAAGACAAGAACATAAATTGTTTGTTTTCCAAAAAATTCAACCAAGTACATCCTAATTTTGATAAGGTAGACCCATGATTATGAAAGGTGAATTATTTGATAGTCTATATAAAAAAAATCCACCCTTATAACATTATAATTTTCGTCCAAGTGAGGGAGAGGAGAAATAGAAGCAAGGTAAAGTGAGGAAAGGAGAGGAAGAAAGGAAGAAAGAGGAAGGAGAAGTCTAGAGGACTAAGTGCTCAAAGTAAGTTTAACAATATTTCTTTTTGAAGAAAAGATTTGAAACTTGTAATATTTATGAGATTTTGATCTTAGAACTTTGATGATTGATCATGGATGTTGCTATATTATGTTACATATTATGTATGTTTGAATACTTAGGCTGGTGTAGATAGTTCTGCATAGGTATGGCTATGGGTGGCAAAATTTTAAGTTTCTATTTTTAAAATTCTGAGAAGAATCGGTAAGGAATTAAAACAAATGGTTAACATAAAAAATGTAGATCTATGTCTCACGGATATTTAGCCACTGAAATCACTCAATTTGAAGTCCATATGATGTAGATATGTTCCGATTAGTATATAGTCATCAGAAAATGGTTAATCAGGGAAGAATATGTTAGGATAGCTTCTATGTTTTAATTTCTGAAAACATTCTGTAGGGAATTCAAATAAATGGTTAACATAAGAATTATAGATATATGTGTCACGGATTTTTAGCCACTGGAATCACTCAATTTGGAATCCATAGGAGGTAGATATGGTCCGATTAGTATGCAATGGTCAGAAATTGGTTAATCAGGGAAGAATATTTTAGGATAGTTTCTGTGTTTTAATTTCTAGGAACAATCTGTACGGAATTAAAATAAATGATTAACATAAACATTATTTCTATATGTGTCACGAATTTTAACCTGTACTTTGAGAGAGTAATATCACCATGATTTCTTAATATTTCGTTCAACTGTTCAACATAATAGTTTTAGATAATTGTTTTATCTTTAAATTGACACCAAGATCACCTAAATCAGAGTTAAATTTAGGGAGTTATGCTCTGATTAGTAGGAGAAGGTCAGATAGGATGAAAACCTCCATCAAGAAAATAAAGAAATGAAATTAATATTTAAAAAAGAAGAAGAATCTTATAAATGAAAATAATAAATGACTAGTATATGCCATAGCCATAGCCATTACATGAACTTATTACCATCTTAAGTGTAAAATTTTGACATGGAAATATTTTATAAAGTGATATTTGAAATGGTTATGTTCATGGCATGATTACCAATGATTTTTGGATATTATTGTGAAAAGAAAAGAAATGAGTACGGTCACATGGCAAATCTTTGTGGTGCACCAGTAGGGGACGCCCTACCAACGGTTTTGATTATGCTAATGAGAAAAGAAAGAGAAAGTGTGCCATGTCGGACGGAGTGAGAAAAGCCCGTACTGGAGACTAGAAAATACTCACCTTGACCGGGGTAGCTTGATATGAGAATAAATTGATAGTCATCATATGATATTCTGAAAATAGTTAATCCTGTCATACATGTCATTATTGTACGATTTTCGTGTGCATAGATATAATGCATTCATGTGACCAAAGATATTTACTGTAGTTTATACAGATGAACATGATGTGATGAGCTATATTGATGATGATTTATTGTTCAACTTACTGGGATTTAATTCTCACTATATTTCCATGTCATGTTCAGAAAATTAGTTATGCAGATTTTTCTATGGCTCTGGCTTTTAGTGCACGTTGGATCGAGTTACTTTATGTTGGGCAGATCGCAGAATCAAATAAAATGTTTATGGTCGAGTTGGCTCAGATCTCAATGAAAGTGCAACCAACCGCACCTGTATCTCCGAAATTGGTCAACCAGAATAAATAAGATGTAGATATTTATGTGTTTGATATGTTGTACATACGTTTTGATTAATGACGTGTATGTGAACTCTATATTGTATAATAATAATAATAATAAAGTTGTTACAACTGCTGCCATTTCTAAATCATAAGTTTGATAATTTTTCTCATGTGGTTTAAGCTGTTTAAATGCATATGCAATGACTCGACCATGTTGCATCAACACACACCCTAATCCAATTCTCGATTCATCATAGTATAGTGTGTATCCTTTGGTACCTGAGGAAACAGACAATACTAGCGATATAGTTAAACATTTTTTAAATTTCTAAAAACTTTTCTCACATTCATTTGACCAGTCAATCTTTATTTATTTTCTTGTCAATTTTGTCAAAGGAGCAACAATTTTCTTTTGAAAAATCTTTAATGAATCTATGGTAATAACCTGCTAAATCAAGAAAACTAATGATCTTTGTAATTGTGGTAGGGTGTGGCCTTTGTTGTACCATTTCTAATTTATTTTAGGGTCTACTTGAATATCATTATTGGTAATTGTAACATCCCTAATTTCGTTTTATTTATTAATAAAGGTACATAAATATTTAATTAAAGAAATAAAATTTTTTAGACAATTTTTAGATATCTATGGAAATATAATCCTTAGAAATTCTTCACATTATGTGTATGCATATAAAATATTTCTAATATTAAGGGAGTAGGTAAAGAGAGAAAACCTAATAGAAAAAATTAGAAATAATATACTAAAGAGAGACAAAATTCTTGGGTAAGGAAGATCAATTTTTGGGAGGTAAGTAAAGGTCTTAAAATTTCAAGAAGATTGGATTTGGGTAATTTTTCCTAATTCAAGAGTAAGAGTTACTAAATTTAACATCTCCACCCATAAATTGTGCTTTCACCTATGGACACTTCATATAGAGTTTTTTTCACTTCACATGAGTTTTTAGCAAGCCAATAGGATAGCCCAAGCAATAAATGAATCATAGACTTGGACTAAGATATAGAAGTTGGACCAATAGCCCAAAAAGCATGAAAATGTGACCAAGCACTCCATGAAAGGTAGAATTTCAGCCATAGCAAAAGAAATGGGTAAGAATGAGCCCAAATCCAAGAGAGAAAAATAAGAATCATGTGAGAAAATAATAGTGTAATAATAATCAAAATCAGGTCACACGGCATTAGGAATAAACATCTATATCCTACATTCATAATTTCAACAAGTACGTAATAATACATAGTATTATGAAAAAATATCCTTATCTTACATAAATAATTTCAGCCAAGCAAGGGAGATTCAAGGGCTGAAAATTTACCACCTAGAAAAGTAAACCTATCATACTTGAGTGACACAAAAGAAAAAGGAAATGAATCCCTAAATCAAAGGAACATTGTCCCTTGTCTTAAGAACATTTTATCATGATTTTCAAAATACAAATCTCTTTTTGCTATGCATATCTTGACTAATGGAGAGGAAGACAAGAACATGAGTTGTCTTTCCCCAAAAAACAACCAAGTGCATCTTAATTGTGATAATGTAGACCCATGATCATGAAAATTGAACCACTTGATAGTTTATTTAACCAAAACCCACCCTTATAACATTATAATTTCGTCCAAGTGAGGGAGAGGAAAAATAGAAGCAAGGTAGAGTGAGAAAAAGAGAGAAAGATAGGAAATTAAAGGAAGGAAGAAGAAGGAGAAGTCTAGAGGACAAGTACTCAAGGCAAGTGAGCTTAATCCTCACTAGAATTCATCTTTTCTCTTTGTCCTTGGGGTTCAAAACTCACCCTCCTTCTCTTATTTAAGCTGCTAGAAAAGATAAGGGAAAGGAGGAATCTTTCTACTTCTTACAAGAGGAAACAAGAAAAAGAATTCACTAAGTGAGTTAGAGAGATCTTTAGATAGGTTTAACAATATCTCTTGTTGAAGAAAAGATTTGAGATTTGTAACATTTGTATGGGATTTTGATCTTAGAACTTTGATGAAATTTATAGTATTTGTTACCTTGATGATTGGTCATGGATGTTGCTATATCATGTTACATTTTATCTTGTATATGATGGGTGTTATGAACATTTCGGTTGGTGTGAAAAGTTC
Organism: Gleditsia sinensis; assembly: GCA_037074535.1. Lineage (NCBI taxonomy): Eukaryota > Viridiplantae > Streptophyta > Magnoliopsida > Fabales > Fabaceae > Gleditsia > Gleditsia sinensis. Next base: position 22,038,025 of record CM073476.1, read on the forward strand.
TGTATAGGTATGGCTATGGGTGGCAAAATTTTAGAATTTTTTTATCCTGCTAGTTTGTATATTTGAATGTGGTGAAAAATTGATGGAATAAGATTAGATGTAAATTAGGAAGAAAATGGAAGAGGACGTAATATAATGATGAACTAAAATCTTAGGAAATGTTTGGTTAGGGATTTCGGAGTAACCAGGGAAGCTTCTATTTTTGAAATTCTGGGAAGAATCCATTCGAAATTAAAAGAAATGGTTAACCACAGATTTTTTTCACTAGAATCACTTAATTTGGAGTCCATATGAGGGAGATATTGTCTAATTTGTAAGAAGTGGTCAGAAAATTGTTAACCAGAAAAGAATTTATTAGGTATGCTTCCGTTTTTGAATTTTTGGGATAAATCTATAGGGACTTAAAAGAAATAATCAACATGATAAATATATATATGTCTCATGAATTTTTAGCCATTGGAATCATTCAAATGTGGATCAATATGAGGGAGATATAGTCATATTAGTAAACAGAGGTCATAAACTAGCTAACCAAGGAAGAATCTATTATGTATGCTTTCATGTTTGACTTTTTGGGCTAAATATGTAGAGAATTAAAGGAAAGTGTTATCATAATAAATATAGATATATGTATCACGGACCTATAGGCTCTGAAATCGCTTAATTTAGAGTCCATATGAAGGAGATATGGCTAATTAATGAGTAAAGGTCAGAATCAGTCTAGAATCCAGGTTGGTACATGTAAGGGTTTTCGTTTTCAATTTTTTGGGAATAATTAGTAAGGAAGCTGAAGAAATGATAAACATGAAAGTTGTATATAAGTGTTTTACCTTTTTATAGGCTTTGAAATCACATCAATAGGAGTTTATATGAGTGCAATATATTAAGATTAGTAAGTAGAGGTCTGGAACTACCCGAGAAGAAATAACATTAAATTTGAGATAGTAGTAACACCACAATTACTTACGATTTTACTAAAATGTTCAACATAAGGGTTTTAGAGGATTGTCTTATCTTTCAATTGACACCAAAATTACCTCAATCGGATTTAGAATGAGGGTGTTATGCTATATTTAGTGAGAGAGGAAAATAATATTTAAAAATAAGAATCTTATAAATGAAAATAATAAATGACTAGTGTATGCCATTGCCATTGCCATTGCATGAACTCCTTACTATCATAAGTGTGTTATTTTGACATGAAAATATTTTATAAAGTGATATTTGAAATGATTATGTTTATGGCATGATTACCAATAATTTTTGGTAATGATTATATTTTGATGAAAAATTATGGCATGTGAGTATAATGAACATACTTGTTATTAAAATCATATTTTTGGAAATTAATGTGAAAAGAAAAGAAGTAAGCATGGTCACATGGCAGTCTGTGTGGTGCTCTAGTAGGGGACGCCCTACCAATGGCTAAGATTATGTTAATGAGAAAAGAAAGAGAAAGTGTGTCATGTCGGACGGAGCGAGAAAAGCCCGTATCGGAGAGTAGAAAGTACTCACCCTGACCAGGGCAACTTGATATGAAAATAAATTGGTGGCCATCATATGATATTCTGAAAATAGTTATTCATGCCTTACATGTCATAACTGTACGATTTTCATGTGCATGGATAAAGTGTGTTCATGTGACGTAAAGATATTTGTTGTAGTTTATACACAGGAACATGATATGAACTATCTTGATGTTAATTATGATTTATTGTTAAACCTACTGAGATTTAATTATCACTATATTTTCATATCATGTTTAGAAAACTAGTTGTGCAGATTTTTCTATGGTTCTAGCTTTTTGTATATGTTGGATCGAGTTACTCAATGTTGGGAAGATATCAAAAATTAATAAGATGTTTGTAATCGAGTTGGCTAAGATCTCAGTGAAGGTGCAACCACTCGCACCCGTATCTCCAGAATTGGTCAACATGAATGAATAAGATGTAGATATTTATGTAGATATTTATGTGTTTGATTTTGTACGTACGTTTTAATTGATGATGTGTATGTAAACTCAGTATTGTAGACCTTAAACCTTGATTATGCTTGGTTAAATTATTTTAATGTTATTTTGAGTTAAGTAATTATAAGTAAAGAGGTAATGACTTCATGGGATTTAATATATATATATATATATATATATATATATATATATATATATATATATATATATATATCTGTGTGTGTGTGTGTGTAAAAAAAATGAAGTTGTTACATAATTGGTATCAGAGCAGGTCGATCCTAGACAGCCAGTGGGTGGATGGTTATCTAAATCGATCTTATAATGTCTTGAGTATGCTGTGGTTATACTATGTAGGGGATCAGTGATTTCATATAGGTAAGAAATTACTAGTGTTTTTTATTTGTATGTCGAGGTGGTGTTATGACTGTTGTTAAATATTTTTGAAACTAACTATTGGGCTTAATCACCTCAATAGCAGCATAACTTTGTTTTTGCCATAGTAGAAAATGGCACCACCAAGGAGGAATTTGGCAAATAATATGGAGGAAACCCTGCCACTAACCAAATTCTACAATACCTCTAGAATGCTAATAACCCAAATGGTGAGAATGGTGTTAATAACCAGATAACAGGGAATGATAATGGCATATCTCAGTTCCTAAGGACTAGTCCACCTTCTTTTCAAGGCAGCTTTGACCCAATTGTAGCTGAAAGGTGGATAAGGGAATTGGAGAAAATATTTGAAGTGATGGGCTATATTGAGGAGCAACAAGTTATCTTCGCTGCATATATGCTGAAAGATGAAGCAAAATACTGTTGGCGTGGAGTTAAAGAACTTTTAGCTCACCAGAGAACGCAGATCATCTGGCAGGTGTTCGAAGACACTTTTTTGTAAAAGTACTTCCCAAGTACTATGCGGGTGGAGAAGGAGATTGAATTTCTCCAACTCAGATAGGGCAGCATGACCGTAGAACAATACATCGCAAGGTTCGAAGATTTGTCTAAGTTCTCCTCTTACTTATGATTTAACCCTGATAAAGCATGGAAAGCTGTTAAATTTGAAGTGAGATTGAACCCGGAGATAAGGAATGTTGTTTTACCTATAGAGATCAGGGAGTTTGTACCTTCGATAAATAAATGTAGACTCCTGGAGAAGAGCTTGAGGCAATGGAGGATGAGAAATAAAGAAAAGAATTCTAGAAAAGGAAGAATGGGCCACAAAACTCTGGCAGAATTGTCAGAGGAAAAAGACAAGGTACTAGCAAGAGGCCAATGACTGCAAGTCCCCAACCCTTCCAACAAAACTTTTCTACAGTCAAGTGTACTAAATGTATGCGTATACATGGTAACCGGCCATGCTACATGGGATCAGATGTTTGCTTCAAATGCGGACAAAAGGGTCATTTTGCAAAGAACTGCCCAAAGAATGTGGAGAAGCAGCTGGAATAGAGGCCTCAAGTAAATGGAAGGGTTTTCACCCTGAGCGGCCAAGAGGCAGCTCAATCCTCCGAAATGATTCAAGGTATATACTACATCTATGGATTTGCTCTTGTGGTGTTGTTTGACTCTGGTGCTAGTCATTCATTTATATCAAAAAAATGTATTAGGGAGTTTCAGTATCCTATTTCTTAAACCCCCTATGAACTATCTATAATAACCCCCACAGGGGAAAATGTCTTAACTTTCTCTATATGTAAAGATTGTCAGGTCACCATCTAAGAGAAAACATTTTTTATAGACCTCATCTATCTACCTTTAAGAGGTATTGATGTCATTCTGGGGTTAAACTGAATGTCTGAAAATCGGGTCTTGCTAAATTGTTGCACCAAGACCGTTGAATTTCTACATCCTACTCCACAAGAGGAGATGCAGTTATTGATGCTAAATGCTAATCAAGTCAATTGGGAGTTAAAGAGTGGAATACTTGGTTATATTCTCCTGTGTTTATCAAACCTAGAAGTCGAACCAAAAGTTAATGAAATCCTAATAGCTAATGAGTTTTCTAAAGTATTTCCAACGGATATTCCAGGCTTATCTCCGGAGAGAGAGATAGAGTTCTCTATTGATGTCCTACCCGGGACAGGGCCTATATCTATTGAACCTTATAGAATGGCCTCGAAAGAACTACAAGAACTTAAGAAATAGTTGGAGGAATTGTTAGACAAGCAATTAATTAGACCAAGTGTATCACCTTAGAGAGTTCATGTATTTTTTGTTAAGAAGAAAGATGGGAGCCTGAGACTATGCATAGATTACAGACAATTGAATAAGGTGACTGTAAAAAATAAGTACCCTTTCCCTAGGATAGATGCTGTATTAGATCAACTGAAGGGAGCTTCCATCTTTGCTAAAATTGACTTGAGATTGGGATACCATTAGATTAGGATCAAGAAGGAGGATGTACCAAAAATAGCCTTCAGTACTAGGTATAGGCACTATAAGTTTCTCCTAATGCCCTTCGGGTTTACAAATGCACCTGCAATTTTCATGGATTACATGAATACATTTTTCAACCCTACCTAGATCAATTTGTGGTAGTGTTCATTGATGACATCTTGATATATTCTAAGAGTAAGAAAGAACATGAACAACATCTCTGAATCGCGTCGCAAATGTTGAAAGAGAAAAAGTTGTACGCCAAATTGGAGAAGTATGGATTTTGGCTATCAGAGATAAAATTTCTCGGACATGTCATTTCTAATAAAAGGGTAACCGTAGACCCTAGTAAGATGGAAGCAGTGATTCAGTGGGAAAGATCAAAGACGGTTATAGAAGTCAGAAGTTTCTTGGATTTGACAGGATACTATCAGAGGTTTATACAAAACTTCTCTCGTATAGCCTTGCCATTGACTATAATAATAGCTATCACTCTAGTATTAAGATGCCCTCCTACGACGCTTTATACGGTAGGAAGTGCTAAACTCCACTATATTGGTTTGAGGTAGGAGAAAAGAACTTGCTGGGTCCTGATCTAGTTCAACAAACCACTGAACAAATCAAGATGATACGAGACAAAATACTTACAGCTTAGAGTTGGTAAAAGAGTTACTATGATAAGAGACATAGACCTCTAGAGTTTAAGGAAGGAGACTATGTATTTCTAAAACTTTTCCCGACTATTGGAGTTGGTAGTTCACTCAAAATGAGAAAGCTAAGTTCGCAATTTTTAGGACCCTACCAAATTTTGAAGAAAGTGGGGACATCAACATATCAAGTTCCCCTCCCACCAAATTTTTCCAACCTGCATAATGTTCTCTATGTATCATAGCTCCAAAAGTATATTCTAGATTCATCACATGTAATACGGGATGAACCAATCCAAATAAAGGAGAACATGACATACATGCTAGTACCAGCATCCATATTGGACACCAACGTAAAGCAATTGAGGAATAAGAGTATTCCCCTAGTTAAAGTGTTATGGGAAGGTTTGACTTTGGAAGAAGCAACTTGGGAGCTAGAAGAAGTCATGAGGAAGAAATATCCGCAATTGTTCTTATTAGGTAATTTATAAAATTTTGAGGGCAAAATTTCTTTAAGGGGGAGAGAAATGTAACATCCCTAATTTCGTTTCATTTATTAATAAAGGTACATAAATATTTAATATAACATCCCTAATTTCATTTTTTTTATTAATAAAGGTACATAAATATTTAATTAAAGAAATAAAATTTATTAGACAATTTTTAGATATATAAGAAAATATAATCCTTAGAAATTTTTCACCTTATGTGTATGCACAGAAAATGTTTCTAACAATAAGGAAATAGGTAAAGAGAGAAAACCTAATAGGAAAAATTAAAAATAACATACTAAAGAGAGGCCAAATTCTTGGGTAAGGAAGACAAATTTTTGGGAGGTAAGTAAAGGTCTTAAAATTTCAAGAAGATTGGATTTGGGTAATTTTTTCTAATTCAAGATCTAGAGTTACTAAGTTTAATATCTCCACCCATAAATTGGGATTTCACCTATGGACACTTCATATAGAGTTTTTCCATTTCACATGAGCTTTTAGCAAGCCAATAGGATAGCCCAAGCAAGAAATGAAACATAGACTTTGATTAGGATATAGAAGTTGGACTGATAGTTCAAAAACATGAAAATGTGACCAAGCCCTCTATGAACGGTAGAATTTCAGCCAAAGCAAAGAAAATGAGTAAGAATGAGCCCAAATCCAATAGAGAAAAATAAGAATCATGTGAGGAAATAGTAGTGTAATAATAATCAACATTAGGTCAAATGACATTAGGACAAAACATCTATATCCTACATTCATAATTTCAACAAGTAATATTACATAGCATTATGACAAAACATCCTTATCTTACATAAATAATTTCAGCCAAGCAAGGGAGATTCAAGGGCTGCAAATTTGCCACCTAGAAAAGTAAACATATCATACTTGAGTGAGACAAAAGAAAAAGGAAATGAATCCCTAAATCAAAGGGACCTTGTCCCTTGTCTTAAGAATATTTTATCATGATTTTCAAAATACAAATCTCCTTTTACTAGGCATATCTTGAATAATAGAGATGAAGACAAGAACATGAGTTGTCTTTTCCTAATAAACAACCAAGTGCATCTTAATTGTGATAAGGTAGACTCATGATCATGAAAAGTGAACCACTTGATAGTTTATTTAACCAAAATCCACCCTTATAACATTATAATTTCATCTAAGTGAGAGAGGGGAAAAATAGAAGTAAGGTAGAGTGAGGAAAGGAGAGAAAGAGAGGAGAAGAAAGGAATGAAGAACAAGGAGAAGTCTAGAGAATTAAGTACTCAAGGTAAGTTGACTTAATCTCGATTAGAATCCATCTTTTCTCTTTATCTTTGGGGTTCAAAACTCACCCTCCTTCTCTTATTTAAGCTGCTAGAAAAGATAAGGGAAAGCAGGAATCTTGCTACTTCTTTCAAGAGGAAACAAGAAAAATAATTCACTAAGTGAGCTAAGGAGATCTCTAGGTAGGTTTAACAATATCTCTTTTTGAAGAAAAGCTTTGAAATTTCTAACATTTATATGAGATTTTGATCTTAGAACTTTGATGAAATTTACAATATTTACTACATTGATGATTGGTCATGGATGTTGCTATATCATGTTACATTTTATCTTGCATATGATGGGTGTTACAAACATTTCGGTTGGTGTGGAAAGTTCTGCATAGGTATGGCTATAGGTGGAAAAAATTTTAGATTTTTATGCTATTATTTTGTGTATTTGAATGTGGTGAAAAATTGATGGAATATGATTAGATTTAAATTAGGAATAAAATGGAAGAGGATATAATATAATGATGAACTAAAACCTTAAGAAATGTTTGGTTAGGAAATTGGATTTCGAAGTTACCAGGGAAACTTCTGTTTTTAAAATTCTGGGAAGAATCAGTTAGGAATTAAAAGAAATAGTTAACATGAAAAATGTAGATCTATGTATCATGGATTTTTAACCACTAGAATCACTTAATTTGGAGTCTAGATGAGGGAGATATTGTCTGATTTTCTAAGCAGTGGTCAGAAAATTGTTAAGTAGGAAATAATTTGTTAGGTATGCTTTTGTTTTTGAATTTTTGAGATAAATATGTAGGGAATTAAAAGAAATACTTAACATGATAATATATATATATATATATATATATATATATATATATATATATATATATGTCTCACAAATGTTTAGCCACTAGAATAATTCAAATTGGAATCAATATGAGGGAGATATGGTCAGATTAGTAAACAGATGTCAGAAAGTTACTAATCAAGAAAGAATCTGTTATGTATGCTTCTATGTTTGAATTTCTAGGTAAAATTTGTAGGGAAGTAAAGGCAATTGTTAACATAATAAATATAGATATATGTATCACAAATCTATAAGCTCTAAAATCACTTAATTTGGAGTCCATATAAAGGAGATATGACTGATTAATGAGTAAATATCAGAATCAGTCTAGAATCTAGTGTGGTAAATGTAAGAGTTTTTGTTTCCAATTTTCTGAGAATAATTAGAAAGAAAACTGAAGAAATGATAAATATAAATTTTTTTATAAGTGTCTTAGCTTTTTATAGGCTTTGAAATTGTAACATCCTTAATTTCGTTTCTTTTATTGATAAAGGTACATAAAAAATTTAATTAAGGAAATAAAATTTATTAGACAATATTTTAGATATCTAAGGAAATATAATCCTTAGAAATTCTTCACCTTATGTATATGCATAGAAAATTTTTCTAACATTAAGAGAACAAATAAAGAAGGAAAATCTAATAGGAAAGAAATTAGAAATAACATACTAAAGAGATGTAAAATTCTTGGATAAGGAAGATAAATTTTTAGAAACAAGTAAAGGACTTAAAATTTCAAAGAACATTGAATTAGGGTAATTTTTCCTAATTCAAGAACTATAGTTACTAAGTTTAAAATCTTTACCCATACATTGGGCTTTTACCTATGGACACTTCATATAGAGTTTTTCCACTTCACATAAGTTTCTAGCAAGCCCATTGGATAACCTAAACAAGAAATTAAACATAGACTTGGACTAGGATATAGTAATTTCACCAATAGCCCAAAAATTATGAAAATGTGACCAAGCCCACCAAGAAAGGAAGAATTTTATCCAAAGCAAAGAAAATGGGTAGGACAAGCCCATAAGGGGTAAGAATAAGCCCAAATCCAAGAGGAAAAATAAAATAAAATAAATTAGATGATGATATAATAATAAGAATAAAGATTAGGTTACATGGCATTAAGACAAAAATTTAGCAAGTGGTGTGATTCTACATTCATCATTTAGGCAAGTGGCATGATAATACAAGGCTTTAGGACAAAAACATCTATATCCTTCACTCATAATTTTAGCAAGTGGTATGATAATACATGGTATTAGGACAAAACATTCATAGCCCACACAAATAATATCAACCAAATAATGGAGATTGAAGGGCTAGAAATTTGCCACTTAAAAAGGCAACCTATCATAATTGATTAAGACAAAAGAAAAATTAAATGAATCCCTAAATCAAAGGGACCTTGTCCCTTATCTTAAGAACATATCATCATAATTTTCAAAATACAAATCTCCTTTTCCTATGCATATCTTGACTAAGGAAGAGGAAGACAAGAACATAAGTTGTTTGTTTTCCAAAAATTCAACAAAGTGTATCTTAATTGTGATAAGGTAGATCCATGATCATGAAAGGTGAATTATTTGGTGGTCTATATAAGAGAACCCACCCTTACAACACTTTAATTTCGTCCAAGTGAGAAAGAGAGAGAAATAGAAGCAAGGTAGAGTGAGGAAAGGAGAGAAGAGAGAAGAAGAAAGGAAGGAAGAAGAAGGAGAAGTTTAGAAAGCTAAAGGTAAGTTTAACAATACTTCTTTTTGAAGAAAACTTTTGAAACTTATAATAGTTATATGAGATTTTGATCTTAGAACTTTTATGATTGGTCATGATGTTGCTATATCATGTTACATATTGATCTTGCATGTGATGTATGTTTGAATACTTAGGTTGGTGTAGATAGTTCTGCATGGTTATGGTTATGGGTGGCAGAATTTTAAGTTTCGGTATTTTAATTTCTGGGAACAATCTATAAGGAATTAAAATAAATGGTTAACATAAGAATTAAAGATATATGTGTCCCGGATTTTTAGCCACTGGAATCATTCCATTTGGAGTCCATATGAGGTAGATATGGTCTGATTAGTAGTCAAAGGTCAGAAAATGAATCATCAGGGAAGAATATGTTAGGATAGCTTCGGTAATTTAATTTCTGGGAATTATTGGTAGGGAATTAAAATAAATGGTTAACATAAGAATTAAAGATAAATGTGTCATGGATTTTTAGCCACTGGAATCATTCCATTTGGAGTCCATATGAGGTAGCTATGGTCTGATTAGTAGTCAAAGGTCAGAAAATGAATCATCAGGGAAGAATATGTTAGGATAGCTTCGGTAATTTAATTTCTGGGAATTATTGGTAGGGAATTAAAATAAATGGTCAACATAAGAATTAAAGATATGTGTGTCATGGATGTTTAGCCACTGGAATCATTCAATTTGGAGTTCACATGTGGTAGATATGGTCCAATTAGTAAGCCAAGGTCAGAAAATGGTTCATCAGGGAAGATTATGTTAGGACAGCTTTTGTATTTTAATTTCTGGTAATTTTCTTTATGGAATTAAAATAAATGGTTAACATGAAAGTTATATATCTATGTCTCATGGAAATATACCCACTGGAATTATGCAATTTGGAGTTCATATGAGGTAGATATAATCCGATTAGTAAGCAGAGGTCAGAAAATGTTTATTCAGGGAAGAGTATGTTATTAATGCTTTAGTTTTTGAATTTCTGGGAATATTCTGTAGGGAATTAAAATAGCGCGCCAACATAACAATTATAGATATATGGCTCATGGATTTTTACCAACTGGAATAACGCAATTTGGAGTTCCAATTTGGGAGATATGGTCTAATTAGTCATTAATGGTCAGAACCTATCCGAGAGGAACTATCATGTACTTTTATGAAGTAATATCACCTTTGTTTCTTAATTTTTCGCTACAATGTTCAACATAATAGTTTTAGATAATTGTTTTATCTTGAAATCGACACCAAGATCACCTACATCAGAGTTAAATTGAGGGAGTTATGCTCTGATTAGTAAGAGAAGGTTAGATAGGATGAAAACCTGCATCAAGAAAATAAAGAAATAAAATTAGTATTTAAAAAAGAAGATGAATCTTAATAAATGACTAGTATAGCCATAGCCATTGCCATTGCATGAACTTACTACCATTTTAAGTGTGTAATTTTTAACATGGAATTTACCCTAGTACTCATATAAATTTACAAGAAGTTTTGAAAGTGCCGGTTTTATTTGAAAAATCTTAGTATGCTCCGTGGTTGCAGTATTTTCACATCAGAAAAGAATTATTCTAGTTACTGGAAAACAAAATTGTGATTTGTGAAAAGTGCATGTCTAAGGAAAGCTCTGGCAAGGAAAGACATGGTACTTAAGCGTGTCCATTAGTGACCCACCTCTCTTTCCTGGGAACTTTTCTGGTGCGCTGTTTACAGACTATAATTACTATCCAGTTACTAAGGTATTAGTATGGAATTTTGACATGGAAATGTTTTATAAAGTGATATTTTAAATGGTTATGTTCATGGCATGATTACCAATGATTTATGGTAATAGTTATATTTTGATGAACATACTTGTTATTGAAAGCATATTTTTGGCTATCATTGTGAAAAGAAAAGAAATGAGCACGGTCACATGGCAATCCGTGTGGTGCACCAGTAGGGGACGCCCTACCAACGGTTATGATCATGTTAATAAGAAAAGAAAGAGAAAGTGTGCCATGTCGGACGGAGCGAGATAAGCCCGTACCGAAAAGTAGAGAATACTCACCCTGACCGGGGTAGCTTGAAGTAAGAATAAGTGGATAGCCATCATATGAAATTCGAAAAATAGTTATTCATGCCATACATGTCATAACTGTATAATTTTCATGTGCATGATAAAGTGCATTCATGTGACCTAAAGATATTTTCTGTAGTTTATACAGCTGAACATGACGTGATGAACTATATTGATGGTAAATTATGATTTATTGTTGAACTTACTGGGATTTAATTCTCACTATATTTCCATATCATGTTCAGAAGAATAAATATGCAGATATTCTCTATGACACTTATTATCTCTGTACGTTGGATCGAGGTGCCCTACCTTGGGCAACTTCCAGTTATTTCTGATGTAACTGTCGTAGATGTAACTGAGATTCCGGTGGACGTGCCACCCGAACCAGTGTCCCCGGAAGTAGTCGATATAGATGATTAGAACTAATATGTATCTTTGTACAAATGTTTGTAAAATAATGGTGTGTAGTTTGTAAAATAATAGTGTGTATGGAAACTCAGTATTGTATAAATTAAATAAATGTTATATTGAGTTAAGTTGTAACGCGGTAATAACTTCATGGTATTTAAAAAAAAACAAAAATTACATAAATGGAGTTGTTACATAATTGGTATCAGAGCAGGTCGATCCTAGATGGCCAGTAGTTGGATGGTTATCTGAATCGATCTTATAGTGTCTTGAGTATGTTGTGGTTGTGCTGTGTAGGGGATCAGTGATTCATATAGGTAAGAAATTACTAGTGTTTCCTATCTATATGCCGAGGTGGTGTTATGACTGCTATTAAATATTTTTGAACTAACTATTGGGCTTGATCACCTCAATAGCAGCATAACTTTGTTTTGTACCATAGTAGGAAATGGCACCACCAAGGAGGAATCCAGCAACCAATGCAGAGGAAACCCTGCACAACCTGGCCACAGCAATTCGAGACCAAGTTATGACCACCAACCAAATTTTACAACATCTCCAGAATGCTAATAACACAAATGTTGAGATTGGTCCTAACAACCGGACGGCTGGAAAAGATAATGGTATATCCGAGTTCCTGAGGACTAGACCACCTTGTTTCCAAGGTGGTTATGACCCAACGGTAGCCGAAAGGTGGATTAGGGAATTAGAGAAAATCTTTGAAGTGATGGGCTGTACTGAAGAGCAGCAAATCATTTTTGCTGCATATATGTTAAAGGATGAAGCAGAATACTGGTGGCGTGGAGCTAGAGAACTTTTAGCTCATCAAGGAAGACAGATCACCTGGCAAGTGTTCAAGGACATTTTTTTTGAAAAGTACTTTCCAAGTACTGTACGGGCAGAGAAAGAGATCGAATTTCTCCAACTCAGGCAAGGAAGCATGACCGTGGACCAGTATATCGCAAGGTTCGAGGAGCTGTCTAAGTTCTCCTCTTATCTGCGATATAACCCAGATGAAGCATGGAAGGCGGTTAAGTTTGAAGCGGGACTAAACCCGGAGTTAAAGAATGCTGTTATAGCTATGGAGATCAGGGAGTTTGTACCTCTGATAAATAAATGCAGACTCCTGGAAAAGAGTTTAAGGGCAGTGGAAGACGAGAAGCAAAGGCGAAACCTATGGAAAAGGAAGAAAAATTTTCCCAACCCTAGAAAGAACGTGAGAAGAAGTGGATATGGAGCTGGTAAGAGGCCATTGATTGCGGGTCCTAGGCCTTTTCAACAAGACCTCGCCTCAGTCAAGTGCGCTAAATGCGGACGCATGCATGGTAACCGGCCATGCTACATGGGACAAGATGTCTGCTTCAATTGCGGACAGAAGGGACATTTTGCGAGAAACTGCCCACAGAATGTAGGAAAGCAGCCAGAACAGAGACCTCAGGTGAAAGGAAGGGTTTTCACCCTGAGCGGCCAAGAGGCAGCTCAATCTTCTGAAATGATTCAAGGTACATGCTATATTTATGGATTTGCTCTTATGGTGTTATTTGACTCTGGTGCTAGTCATTCATTTATATCAGAAGAATGTATTAGGAAGTTTCAGTTCCCTATTTCTGAAACTCCCTATGAGCTATCTGTAGTAACCCCTACAGGGGAACGGGTATTAACTTCCTCTGTATGTAAGGACTGTCAAGTCACCATCCAGGAGAAAACTTTTTCTGTAGACCTCGTCAGTTTACCTTTAAGAGGTATTGAGGTCATTCTAGGGTTAGACTGGATGTCTAGAAATCGAGTCTTGTTGAATTGTTGTAACAAGACCGTTGAATTTCTACCTTCTACTCCGAAAGAGGAGGTCCAGTTATTGATGTTAAATGCCAATCAAGTTAATAGGGAGTTGAAGAATGGAGTACTTGGATACATTCTCTTGTATTTATCAAACCTAGAAGTCGAATCGAAACTTGATGAAATTCCAATAGCCAACGAGTTTCCTGAAGTGTTTCCATCAGATATTCCAGGCTTACCTCCCAAGAGAGAGATAGAGTTCTCTATTGATCTCCTACCTGGGACAGGGCCTATCTCTATTGCACCATATCGAATGGCCTCGAAGGAACTACAAGAACTAAAGAAGCAGTTGGAGGAACTATTAGACAAGCAATTCATTAGACCGAGTGTATCACCTTGGGGAGCTCCTGTATTGTTTGTTAAGAAGAAAGACGGGAGTTTGAGACTATGCATAGATTACAGACAGCTGAATAAGGTGACTATAAAAAATAAGTACCCTCTCCCTAGGATAGATGACTTATTGGATCAATTAAAGGGTGCCTCCATCTTTTCTAAAATTGACTTGCGGTCAGGATATCATCAGATTAGGATTAAGGAGGAGGACGTACCAAAAACTGCCTTCAGGACTAGGTATGGGCACTATGAGTTTCTCGTAATGCCCTTTGGGTTGACTAATGCACCTGCAATTTTCATGGATTACATGAATCGCATTTTTCGACCCTACCTAGATCAATTTGTTGTAGTGTTCATTGATGACATCTTAATATATTCTAAGAGTGAGAAAGAACATGAACAACATCTCCGAATCGTGCTGCAAGTGCTGAAAGAGAAAAAGTTATATGCTAAATTGGAGAAGTGTGAATTTTGGCTGTCAGAGGTGAAGTTTCTCGGACATGTCATCTCTAATAGAGGGGTAGCCGTAGATCCTAGCAAGACGGAAGCAGTGATTAAGTGGGAGACACCAAAGACGGTTACGGAAATCAGAAGTTTCCTTGGTTTGGCAGGATACTACAGGAGATTTATACAAAACTTCTCTCGTATAGCCTTGCCATTGACTAAATTGACCAGGAAGGGAATTCCTTTCAAATGGACTGATCAATGTGATGCTAGTTTTCAGGAGCTGAAGACAAGACTGACCACTCCTCCTGTTTTAATTATTCCAGACCCCACAGGACATTTTGAAGTGTATAGTGATGCTTCAAAGAAAGGGCTAGGGTGTGTGTTAATGCAAGACAAGAGAGTAGTTGCTTACGCCTCTAGACAACTAAGACCCCACGAAGGAAACTATCCAACCCATGATCTTGAATTAGCGGCAGTAGTGTTTGCCTTAAAGATTTGGCGACACTATTTGTACGGGGCAACCTTTGAAGTATATTGTGATCATAAGAGTCTTAAATACCTCTTTGATCAGAAGGAGTTAAATATGAGGCAACGAAGATGGGTAGAATTCCTCAATGACTACAAGTTTGAGATAAAGTATCATCCCGGAAAGGCGAATGTTGTAGCAGATGCCTTGAGTCGAAAATCTCTGCATATGGGTCAGATGATGGTGTATGAGATGCAGATGCTAGAGGAGTTTCGAAATTTGAAGCTAGCCACTACTCTTACTCCAAAGAATCTAGTCATTAATGGTTTAAGTATAGGGTCTGACCTTAGAGCCCAGATCAAAGAAGCTCAAGCTCACGATCAATACTTACAAGATCATAAAGACCAAGGTAATTTTTCTGTAATGGAAGATGGAGCAATCATGTATCAGGGAAGGATTTGTGTCCCTCAAGAACAAGAGTTGAGGACTAAGATACTGAAGGAAGCGCATCAAAGTAAATACACAATCCATCCTGGATGCACTAAAATGTACCAGGATTTAAAAAGGATGTATTGGTGGCCAGGGATGAAAAATGACATTGCTGAGTTCGTGGCAAAATGTTTAACTTGTCAGAAGGTGAAAGTGGAACATCAAAAGCCAGCAGGATTTCTTCAACCTCTGGAGATTCCTGAATGGAAATGGGACAGTATTTCGATGGACTTTGTTGTAGGTTTACCTAAGACCTCAGTGGGACATGACTCTATCTGGGTAATAGTTGACAGATTAACCAAATCTGCTCACTTTTTGCCCATAAAAATTAACTTTTCACTAGATAAATTGGCCCAATTGTACGTTCAGGAAATAGTTAGACTCCATGGGATTCCCTTAAATATTGTTTCTGATAGAGATCCGAGGTTCACATCGAGGTTTTGGAAGGCGTTGCAAGAAGCTTTTGGTACTCAGTTGCGGTTCAGTACTGCCTACCATCCTCAAACTGACGGGCAGACAGAACGAACCATTCAAACCCTAGAAGATATGTTGAGGGCCTGTGTGATAGAGCAAGGTAAAGGATGGGATAAGTACCTACCTTTAGTAGAGTTTGCTTATAATAATAGCTATCACTCTAGCATTAAGATGGCCCCCTATGAAGCTTTATACGGTAGAAAGTGCCGATCTCCACTATGTTGGTTCGAGATAGGAGAAAAGAACTTGTTAGGTCCTGATCTAGTTCAACAAACCACTGAACAAATCAGGATGATACGAAACAAAATACTTACAGCTCAGAGTCGGCAAAAGAGTTACTACGATAAGAGACATAGACCTCTAGAGTTTGAGGAAGGAGACCATGTATTTCTGAAACTTTCCCCGACTACTGGAGTTGGGAGGTCTCTCAAAACAAGAAAGCTAAGTCCGCGATTTTTAGGACCCTACCAAATTCTAAAGAAAGTTGGGACATCAGCATATCAAGTTGCTCTCCCACCTAATTTGTCCAATCTGCATAATGTTTTCCACGTATCACAGCTGCGGAAGTATCTTTCAGATTCATCACATATAATACTGGATGAACCAATCCAAATAAAGGAGAACATGACATACCAGCTAGTACCTGCATCCATATTGGACACTGACGTGAAGCAACTGAGAAATAAAACCATTCCCCTAGTTAAGGTGTTATGGGAAGGTTTGACTCCGGAAGAAGCAACTTGGGAGCTTGAAGAAGTCATGAGGAAGAAATATCCGCAATTGTTCTTATAAGGTAATTTCTGAAATTTTGAGGACAAAATTTCTTTTAGGGGGAGAGAAATGTAACATCCTTAATTTCGTTTCTTTTATTGATAAAGGTACATAAAAAATTTAATTAAGGAAATAAAATTTATTAGACAATATTTTAGATATCTAAGGAAATATAATCCTTAGAAATTCTTCACCTTATGTATATGCATAGAAAATTTTTCTAACATTAAGAGAACAAATAAAGAAGGAAAATCTAATAGGAAAGAAATTAGAAATAACATACTAAAGAGATGTAAAATTCTTGGATAAGGAAGATAAATTTTTAGAAACAAGTAAAGGACTTAAAATTTCAAAGAACATTGAATTAGGGTAATTTTTCCTAATTCAAGAACTATAGTTACTAAGTTTAAAATCTTTACCCATACATTGGGCTTTTACCTATGGACACTTCATATAGAGTTTTTCCACTTCACATAAGTTTCTAGCAAGCCCATTGGATAACCTAAACAAGAAATTAAACATAGACTTGGACTAGGATATAGTAATTTCACCAATAGCCCAAAAATTATGAAAATGTGACCAAGCCCACCAAGAAAGGAAGAATTTTATCCAAAGCAAAGAAAATGGGTAGGACAAGCCCATAAGGGGTAAGAATAAGCCCAAATCCAAGAGGAAAAATAAAATAAAATAAATTAGATGATGATATAATAATAAGAATAAAGATTAGGTTACATGGCATTAAGACAAAAATTTAGCAAGTGGTGTGATTCTACATTCATCATTTAGGCAAGTGGCATGATAATACAAGGCTTTAGGACAAAAACATCTATATCCTTCACTCATAATTTTAGCAAGTGGTATGATAATACATGGTATTAGGACAAAACATTCATAGCCCACACAAATAATATCAACCAAATAATGGAGATTGAAGGGCTAGAAATTTGCCACTTAAAAAGGCAACCTATCATAATTGATTAAGACAAAAGAAAAATTAAATGAATCCCTAAATCAAAGGGACCTTGTCCCTTATCTTAAGAACATATCATCATAATTTTCAAAATACAAATCTCCTTTTCCTATGCATATCTTGACTAAGGAAGAGGAAGACAAGAACATAAGTTGTTTGTTTTCCAAAAATTCAACAAAGTGTATCTTAATTGTGATAAGGTAGATCCATGATCATGAAAGGTGAATTATTTGGTGGTCTATATAAGAGAACCCACCCTTACAACACTTTAATTTCGTCCAAGTGAGAAAGAGAGAGAAATAGAAGCAAGGTAGAGTGAGGAAAGGAGAGAAGAGAGAAGAAGAAAGGAAGGAAGAAGAAGGAGAAGTTTAGAAAGCTAAAGGTAAGTTTAACAATACTTCTTTTTGAAGAAAACTTTTGAAACTTATAATAGTTATATGAGATTTTGATCTTAGAACTTTTATGATTGGTCATGATGTTGCTATATCATGTTACATATTGATCTTGCATGTGATGTATGTTTGAATACTTAGGTTGGTGTAGATAGTTCTGCATGGTTATGGTTATGGGTGGCAGAATTTTAAGTTTCGGTATTTTAATTTCTGGGAACAATCTATAAGGAATTAAAATAAATGGTTAACATAAGAATTAAAGATATATGTGTCCCGGATTTTTAGCCACTGGAATCATTCCATTTGGAGTCCATATGAGGTAGATATGGTCTGATTAGTAGTCAAAGGTCAGAAAATGAATCATCAGGGAAGAATATGTTAGGATAGCTTCGGTAATTTAATTTCTGGGAATTATTGGTAGGGAATTAAAATAAATGGTTAACATAAGAATTAAAGATAAATGTGTCATGGATTTTTAGCCACTGGAATCATTCCATTTGGAGTCCATATGAGGTAGCTATGGTCTGATTAGTAGTCAAAGGTCAGAAAATGAATCATCAGGGAAGAATATGTTAGGATAGCTTCGGTAATTTAATTTCTGGGAATTATTGGTAGGGAATTAAAATAAATGGTCAACATAAGAATTAAAGATATGTGTGTCATGGATGTTTAGCCACTGGAATCATTCAATTTGGAGTTCACATGTGGTAGATATGGTCCAATTAGTAAGCCAAGGTCAGAAAATGGTTCATCAGGGAAGATTATGTTAGGACAGCTTTTGTATTTTAATTTCTGGTAATTTTCTTTATGGAATTAAAATAAATGGTTAACATGAAAGTTATATATCTATGTCTCATGGAAATATACCCACTGGAATTATGCAATTTGGAGTTCATATGAGGTAGATATAATCCGATTAGTAAGCAGAGGTCAGAAAATGTTTATTCAGGGAAGAGTATGTTATTAATGCTTTAGTTTTTGAATTTCTGGGAATATTCTGTAGGGAATTAAAATAGCGCGCCAACATAACAATTATAGATATATGGCTCATGGATTTTTACCAACTGGAATAACGCAATTTGGAGTTCCAATTTGGGAGATATGGTCTAATTAGTCATTAATGGTCAGAACCTATCCGAGAGGAACTATCATGTACTTTTATGAAGTAATATCACCTTTGTTTCTTAATTTTTCGCTACAATGTTCAACATAATAGTTTTAGATAATTGTTTTATCTTGAAATCGACACCAAGATCACCTACATCAGAGTTAAATTGAGGGAGTTATGCTCTGATTAGTAAGAGAAGGTTAGATAGGATGAAAACCTGCATCAAGAAAATAAAGAAATAAAATTAGTATTTAAAAAAGAAGATGAATCTTAATAAATGACTAGTATAGCCATAGCCATTGCCATTGCATGAACTTACTACCATTTTAAGTGTGTAATTTTTAACATGGAATTTACCCTAGTACTCATATAAATTTACAAGAAGTTTTGAAAGTGCCGGTTTTATTTGAAAAATCTTAGTATGCTCCGTGGTTGCAGTATTTTCACATCAGAAAAGAATTATTCTAGTTACTGGAAAACAAAATTGTGATTTGTGAAAAGTGCATGTCTAAGGAAAGCTCTGGCAAGGAAAGACATGGTACTTAAGCGTGTCCATTAGTGACCCACCTCTCTTTCCTGGGAACTTTTCTGGTGCGCTGTTTACAGACTATAATTACTATCCAGTTACTAAGGTATTAGTATGGAATTTTGACATGGAAATGTTTTATAAAGTGATATTTTAAATGGTTATGTTCATGGCATGATTACCAATGATTTATGGTAATAGTTATATTTTGATGAACATACTTGTTATTGAAAGCATATTTTTGGCTATCATTGTGAAAAGAAAAGAAATGAGCACGGTCACATGGCAATCCGTGTGGTGCACCAGTAGGGGACGCCCTACCAACGGTTATGATCATGTTAATAAGAAAAGAAAGAGAAAGTGTGCCATGTCGGACGGAGCGAGATAAGCCCGTACCGAAAAGTAGAGAATACTCACCCTGACCGGGGTAGCTTGAAGTAAGAATAAGTGGATAGCCATCATATGAAATTCGAAAAATAGTTATTCATGCCATACATGTCATAACTGTATAATTTTCATGTGCATGATAAAGTGCATTCATGTGACCTAAAGATATTTTCTGTAGTTTATACAGCTGAACATGACGTGATGAACTATATTGATGGTAAATTATGATTTATTGTTGAACTTACTGGGATTTAATTCTCACTATATTTCCATATCATGTTCAGAAGAATAAATATGCAGATATTCTCTATGACACTTATTATCTCTGTACGTTGGATCGAGGTGCCCTACCTTGGGCAACTTCCAGTTATTTCTGATGTAACTGTCGTAGATGTAACTGAGATTCCGGTGGACGTGCCACCCGAACCAGTGTCCCCGGAAGTAGTCGATATAGATGATTAGAACTAATATGTATCTTTGTACAAATGTTTGTAAAATAATGGTGTGTAGTTTGTAAAATAATAGTGTGTATGGAAACTCAGTATTGTATAAATTAAATAAATGTTATATTGAGTTAAGTTGTAACGCGGTAATAACTTCATGGTATTTAAAAAAAAACAAAAATTACATAAATGGAGTTGTTACAGAAATCACCTCAATAGGAGTTCATATGAGAGAGTTATGGTTAGATTAGTAAGTATAACTCTGAACCTACCCAAGAAGAAATAACATTAAATTTGAGGGAGTAGTAACACCATGATTACTTAAGATTTCACTAAAATATTCAACATAAGGGTTTTAGAGGATTGTCTTATATTTCAATTGACACCAAAATCACCTTAATCAGATTTAAAATGAAGGTGTTATGCTCTGTTTAGTGAGAGAGGAAAATAATATTTAAAAAAAGAAGAATCTTATAAATGAAAATAATAAATGACTAGTGCATGCCATAGCTATTGCCATTGTATGAACTCCTTACCATCTTAAGTGTGTAATTTTGACATGGAAATATTTTATAAAGTGATATTTGAAATGATTATATTCATGGTATGATTACCAATGATTTTTTGGAAAAGATTATATTTTGATGAAAATTTATGGTATGTAAGTATAATGAACATACTTGTTATTGAAATCATATTTTTGGCTATTAATGTGAAAAGAAAAGAGAAGAAAAAAAATGAGAACAGTCATATGGCGGTTCATATGGTGTACCAGTAAGGGACACCCTACTAACGGCTATGATTATGTTAATGAGAAAAGAAAGAGAAAGTGTGCCATGTCGTACAGAGCGAGAAAAGTCCGTACCGGAGAGTAGAAAGTACTTACCATAACCGGGGTAACTTTATATGAAAATTAGTTGATAGCCATCATATGATATTCTGAAAATAGTTATTCATGCTATACATGTCATAACTGTACGATTTTCATGTGCATAGATAAAGTGCATTCATGTGACCTAAAAATATTTGCTGTAGTTTATACACATGAACATGACATGATGAACTATATTGATGATAATTATAATTTATTGTTGAACCTACTGAGATTGAATTCTCACTATATTTCCATATCATGTTTAGAAAAACTAGTTGTGCAAATTTTTCTATGGCTCTGGTTTTAGTGCACGTTGGATCGAGTTACCATATGTTGGACAGATCCCAAAAATTAATAAGATATTTATAATCGAGTTGGCTAAGATCTCGGTGAAGGTGCAACCACTCATACTTATATCTCCAGAATTGGTTAACATGAATGAATAAGATATAGATATTTATGTGTGTTGATTTTGTACGTACATTTTAATTAATGATGTGTATGTGAACTTAGTATTGTAGACCTTAAACCTTGATTATGCTTAGTTAAAATAATTAAATGTTATTTTGAGTTAAATAATTATAAGTAAAGAGGTAATGACTTCATGGAATTTAAAATATATATATATATATATATATATATATGTAGAAAAATGTGAGTTGTTACAGTAACTACATGCACTTGGAAAGTAACACTACTAAGCCAAAATTCACACACACGCATGCACGCACACACACACACACACACACACATATATATATCCCATACAAAATCCTGAAAGCAATTTTCTAAATATCCTCTTCCCTTATCCTCAATTATTGATATCTAGATCTCAAATCAATTTTTGAAAAACATTAAGCACACTATAGTTGGTCAAACAAATCATCTATACGAGATAATGGGTATTTATTACTCACTATAATTTTATTCAATTATCTGTAATATATGCATAATTGCAGTGATCCATAATTCTTTTTCACAAATAGGACTAGAGCACCTCAAGAAGTACTAGGGCGTATAAATCCCTTGTCTAACAAGTCTTGTAACTAATTTTTTTTTAGTTATTTAAGTTTAGTCGATATAATTCTATATAGAGATACAAATACTAATTGGGTTCTAGGAAGTAAATTAATATCAAATTCTATTTCTCTTTCTAGGGTAGTCCAGACAATTTTTCTAGAAACACATCAGAAAATTTCCTAACCACTAGAATTTGATCTACATTAGTATATTTTATATCAATATCTCTCACTACTGTCAAATATCCTTAGAACTCTCTTTTTAATAACTTATGGGCTGCTAAAGATGAAATTAAATTACTGGGTACATGCTTCTACTAATTGTTCACTACTTGAAACTCCTTTACTAACCTTTTATGCTATTGATGACATCTTCATACTGTATCAGCTAGAACGCACTTCAAAAGACTTAAACAAGGTCAACATATTTTGACTTCATTCTTTAACATGCTTATGACATGTCTTAACAATCAACCATGAAAAGCTTGCGTCTATCCAAGAGTCCTTCACATGAATTACCCATCCTGTATACCTCAAATGTTAAATTTTCAGGGGAAAACCTTCCTTTCTCATAGTGATTGTACATAATATTATTGAAAATCAAACTATCTTCAAATCCTTTATATCAACAAAATCTATCATTGAAAGCATTATCTTCATAGATTCCCTGCTTTCAAATTCAACCTACCCCATAGCTTGTCAAATCCATTTATATACATAGGTTCCAACTCATCCATCCGAAAAGAGATTTATATCTATTTTCAAAACACTCACTTTATTACAAACTATTATCTTGGAGTTAACATCCACGATTACATCATAACCTACTATCAATATTGTATTAGCCATTCGTCATTTTGTTTCATATAAGCAAATCAAATAACTAATTTAAACCTTCTTGACATTCAAACAAGCCATTACCTTTGTGTTTGGATGAAATCTTCTTATTTTCAGCTAATTCTTTTTCTTTGTACCTAAGAGGATTCTCTTTATCATTGTTCATCAAAACGAGTTCAAAAGCTAAACTGGTAGTCCACACTTAAGAGGCACCATCTAGGACATACGCATCGATACTTATACATCGCATATCTAAGAATAAGATTCAGAAAGAAGAAAAGGATGACACCCTATAGAATTCCACTGCAGCACCGGGAGTATAAATATGTCTGCGGTTACATACCCATACTCAAAGTCCTACTACAGAATCCTTTGCTCCGATAGACACAGGTAAACCTAATGCTCTGATACTAACTTGTCATACCCCTACTTTTAAGGGCACGTGAAACACATATTTTATGGATAGATCTTTACTATAATAGGTATAATACAAGCGTTCATTATGGAAATAGATACAAATAGGTTCTCTCATGTAAACATAATATATAGACCAAGTTTATAAATATCAGAGTAACAACAGAAGCAAGAATCTTGCCTATGGCGTTCAGAGCATGCTCTAGAGTACAAGTACAATATAAATCAAAGTCTACAAGCTATGGAAACAAAATAGGCTCACTAGAGAATATGTCACCTAGCTGATCACCTATCTAAAGGAAAATGACCAAACTCTGTATTCTTATATGAAAATGTGGAAATATCATGTAGTGAGTTTGACAACTCAGTGAGCAGATAATACCCTCTATGACCTCTTAGGTCAACCTATGGATGTACTCATATTTTAAAATTTATCATGTAGAAAACTACAATTCGGAAATACATTCATATAGGACCTGTATTTCAAATATTCTCAAATCAAAAGATATTCAGATATCCAAAACCATATATTGTACTGTATCATCATTAAACAAATGTTATTTTGCATCAAAATATTTCACATGAAAATATTAAGAGGATCCTATATCAGAACTACCATATCAGAGTTCAAGCCCTTCCGTACTTTGGTGGTGTAGGATTTGCCTAAACTCAGTATATCAGCTAAGGTTTGCTCTCCCATCATTCAAGATGTAACAATAACTGTATCATTGCTTCCGTCTTGCTAGGGTCTACGGCTACCCTTCTATTGGAGATGACATGTTTGAGAAACTTCACCTCTGTTAACCAAAATCTACATTTCTCTAATTTGGCATACAACTTTTTCTCTTTTAGCACTTGCAGCACGATTCAGAGATGTTGTTCATGTTCTTTCTCACTCTTAGAGTATATTAAGATTTCATCAATGAAAACTACCACAAATTGATCTTCGTAGGGTCAACAAATGCGATTAATGTAATCCAAAAAAATTGCAGGTGCATTTGTCAACCTGAAGGGCATTATGAGAAACTCATAGTGCTTATACCCAGTTCTAAAAGTTATTTTTGGTACATCATCCTCTTTGATCGTAATCTGATGGTATTCCAATCTCAAGTCAATTTTGGAAATGATGGAGGCTCCCTTCAGTTGATCCAAAAAATCATCCATCCTAGGGAGATGGTACTTATTTTTTATAATCACTTTATTCAGTTGCCTATAATCTATGCATAGTCTCAAGCTCTCGTCTTTCTTCTTAACAAACAATACAAGAGCTCCCCAAGGTAATACACTCGGTCTAATGAATTGCTTGTCTAACAATTCCTTCAACTGTTTCTTAAGTTCTTGTAGTTCCTTCGACGCCATTCTATAAGGTGTGCAATAGAGATAGGCCCCGTCCTAGGTAGGTGATCAATAGAGAACTCCATCTCTCTCTCGAGAGGTAAGCCTGGAATATATTATGGAAATACTTTAGGAAACTCATTAGCTATTGAAAATTCATTAAGCTTTGGTTCAACTTCTAGGTTTGATAAACACAAGAGAATGTAACCAAGTACTCCACTCTTCAACTCCCGATTGACTTGATTGGCATTTAACATCAATAACTGCATCTCCTCTTGCAGAGTAGGAGGTAGAAATTCAACGATTTTGGTGCAACAATTTAGCAAGTCCCGATTTCTAAACATCCAGTCTAACCCTAGAATGAAATCAATACCTCTTAAAGATAGACAAACAAGGTCTATAGAAAAAGTTTTCTCCTCGATGGTGACCTTACAGTCTTTATGTAACAACTCCATTTTTTTTACATACACACACACACACACACACACAGATATATATATTTAAAATCCCATAAAGTCATTACCTCTTTACTTCTAACTATTTAACTCATAATAACATTCAATTAAATTAACCAAACATAATTAAGGTTTATGAAATACCATTAACACTTATACAATTCTGGGTTCACATACACATTATTAATCAAAATGTCTGTACAAAAATCAAACACATATAAGTCTACATTTTATTCATCCATATTGACTAGTTCTGGAGATACGAGTGCATGTGGTTGCACCTTGACCAGGATCTTAGCCAACTCGACTCAAAGTAAGCTAAAAGCCGGGCATGGAAAATATCTGAATAACTTAGTTTTCTGAACATGATATGGAAATATAGTGAGAATTAAATCCCAATAGGTTCAACAACAAATCATAATCATCATCAATAATGCTTGTTATGTCATTTTCATCTGTATAAGCTACAACAATTATTTTAGGTCACATGAAAGAATTTTATCTATCCCCATGAAAATCGTATAGTAATGACATGTATGGCATGAATAACTATTTTCAGAATATCATATGATGGCTATCAACTTATTTTCATATAAAGCTACTCCGGTCAGCGTGAGTACTTTCTACTCTCCGGTACGTACTTTTCTCGCTCTATCTGGCATGGCACACTTTCTTTTTTCATTAATATAATCATAATCGTTGGTAGGGCATCCCCTATTGGTGCACCACACGGACCACCATGTGATCATACTCATTTATTTTTTTTATTTTTTTTCTTTTCATATTAATAGTCAAAATAAGATTTCAATAACAAGTATGTTTGTTATACTCAAATGCCATAATTTTTCATCAAAATATAATCATTACCAAAAATCATTGGTAATCATGACATGAACATAATCATTTCAAATATCACTTTATAAAATATTTTCATATCAAAATTACACACTTAAGATGGTAAGGAGTTCATGCAATGGCAATGGCTATGGCATACACTAGTCATTTATTATTTTCATTTATAACATTATTCTTCTTTTTTAAGTATTAATTTTATATCAAAATATTATTTTTTTAAATATAGCATGACACCTTCATTTTAAATCATATTGAGGTGATCTTGGTGCCAATTGAAAGATAAGACAATCCTCTAAAGCATTATGTTTAACATTTTAGTGAAATCTTAAGTAATCATGGTGTTACTACTCCCTCAAATTCAATGTTATTTCTTCTCGAGTAGGTTCAGACCTTTACTTACTAATCTGACCATAACTCCCCCATAAAAACTCTAATTTAGGTGATTCTAAAGCCTATAAAAAGATAAGACAATTATATAAAACTTTCATGTTTATCATTTATACAGATTCGATACTAATTAATTCCTAAAAATCAAAAATAAAAATGCTTACATTTACCAACCTGGATTCTAGACTGATCCTGATCTTTACTCATTAATTAGCCATATCTCCCTCATATGGACTCCATATTAAGTGATTTTAGAGCCTACAGATCCGTGATACATATATCAATATTTATTTCTTTAACAATTTCCTTTAATTCCCTACATATGTTGCCAAAAGATTCAAACACAAAAGCATACTTAACAGATTCTTCCAAGGTTAGCTAGTTTCTGACCTCTGCTTACTAATCTGACCATATGTCCCTCATATTGATTCCAATTTGAATGATTCCAGTGGCTAAAAATTCATGAGACATATATCTATATTTATCTTGTTAAGCATTTCATTAATTCCCTACATATTTACCCCAGACAATCAAACACAGAAACATACCTAACAAATTCTTCCCTGGTTAACCATTTTCTGACCACTGCTTACAAATCAGACCATATCTCCCTCATCTGGACTCCAAATTAAGTGATTACAGTGGATAAAATTCCGTGAGACATAGATGTACAGTTTTCATGTTAACCATTTCTTTTAATTCCTAAATAATTCTTCCCAGAATTTCAAAAATAAAAGCTTCCTTGGTTACTCCGAAATCTAGTTTCCTAACTTAACCTTTCCTAAGGTTTTAATTCATCATTATATTATGTCCTCCTCTATTTTCTTCTTAATTTACATCTAATCATATTCCATCAATTTTTCACCACACTCAAATATACAAAATAGCAGCATAAAAATCTTAAAATTTTGCCACCCATAGCCATACCTATGCAGAATTTTTCACACCAACCAAAATGTTCATAACATCCATCATATGCTAGATAACATGTAACATGATATAGCAGCATCCATGACCAATCATTAAAGTAGCAAATATTGTAAATTTCATCAAAGTTATAAGATCAAAATCTCATATAAATGTTACAAATTTCAAAGATTTTCTTCAAAAAGAGATGTTATTAAACCTACCTAAAGATCTCCCTAGTTCACTTAGTGAATTCTTTTTCTTGTTTCCTCTTTAAAGAAGTAGCAAGATTCCTCCATTCCCTTATCTTTTCTAACAACTTAAATAAGAGAAGGTGGGTGTGTTTTGAACCCCAAGGATGAAGATAAAAGATGGATTCAATTAGAGATTGAACTAACTTACCTTGAGTACTTAGTCCTCTAGACTTCTCCTTCTTCTTCCTTCATTTCTTCTCCTCTCTTTCTCTCCTTTCCTCACTCTACCTTACTTCTATTTTTCCTCTTCCTCACTTGGACGAAATTATAATGTTATAAGGGTGGGTTTTGGTTAAATAAACTATCAACTGGTTTACCTTTCATGATCATTGATGTGTTTCATTAAGCCAAGAAACAAAGTGATTGGCAGAAGCAAGGATCGTCTTGAAAATTCAAGGTTGTTTGATCGCCACGAGTTGCTTCGATAAGATTAGATTCAGTTCTTTGCCCAAGAGCCAAGGGAAGCTCTTACTTTAGGAGAAAACTCAATCTTTATTAATCATCATAAACTCTTAATTATATGAACATAAACAACCTTTATATAGTCTAACAATCCTAAACCTAGTAGAAAACCCTAAAACTCCTAATTGGACTTTGAAAAGAATATGGCTCAAACAACACTAGTTATTTGGCCCAACTAAACTAACAAAAATAAACCCATAATTAAACTAATATTTGGCCATAAAGAATAGGCCCAAAATAATAATAATATGTAAAAGAAACCATATAACATAAAGGCCATAGTACATCTTTAGACATGCAGATTTGGGCTAGTTATCTTCAAGATCTAACAAGCTTTATTTAATGTCATCCTCAAGGTTGCAAATTGTGACCCACTTAATGTCTTGACTTGGCCCAATAACTTCTTCTTTAGCTTACACATCTAAGATCAAGCCTAATAAAGCTTTTTTGGCCTGCTTTACTTTACTTCTAGTCATTGAACTGCTTATCCCTTGCAAAGTATCTTGGGAACGGTTTGGAATAGGTTTGACAGCACCTTGATCTCCATCATTCCCTCATTCCTCAAAAGGATTCATCCTCGAATCAAAGGTATCACCTACATAAATAAAGACAAGTTAGCAACATTGAATGTAGCACTACTATTGCCATACTCACTAGGTAAATCAATCTTATAGGCATTGTCATTGATTCGCTCTAACATTTGAAATTGGACTTTGAAAAGTATATAGCCCAAACAAAACTAGGTATTTTGCCCAACTAAACTAACAAAAATAAACCTATAATTAAACTAGTATTTGGTCATAAAGAATGGGCCCAAAAATACTAATAATATCCCTAAAGAAAGCATATAACATAAAGCCCATAATACATCTTTAGTCCATTCAGATTTGGCCTAGTTGTTTTCAAGATCCAACAAGCTCTATTTTGCCTCCAAACTACCCTCTTTAATGTCATTCTCAAGGCTGCAAAGTGTGACCTACTTGATGTCTTGACTTGTCCCAATAAATTCCTCTTTATCCTACACATCCAAGATTAAGGCCAATAAAGCTTCTTTGGCCTGCTTTGCTTTTGCTTCTAGTCATTGAACCGCCTATCCCTTGCAAAGGATTTTGGCAAGGGTTTGGAATAGGTTTGACAGCACTTTGAACTCCATCATTCCCTCCCTCCTCGAAAGGATTCGTCCTCGAATCAAAGGTATCACCTACATCAAATAAAGACAAGTCAGCAACATTGAATGTAGCACTAATATTGCCATACTCACTAGGTAAATCAATCTTGTAGGCATTTTCATTGATTCACTCCAAGACTTGAAAAAGCTCCATTTCCCTAGGATGCAACTTAGACTTCCTTTGAGCCGAGAACGGCTCTTTGCACATATGTACCCAAACCCAATCACCAGGTTCAAATACAATTTTAGTTCGGCTCTTGTTGATTTGCGTTGCATATTGCTTATTCTTCCTCTCAATGTTAGCTCGAACCTTAGCATGCAAATCCTTAGCATAAGCGGCCTTGTTCTTACCATCCAAGTTAACAAACTCATTAGTAGACAAAGGTAGAATATCCAAAGCTGTTAGAGGATTAAAGCCATAGACAATCTCAAAAGGACTATAAGCAGTAGTAGAATGAACAGATCTATTGTAAGCAAACTCAACATGCGGCAAAACTCTTTCCCAATGTTTCAAGTTTTTAGACATAATAGCACGTAAAAGTATAGTAAGTGTCCTATTAACTACCTCAGTTTGTCCATCTGTTTAAGGGTGTGCCACAGTAGAAAATAGAAGTTTAGTCCTTAATATACCCCATAAAGTACACCAAAAATGACTTAAGAACTTAACATCTCTATCACTTACTATTGTTCAAGGCAACCCATGCAAACGTACTACTTCTTTAAAGAACAAATTATCTATATGTGCTGCATCATTGGTTTTAGCACATGCAATGAAATGAGCCATTTTGCTAAACCTATTAACAACCACAAAAACATTATCTTTACCACTTTGAGACCTCGGTAACCCTATCACAAAATCTATAGAAATATCATGCCAAGGCTATGTAGGTACAGGTAATGGAGTGTAAAGACCATGTGGCATAACCTTAGACTTAGCTTGTTTACATGCCACACACTTAGCACAAAATGAAATAACATCATGTTTCATGCAAGGCCAATAAAAATGTTCATGCAGAATTTCTAAGGTTTTAGTCACTCCAAAATGTCACATTAAACCTCCACCATGACTCTCCTTAATTAACAAGTCACGCATAGAACACATAGGCACACAAAGTTTATTCTTTTTAAACAAGTAACCTTTATGTCTATAGAACCCATCAATGGCATGCTTATCACAAGAATTCCAAGCACATATGAAATCATCATCATTAGCATACAAATCCTTAATGTATTCAAAGCCAAGAAGCTGAGCATGCAATGATGTCAATGATACATATCTTCTAAACAGTGCATTAGCTATCACATTTTCCTTTCCAGTTTTATACTTAATCACATAAGGAAATGTCTCAATGAATTTTAACCACTTAGCATGCCTATTATGCAACTTACCCTGGGACTTCAAGAATTTCAAACTCTCATGATCTAAA
The DNA here is from genome assembly GCA_037074535.1 of Gleditsia sinensis. NCBI lineage: Eukaryota > Viridiplantae > Streptophyta > Magnoliopsida > Fabales > Fabaceae > Gleditsia > Gleditsia sinensis. The sequence continues at coordinate 22,068,868 of CM073476.1, forward strand.
TGGATAATGAATTCTCTCGACCATAGATAACGCTGCCAAATTTGCAAAGTCCTCATCAATGCATATAACTCCTTATCATAAGTAGGATATTTCAATGCTGTGAATTCTTGTATCAAAGACACAACCATACTAGGTAAAGAAATGTTATGAGTGTTAGTAAAATAGATATCTTTGTTCATAAACACAAGGAGGTTCGATTTGCACACCAAAGCACTCTTCACTTTACTTTTTAGTGCAAGAGCACTTACTATTTTATTTTTCTCTTTCTCTGGCTCACAACACTCTTTGTTTTTCTGCTCACATGTCTCAACATCTCTCACTTTTCTCTCACTCTCAATTTTGGCCTTACTCTTATTCTTTTTCTACTCACATGTCTTAACCTCTCTCTCTTTTCTCTCACTCTCAATTTTGGCCATACTTTCTTTTTTCTCTTTTTCTTTTGTTTCCCTTAACTTACACTCTTTTGTAATCCTCACTTGATTAGTAAAAGTCTTAGCTGGTTTTAAGGGTGTTAGAATAAAGGTTTGTTTATGCATGGTCAATGTATATCGATTATTGTGACCATCATAATTAACCTTTCTATCAAATTGTCATGGACGTCCCAACAACAAGTGTCCAGCATGCATTGGTACTACATCACAAAGCACCTCATCTTTGTAGTTACCAATAGAGAAAGATACCCAAAACTGATTTGTCACCCATATATCTCCCGTATCATTCAACCATCTTAGCCTCTATGGCCTAGGATGTTTCAAAGTGGGTAAACCCAATTTATTGACCATCAAGGTACTAGCTACATTAGTGCAACTCCCATGATCAATAATCAAACTACATACCTTGTTATTCACGTGGCACTTGGTCTGGAAGATGTGCTCACACTGTTCATCATCAATATCATCATTAGGCTGCATATTAAGATCACGTCTAATAACTAATACTTCTCCATGCACTGGTTCACCAATCTCCATATCACTGCAATCCTCTAATGGTGGCATCTCATCTTCACTAAAATGCTCACTCTCCATACCTCCATCATCAAGAAGAATAATGGGTTTCTTGTTAGGACAATGTGATGCAATATTCCCCAACTTGTGATATCCAAAATATTTTGTATCTCGTGCTATAAAGGAAGTAGAAGTATCATCATTGGCCTTGGGATTAGGGGCTATAACTGAATTTCTCCACTTGCCCTCTTCTTTCAGCCTAGTAGTAGCCTTATAGTTGTCTTGCCAATTCGGCTTCCATAGAGTTCTAGGAATGGAACCAAATTTAGAAGTTGTTTTAACCTTTAACTACTTTTCAACTTTAATTGCTTTATGTAGTAAATCCTCCATCTCTATATAATGGTGCATATTCACTACATCTGCAATTTCTTTCCTCAAACCTCCTATAAACCTTGCCATTGTATCCTCCCTATCCTCCTCAATATTAGCTTTCATCATGGCCATCTCCATCTCATTATAGTAATCCTCTACACTCATAGATCCTTGATGCAGATTTTGTAATTTTTTAAACAAGTCTCTATAGTAATGACTATGAACAAACCGTTTTCTCATCACAACCTTCATCTCTTCCCAAGAACAAATAGGTCTCTCACCACTTCTCCGCCTGTTACTTGCTAACTGATCCCACCAAATACTAGCATAGTCAGTAAACTCCACAGCAACTAGCTTCACCTTTTTCTCCTCAGAATAAGCATGACACTCAAACACATGTTCCACCTTCCTCTCCTACTCTAAATAAAGTTCAAGGTCACTCTTATCTTAGAATGTAGGAATAGTTATTTTGATGCTTCCTAAGCCATTGTCTTGGCTAGGAGCTGTCCTCCTTTCCTTTCTTGACCCTAATCCTTCACCATTTGAATCTTCCCCTTCTTCCTTATCAAACCTAAGTTGTTTGGTATGCTTAGGGTTGGATGGTGACTCAAGGTTATCTAGCCTCATATTCAGTAACTTAAATTGGTCCTGAATCGCCTTCATGAAGAGTTTAAGGTTAATTTCAGGTTTATCTCTTTTGCTATTCATGTATGTCTCACAAACCTCACGTGTTTGGACTCAATTTTACTTGTTTCTCTTAAAGCTCTCAAACAAGAACCTGATCAACAAGCTTATCAAAAGAAACAAGTGAATTAAGAATGATGAGAATAAATTTTCAAACCATGACAACCCTAGGAACTGAAATTGAAAAAATGAGGGATAGAAAAATCAAGTATGCTATTTTTTTGGCTTCCTTCTTTTTTTTGAACAAATTTTTTTATTAAACTTCTGCTCTCTTTTTTTATGATTTTTTTAACAAGAAACGAAATTGCACTAGAACTAGGACTTTTTTTTTACGAAATTTTAATTTTTGGAAGAAGAAACTAAATTGCACTAGGACTAGAACTCTTTTTTGTTGAAGGAAATTGAATAGAACTATAACTCTTTTTTTTGGAGCAATTAGAAGAACATTAACTAGAATCAGGACTCTAATTTGACCTAAAGAAAGGTAGAAGAAGAAGAAAGACTCTAGAAAACAAATAGAAAAGAAAAGATAAGACACCAACCAAATTTCAAGGAGTCAAAGCTATGATACCAAATGATGTGTTTCCTTAAGCCAAGAAACAGTGTGTTTGGCAAAAGCAAGGATCGTCTTGAAAATTCAATGGATGTTTGATCGCCGCGAGTTGCCTCGATAAGATTGGATTCAGTTCTTTGCCTAAGAACTAAGGGAAGATCTCACTTTAGGAGAAAACTCAATCTTTATTAATCATCATAAACTCTTTATTAAATGAACATAAAGAACCCTTATATAGTTTAACAATCCTAAACCTAGTAGAAAACCCTAAAACTCCTAATTGGACTTTGAAAAGAATATGGCTCAAACAACACTAGTCATTTGACCCAACTAAACTAACAAAAATGAACCCATAATTAAAATAATATTTGGCTATAAAAAATGAGCCCAAAATACTAATAATATATAAAAGAAAGCGTATAACATAAAGCCCATAATACATCTTTAAACATACAGATTTAGGCTAGTTGTCTTTATGATCCAACAAGCTCTATTTAATGCCATCCTCAAGGTTACAAAGTTTGACCCACTTGATATCTTGACTTGGCCCAATAACTTCCTCTTTAGCTTGCACATCCAAGATCAAGCCCAATAAAGATTCTTTGGCCCACTTTGCTTTGCTCTTAGTCATTAGATCGCTTATCCCTTGCAAAGGATCTTAGGAATGGTTTGGAATAGGTTTGACAGCACCTTGATCTCCATCAATCATGGGTCTACCTTATCAAAATTAGGATGCACTTGGTTATTTTTTGGGGAAAGCCAACTCATGTTCTTGTCTTCCTCTCCCTTAGTCAAGATATGCATATCAAAAGGAGATTTGTATTTTGAAAATCAAGATAAATGTTCTTAAGACAAGGGACAAGGTCCCTTTGATTTAGGGATGCATTTCTTTTTTCTTTTGTCTCACTCAAGTATGATAGGTTTGTTTTTCTACGTGACAAAATTTTAGGCCTTGAGTCTCCCTTGCTTGGCTGAAATTATTTATGTTGGATAAGGGTGTTTTGTTATAATGCCATGTATTATTACCTACTTGTTGAAATTATGAATGTAGAATATAGATGTTTTATCCTAATGCGATGTATTATTACCTACTTGTTGAAATTATGGTGTAATTATGAATGTAGGATATAGATGTTTTGTCCTAATGTCATGTATTATTACCTACTTGTTGAAATTATTAATGTAGGATATAGATATTTTGTCCTAATACCATATGACCTAATCTTGATTATTATTACATTACTATTTTCTCACATGATTCTTATTTTTTCCTCCTGAATTAGGGCTCATTCTTACCCATTTTCTTTGTTTTGGCTTAAATTCTACCTTTCATGGAGGGCTTGGTCACATTTTCATGGTTTATGGGCTATCAGTCCAATTTCTATATCATAATCCAAGTCTATGTTTTATTTCCTACTTAGGCTATCCTATTGGCTTGCTAGAAACTCATGTAAAGTGGAAAAACTCTATATAAAGTGTCCATAGGTGAAAGAGTAATTTATGGGTGGACATGTTAAACTTAGTAACTCTAGTTCTTGAATTAGGAAAAATTACTCGAATCCAATCTTCTTGAAATTTTAAGGCCTTTACTTACGTCTCAAAAACTTATCTTCCTTACCCAAGAATTTCTCCCCTCTTTAGTATGTTATTTCTAATTTTTTTTTCTATTAGGTTTTCTCTCTTTACCTATTCCCTTAATGTTAGAAACTTTTTCTATGCATACACATAAGGTGAAGAATTTCTAAGGATTATATTTCCTTAGATATCTAAAAATTTTCTAATAAATTTTATTTTCTTAATTAAATATTTATGTACCTTTATTAATAAAATAAACGAAATTAGGGATGTTACATTAAATATTTATGTACCTTTATTAATAAATGGAAAGAAATTAGGAATGTTACATTTCTCACCCCCTAAAAGAAATTTTGTCCTCAAAATTTTAGAAATTACCTAATAAAAACAATTGCGGATATTTATTCCTCATAACTTCTTCCAGCTCCCAAGTTGCTTCTTCTGGAGTCAATCCTTCCTATGAAACTTTAACCAGGGGAATGGTCTTATTCCTCAATTACTTCAACGTCGGTGCCCAATATGGATAACAATACTAGCTGGTATGTCATGTTCTCTTTTATTTGGATTGGTTCATCCCGTATTACATTTGATGAATCTAGAAGATACTTTCAGAGCTACGATACATGAAAAATATTATACAGATTGGATAAATTAGGTTGGAGGACAACTTGATATGTTGACGTCCCCATTTTCCTCAAAATTTGGTAAGGTACCAAAAATCGCGAACTTAGCTTTCTGGTTTTGAGAAACCTACCAACTCCAATAGTCAAGAAAATTTTCAAAAATACATGGTCTCCTTCTTCAAACTCCAAATGTCTATGTCTCTTATCATAGTAACTATTTTGTTGACTCTGATCTGTAAGTATTTTTTTCTCATATTATCCTGATTTGTTCAATGGTTTGTTGAACTAGATTAGGACCCAGCAAGTTCTTTTCTCCTACCTCAAACCAACATAGTAGAGATTGTCACTTCCTACCGTATAAAGCTTCGTAGAGGGACATCTTAATGTTAGAGTGATAGCTATTATTATAAACAAACTCCAATAAAGGTAGGTACTTATCCCATCCTTTACCTTGCTCTATCTCACATGCCCTCAACATATCTTCTAGAGTTTGAATGGTCCATTCTGTCTGCCCGTCAGTCTGAGGATGGTAAGCAGTATTGAACCGCAACTAGGTTCCAAAAGCTTCTTGTAATTCCTTCCAAAACCTCGACGTGAAACTCGAATCTCTATCAAAAACGATATTTCAAGAAATTTCATATAGTCTAACTATTTTTTGGACGTACAATTGAGCCAATTTGTCAAGTGAATAGTTAATTTTTATGGGTAGAAAGTGAGTAGATTTTGTTAATCTGTCAACTATTACCCAAATAGTCATGTGCAATTGAAGTCTTAGGTAAGCCCACCACAAAATTCATCAAAATACTATCCCATTTCCATTTAGGGATCTCAAGAGGCTATAGAAATATTGCTGGCTTTTGATGCTCTACTTTCACCTTCTGACAAATTAAACATTTTGCCACTAGCTCAGCAATGTCATTTTTCATCCTTGGCCACCAGTACATCTTCTTTAAGTCTTGATACATTTTAGTGGATTCAGGATGGACTGTGTACTTACTCTTATTTGCTTCATGCAGGATCTTAGTCCTCAACTCTTGTTCTTGAGGGACACAAATTCTTCCCTGATATATGATTGCTCTATCTTCTAAGAAAGAAAAACTATCTTGATATTTGTGATCCTGTAAGTATTGATCATGAGCTTGAGCCTATTTAATCTAGGCTTTAAGGTCACACTCTATACTTAAACCATTAATGATTATCTTCTTTAGAGTAAGAGTAGTGGCTAGCTTTAAATTTCAAAAGTCTTCTAGCATCTGCATCCCATACACCAACATTTGACCCATGTATAGAGATTTTTGACTCAAGGCATCAGCTACAACATTTACCTTTCCTTGATGATACTTTATCTCAAACTTATAGTCATTGAGAAATTCTACCCATCTTCGTTACCTCATATTTAACTTGTTCTGATAAAAAAGGTACTTAAGACTCTTATGATCACATTATACTTCAAATGTTACACCGTAAAAATAGTGTCGCCAAATCTTTAAGGCAAACACCACCCTTGTCAGTTCAAGATCATGGGTTGGATAATTTCCTCCATGGGGTCTTAGTTGCCTAGAGGCGTAAGCAACTACTCTCTTTTCTTGTATTAGCACACACCTTATCCCTTTCTTTGAAGTGTCATTATACACTTCAAAATGTCCTGTAGGGTCTGGAATAATTAAAACATGAGGAATGGTCAATCTTGTGTTAAGCTCCTAAAAACTAGCTTCACATTGATCAGTCCATTTGAAAGGACTTCTCTTCCTAGCCAATTTAGTCAATGGCAAGGCTATACAAGAGAAGTTTTGTATAAACCTCCTGTAGTATCCTACCAAACCCAAAAAACTTCTGACTTCTATAACTGTCTTTGGTCTTTCCCATTGAATCATTACTTCCATCTTGCTAGGGACTACAGCTACCACTTTATTATAAATGACATGTTCGAGAAATTTTACCTCTAATAGCCAAAATCCACACTTATCTAATTTGGCATACAACTTTTTCTCTTTTAGTACTTGCAGCACAATTCGAAGATGTTATTCATGCTCTTTCTTACTCTTAGAATATATCAAGATATCATCAATGAATATTGCAACAAATTGCTCTAGGTATGGTCAAAAAATGTGATTCATGTAGTCCATGAAAATTGCAGGTGCATTTGTCAACCCGAAGGGCATTACGAGAAACTTATAGTGCCTATACCTAGTTCTGAAGGCTGTTTTTGTTACATCCTCTTACTTGATCCTAATATGATGGTATCTCGATCTCAAGTCAATTTTAGAAATGATGGAGGCTTCCTTCAGTTGATCTAATAACTCATCTATCCTAAGGAGAGGATACTTATTTTTTACAGTCACCTTATTTAGCTGTCTGTAATCTAAGCATAGTCTCAAGCTCCTGTCTTTCTTCTTAAAAAATATTATAGGAGCTCCCCAAGATGATACACTCGGTCTAATGAATTGCTTGTCTAACAATTCCTCCAACTATTTCTTAAGTTCCTATAGTTCCTTCGAGGCCATTCTATAAGATGCAATCGAGATAGACCTTATCCCGGGTAGGAGATCAATAGAGAACTCTATCTTTCTCTCGGGAGGTAAGCCTAGAATATCTGATTAAAATACTTCAGGAAACTCATTAGCTATTGGAATTTCATTAAGCTTCTGTTCAACTTCTAGGTTTGATAAACACAAGAGAATGTAACTAAGTACTCCCCTCTTTAACTCTCGATGAACTTGATTGGTATTTAGCATCAATAACTACATCTCCACTTGTGGAGTAGGAGGTAGATATTCAACGATCTTGGTGCAACAATTTAGCAAGACCCAATTTCTAGACATCTAGTTTAACCCTAGAATGACATCAATACCTCTTAAAGGTAGAAAAATGAGGTCTACAAAAAAAATTTCTCCTAGATGGTGGCCTAACAGTCTTTATAAACAGAGGAAGTTAAGACCCTTTCCTCTGTGGGAGTTACTACAGATAGCTCATAAGGGGTTTTAGAAATATGATACTAAAGCTCCCTAATATATTCTTACGATATAAATGAATGACCTGCACCAAAGTTAAACAACACCATAATAACAAATCTGTAGATATAGCATGTATCTTGAATCATTTCGAAGGATTGAGTTTCCTCTTGGTCGCTCAGGGTGAAAACTATTCCTTTCACCTCTGGCCTCTATTTTGTTTGCTTCCCCACATTCTATGGGTAGTTCTTTGCAAAATATCCCCAATTGAAGCAAACATCTGATCCCATATAGCATGGCTGGTTACCATGCATAAGTTCGTACTTAGTACACTTGACTGTGGAAAAGTTCTGTTGGAAGGGTCGGGGACTTGCAGTCATTAGGCTTTTACCAATACCCTGTCTTTTTTCTTTGACATTTCTGCCAGAGTTTTGTGGCTCGTTCTTCCTTTTTCAGAAGTTCTATCTTTGTTTCTCATCCTCCACTGCCCTCAAGCTCTTTTCTAGTAGTCTGTATTTATTAATCAGAGGTACAAATTCCCTTATCTACATAGCTACAACTACATTCCTTATCTCCAGATTCAAACTCGCTTCAAACTTAACAACCTTCCATGCTTCATTGGGGTTAAATTGCAAGTAAGAGGAGAACTTAGACAAATCCTCGAACCTCACAATGTATTGGTCTATGGTCATACTACCCTGCCTGAGTTGGAGAAATGTAATCTCCTTTCCCGCCCGCACAATACTTGGGAAGTACTTTTCCAAAAAGATATTTTTGAATAATTTCCAGGTGACCTGCCTTCCCTGGTGAGCTAAAAGTTCTCTAGTTCCATGCCACTATTATTCTGCTTCATCTTTTAGCATATATGCAGCGAAGATAACTTACTGCTCCTCAGTACAACTTATCACTTCAAAGATTTTCTCTAGTTCCCTTATCCACCTTTTAGCTACAATCAGGTCAAAGCCGCCTTGGAAAAAAAGTGGTCTAGTCCTTAGGAACTCGGATATGCCGTTATCATTCCCTGCCATTCGAATGTTAGCACCATTCTCACCATTCGGATTATTAAAATTATGGAGGTATTGTAGAATTTGGTTGGTGGTCATGACTTAGTCTCGAATTGTCGTGGCAAGGTTGTGTAGGGTTTCTTCCGCATTGTTTGCCATATTCCTCCTAGGTGGTGCCATTTCTTATTGTGGAAAAAACAAAACTATGTTACTATTAAGGTGATCAAGCCCAATAGTTAGTTTTAAGAATATTTAACAGTAGTCATAATACCACCTTGGCATATAGATAGGAAACACTAGTAATTTCTTACCTATATGAAATTACTGATCCCCTACACAACACAACCACAACATACTCAAGACACTATAAGATCGATTCAGATAACCATCCACCCACTGGTCATCTAGGATCGACCTTCTCTGATACTAATTATGTAACAACACTATTTTTTTTACATATATACATACATACATACATATATATATCTAAAATTCCATGAAGTCATTACTTATTTACTTCTAACTATTTAACTCATAATAACATTCAATTAAATTAACCAAATATAATTAAGGTTTATGAAATACCATTAACACTTACACAATTCTGGGTTCACATACACATTATTAAATAAAACATATGTACAAAAATCAAACACATATAAGTCTATATTTCATTCATCCATATTGACCAGTTTTGGAGATACGGATGTGGGTGATTGCACCGTCACTGGGATCTTAGCCAACTCGACCCAACGTATGCTAAAAGCCGGCCATAGAGAATATCTGCATAACTTAGTTTCCTAAACATAATATGTAAATATAGTGAGAATTAAATCCCAATAGGTTCAACAATAATTCATAATCATCATCAATAATGCTTGTCACGTTATGTTCATTTGCATAAACTGCAACAATTATTTTAGGTTACATGAATGCACTTTACCTATGCACATGAAAATCGTACGGTAATGATATGTATGGCATAAATAACTATTTTTAGAATATCATATGATGGCTATCAATTTATTTTTATATCAAGCTACCCCGGTCAGGGTGAGTACTTTCTATTCTCTGGTACGGGCTTTCTCGCTCCGTTCGACATGGTACGCTTTCTTTTCTCATTAACATAATCATAACCATTGGTAGGGGGTTCCTTACTGGTGCACCACAAGGACAACCATGTGGCCGTGCTCATTTCTTTTCTTTTCTTTTCACATTAATATCCAAAAATATGATTTCAATAACAAGTATGTTCATTATACTCACATGCCATATTTTTTTATCAAAATATAATCATTACCAAAAATCATTGGTAATCATGCCATGAACATAATCGTTTCAAATATCACTTTATAAATTATTTCTATGCCAAAAGTACACACTTAAGATGGTAAGTAGTTCATACAATGGCAATGGCTATGGCATACACTAGTCATTTATTACTTTCATATATAAGATTCTTCTTTTTTTAAAATATTATTTTCCTCTCTCACTAAATAGAGCATAACACCCTCATTTTAAATCAGATTAAGGTGATCTTGGTGTCATTTGAAAGATAAGACAATCTTCTAAAATCATTATGTTGAACTTTTTAGTGAAATCTTAAGTAATCGTGGTGTTACTACTTACTAATCTGAGAACATCTCCCTCATACGAACTCCAATTAAGGCGATTCCAAAGCTTATAAAATTCTAAGACAATTATATCCAACTTTTATGCTTATCACTTCTTCAGATTCCTTACTAATTATTTCCACAAAATCCAAAATAAAAATGCTTATATTTACCACCCAAGATTTTAGATTGATTCTGACCTTTACTCATTAATAAGCCATATCTCCCTTATATGGACTCAAAATTAAGTGATTTTAAATCCTCTAGATCCGTGATACATATATATATATATTTATCATGTTAATAATTTTCTTTAATTTTCTACAGATTTTGTCTAGAAATTCAAACACAAAAGCATACCTAACAATTTTTTCCTAGTTAACCATTTTCTGACTACTGCTTACAAATTGAACAATATCTCCCTCATGAGGACTCCAAATTATGTGATTCTAGTGGATAAAAATCTGTGAGCCATAGATCTATATTTTTCATTTAAACCATTTCTTTAAATTCCTAACTGATTCTTCCCAGAATTTTAAAAATAGAAGCTTCCCTAGTTACTCCAAAATACAATTTTCTAACCAAACATTTCCTAAGGTTTTAGTTCATCATTATATTACGTCCTCTTCCATTTTCTTCCTATTTTACATATAATCATATTCCATCAATTTTTCACCACATTCAAATATACAAACTAGCAGCATAAAAATCCTAAAATTTTGCCACCCATAGCCATACCTATGCAGAACTTTCCACACTAACCGAAATATTCATAACATCCATCATTTGCAAGATAACATGTAACATGATATAGCAACATCCATGACCAATCATCAAAGTAACAAATATTGTAAATTTCATCAAATTTTTATGATTAAAATACCATATAAATGTTACAAGTTTCAACGTGTTTCTTAAAAAAGAGATATTGTTAAACCTACCTAAAGATCTCCCTAACTCACTTAATGTATTCTTTTTCTTGTTTTGTCTTGAAAGAAGTAGCAAGATTCCTCCCTTCCCTTATCTTTTCTAGTAGCTTAAATAAGAGAAGTTGGGTGAGTTTTGAACCCTAAGGATGAAGAGAAAATATGGATTTAAGTGGAGATTAAGCTAACTTACCTTGAGTATTTAGTCCTCTAGACTTCTCCTTCTTCTTCCTTCCTTTCTTCTCCTCTCTTTCTCTCCTTTATTCACTCTACCTTGCTTCTATTTTTTCTCTCCCTTACTTAGACAAAATTATAATGTTATAAGGGTGGGTTTTGCTTAAATAAACTATTAAGTGGTTCACCTTTCATGATCATATGTCTACCTTATCACAATTAGGATACACTTAGTTGTTTTTTAGAGAAAGACAACTTATGTTCTTGTCTTCCTCTCCCTTAGTCAAGATATGCATTCCAAAAGGAGATTTGTATTTTTAAAATCATGATAAAATGTTCTTAAGACAAGGGATAAGGTCCCTTTGATTTAGGGATGCATTTCCTTTTTCTTTTGTCTTACTCAAGTATGATAGGTTTGCTTTTCTAGGTGGCAAATTTTCAGCCCTTGAGTCTCCCTTACTTAGCTGAAATTATTTATGTAGGATAAGGATGTTTTATCATAATGCCATGTATTATTACCTACATGTTGAAATTATGATGTAGGATATAGATGTTTTGTCCTAATGCCATGTGACATAATCTTGATTATTATTACTGTAACAACTTTTTTAAAAAAAATACTATGAAGTTATTACCTCGTTACAACTTAACTCAAAATAACATTTATTTAATTTATACAATACAGAGTTTACATACATGTCATTAATCAAAACGTACATACAACATATCTAACACATAAAAATCTACATCTTATTTATTCTGGTTGACCAATTCCGGAGATACAGGTGCGAGTGGTTGCACCTTCACCGGGATCTAAGCCAACTCGACCATAAACATTTTATTTGCTTCTAGGATCTGCTCAACATAAAGTACTCGATCCAACGTGCACTAAAAGCCAGAGCCATAGAAAAATCTGCATAACTAATTTTCTGAACATGATATAGAAATATAGTGAGAATTAAATCCCAGTAAGTTCAACAATAAATCATCATCAATATAGCTCATCACGTCATGTTCAGCTGTATAAACTACAGCAAATAACTTTGGTCACATGAATGCACTATATCTATGCACATGAGAATCGTACAATAATAACATGTATGACAGGGTTAACTATTTTCAGAATATCATATGATGACTATCAATTTATTCTCATATCAAGCTACCCTGGTCAGGGTGAGTATTTTCTACTCTCCAGTATGGGCTTTTCTCGCTCCGTCTGACATGGCCCACTTTCTCTTTCTTTTCTTATTAACATGATCATAACCGTTGGTAGGGCATCCCCTACTGGTGCACCACACGGATTGCCATGTGACCGTGCTCATTTCTTCTCTTTTCACAATAATAGCCAAAAATATGCTTTCAATAACAAGTATCTTCATCAAAATATAACTATTACAAAAAATCATTGGTAATCATGCCATGAACATAACCATTTCAAATATCGCTTTATAAAATATTTCCATGTCAAAATTTCACACTTAAGATGGTAAGAAGTTCATACACTGACAATGGCTATGGCTATACTAGTCATTTATTGTTTTCATTTATAAGATTCATCTTCTTCTTTTTTAATATTAATTTTATTTTTTTATTTTCTTGATGCAGGTTTTCATCCTATCTAACATTCTCTTACGAATCAGGGCATAACTCCCTCAATTTAACTTCGATGTAAGTGATCTTGGTGTCAATTTCAAGATAAAACAATTTTCTAAAACTATTATGTTGAACATTATAGTGCAATATTAAGAAATCAAGGTGATATTACTCCCTCAATGTACAGGTTATTTCTTCTCGGATAGGTTCTGACCTCTACCTACTAATCGGTCCATATCTTCCTCATAAGAATTCCAAATTAAGTGATTCCAGTGGCTAAACATCCATGGCACATATATCTATAATTAATATGTTAATAATTTATCTTAATTCCCTACATATAATTCTCAGAAATTAAAACACATAAGATATCCTAACATATTCTTCCCTGATGAACCATTTTTTGACCTTTGACTACTAATCGGCTCATATCTTCCTCATATGGACTCCAAATTGAATGATTCCAGTGGATAAAACTCCGTGACACATATATCTTTAATTATTATGTTAACAATTTATTTTAATTCTCTACAGATAATTCTTAGAAATTAAAACATAGAAGCTATCCTAACATATTCTTCCCTGATGAACCATTTTCTGACCTTTCACTAGTAATCGGCTCATATCTTCCTCATATGGACTTCAAATTGAGTGATTCCAGTGGCTAAAAATCCATGACACATATATCTTTAATTCTTATCTTAACCATTTATTTTAATTCCCTACAGATAATTCCCAAAAATTAAAACACAGAAGCTTAAAATTTTGCCACCCATAGCCATACCTATGCAGAACTTTCTATACCAGCCTAAGTATTCAAACATATATCACATGCAAGATCAATATGTAACATGATATAGCAACATTCATGACCAATCATCAAAGTTCTATGATCAAAATCTCATATAAATATTATAAGTTTTAAAACTTTTCTTCAAAAAGAAATATTGTTAAACTTACTTGGAGCACTTAGTCTTCTAGATTTCTCCTTCCTCTTTCTTCCTTTCTTCCTCTCCTTTCCTCACTCTACCTTGCTTCTATTTTTCCTCTCCCTCACTTGGACGAAAATTCTAATGTTGTAAGGGTGGGTTTTGCTTAAATAGACCCTCAAATAATTTACCTTTCATGATCATGGGTCTACCTTATCACAATTAGATTATACTTGGTTGAATTTTTAGAAAACAAACAACTTATGTTCTTGTCTTTCTCTTCCTTAGTCAAGATATGCATAGGAAAAGGAAATTTGTATTTTGAAAATTATGATAATATGTTCTTAAGATATGGGACAAGATCCCTTTGATTTAGGGATTCATTTCATTTTTCTTTTGTCTTAATCAAGTATGATAGATTTTCCTTTTTAAGTGGCAAATTTCTAGCCCTTGAATCTCCATTATTTGGTTGAAATTATTTGTGTGGGATAAAGATATTTTGTCATAATGCTATGTATTATTACCCACTTGCTAAAATTATGAGTGTAGGATATTGATGTTGTCCTAAATTCTTGTATTATCATATCACTTGCTAAATTTTTATCTTAATGTCAAATCACCTAATCTTGATTACACCATTATTCCATCACTTTATTTTTATTTTATTTTCATTTTTCCTCTTGGGTTTGGGCTCATTCTTGCCCATTTTCTTTACTTTGGTTAAAATTCTACCTTTCATAGTGGGCTTGGTCACATTTTCATGATTTTTGGGCTATCGGTCCAATTTCTATATCTTAGTCCAAGTCTATGTTTTATTTCTTCATTGGGTTATCCTCTTGGCTTGCTAAAAATTTATGTGAAGAAGAAAAACTCTATATGAAGTGTCCATAGGTGAAAGCCCAATTTATGGGTGGAGATACTAAACTTAGTAACTTTTACTCTTAAATTAGGAAAAAAATTACCCTAATTCAATCTTCTTGAAATTTTAAGACCTTTACTTCACAAAAATTTATCTTTCTTACCTAAGAATTTCACCTTTCTTTAGCATGTTTATTTCTAATATTTCCTCTTAGGTTTTCTTTCTTTACCTATTCCATTAATATTAGAACATTTCTATGCATATATGTAAGGTGAAGAATTTATAAGGAAAATATCTAAAAATTATGGGATGTTACAATTACATCACTATTTCCTCACATTATTCTTATTTTTCCCTCTTGAATTTGGGCTCATTCTTACCCATTTTCTTTGCTTTGGCCACAATTCTACCTTTCATGGAGGGCTTGATCACATTTTCATGGTTTGTGGGCTATTGGTTCAATTTTTATATCCTAGTCCAAGTCTATATTTTATTTTGGGCTATCCTATTGGCTTGCTAGAAACTCATGTGAAGTGGAAAATCTCTATATGAAGTGTCTATAAGTGAAAGTTCAATTTATGGGTAGAGATGTTAAACTTAGTAACTCTAACTCTTGAATTAGAAAAAATTACCCTAATTCAATCTTCTTGAAATTTTAAGGCCTTTACTTACTTCCCAAAAATTTATCTTCTTTACCCAAGAATTTTGCCCCTCTTTAGTATGTTATTTCTAATTTTTCCTATTAGGTTTTCTCTCTTTACCTATTACTTTGATGTTAGAAACATTTTCTATGCATACACATAAGGTGAAGAATTTCTAAGGATTATATTTCCTTAGATATCTAAAAATTGTCTAATAAATTTTATTTTCTTAATTAAATATTTATGTACCTTTATTAATAAAAGAAATGAAATTAGGGATGTTAGATTAATTATTTATGTACCTTTATTAATAAATGATACGAAATTAGGGGTGTTACACTTTACATACAGAGCAAGTTAAGATCCTTTCCCCTTATTATAAATAGCTCATAGGGAGTTTCAAAAATAGGATACTAAAGCTCTCTAATACATTCTTTCGATATAAATGAATGACTAGCACCAGAGTTAAACAACTCCATAAGAGCAAATCCATAGATGTAGCACGTACCTTGAATCATTTCAGAGGATTGAGTTGCCTCTTGGCCCCATATGGATGTACTCTTAAACTATAATTTTCTACATGATAAATTTTAAAATATGAGTACATCCATATGTTGACCTAAGAGATCATAGAAAGTATTATCTGATAACTGAGTTGTCAAACTAACTACACGATATTCTTACATTTTTCATATAAGAATATAGAGTTTGGTCATTTCCCTTCAGATAGGTGATTAGCTAAGCGACATATTCTCTGGTGAGCCTATTTTATTTCTAAGGTTCGTAGGTTTTGATTTATAACGTACTTGTACTCTAGAGTATGCTCTGAGCGCCATAAGCAAGATCTTTGCTTCTATTGTTACTTTGATATTTTTAAACTTGGTTTGTATATTGTGTTTACATGAGAGAACCTATCTATATCTATTTCTATAATGAATGCTTGTATTATAGTAAAGATCTGTCTGTAAAGTATGTGTTTCACGTGCCCTTAACAAAGTTTTAGCAAGATTTATTATAGAAACTAAACTTGTTACCTTACAAGATTTACAATCTGAAATAAATATGCTAAAAACAGAAGTAAGACAATTAAAAGATGAACAAAAAATATATTCAATTATCCTCTCAAATCTTCAAGAAGTTGCTCATAAAGAAAAACAAAATGAGCCAATTAAGGAAGAAAATGATAACTTTCTAGCAGCAATCTCATGATTGTCTGTTTAAAAGTTTTACATTCCAATAAAAAAGTTGAATATACAATTGAAGTTATAGCCTTGTTTGATACAGGAGATGATCTCAATTGTATACAAGAAGGTTTTATTTTGACTAAATATTTTGAGAAAACTAAAGAAGGTTTAAGATCTGTAAATGGTTCTAAACTTAAAATAAATTACAAGCTTACAGATGCAATAATTGAAAACCAAAATCTCAAAATTACAACAACATTCTTGTTAGTTAAAGATATGACTAGTAAGATCATCTTAGGATCACCTTCTATCCAACAATTGTTTCCATTTTTAGTGGATAGCAAAGGGATAATAACTAAAAAACTAGGACAAAAAATAATTTTTCAATTTACATGACAACCAACTTTAAAAGACTTAAACTTGGTTAAGAGTAGAAAAAATCAAATTAATTATCTCTCTGAAGAAATAAGCTTCAAAAAGATAGATAAACAATTAAAAACCCCAATTATCCAAAATAAAATCCAATCTTTGCAAGAAAAGATTCAATCTTAAATTTGTGCTGAATTCCCAAATGCTTTTTAGAATAGAAAAAAACATATGGTAGATTTTCCATATGAAAAATACTTTTTAGAAAGACAAATACCAACAAAAGCTAGACCTATACAAACGAACCAAAAACATTTGGAACATTGTCAAAAAGAGATCAATGATCTCCTAGCAAAAAAGATTATCAGACCTAGCAAATTTCCTTAGTCATGTGTTTCTTTTTATGCAATAAAAATGAAGCAATTGAACGAGAAACAGTGAGGTTAGTAATAAATTATAAATCTCTAAACAAATGGATTAGATATTCAATCCTAAATAAAAAAGATTTGTTGAATAGATTGTATTCAGAAAAACTCTTTTCAAAATTTGACATGAAATCTAGTTTTTATCAAATTCAAATAAAGCCTGAAGCAGGTACAAAACAACATTTACAGTCCCATTTAGACAATACGAATGGAATGTAATGCCATTTGTTCTGAAGAATACACCTTCAGAATTCCAGAAAATTATGAATGATATATATAATCTAAATATTAAGTTCATACTTGTTTATATCGATGATGTCTTAGTTTTCTCTAACAACATTGATCAATATTCCAAACATCTTAATATCTTTTTGGATATTACAAAGAAAAATGGTCTTGCAGTTTCTGCACCCAAAATGTCTCTTTTCCAAACTTCGATAAGGTTTCTTGGACATTATGTCTATGAAGGAACTATTACTCTAATAGAAAGAGCCATTCAATTTTCTAACAAATTTCCTAATCAAATAATTGATAAAAATCAGCTATAGAGATTCTTAGGATCTCTCAACTATGTTTTTGATTTTATCGCAAAATTTTCAAATATACTTAAACCACTACATTATCGATTTAAGACAAATCCTCCTCCATGAACTAATGCTCATATTGATATAGTTAGAAAAATTAAGTCGCATGTAAAAAATCTCCCATGTCTAAGTCTTTCTGATCCATTTGCTTTCAAGATTGTTGAAACAGATGCCTCTGATTTAGGATATAGTGGAATCCTCAAACAATCCAAAAATGGCAAAGAGCATATCATTGCATTTGCATCAAAACATTGGAATACCACTTTACAAAAGTATTCTACAATAAAAAAAAAGTTTAGCAATTGTTTTATGCATCAACAAATTTCAAAGTGATCTTCTCAATTAGAAATTTCTTATTGGAGTTAATTGCAAATCTACAAAAGATGTTTTGCAAAATGATGTCAAAAACATTGCATCAAAATAACTTTTTGCTCATTGGCAAGCCATTTTAAGTTCTTTTGATTTTGAAATTTAGCATATAAAAGGAGTTTTTAATTGCATTCCTAATTTTCTTACCAAAGAATTTTTTATAGGAAAATGCCAAAAAAGAAGGAGTAAACCCCCAGACTTGAGTCTATGAGTGAATTTACCAAACAAATTCCAAAAGTAAGGTGAAGCAAGTTGTATCCTCTTATTCTAAACCTTCCTCCCAAAAAACCCCAAATAGTGGATGATTACCCCTGTACAATTCCTATACAAACCCTTTTGGGAATGGTAAACAAAAAACCTTTGACTTTGACCCATAAGTCATAGGCAGATATTGCTGAAGAAGCAATTGAAGATCTTCTCAATCAACAAAAAATGCTTCAAGTAATTGAAGAATAAAAGAAGCAGGTAGCAAAGTGTGGAATCTCTTCTTCGAAACCAATCATAGGACTGACCAGAAGTTCCTTACGACCAAAACAAAACCCTAATCCAAATCAGTTATTTCAACTAAGTCAAAGGAAATAATTGGTACTAATCCTAAGCCGGTCAAATAAACCACCAAATATTTCAAAAATGCATTCCTCAAAACATAGTTCAAATGGAGCATAAATTTATGTGCGACAAACCAAACAAAGTATCTCTTCAAATCTTTCCTAGAGGATGGCACTTTATGCCTATCTCCTTAGCCAAAGATAAAAAATTTTATGAGTTAATTATAATTGACTCTGGGTCGGTGGAAATCAAACACTACTAGGATCCTAAAGAGTCGAATATTATTACTCATTCAACTTTTAAAATTTTGAAAGTTCTCACACTTTCAACAAGGGAACAAAATCCCAGCCAAATAAAAAAATTTTCATAAACTTATTTTCCAGAAGGATATACGTATTGGGATTACCAAAATGCCTGGTATTATACCCTCTATGTGTAAAATAAGACATTTCAACATTCTTGAGTGATCTTTTTCCTTGAAAAAGCCAAGTACAAATTCCCTCAATGGTTTTTTTGGTGGTGGAAAATTCATGGTCCAATTGTGGGCATCCTACTATTAAATGTTAGAAAAGCATAGTGTAACAACCTCTTTTTTTTTCCTTTATTATTATACAATATTGAGTTCACATACATGTCATTAATCAAAACAAACGTATAACATATCAAACACAGATATTTACATCTTGTTTATTTTGGTTGACCAATTCCGGAGATACAGGTGCGGGTGGTTGTACCTTCACCGGGATCTGAGCCAACTCGACCACAAACAACTTATTTGATTCTGAAATCTGCCCAACATAAAGTAACTCGATCCAATGTGCACTAAAAGCCAGAGCCTTAGCAACAAAAGCTGCATAATTAATTTTCTGAACATGATATGGAAATATAGTGAGAATTAAATCCCAGTAAGTTCAACAATAAATTATCATCAGTAAAGCTCATCACGTCATGTTCAGCTGTATAAACTACAGAAAATATCTTTGGTCACATGAATGCATTATATCTATGCACATAAGAATCATACTGTAATGATATGTATGAAAGGATTAACTATTTTCAAAATATCATATGATGGCCATCAACTTATTCTCATTTCAAGCTACCCCGGTCAAGGTGAGTATCCTCTACTCTCCGGTACGGGTTTTTCTCGCTCCGTCCGACATGGCCCACTTTCTCTTTCTTTTCTCATTATCATGATCATAACCGTTGGTAAGGCGTCCCCTACTGGTGCACCACACGGATTGCCATGTGACCGTGCTCATTTATTTTCTTTTCACAATGATAGCCAAAAATATGCTTTCAATAACAAGTATGTTCATCAAAATATAACTATTACCATAAATCATTGGTAATCATGCCATGAACATAACTATTTCAAATATCACTTTATAAAATATTTCCATGTCAAAATTTCACACTTAAGATGGTAAGAAGTTCATACAATGGTAATGGCTATGGCTATACTAGTCATTTATTAAGATTCATCTTCTTTTTTAAATACTAATTTTATTTCTTTATTATCTTGATGCAGGTTTTCATCCTATCTAACCTTCTCTTACTAATCAGAGCATAACTCCCTCAATTTAACTCTGATGTAGGTGATCTTGGTGTCCATTTCAAGATAACACAATTATCTAAAACTATTATGTTGAACATTGTAGCGAAAAATTAAGAAACGAAGGTGATATTACTCCCTCAAAGTATAGGATAGTTCCTCTCGGATAGGTTCTGACCTTTACTGACTAATTAGACCATATCTCCCAAATTGGAACTCCAAATTGCGTTATTCCAGTTGGTAAAAATCCATGAGCCATATATCTATAATTGTTATGTTGGCGCGCTATTTTAATTCCCTACAGAATATTCCCAGAAATTCAAAACCTAAAACATTAATAACATACTCTTCCCTAAATAAACATTTTCTGACCTCTGCTTACTAATCGGATCATATCTACCTCATATGAACTCCAAATTGCATAATTCCAGTGGGTATATTTCCATGAGACATAGATATATAACGTTCATGTTAACCATTTATTTTAATTCCATATAGATAATTCCCAGAAATTAAAATACAAAAGCTGTCCTAACATAATCTTCCCTGATGAACCATTTTCTGACCTTGGCTTACTAATCGGACCATATCTACCACATGTGGACTCCAAATTGAATGATTCTAGTGGCTAAAAATCCATGACACACATATCTTTAATTCTTATGTTAACCATTTATTTTAATTCCCTACCAATAATTCCCAGAAATTAAATTACCGAAGCTATCCTAACATATTCTTCCCTGATGATTCATTTTCTGACCTTTGACTACTAATCAGACCATAGCTACCTCATACGAACTCCAAATGGAATGATTCCAGTGGGTGAAAATCCGTGACACATATATCTTTAATTCTTATGTTAACCATTTATTTTAATTCCTTATAGATTGTTCCCAGAAATTAAAATACCGAAGCTTAAAATTCTGTCAACCATAGCCATACCCATGCAGAACTATCTACACCAACCTAAGTATTCAAACATACATCACATGCAAGATCAATATGCAACATGATATAGCAACATCCATGACCAATCATCAAAGTTCTAAGATCAAAATCTCATATAAATATTATGAGTTTCAAAGGTTTTCTTCAAAAAGAAATATTGTTAAACTTACCTGGAGCACTTAGTCCCCTAGACTTCTCCTTCCTCTTTCTTCCTTTCTTCCTCTCCTTTCCTCACACTACCTTGCTTCTATTTTTGCTCTCCCTCACTTGGACGAAATTCTAATGTTGTAAGGGTAGATTTTCTTATATAGACCACCAAATAATTCACCTTTCATGATCATGGGTCTACCTTATCACAATTAGGATACACTTTGTTGAATTTTTGGAAAACAAACAACTTATGTTCTTGTCTTCCTCTTCCTTAGTCAAGATACGCATAGAAAAAGGAGATTTGTATTTTGAAAATTATGATGATATGTTCTTAAGATATGGGGCAAGATCCCTTTGATTTAGGGATTCATTTCCTTTTTCTTTTGTCTTAATCAAGTATGATAGATTTGCTTTTTTAAGTGGCAAATTTCTAGCCCTTGAATTTTCCTTACTTAACTAAAATTATTTGTGTAGGATAATGATGTTTTGTCATAATGCTATGTATTATTACCCACTTGCTAAAGTTATGAATGTAGGATATAGATGTTTTTGTCCTAAAGCCTTGTATTATTATACCACTTGCCAAAATGATGAATGTAGAATCACACCACATGCTAAATTTTTGTCTTAATGCCATGTCACTTAATCTTGATTACACCAATATTTCATCACTTTAATTTTATTTTTATTTTTATTTTTTTCCTCTTGGGTTTGGGCTCATTCTTGCCCATTTTCCTTACTTTGGTTAAAATTCTACCTTTCATAATGGGCTTGGTCACATTTTCATGATTTTTGGGCTACCGGTCCAATTTCTATATCCTAGTCCAAGTCTATGTTTTATTTCTTCCTTGGGCTATCCTATTGGCTTGCTAAAAATTCATGTGAAGTAGAAAAACTCTATATGAAGTGTCTATAGGTTAAAGCCCAATTACGGGTGGAGATACTAAGCTTAGTAACTTTTGCTCTTAAATTAAAAAAAATTACTCTAATCCGATCTTCTTGAAATTTTAAGACCTTTACTTACTTCACAAAAATTTATCTTTCTTTACCTAAGAATTTCACCTTTCTTTAACATGTTTATTTCTAATATTTCCTCTTAGGTTTTCTTTCTTTACCTATTCCATTAATATTAGAACATTTCTATGCATATATGTAAGGTGAAGAATTTCTAAGGAAAATATCTTAAAATTACGGGATGTTACACATAGGATATCTTTAAATCATGTTTTGATAACATGAACTTTGGAGATTACCCTATACTTCTTCAATTTTTCTCAAAAATTAGTTTACCATGGGTTTATTCTTGGGAGTATCAGTATTCTAAAGAGAACCTTTATGCAAATCTTTCGGCTTTGCAACGGGAAGGAAAATTCAAATGGTGGGCAATTTATAATTCTAATAAAGCCCATAAAGATCAAATTATGAAGTGGTTTTAGAAGCATCCCCACTAACACAAGGATAGAAGAGCTGGTCAAAGTCAATTCCTCCAAGACAAATCTCAAGTTTCAGCTAAAGTGGCAAGAGTATCTAGTAAGGAAAAATACATTAGCTGTAAGATATTATCCAACAACTCATGGCCGAAGAAAAACAAGAAGATGAAAAAAGGTCAAGTTCATCATTAAAATTTGCCCAATCAAATGAAGATGGTTGCTATGGAATCAATCTCAAAGAAGAATATATGCATCCTAGACGTCTAAATTATCGACAGTAGATAGAAGGAATCTGCAGCCCCTAAAAGTATTTTGGCATCTAATGCCAAAGTCAAAATTTTCTGCCATCAAAAGTGTTGTCGGCCAGCTTCACAAAAGATAAAGCAACAAGATAACTTAAAGTGATAGAAAGCATTCATAGACGGCTACTGTAGAAGAATCTCATTGTAGTTAGAGGTGAAAAGCAAATCACAGATGTAATAATTATGGTAAACTCTGTAGTTTTACATAGAGATTTTCCCACATTGTATTGAGAGGCAGAACACTTCTTACCCCCTTTAGAATTCATAAAGTTTAAAGTGAGAAAGTATGGCATAAGATCTCTGTTAGCTTCTTTCTTTTTCTTTTTTTATACAAATATTTCATGTAACCAAAATTTCAAATTCTCATTTATCATTATGCATTTCATGTTGTAATTTCTTTTTCCTTTTAGTGTAGTCCGTCTACATTCCTTACTTCTCTCCCCCTTCCCCTTCGATCCTCTAGAGTCAGTCTCCCTGCTCCATGGTATCAGGGTTTAGAGTGAGAAAGTCTGGTATAAGAACTCTGTAAGCCTCTTTCTCTTTTTATTTTTTCTGATACAAATATTTATGTAACCAAATTTTCAAATTTTAATTTATCAAATTATATATATATACTATATATTCATACAATAATTCTTTAATATATTATATTATATTCAATTAATAAAATTCTCTTTATCTTATCTATTATATAATTATTAAAAAAATAATTCATACTCAAAAAATAATTTTAAAATTTTCAATAAATTGAAAAAAAAATTAATAGTATTTCAAAATTAATGTGATAATTTTAATTTAAAAAATATTAAATTATTTATGTAGTTACAATTATTGAACACTATTATAAATATAATATAATTAACTTTTAACCATCTAACAAATTTTATTTACAAAATAAGAATAATATATAATGATAAATAATAACTTAATGTTACAAAAACACAGTTTTTAGTATAAATTTATTTTCTTAAAAAAAAGCATAAGTTTAATGAAGCACTTACATTTCTATTTTCATACGATTATTGGAAAAATATTTTCATGTCAAATATATATTGTTGATGGTGCAGGTAATTATTTTTTAATTTAATATAAATAATGTAAAATACTATTTATATATTAATCGTAAATAATAAGGCTTTTCTAGCATTATAAAATGATTTTTTTCAGCATATAAAACATCATGTGGTTTTATTGTCATTTTACATGCTCAAAACAATTCCTAAAACTTATTACCATTAACTTTCTTAAAAAATTCTGTTCTTAAAATAACTCTAGTAAATTTTATTACCAAAAATTAATTTTAGCAACAGCACAACAACCATTCTCAAATAAATCATAATAATGATTTATTTTCACCAAGATTTTAAAGAAAAAACGTTCATAGTAACTTCTGTGAATTATTGCCAAATACCTTCTTACTCAATTTTACTCTTAAATGCATCATTTGTAATTTTTTACTAAATATTAATTTTACATTTGTTTGAAAGTATAATTTTCGCAATAATTGCAAAACTACATTTTTTACCCAAAGATAGGAATTTTGTTTCTCAATAATAATAAGAAGAAATCCAAGTACACAATGAGAAGGACATCATAATATCTAAAGATCATAACTATTGATAGTTAAAGACTACGAGTGTAACACCATATATATTTTTTTCTTTTTATCACAATTCTCATAACAATATATATTTGCATAAATACCCATATATGTATATTACAAATCACGCATAAGTATTCATAATACAATACTAGTCATAATTACAATACAAATACAAAAGTCCCAATACAGCACACCACCCTTAAAACACAAAGGGTGAGGAGGTGGTGTTGACATCGGGATCTTTACTGACAACGCCGTCCATGGAAGCATCTCACTTCCTTTTATCTGAACATAACACCACAAAATAGTGAGAACATGGTTCCCAGTAGACTCAACCATTTATAATAAAATGTGTAAAAACAGATATTATGTTCAGCTGTATAAACTACAGAAAATATCAATCTTTTATGAAAAAACCATAACTTCTAATACACCTGCCAACTCGGCGATCTGGCACACTCAATGCATGAAAATCATAGCTCTTCATGTTGCACAATGCTTATTGCATGTCAGCTATAAAATCACACATTTTCACTCATTGCTTCTCTTTTATTCTCATTTACTTCTCTTTTATTCTCATTTGCTTCTCTTTTATTCTCATGTGGTTGGGTGGCCTCATCGGCTCACTCAGGCTAGTAGGGCATCCCCTACCCGGTACCGTCACAGCCATACAACCCACTGATATTCATCGATATCCACTCAAGTTAAATGCAATTCATATGCACCAAGCAACTCACCACGAGCTTTACGCTTGTCAATCAATAACAAATGCAATGTGAAAACATCATTTTCATGCTCAATGAGTTATATAAATATACATCACAACTCTTACCATGAGCATATTTCAAATCATATGTTCAATAGATATTTCCATCTATATCACTCTTTCAAAATATCTCAAATCAATATTCAATGTAAGCCCTTTGAAAGTAATTAAATAAAATAATGTTTTGGTGATATAAAACCATCACTTTAGAAGTATTTCTCTTGGTCAATTGGTTTCTAAAATCCCTTCAACAAATAAAGTTCTTTTTCCTATAGAAAACAGTGAAGAATAAGGTTTTCTAGCCCTAAACACGGCCTTGAAACGCAAAACACGGCTGGACCATGTTCTGTGACCTTCCCTCACTAATCAGACCATAACTCTATCATTTTAACTCCGATTAAGGTGCTTTCAGTTTCTATGTAAATTCAAGACAATTACTTACAACTTTGATCTTAACTATAGTTTCCAATTCCTTATTGATTAGTCCCAGAAATTCGAACATTAAACCACTCATATTTACAAATTCTGGATTCCAGACTCTTCGTGTTCTGTGACCTTTCTTAACTAATTAGGACATAACTCTCTCATTTCAACTCTGATTAAGGTGATTTTGGTGTATATGTAAAGCTACGACAATAATCTACGACTTATATGTTTACCATATTTTTTAATTCCTTACAGAGTAGTCCCAGAAATTCAAACACTAAAGGAACTCATATTTACAAATTTTGGATTCTAGACTCTTCGTGTTCTGTGACCTCTACTTACTTCTTGGGTCTTATCTCCCCCATATTGACTCCAAATTAGGTGATTTCAAAGCCTATAAATTCGTGAGACATATATCTACAATTCTTATGTTGATCATTTCTTTAAAATCGTTACCAATTTTGCCCAGAAATTTGAAATAACCAGAATAGAAAAATTCACATAATATACTGCCCACATGTTGCACAATTTCACATTTAATCACTTGTAAAACATAGAAATTGCATCAAAAATTTGTGGAGAGTATGTGTTAAGCCTACCTTAACAAGCTTCCTAAACTTTGAATACCAATTTCTCACCATCAAAACCTACATCCATAACTTGATTTAGGATCCATTTAAGAAAAGATGATTATAGAAGAATTTGGATCAAGAAAACCTACCTTGATTCTCTCCTTTTGCACTTTCTCTCTCTTCTTTCTCTCTCTTCTTCCTCTCTCTTCTTCTTGTTCTCTCCTTTCTGAATTTTTTCTGATCACTCCCCCTCCCCTTTGATAGTCAAAACCATCATCATCACTCAAGTGTTTTAAAAATACTTCTAGCCTACCAATCAAGTATTTAAAAATTCTTCTAGCCTACCACTCAAGTGTTTTAAAAATCCTTCTAGCATACCACTCAAGTGTTTTAGAAACACTTCTATCCTACCACTCAAGTGTTTTAGAAACATTTCCAGCCTACCATTTAAGTGTTTTAGAAACACTTCCAAGCTACTTGGTTGGAATTACCAAAATGTCATTCTACCAAAAATCGTATAAATACCAAAATACCACTTTAAAGTATTTACACCATTGCTAGTCTATTGAAATTACATAATTGTCACTCTTTAAAAGTATTACAATACAACCCTTACATTAAAGATGACATAAATACCCATTAGTATTTTAGGGAAAAATCAGGGATGTTACAATTCTCCTCCCCTAAAAAGAAATTTTGTCCCCAAAATTCAAAGTCTATCTGTCTTCAAATAGTTGCGGGTATTTCTGTCTCATGACATCCTCTCTTTCCCACATGGCTTCTTCTGCTGTTAAACCTTTCCAAGCTATCTTCACCAATGGAATCGTTTTGTTCCTTAGCTGTTTCATGTCCCTTTCCAGAATTGTAATCGGCTTTGGTCAATAAGTCAAATTCTCATTTACAACTATTGGATCTTCTTGAATTATGTGCAACGGATCTGGTAGATATTTCCGAAGATGTGATACATGGAACACATCATGTAAATTTGTCAGATGCGGAGGAAGTGTAATCTGATATGCTGACGGACCTACCCTTCTGAGAATTTGGTAAGGGCCTAAGTACCTCGGGCTCAGTTTCTTTACTTTCATTGCTCAGCCAATTCTAGTAGTCAGAGAAATTTTCAAGAATACATGTTCCCTTTCTTGAAATTGTAACGGCCTCCTCCTCTTATCGAAATAGCTTTTCTGTCGACTCTGAGCTGTCCGCATCTTATCCCGAATCATTTGTATCTGATCAGACGTGTGTTGCACTAACTCAGGCCCCAATAAATTTTTCTCCCCCACTTCATCCCAACATAAAGGTGATTTACACTTTCTTCCATACAAAGCTTCATAAGGTGCCATCCCAATACTGGAATGATAACTATTATTATATGCAAACTCTGCCAGGGGTCAATATTCATCCCATCCCTTTCCTTGCTCTAGCGTACAAGCTCTTAACATATCTTTTAAGGTTTGTATAGTCCTCTCTGTTTGTCCATCCGTTTGAGGATGATATGCAGTACTAAAACATAGACGGGTGCTAAAAGCCTCTTGTAATACTCTCCAAAATTTGGAAGTGAATCTAGGATCTCGATATGAAATTATGCTATTAGGAATTCCATGTAACCGGACAACTTTCTTCATATACAGTTGGGCTAATTTATTTAAGGAGTAGTTAATCCTGATGGGTAGGAAGTGCGCAGATTTTGTCAATCTGTCCACTATTATCCATATTGCATCATTGCTTGCCTGAGTCTTAGGTAACCCTACAACAAAATCCATAGAAATGCTATCCCATTTCCACTCAGGGATTTCTAATGGTTGTAATATCCCAGAAGGTTTTTGGTGTTCAATCTTCACCTTTTGACAAGTCAGACATTTCGTTACATACTCAGCAATGTCTCGCTTCATTCCTGGCCACCAGTACAATCTTTTCAAGTCTTGATACATCTTTGTAGATCTCAGATGGATTGTATACTTACTTTGATGTGCTTCATCCAGAATTTTAACTTTTAAATTCTCTTCTTGTGGTACATATGTTTTGCCTCGGTACATAATGACTCCATCTTTTGATACTGCAAAGTCAAGCTGCTCTCTTCGGTCTTGTAAAAACTTATCCTGTGATTGCGCCTCCTTAATTTCCATCTTTAAATCACATTCAACTTTTAATTCGCTAATAATCAGACTTCTAGGAAGAGTCACCACTGATAACTTCAAATTTTGGAACTCTTCAATCAACTTCATCTCCCAAATTAGCATATGACTCACATGCAGTGACTTCCGACTCAATGCATCAGCTACTATGTTTGCCTTTCCAGGGTGATACTTTAATTCAAACTTATAATCACTGATAAATTTCATCCACCTTCTTTGCCTCATATTGAGCTCTTTTTGGTCAAAAAGATACTTTAAACTCTTGTGGTTGCTGTATATCTCAAATATAGCTCCATACAAGTAGTGTCACCATATCTTTAAGGCAAAAACTATTGCAGCTAACTCTAAGTCATGAGTGGGATAGTTCTCTTCATGTGATTTCAACTGTCGAGAAGCATATGCAACCACTCTGCTTTCTTGCATTAATACACACCCTAAGCCTTTTTTGGAAGCATCTGTATAGACTTCAAATCGTCCAGAAGGATCGGGAATGACTAAAACAAGAGGAGAAGTCAATCTGACTTTAAGCTCTTGGAAACTATTCTCACATTCTTTGGTCCACTTAAAGAGACTTCCTTTTCTGGTTAATCGGGTCAAAGGTAGGGCTATTTGAGAAAACTCCTGTATGAATCTTCTATAATATCCTGCTAAACCCAGGAAACTTCTTATCTCAGTCACAGTTTTTGGTCTCTCCCATTTCAACACTACTTCAGTCTTACTGGGATCTACTGACACACCCTTTCCAGAAATTACGTGACCCAAGAACTTTACTTCTTCTAACCAGAATTCACATTTCTCTAATTTCGCAAAGAGTTTCTTTTCTTTCAACACCTGAAGCACTAGCCGAAGATGCTGGCTATATTCTTCTTCACTCTTAGAGTAGATTAGGATATCGTCTATGAATACCACTACGAATTGATCCAGATAAGGTCTAAAAATGCGATTCATGTAGTCCATAAAGATCACCGGCGCATTCATGACCCCAAACGGCATTACCCAGAATTCGTAGTGTCCATATCGAGTTCTAAAAGCTATCTTCAGAATATCTTCTTCCTTAACTCCAATCTGATGATACCCCGACCTCAAGTCTATCTTTGAGAAAATCATAGCTCCTTTTAGCTGATCTAACAGATCGTCAATTATGGGCAACGGATACTTATTCTTGATAGTCGCCTTGTTTAGTTACCTATAGTCAATGCATTGTCTTAGACTGCCATCCTTCTTCTTTACAAATAGCACAGGCGCTCCCCAAGGTGATACACTGGGTCGAATAAAGTTTTTTTCTAACAAATCTTTAATCTGCTTCTTAAGCTCTTGTAATTCCACATGAGACATCCTGTACGGAGTAATAGAAATTGGTCTTGCTTCTGGTGCCAGATCTATGGAAAATTCCACTTCTCTCTTTGGTGGAGGTTCAGAGATCTCATAGGGAAAAACCTCTGGAAACTCACTAACTATCGAAATCCCAAACAGTTCATGGTTCGTATTTGGACCGATAGCATACAGGAAGATACAACTCAGGTTCGCCTCTCTCAAGTCTTTATTGAGTCTGTAAGCACTGATAACACTATACTTTTGATTCTCCGGAGGTTCTGCGAGAAACTCAAAAGTCTTATTGTAGCAATCTAGAAGGACTCGGTTCTTAATTAACCAATCCATACCCAAGATGACATCAATACTGTCCAAGGGTAGACAGACCAGATCGACTACAAAAGATCTGTTACTCATCTCAACAAAAGAATTCAAACACACCGATGAGGTAATTACTTTTCCTCCCGTAGGTGTCACTACCGCTAACTCATGTGGTAACTCAACAGTAGGGTATTATAACTTCCCCACACATTCTATGGCTATAAAAGAATGACTTGCACCATAATCAAACAATACAATCAAAGGTATATTGTTGATATAACATGTACCTTGCATCAAATCAGGAGTGGATTTTGCTTCAGCACCGCTTAAAGTGAAAACCCTTCCTGGTGCCCGCTGAGGTTATGCAATCCCTTTCCCATTTCCTTGTGGGCATTGCTGTGCAATATGCCCCTTTTGTCCACACTGGAAGTAAGTAATGGAATTGAAGTAACATGATCCATTTTTATGGTATCATCCACATTTCCCACATGGATCCGTCACCGGCTTTTGTGGAAAAGGTCTGGGTCTCACCAGTGTAGGTTGTTTACCCCTCATAATAGCCTTTCCTCTAAAATTTCTATCCACAATTGGAAATTTCCTCTTTCGCTTCCACTGAACCCGTCTTTCTCTATCTTCTTCCACTGTATTTAGGCTCTTCTCCAGTAGACGACATTTGTTAATCAATGGAACAAATTCTCAGATCTCGAAACCCACCACAACATTATGGATTTTCGGATTCAGTCCTGCTTCAAATTTGATTGCTTTCCACGATTCATTCGGATTATGTCTCATATAGTCTAAAAACTTTGATAATTCCTCAAATTTTGCAATGTACTGTACCACGGTTCGGTTGTTTTATCTAAGCTGAAGGAATTCAATCTCCTTCTCATCTGTCACACTTCTGGGGAAATATTTATCCAAGAAAGTCTCCCGGAATACTTGCCAGGTAACCTCACGGCCTTGGTGACTTAGTAGTTCACTGGCTCCCCTCCACCAGTACTCAGCTTCCTCCTGTAGCATATAAGCTGCAAAATTAACCTTCTGCTCATCAGTACAATTCAAGAGTTTGAAGATTTTCTCCAGTTCAACCAACCACCTTTCAGCAGTTACGGGTTCATAACCACCCACAAAAGTCGGTGGTCGAGTCTTTAGGAATTCAGACCATCCATTTCCTTCTTTAGTTTCCTTTTCGTCTCTCTAACGGTTCCTCTCATTCCTCGGGTTTCCTCTAATCCCTTCTGTGGTAATCTGCTGGAGATGCTACAAAATTTGATTCGTTGCAGCGGCCTGAGCATGCATAGCTACAGCTATGTTGTTTGAAGTAGCATCCGAGCTGCCTGTCGGATTCTTTCTCAGTGGTGCCATCACTTACTGTATTAGTGAAGCAAAATATCAATTTTTTATTGAGGTGATCAATCTCAATAGTGGTTTAAGAAACTTACAGTAAGCATCACACCACTCAAGTATACAGTTAGGAAACACTAGTAATTTCCTACTTAATTTATATGCTACCTTACTCAACATTACGGCATAACCATGTAAGACTCTACTAAGTCAACCTAGGTGACCACCCACCCAATGGTCACCTAGGATCGACCTGCTCTGATACCAACTATGTAACACCATATTTTTTTTTATCACAATTCTCATAACAATATATATTTGCATAAATACTCATATATGTATATTTCAAATCCCGCATAAGTATTCATAATACAATACTAGTCATAATTACAATACAAATACAAAAGTCCCAATACAGCACACCACCCTTAAAACACAAAGCGTGAGGAGGTGGTGCTGACATCGGGATCTTTACTGGCAACGCCGTCCATGGAAGCATCTCACTTCCTTTTATCTGAACATAACACCACAAAATAGTGAGAACATGGTTCCCAGTAGACTTAACCATTTATAATAAAATGTGTAAAAATAGATATTATGTTCAGCTGTATAAACTATAGAAAATATCAAGCTTTTATGAAAAAATCATAACTTTTAATACACCTGCCTCACTCGGCGATCTGGCACACTCAATGCATGAAAAACATAGCTCTTCATTTGTGCAATGCTCATTGCAAGTCAGCTATAAAATCACACATTTTCACTCATTGCTTCTCTTTTATTCTCATTTACTTCTCTTTTATTCTCATTTGCTTCTCTTTTATTCTCATGTGGTTGGGTGGCCTCATCGGCTCACTCAGGCTAGTAGTGCATCCCCTACCCGGTACCGTCACAGCCATACAACCCACCGATATTCATCGATATCCACTCAAGTCAAATGCAATGCATATACACCAAGCAACTCACCACAAGCTTTACGCTTGTCAATCAATAACAAATGCAATGAAAAAACATCATTTTCATGCTCAATGAGTTATATAAATATACATCACAACTCTTACCATGAGCATATTTTAAATCATATGTTCAATAGGTATTTCCATCTATATCACTCTTTCAAAATATATCAAATCAATATTCAATGTAAGCCCTTTGACATCAAGTAAATAAATTAATGTTTTGGTGATATAAAACCATCACTTTAGAAGTATTTCTCTTGGTCAATTGGTTTCTAAAATCCCTTCAACAAATAAAGTTCTTTTTCTTATAGAAAACAGTGAAGAATAAGGTTTTCCAGCCCTAAACATGGCCTTGAAACGCAGAACACGGCTGGACCGTGTTTTGTGACCTTCCCTCACTAATCAGACCATAACTCTCTCATTTCAACTCCGATTAAGATGATTTCAGTGTCTATGTACAGCCAAGACAATTACCAACAACTTTCATGTTAACTATAGTTTCCAATTTCTTACTGATTAGTTCCAGAAATTTGAACATTAAAGCACTCATATTTACAAATTCTGGATTCCAGACTCTTCGTGTTCTGTGACCTTCCTTCACTAATTAGGACATAACTCTCCCATTTCAACTCCGAATAAGGTGATTTTGGTGTATATGTAAAGTAAGACAATAATATACAACCTATATGTTTACCATATTTTCTAATTCCTTACAAAGTAGTCCCAGAAATTAAAACACTAAAGGTACTCATATTTACAAATTCTGGATTCCAGACTCTTCGTGTTCTGTGACCTCTGCTTACTTCTTGGGTCATATCTCCCTCATATTGACTCCAAATTAGGTGATTTCAGAGCCTATAAATTCGTGAGACATATATCTACAATTCTTATGTTGATCATTTCTTTAACATCATTACCAAATTTGCCCAAAAATTCGAAATAACTAGAACAGAAAAATCCACATAATATACAGCCCACATGTTGCACAATTTTACATTTAATCACTTGTAAAACATAGAAATTGCATCAAAAATTTGTGGAGTGTAGGTGTTAAGCCTACCTTAACAAGCTTCCTAAACTTTGAATACGAAATTATCACCACCAAAACCTACATCCATAACTTGATTTAGGATCCATTGAAGAAAAGATGATTATAAAAGAATTTGGATCAAGAAAACCTACCTTGATTCTCTCCTCTTGCACTTTCTCTCTCTTCTTCCTCTCTCTTCTTCTTGTTCTCTCCTTTCTGATTTTTTTCTGATCACTCCCCCTCCCCTTTGATAGTCAAAACCATCATCATCACTCAAGTGTTTTAAAAATACTTCTAGCCTACCAATCAAGTGTTTTAAAAATTCTTCTAGCCTACCACTCAAGTGTTTTAAAAATCCTTCTAGCCTACCACTCAAGTGTTTTAGAAATCCTTCTAGCCTACCACTCAAGTGTTTTAGAAACACTTCTAGCCTACTACTCAAGTGTTTTAGAAACATTTCCAGCCTACCATTTAAGTGTTTTAGAAACACTTCCAAGCTACTTGGTTGGAATTACCAAAATGCCATTCTACCAAAAATCGTATAAATACTAAAAAATCTTATAAATACCAAAATACCACTTTAAAGTATTTACACCATTGCTAGTCTATTGAAATTACATAATTGTCACTCTCTAAAAGTATTACAATACAACCCTTACATTAAAGATTACATAAATACCCATTAGTATTTTAGGGGAAAATCAGGGATGTTACAACGCGCATTCACAATAGATCAAATACCTCAATTTAAACTAGAAGTTTTATCTCTCAGTTTTGAGTTTTTGCCCAATTTGTATAGAATTCCAATGAGTGTTATTGAATATTTTGTCATTCCTACTTTTCCACAAGAACCATAGTATGTAACAAGCAAATTCTATTTTTTCATTGTGTGCTGAGTTAGCTTCTATCTTTTGTATCATCCCAGTCCACCCTAAGACAAAATGTTGAATTGTTGTTGTATCTATGATACTAGACAAATAGCTTACCTGCATTCTTCTTGTGCATGTAGCCATATGATCATCAAGTGGGTTATAGATTCCTCAATGTTGTCACACATAAGACAGCCTTCATCTAGTAAAGTTATTCCCTATTTTATTGTAAATTTTCTTTTATAGCAAGGGCATCATTTAAGTATCTCCATAAAAATAGCTTAATATTCTCTTCCACTTGTATTTTCCATACACGTCTATAAAAGTATATTACCGCTTCATCCTTTGCACCTCTGCACACTGGGTAGAGAAGTTTTAACACTATATCATACCCAGATTTGGCTGTAATCTTTCGTGTTTATTGTGACACCAAAGCAGCCTATCTTCCTCTCCTCTTAGTTGTTCATAAAGTATTTCTTCACCATTTTGTCTTTGAAATATTCCTATAGTCTACTTACATTCCACTACCCCATATCTTGGTCCATGAAGTGCCTTAGTTTTTTAGCTCCTCTCACATTGTTAAGTAGTCCATATATGATGTACGGTGTGTTTCCAGGGAGCCATGGATCTCTTGTAGTTTGAATTGTTGTGCTACACTCTACATGCCACCTATACCCTTGTTGTATTACTTCTTTTCCTACCATTATACTTCTCCATCCCTAGGAAGGATTGATGACTTGTTTAGCTTCCATAAAGTGACATGTTAAGAAGTATTTAGCTTTATAAAACCTACAAAAAATTGATCTGGAATTTAAGGATAACTGCCAAGCCATTTTTGCTATTAAAGTTAGATTAGTAACTTTTAGGTCTTTCAACCTTAGTCCTCCTTCCTTCTTGCTTTTGCAGAGTTTGCATAATTCAGTTTTTGAATTATTATCACACCAAAAGAATCATCTCATCATACTAATGAGTTCATTACATAATTTAGTGGATAAAATAAAGCATGACATGGTATATATGGAGAGTGCACTAATGATAAATTTCATTAAAGTTATTTTCCTTGCATGTAACGAATATTTTCCTTTCCAAATTGTAATTCTTTTCTCCACTCTTTGTTTGATATAGTTGAATGTCTCATACTTAAATCTGTTAATAAAAGATAGTAACCCAAGATATTTATCCTGGGATTCAATGTTCTCTACTCCCAAGGAGTTGGCTATCTATTGTTTGAATATGTGTGGTATGTTTTTAGAGAAGAAAACTACAAGTTTTGTTAAATTTACTTTCTGGCCATTGATACTTTCATATAATTGAAGGATTCTGCATATTTTAGTGCATAATTTTAAGCTGACTTGGGAAAATAAGATTGTGTCATTTGCAAAGAATGTGTGTGACATAGTTGGATTTCTTCTAGAAATTTTTACTCCAGGAAAATATTTCTTCTCCTTTGCTTTCTTTAATAGGAAGAAAAGTCCTTCATCACAAAATAAAAATAAATATGGTGAAAAGGGATCACCTTAACGTAATCCCCTTGAAGGCTTTATCATACCAAAGGACTCAACTTCTAAATTAACCGAATAGGAGGTTTTACTAATACATTGATTAATCAATTCTATCCATTCTACTTTGAAACCCATTTTCTTCATTACTGCAAGTAAAAAAGGCCATTCTATCCTGTCACATGCTTTACTCATGGCTATATGTTTAACTTGATAGCCATTTCAAATTTCTTCCCATTTCCCTTATTTTTCAAGCAATGCATAATTTCATATGCTATTAGTATGTTGTATAAGATGAGCCTTCATTTGATAAATGGACATTGGTTGCTGCTAATAATTTTATTCATCAAGCTCCTTATTCATATCACCAGCACTTTGAAAAGAATTTTATAAATAATTGTGCATAAACTAATGGGTCTTAGCTATGTCATGTTCTTCGAGTTAGGACATTTAGAAATCAATACTTGCTTATATGATTAATATTTCGTAGCAATTTTTTGCTTAAAAAGAAATTACAAATTGCTAGGAATATGTTTTCTCCTACAATATCCCAATAAATTTTTAAGAATAATTTAGTAAAACCATCATCACCCAATGCACTACTAGAATCAATTAAAAAAGCAATTTTACGTACCTCGATAAATGTTATTGGTCTCAATAGTCATCTATTCGTTTTGCCTATGACTTTGGTTAAAAATTCATGTAAGGCCTTATCCATATCTCCAGCAACTATAGATGAAAATAATTCCTGGAAATATTGTAATGCAACATTTGCCACTTTCTCTCTTGCTTCTTGCTAGTCACCCTCATCATTTTTTAGCCTCTTGATAGTGTTTGTAGCTTTTCCCTTCATTATTTGTGTAACATCCCTAATTTCGTTTCATGAATTAATAAAAATACAAAAGTATTTAAAGTAACATTCCTAATCTCATTTTTTTAAGGTACATAAATATTTAATTAAGGAAATAAAATTTATTAGACAATTTTTAGATATCTAAGGAAATATAATCCTTAGAAATTCTTCACCTTACGTGTATGCATAGAAATGTTCTAACATTAATGGAATAGGTAAAGAGAGAAACCCTAAGAGGAAAAATTAGAAATAATATACTAAAGAAAGGTGAAATTCTTGGATAAGGAAGATAAATTTTTGGAAACAAGTAAAGGTGTTAAAATTTCAAGAAAACATTGGATTAGGGTAATTTTTCCTAATTCAAGAAGTAAAGTTACTTAGTTTAACATATTCACCCATACATTGGGCTTTCACCTATGGACACTTCATATAGAGTTTTTCCACTTCACATAAGTTTCTAGCTAGCCCATTGGATAACCTAAAAAAGAAATAAAACATAGACTTGGACTAGGATATAGAAATTGGACCGATAGCCCAAACATTATGAAAATGTGTCCAAGCCCTCCAAGAAAGGTAGAATTTTATCCAAAGCAAAGGAAATGGGTAAGAATAAGCCCAAATCCAAGAGGAAAAATAAAATAAAATAAATCATGTGATAATATAATAAAGATTAGGTTACATGACTTTAAGACAAAAATTTAGCAAGTGATATGATAGTACAAGGCTTTAGAACAAAACATCTATATCCTACACTCATCCTTTTAGCAAGTGGTATGATAATACAAGGCTTTAGGACAAAACATCTATATCCTACACTCATAATTTTAGCAAGTGGTATGATAATACATGACATTAGGACAAAACATTCCTATCCCACACAAATAATTTCAACCAAATAATGGAGATTCAAGGGCTAGAAATTTGTCACCTAAAAAGGCAAACCTATCATAATTGATTAAGACAAAAGAAAAAGGAAATGAATCCCTAAATCAAAGGGACCTTGTCCCTTATTTTAAGAACATATTATCATAATTTTCAAAATACAAATCTCCTTTTCCTATGCATATCTTGACTAAGGAAGAGGAAGACAAAAACATGAGTTGTTTGTTTTCCAAAAATTCAACCAAGTGTATCCTAATTGTGATAAGGTAGACCCATGATCATGAAAAGTGAATTATTTGGTGGTCTATTTAAGCAAAATTCACCCCTACAACATTATAATTTTCTTCCAAGTGAGGGAGAGAAAACATATAAGCAAGGTAGAGTGAGGAAAGGAGAGGAAGAAAGGAAGAAAGAGGAAGGAGAAGTCTAGAGAACTAAGTGCTCAAGGTAAGTTTAACAATATTTCTTTTTGAAGAAAAGATTTGAAACTTGTAATATTTATATGAGATTTTGATCTTAGAACTTTAATGATTGGTCATGGATGTTGCTATATCATGTTACATATTATGTATGTTTGAATACTTAGGCTGGTGTAGATAGTTCTGCATAGGTATGGCTATGGGTGGCAAAATTTTAAGCTTCTGTTTTTAAAATTCTGGGAAGAATTGGTAAGGAATTTAAACAAATAGTTAACATGAAAAATGTAGATCTATGTCTCACAGATTTTAAGCCACTAGAATCACTCAATTTGGAGTCCTTATGAGGAAGATATGGTCCGATGAGTAAGTAGTAGTCATAAAATGGTTAATCAGGGAAGAATATGTTAGGATAGCTTCTGTGTTTTAATTTCTGGGAACATTTTGTAGGGAATTAAAAGAAATGGTTAACATAAAACCTATATCTATATGTGTCACGGATTTTTACCCACTGGAATCACTCAATTTGGAGTTCATATGAGGTAGATATGGTCCGATTAGTAAGAAATGGTCAGAAAATGGTTAATCAGGGAAGAATATGTTAAGATAGCTTATGTGTTTTAATATTTGAGAACATTCTATAGTGAATTAAAATACATGTTTAACATAAACATTATAGCTATATGTGTCACGAATTTTTAGCCACTTGAATCACTTAATTTGGAATACTTATGAGGGAGATATGAAGATATTAGTACGTAGAGGTCAGAATCTACCCTAGAAGAAATCACCTGTATTGTGAGGGAGTAATATTACCTTGATTCCTTAATCTTTCGCTAAATTGTTCAACATAATAGTTTTAGATAATTGTTTTATCTTTAAATTGATACCAAGATCACCTAAATTAAAGTTAAAATAGGGGAGTTATGCTCTGATAAGTAAGAGAAGGTCAGATAGGATGAAAACCTGCATCAAGAAAATAAAAAAATAAAAAAAATATTTAAAAAAGAAGAAGAATCTTAAAAATGAAAATAATAAATGACTAGTATATGCCATAGCCATTGCCATGGCATGAATTTCTTACCATCTTAAGTGTGAAATTTTGACATAAAAATATTTTATAAAGTGATATTTGAAATGGTTATGTTCATGGCATGATTACCAATGATTTTTGGTAATAATTATATTTTGATGAACATACTTGTTATTGAAAGCATATTTTTGACTATTATTGTGAAAAGAAAATAAATGAGCACGGTCACATGGCAATCCATGTGGTACACCAGTAGGGGACGCCCTACCAACAGTTATGATCATGTTAATGAGAAAAGAAAGAGAAAGTGGGCTATGTCAGATGGAGCGAGAAAAGCCCGTACCGGAGAGTAGAAAATACTCACCCTAACCGGGGTAGCTTGATATGAGAATAAATTGATAGTCATCATATGATAATCTGAAAATAGTTAATCTTATCATACATGTCATTACTGTACGATTCTCATGTGCATAGATATAGTGCATTTATGTGACCAACGATATTTGTTGTAGTTTATACAGATGAACATAACGTGATGAGATTTATTGATAATGAATTATTGTTGAACTTACTGGGATTTAATTCTCAATATATTTCTGTAATAACCGTAAAATTTAACAAAAATTCCAATTAAAGGAAATTTAAAATAAAAGAGAGAATTTTGAAAATAGAGATAAGAACCGGTGAAAATAAGTTTATTTATTACATGGAATAAAGAATTACAAAATAAATATGAGAATTTATGTTTTGGCGCGCTATAAGCAAATATATTTTTATTTATGTAGAAATGATTATGATTTGCTAAAAGTAAGTAGACTTTTAAGTAAAAGAAATATTGTATTGCTTAAAATAATTATATCGGCCTCTATTGAATTTTTATGGTATTCTTAGAAATATTCTTTCTTTTAATATGAATAAAGATATTTGTTTTGAAATTTATTTTATTATGATTTTTATCAAGAAAAATTATGATTTAAGAGTTTAACTAAAGATTTATGAGAAAGGAAATTTTTAGAAATTTTAGGGATATTTTATGATGAAAAATGGAATTTATATGAATTTTATAAAAGAAAATCCTATTATTAATTATTTAATAATAATTATTATATTAAAAAAAAATTTAGAAACCATAAGATGAGAAACCGGGGGCGACGAATTCGAAACGGAAAAAAAATGCATAGTGCTGCATAGTGAGTGCATAGTAATTTCAAATTTTATGTTTCGATTTGGAGTGTTTAAGGGCTTCCAATCTCAAAACTGAACGTATTATTGGATTCAGGACGAAGAGTACTTCAGTTTTGACCGATCAGTTTTTGAAATCAACCGTTGAATCGCCGTAGATCTGAAGTAGAAAATCTCGGTAAAAGGTAAGTTCTGAAAAACCTTACTTAGGGACTTCTAATTAGAAATCTGACTCCGTAGATGGATTCAGAAATTAGATAAATATTAGGATATGAAATTTTTTTGTTGATTCGGTAAAATTTTTGTGACAGTGAATAGTGTTTTCCGGTGGTGAATAGTGGCGGTGAATAGTGTTTTCCGGCGTGAATAGTGTTTTCTGGCGGTGAACAGTAACCAAGCTCATTTAAGGTTTTTGGACCTTCCGGACTCGATTTTGGGGTCTGTTTTACTGAATTCAGACCAGGAACTAGGATTTTAGGGCTGTCCAATCTGGAGCCCTTACCTGTGAGTGGGTTTTTCATACTATAGCGCATGTCTTATGAATTCGGTTTATAACTCTCTCTCTCATATGATTTTAACTAGTTGGAATGTATGCTAAATTGTTTTACTGCTTTGAAAACCAATATGTTCCAACCATATTAGAAATTATA
Source organism: Gleditsia sinensis (assembly GCA_037074535.1). Lineage (NCBI taxonomy): Eukaryota > Viridiplantae > Streptophyta > Magnoliopsida > Fabales > Fabaceae > Gleditsia > Gleditsia sinensis. The sequence continues at coordinate 22,110,025 of CM073476.1, forward strand.
AATTTCAATCCTAGTTGAACCCTAGGTATGCAGGGCAAACATCTAGACTGATAATTCTCCATTTGAGCTAGATTTATAGAAATGCGAACTTAGTCATAGAAATGAACTAAGTTGGCCATGAAATGATTTGATGCATGATGAGCATTTATGCGACGTCTACGGACGATCTATGTTTAAAATGATTTGATGCATGATGAGCATCTATACGACGTCTACGGACGATCTATGTTTAAAGGGAAAGTTTATGATGATAAAAGTCTCCATGGGAATACATGGATAAAACATATTTTTGAACGGAGTTTTATGCATGAAAAGAGCTAGATGGAGAATTACAGCTTTATTGTAAAGTTATTGAAATGTTTTACTTTAAACTCTTTGAATAGCATATTTCAAATGTTTTCTATTGGAGGGACCCTTTTAGATCACTGTTAGCTAGCCGCAGGTAGTGCTAGCCCTGGTGCACCATGATCATGTTAAGGCTTCGGCCTAGGATACTGTGACGGGCATATGACTGCCTAAGACACAGGGATTTAGGGTTGACTTATGTCTTCGCCTACAGTAATTGCCATACCCATTGCTATGTGCTTGGGAAAATTTAGGGTGGACTTATGTCTACGCCTACAGTGATTACCCTACCCTTGCTGTGTGCTTGGGGGAGATGATAGATCTGTTAGGAAAGACCTCCAATAAACTGATGCATTTTTCTTAAAGATTAAATATTTCTAAACAAGCTCATTCATCATTGTTATTGCATAAATATCTTCATGTATTACTTACCATGCATAATTGATTTGCTTACGGTTATTGATTTAATCATGTTTTATCTTTTGAACACACATTTGAACTGTTTAGCATTCTTTCAATAAATTATGGTTAAATGCTTAATGTTTCTATTGTTATCTTTACATTTGGATTTCAATTATTAAACCCATTGCGAAACACTCGTGCTTGGTTTGCCCTGTTTCAGTTATAGTATGATTTACTCATTCACTGAGATGTGGTAATCTCACCCCTCTTTTGTTTCCTCCCAACAGATAGTCAAAGAGATTTTGATTCAGCTACAGCTTCGTAGGAGGCTGAAGATAGTGTTGGTGAGCCCCAGTTTGGGCAAGGCTCTTTTGTATTGTTTATTTAGTTTAGTTATGTCTAGAGTATCTCCATGAACATACAGGCAGGATCCTCGCTTCTTGCGTATTTTGATGTGCTGTTTGAAAAAATGGTTTTATATTTTACAATAATGTTGGTATTATAAGGCCTTGGGCCAAGTTGAATCACATGAATATTATGAGGCCATGGGCCAAGTTGAATCAGAATGTTGGATTCATGAGATATCATGAGATATATATATATACATATATACAGTATTTTCTGATATTGGATGTGGCATATGTGGCCAGTTATATTTATTATGTACTCTGGATTGTGTGCTGGATTTTTGTGCATGCTATGTGTTAGGCTTGCGGCTAGGGGGAAACCCTTATGTCGTGCCGGTCATGTGTTCCATCATTTGGGGCCGTGACAATTTCCATGTCACGTTCAGAAGAATAATTATGCAGATTTTCTCTATGGCACTGGCTTTTAGCGTATGTTGGATCGAGTTACTCTATTTTGAGCTGATCCCAGTAATATATATGGTATCTATGGTCGAGTTGACTAAGATCCTAGTAAAGTTGCAACCACCCGCACTCATATCTCCAGAACTGGTCAACAGTGATGAATAAGATGTAATTATATCTATGTTAGACTTTTGTACGGATGTTATTGATTAATAATATGTATGTAAACTCTGTATTGTATAAATTAAATAAATGTTATTTTGAGTTAAGTTGTAATGAGATAATAACTTCATGGTATTTAAAATTTTTTTTTTTACTTAAATAGAGTTGTTACAATCTGAGCATGGAAGAACCTAGTATTTTGGTCACTTTCCCTCAACCATTTGACTCTAGCTTTTTGCCTCCAAAATAATTCATCTCTAGGCTTTTGGTAGTTCTTTTTCCATTGATTTACATTTTTTTGCATTAAAAGGAAGTACCTGATTAATGGTAGAAAGTTCATCCTGCAACCTTTTAATATGCTATGTAACCTAATTTATTTTATTTTTTAGTAGGAAATTTAATATGAGTATTTATTAGTTATTTTTAAATATTTATAATATAAATTTTTGTCATGATTTTTTTATTATATATCATTGTAATTATTTATAACATACTATTTTAATATAATTAATTATTTTTATAAAAAATATAATAGAAAAATAATATACCACATGTCACTTATACAATAATTTTTTAGGGAACAAATTTCATGAGAGTGACAATTTACATTGCTAGTAATTTTTTTTGTTTATTATTATTATTATTATTATTATTATTATTATATTAAATATTTAATTATATATTTTTATCATTATTCTTTTCCTTTATATATCATTGTAATTATTTATAGCATACTATTTTAATAAAATTAATTACTTTTTTAAAAATAATAGAAGAGTATATGTCACATGTTGTTTATACATAATATTTTGATTTTAGAGGGAAGGATTACATGAGATATTAACACATGCTATTGTGGTGTTGTTGTTTTATTATATAGATATAAATATAAGCTAGTCCTATATCCATATTACATACGGAATATTTAAATTTAAATTATGTTAAATAAATTTTACATTAAAAATTCAAAAATTGAAGAATTTAAAGAGTTGTACAGTTTATATAATTTGTTCAAAGTAATGAATACAATTTATTTAAAGTGCATAGAATATACTATTAGATATAATTGAATAATATATAAAAGAAACATACAAGTTAAATCTTGATTTCCGTAACACAAGTTAAATATAAAATCTACTAATTTAAAACATTTTAAGACATATTATACAATTTTCAATTTAAATTATGTTATTGAATTTTATAAGATTTTATTCTTTTCAATTTTGACATATTATTTTGTTTGTGTAAGCATTAGGGAGTAAAGTTTTTATTGTAATTTTTGTATCATTTTTTTGAAAAAATAGTTTGAAAGAATTGATCACACTACATGATAAGACAAAATTGATATTATTATTCTATATTTAAAATTCATATATTTCAAAAAAAAAATACTTCAAAAAGTAGAAAGAATAGTTATAATCATCATTGTGAATATATATTTTCCACATTATCAAGTTCATTAAGATATTCAATATAAGTAGACAATCTTGTTGTTTTCTTCAAAATTTGCAATTTAAAGAAAAGTATGGATCAAAGCACATGCAATAGAGTAAATTATGATTTACACTTAAAGAAAAGTAATGTATGAAAAATTAATATTTTAGTAACTGAGTAACTAACTCTATTTACCTAAGCCAGTTTAGAATAGGCTTAATTGTTAACTTAATACAATGATGTTTGCTAAATAGAACCTTTGCAAGCTCAAATTCTGACATTTTTTCAATTTATTAACACATTTAACTCACATTAATATGGTCCATGCATTTTCCTTTTAAGAGTCCTAAAATTTTCATGTTTAATGGCCTTCAATGGCCATTATTTGGTGTTAAGTGGTGACTCTCCATCTTTTTTATGGTAGAACATTTACATGGGATAATTTTTCTCCCTGAATCTGCTTTCTTGAAATTCCTATGAATTCTACATCATTTTGAGTGAAGGAGACATACTTGAAAGTCCCAAAACCATAGAAAACTTGAGAAGAAAAACAATGGCAGGAAATTAGAGTAATCTTTTTATTTCATGTTTCATTGATTTATACAAGTTATTTTGAGTTTAGAAGTATGTTTAGATCGTTTTGAGTATCTTACATTTGGTATCAGAGAATGAAATGACATATGCCTTACTTTTGCATATATAGTGTACTATCCATTAATTTTATGGAAATGTTTTGCCATTTTTGACGCAAAATAAGATCATGAATCATTATGATATTGTTTTATGATCATTTTGGTATATAACACATCAATTTTGGTGGTCAAAATCACAAGAAAATGTTGGATTTTTTCCAGGTTGAAACAGGATCGTGAACCCGTGCCCTTGTAGCTTGGGTTGTATGTTTTGGCCACTAGGCAGTCATGCATCTTCAATATAATATGTGCTAATTTTAATATTTAAAGCCTTATTTGAAAATGCATATGAAAATAGCATCAGTGGGGACTAGAACATGCGTTCCATAAGCATTCATTCATGCTTGATTGCTAAACTAGTGTTGCTTTTCAGTACTTTAGGTGTTGCTTTTAATATTTAAAGACTGATTGTAAAATTCATAAAATTCTACACCCGTGGGGACTTGAAACCATGACCAGAAAGTGTCCATTAGTGTTCTACCACTGGGCCGAGGATACTTGTTAGTTTAAGATTGGAAAAACAATATTGTTAATAGATATTAATGTACAAAATAACTTTTTCTCAATATTTGATTGCCATGATTAATAATTCTTGAATTAATTTTTGGTTTTATGTACATATATTATTTTGTTACTTTATATGTGCAATTTAGATTAAATACTCTTATGATGCATGAATAATTTTTATGTTTTGTTTTTCATGCTATTAAGAATGAGTATATTTTGTGCATAATATTATAGTTTAATTATGCAATTTTTTTTATTTATGAGATGTTTATTTATAGGCTCTAATTTATCATTAAGTTTTGATAATATTAGAATGTATATAATTTGAGATTATTCTCATAAAACTTAATTTTGTACATAAATTTTATATGTCTAGTGATCCTTATAATCTTAATTAATTAGGGATTAGCCACAACATCTTTAATTAATTAAAATTATATATTAAGGTTTGTTTAGGATCACATAAGGAAGTAGACATAGTATTGTGATTAATTATATTTGATATAATAAATTTTATCCTATAGAAAATTTTATTGTATTTATATAATTAATTATGATAGAATGACAGAATATTTTCATAATTTATCCATAAGAGTTATGAATTGGTACATAATTTGATAGTTTTGTCATAAAGATATTTAGATAGAAAATCAAAATATTTTTATAATGTATCTATAAGATATGAAATTAAGTACATAATTTGATAATTCTATCATAAAGTACATATGAATCTACTTGAATTAAAAATTTAGTCCACAGACAATTTTTGTGTCACTAGATTCATATATATACATGTTTATATTGGTAATACATGAAATTTAGACCAATGAGCCTTATAATTTTGTCATAAGCTTTGAATTTTATATAGTTTCTCAATCTTCTGGTTTCTCTAATATCCACTAAGATATTCCTAAATTTAGAAGAGATAACTATAAGATATGGAAGGAGAGAATACTCCTCTATTTAGGGTGGATGGACATAGACTATGCTATTAGGAAAGACGAACCAACTGTAATCACTGATGAAAGCACGCCGGCTAAAATTATACTATATGAGCTGTGGGAGTGATCCAATCGGCTCATCATAATGTTCATTAAGACAAAAATCATTACCGATATATGTAGTTTTGTCTATCAGCATGAGAAGGTTTGAGATTTGTTGAAAGCTATTGACAAATAGTTCGTCACTTTTGAAAAGGCCTTAGCAAGCACTCTGATTATAAAGTTCTCTTTTCTCCATCTCACTAGTGTAAAAGAGTACGCGAGCATATAATGCAAATGCATGACATTTCAGCTTCACTTAGGAAACTCGAGGTTGATATGTCGGAGTCTTTTCTAGTGCACTATATTCTGAACACCCATCCACATGAATACGAGCCTTTTAAGATTTATTATAACACGCATAAAGATAAATGGTCAGTTAATAAATTAATGACCATGTGTGTTCAAGAATAAGAAAGGCTAGTGATGGAGGTGGGTGAGTGTGCATTGCTGGTAACAACTCGTAAGAAGAATAAACCTGATAAGTCTTAAGCTACTCAGAAGGAAAAAGGTAAAATACTAACTTAAGTTGATATTAAGAAAGAAGAAAAGTGTTTCTTTTGTAAAAAAAGGGACACATGAAGAAAAAATGCACCAATTTCAAAAATGGCTTGTGAAGAAAGCTAAATCAATCTCATTTGCCTATTATGAATCTAATATGGCTAATGTTAATATTAACATCTGGTGGATTGACTTTGGATTGACAATCCATATTGCAAACTCCTTGCAGGATATGCAAAATCTAAGGAAACTAGTGGGAAGAGAGCAAAGCATCTTATCAGACAAGAAGATGGGTTCATATGTGGAAGCAATAAGAATTTATGCTTTAACTTTAAGTAGTGACTATGTTTTAAAGTTAGAAAAGCAATTTTATGTACCAAGTTTATCACAAAACTTGATTTCTATTTTCAGACTTGTACTATTTAGATATTCTTTTAATTTTAAAGATACATCATTCAGTTTATTATATAATTTAGATTGTGTTAGAAATGGTATTTTGTTTGATGGTCTTTATCATCTTAATTTATTATATAATTCAGATTGTGTTGGGAATGGTATTTTGTTTGATGGTCTTTACTGTCTTAATTTATTATATAATTCAGATTGTGTTGAGAATGATATTTTGTCTGATGGTCTTTATCATCTTAATTTACAAAGCGATACTACTTATTGTTCAATGCAAGTTCAGACTAGTTCTAAACAGTGTAATATTAATGAGGATTCCTCTATGTTATGGCACCAGAGATTAGGACACATCTCTAAAGAGATAATTAAGAGGTTAGTAAAAGATGGAGTACTTAGTATTCTAAATTTTACTGACTTTGAGACTTATGTGGACTGCATTAAAGGAAAGCATACCAACATATATAAGAAAGGTGATGTTAGGAGTTCGAACATGTTAGAAATTATTCATACTGATATATGTTGTCCAGACATGGATGCACATAGTCATTAATATTTTATCACCTTTATAGATGATTACTCACGATATATGTATATATATTTGCTTCATAATAAAAACGAAGCATTGGATGCCTTCAAAGTCTTTAAGGATAAAATTGAGAACCAATGTGGAAAGAAAATAAAGATAGTGAGATCAGATAGAGGTGGAGAATATTAAAGTAGATACACAGAGAATGGACAAACTGATGTGAACTGTGCAATGGTAAGGGTGATTATCAAGTGAATATCAGTAAAGTCCCACATCGGTTAGTAAAAGAGGTCTTGGTGTTATATATATGGGTTCACAATCCTCCCCTTACAAGCTAGTTTTTGAGGTGGAGTTACGCAGGTTCACATCATTTGGTATCAGAGACTAAGTTTTAAATTAGGTTTGATCTATCTTATTTATTTGTTTTCTTATTATTATTCCATCTTGCTATCTTGTATTTTTTTTCTTGTGTTCTATATTTTTATTTTCTTCTTTTGATTTCTTGTGTTCTTAGTTCACATACATATATGAAAAAAAAATCTGAAAAAAAAAATTCAAAAAAAAATTGAATTAAAAAAAGAAAGAAAAAGAGTGCAGAATTTAAAAAAAGGAGAAATTCGAAAAAAAAAGGGTTAGAATTCAGTATTGTTGAAATTTAAGTTTTCACCTAGTTTGTGCAATCTGGTCTCAAAAAGAAGAAGAAGAGAAAACCAATAATTTTGTTTGCATTAATTGTTGTTCTTGCTTTTATCTTTATTTTGTTTGTTTTTCTTACTTTGGTTATTTTTCCTATCTCAATTGTTTTCTTTCCTCTAGTCATTGATTTCCTTCATTCTAGTTGCTTCTTATTGTGATTTTTCTTATTCCATTGCTTATCTTGTCTTTAATTTCATTTTTTTTTCCTAAAGTTCTATTGCTCTGTTCCCTTTGTTTCTTAAAATTCTGTTCTTTTTCTTCTTCCTTTACTCTTTGCATATTATTAGTTGACTTTGGATTGTTGCAAGAAGATTTTATTTGGGTTTGTTTGAGTTCAAGAAAGAATTGAAAGAAGGGACTTAGAGAGGAAAAAGGCAAGAAAGTGTAAGCTTATAAGAGGGTAAAAACTAAATTTAAGTAAACACGCGTGTGAGTTCCATTAATCTTGAGAGAAACATATGAGCTAGTGTTGGGAGATTTTTTTTCTAACATTATTTTGCAGGAAAATCATGTCACATAACAAAGACAAAAATACGTTCAATGGTGTGTCGGGAATGGTAGATCTGAAGTTCTTGATGGAAGGTTTAGTGAGTGAGATGAAGAGATTGTTGAGAGTAAAGATAGAGTAGGTTCATAAACATTTAGATCGGGTAGAGAATGCACATGTGGAGGAGTCACAAAATACTCATAATATACATAGGAAGGGCAGAGTTCGATCGAGGGAGAGTGTTGAATATAAAGAGTATTATAGACATGGTTTTGATAAAGATGACAAGGATTTGAATATTAACAATAGCAGATATGGTGGGAGGTTTAGAGAAGTTAGAAATTGGAAAAATAATAACTTGAGTTGTACTAAGATGAAGGTTCTATCATTTCAAGGCAAAAATGACCCCAAAACTTATCTAAAATGGGAGAGAAGGATGAAGTTGCTATTTGATTATTATAATTATTCTGAGTTGAAAAAGGTAACGTTGGCTTCCAAGGAATTTACTAACTATGCTATTATTTGGTGGGATCAATTGGTTTTAAATAGGAAACGAAATGGAGAAATGCCTATTTAGACATAGGAGGAGATGAATGCAGTTATGAGGAAGTGATTCATTTCAAGTCACTACCATAAAGACTTAATTAAAAAGTTGCAATGCTCCACTCAAAGGTCCAAAAGTGTTAAAGAATACTATGTTGATCAAGTGGGGTTACAAAAGAAAAAGAGTGAAGAAAAGAAAATGACTGAAAGAATTAAGAGAGAAAAATAGAGAGATGTTGAGAAAATTATGAGAGAAAAAAAGATAGAAGACAGAAAAAGTATCATAGAAAAAGAGAGATATACTAAGAAAATTATGAAAGAAAAAGAGATAGAGGAAGAGAGAATTAAGAGAGAAAAAGACATAGAGGTTGAGAAAATTATGAAAGAAAAAGAGATAGAGGCCGAGAAGATTAAGAGAGAAAATGAGAGAGGCTGAGAAAATTGATGGAGAAATTAAAAGAACTAATTGAGTCATTGAAAGAAAAATCGAGAGAAAACAAATAAATTTTTATTCAAGAGAAAGTGTGATAAAAAAATGTTTTGTTTTCAATTTTGCCAATGATTGTATTAATGAACTTAATTCTTATTTACCCAATATTGAAATTTCTCTTTTGCAAGGTAGTTTTTTCAATGCATGTGAGAAAGTGACATTTGATAAGTTCTTTGGACATAATGAATTTCTGTTTAAAGAAAATAAATTGTGTCTACATATTCATTGCATGACTTGTTCGTTAAGGAAGCTCAAGGAAGTGGTTTGATGAGGCATTTTTACATATCTAAGAATTTAGATGTTTTGCATATGAAACATCATGCAAAATGAATATGTGAACAGTTTTTAACTTGTAGACAAGCTAAGTGTAAGATGAAGCCTCATGGTTTATAAGCTCATTTATACATACGTAATGAACCTTGGGTTGACATATTTATGAATTTTAAGTTGGATTTACCTCGGTCAAAAAGGGGTAGCAATTCTATATATGTGGTTGTTGATAGGTTTTCTAAAATGAAACATTTTATACCATATCATAAAATCGATGATGCATCTTATATTGCTTATTTGTTTTTCAAGAAAATTGTGAGATTGCATGATATGCTTAGGAGTATTAAGCGTGTTAACTTAGATGGTTAGAAGAAAGCCAATTTTATTAATCAAATCTATAAGAAGGCAAGGCAAGACATTGAGAGAAAAATTAAGCAATATGTCAACAAACCTAAAAAGGGACACAAAAGAATTGTATTTGAGCCTGGATATTAGGTTTGGTTGCATATGAGAAAGGAAAGGATTCTACCTCAAAGGTATTTAGAACTACTTCGAAGAGGATATGGTTTATTTCAAGTGACTGAAAGAATCAATATCAATGCCTACAAGCTAGATCTTCTAAGTAATAATAATTTTAATGTGTGTTTCAAAGTTATTGATTTAACTCTTTTTTGTATAGGTGCTTATTTGAGGACAAATCATTTCCAAGAGGTGGGAAATGATGTGAGGACGGCTAGTGAATGAAAATGAAAAACAGACCAGCTTCAAGTCCTAGTTGGACTTATCACAAGAGTTTGGGCTAAAATATTCAAAGAAGCACTTAATGGTCTAATTCTAGAGGCCTACCAAGGAGATACCTAGTCCATTTCATTAAAACCCACTTAAATATAGGTCAAGACCAGCTAATCTAAATAGGGACCTAAAGTACAAGAAGATTCAAGGATGAAAATTGAATATAGGCCCAAAATTAATGAGTTATTTTATAGCCCAATTTAAGCTACGTTTTTCTTATTTATTTAATTTTACTTTTAGTTTGTTTGACTAGGAAACTTTCCTCTTTTGTGTTTTCCTTGCCTGACAGAAGAGTTTTTATTTTTAATTTTCTTTGATTTTTAGGAATTTCCTATTTCTAATTTTCCTTGCCCTGTAAGAATTTCCTATGTAGTTTTTCTTGTTTGTTTAGATAATTGTCCTATAAATAGGCACGTATACTCTTGAGAATACAGATTATCATTAATAATATTGAGAGTGTTTTCTCTTTAGTTCTTCAAAGAACTTTTTTGAACTTACCAAGATTTTTGTTATGGCGTTCAAGCAAGACTTATTATTCACAATCTTCTTCTCTATTGATAACTGCATTTCACTATAGTTTCTATGCGTTGCCCATGATTGTTTACTGAATTTTTTTGGTGTTTTAAGCACTTTTTACCCTCTGATTTTATTGAATGGGATAACTTTTCTGGATATAACGTAGCTACCTCATTGCTGCAGCATTTCAGTGAGCATGTATAGCAATGATAGCAAAACCCCGGGTGATAGTGGGTAAAGCTGTTTTCTCTCTCCCTTGCAATACGATGATTCTGTTTGATTTGGTGCAGGTGGCAGAGCTGCGCAGCAGGAGCAGCCACTAGTGAGCAGGGGACAGAAGTAGGGACATTGCAGGCTGCTGGTACAGGACTGCCTCTACTACTGAAAGTGGAGAGGAAAAAAAAAGTAGCACAACAAGGCCGCCTGCTGCAGAGCAGAAGGAATGGCAGCAATCCAGGGCGCTTTACTGGGACCACAAAGGCTGCCTATAAAAGGCCGAAAAGTAGCCAATGGAAGAGAGCCCACCAAGGAGAAAGAGGAAAGAACTGGGAGAAGAATAACACCATAGCCTAGAGTGCTACTAACACCGGAAGGTGCAGCATGAGGGGATAGTGTGCTAGTGTAGATGGGAACTTTGTTTCCTGTTGTTGTTTTACTGCTTTATCAAAAAGAAAGAACGGCATTTTGTAATTTAGTTTTTATCTCTTAGAATGCACACCAGTGTTTCTGAAGTTTTTGTAACCAGTGCACCCATGAGGCTTGGCTAGTTTCCAGCTGGGGTTGCACAAGGGTTGTAATGGACTGAAGCACATTTTTATTATCAATACATTTCGCTGCAGTTTTGTTTATCATTCAGCTGTATATCCTGTAGCTTTTCTTTCCTTAATAACGGAAGTTTGGAGGAAGAAAACTAAGGCCACCATTCACCTGGAAGGGTAATGGAGGCTAGAAAAAAGTTGAATGTAAAGGGGTTACCTCATGTAGGGATATACGGGCACCCCATTAGTCCCATAATGGACTTCATGTACAAATCAGAGGTGAGGACTGATGCAGGAATGCATGTCTAAACCTTGGAATTGTAAGGTATGGCAGTCTGGGAAGACTCCATCCAGGACTGAATTTGGCACTCAGGACAATTGCTGCAGCAAAGCCTAGAGCATATATGAGCGCAGTGGTCCATGACAACCCTGAGCAACCCCAGTTCTCCCTATATAGTTTCCTTTCTATTCCCTAATACTTTTCAGTTTAGTTATAGTAAAGATCAGTCAACCCATGTCTTTTCCAATTTTGTGAACAACTTAGCGTTGCTACAGCATTCATACAACAAAAGTCTCTAAACAGTTTTAGTTCACTCCTCGTGGGACAATACTCACTCATCACTTTATTACTTGGTCACGATACGTGCACTTGCGTTTTGACATTGTATTCATCTTTGTCTGAATTACACATTTAACCACCAAGTTTTTGGCGCCGTTGCTGGGGAGTGTAAACTTTAAAAATTGTTTTTAGATACCCCACTGTGTGAAGGATTGTTTTGCTTTTACTCTGTTGTCTTGTTGAGCAGGTAACACAGTGCATGAGCAGGGCTGACAGAGAGCTTCTGCCCCTTGATCCAGAGATAGAAAGAACACTTCTGAGAAGAAGAAGAGGACAGCAAACACACCAGCAACAGGCAAAGATGGCTAATCAAAATGGAGCAGACAACATGGACGACAGAGATAGGGTCTTAAATGCTTATGTTCAACCAAATCTGAATGGGTTGAACCCGAGCATTGTGAGACCAGAGATTGAGGCTCTACATTTTGAGCTTAATCCAGTAATGTTTCAGATGCTGCAAACTGCTGGGCAATTCAGTGGCATGCCCACTGAGGACCTTCACCTTCATTTAAGAGTGTTCATGGAAGTCACGGATGCTTTCAAAATGAATGGGGTAACAGAGGAAGTGCTCAGGCTAAAGCTGTTTCCTTATTCATTGAGAGACCGAGCAATAGCCTGGTTGAACTCTTTGCCACCTGACTCTATCGCTAACTAGAGTGATTTGGCAGAAAATTTTTTGCTGAAATACTTTCCGCCCACCAAGAATGCCAGGTGGAGAAATGACATCACCTCTTTCAAGCAATTAGAAGGTGAATCTTTGTATGAGACCTGGGAGAGGTATAAAGAGCTATTACGGAGATGGCCACATCATGGAATTCCTTACTGCATTCAGATGGAGACCTTTTATAATGGCCTCAATGCCCAAACTCGGACCATAGTGGATGCAGCAACTAATGGGGCACTCCTGTCCAAAACATATAATGAAGCATATGAGTTGCTTGAAAACATGGCCAGTAACAACTATCAATGGCCAATGGACAGAGTTTCAACTGGAAAGAAAGTAGCAGGCATGCACGAAGTGAGTGAAGTGACTTCTCTCACAGCCCAGCTAGCCTCACTAGTTAATGTTTTGAAGAGTCAGCAAGTTACCCGCCCTCAAGCAGCCAATGCAGTTCAGGAAACTGGACCATCTTGTGTACTATGCAATGGACCATATCTATTTGAAGCTTGTCCCTCAAACCCAGAATCAGTGTGTTTTGTGGGTAATATGAATTGCAATAACAACCCTTACTCCAACACATATAACCCAGGATGGAGGCAACACCCCAATTTCTCTTGGAGTAACTATGGTACAGGACAAGGGAGCAACTCTGCCCCACAAAGACCACATGGTCCACCAGGCTTCCAGCAGCCAAGACAACAGCCTCAGGAAGCCCACATTTCACTGGAATCCCTACTGAAGGAATATATGGCAAGAAATGATGCTCTAATCCAGAGTCAAGCAGCCTCACTGAGGAATCTGGAAACTCAAGTGGGACAGCTTGCCAATGAACTGAAAAGCAGACCCCTAGGGACACTTCCTAGTAATACTGAAGTCCCTAGGAGAGAAGGGAAAGAGCATTGCAAGGCTATAGCCCTGAGGAGTGGGAAGATGGTGGAAACACCAAAAACAAGAGGGCAAGACCAGACAGACTCCACTATACCCCTGGAGAACAAAAAAGATAAGAAGAAGCAAGAACAGGAGATAAGCAAGGAGGAAACCATCTCTAGAGGGAATGCTGCAGCTATGCCACAACAAAAGTCGGCAACTTTGCCGCATCAAAGCATGTAGCAAACCAAGCGACCTCCCCCTTTCCCTCAAAGATTTTAGAAGCAGCAGAATGATTAGCAATTTAGAAGGTTCCAAGATGTCCTGAAACAGCTCCACATCAACATTCCTTGGTGGAAGCACTAGAGCAGATGCCCAATTATGTGAAATTCATGAAGGACATCCTGACCAAGAAAAGGAGATTTGGTGAATTTGAGACTGTTGCCCTCACAAGAGAATGCAGTGCTGTGCTGCAAAATAAGTTGCCACTCAAACTTAAGGATCCGGGCAGTTTCACCATACCTTGTTCAATCGGGAACCAGTATTTTGGCAAGGCACTGTGCGATTTAGGAGCAAGCATCAACCTTATGCCAATGGCTATCTTTAAAAAGCTAGAAATTGGAGAAGCTAGGCCTACCACAGTCACACTGCAATTGGCAGACAGATCCATTGCTCATCCAGAGGGAAAAATAGAGGATGTCCTGGTTAAGGTGGATAAGTTCATCTTCCTAGTAGACTTCATAATTATGGATTATGAAGCTGATGCAGAAGTACCCATTATATTAGGTAGACCGTTCCTAGCAATTGGCTGGACACTCATTGATGTTCAGAAAGGTGAATTAACCATGAGAGTCTAGGATGAGCAGGTTACATTCAATGTGCTCCACACCATGAAGTTTACTAGTGAAGAAGAGGAATGTGCAGTGGTGTCTATGATAGACACATTAGCATCAGAACAACTAGAAAAATGCTGCAAGGAGCCACCAGCAGTAGCATGGACAGACCACTTAGATTCCGAAGGAGAAGATGAGAAGGAATGGGCCTGGATTGATGTCAGACAAGGCTTTAGGAAGCAGGAGTCGATAAAAGAGTCGTTATATGAGACCACGCCAAATTCTAGGCTGCTGAAAGTATCAGTAGAAGAACCACCAGCCTTGGAGATGAAGCCCCTGCCAGCATACCTTAAGTATGCATATTTAGGAGAAACAGCCACTCTTCTTGTGGTTATCTCAGCACTTCTAATAGAGGAATGATGAGTGAGTTTTATACTCATAAATTAAATATTTTCATCTTATCTTTTGCCATAATTAAGCATAAATCTCCCTTACTTGCCTTTAGTTTTGTGTCTTTCTTACAGATTGAGAGAAGAGTAGAAAATGGACTTAATTGGAGGAATCAGAGCTAAATTGTGGTTCTTTGGGAATGATGTCTATAAATCAAGCAGATAAAACAAATTCATTAAGGATGGCTGAGTAAGGAGCATTATCATATTGTCTCTTGAGACGCATCCTAATGGATATATGCACAAATTTATTCTTGATTTATGATCACATTTCCAAAAGAACTAAAACAAAAAGATTCAAGGCAAAGCACCCAATATTGAGAATATGTTTGCTGGTTGCAGTCCAGCCCAACCTTGCTGTAGTACTTAGGCCATATCTCTGAAAATACATATCCAATATGTATGCAATTTGGTAGGTGTGTAGCTGACACAATTGGGTATAACTTTCATGTTCAAGTGGTTAGAAAATACGGACATTAAAAGGGCCAAAAGTGGGCTAGAAAAGAATCTGACTACTGCTGCAGTCCAGCCCGACTTTGCTCTAGTATTTTGACCATAAGTCCCACATTACGTATCCAATTTGTCCACAATTTGTCTTGACGGAAAGCTAATGAAATTTTCTACAACTTTCGTGTTGATGAAGTCAAAAAATTCAGCGGTTTTCAAGACGATATTCAAGTATCAATTTCGGTGCATATGATGGAATTCAAATTGTCAACTTTGTACAACTTCCTACCTAACAATTTTGACAATTACCACACCAACCACACTTAATTGTATCTATAAATAGAGGGCTTGAGGGGTGAGTTAAGGAGTTTTTGGAGAGCTTTGGATAGAGCTTGGGAAAGCTTTGTTGGAATTCTACGAACTTGTAATGTTATTCTCTCTTTAGACATCTTGTATTTTTCATTTTCTTTCGTAATATTATCATGTTTCTTCATCTTTCATTTCACTTTCTTGCCTTGATTATGGAGAACTAATCTCCTAATGCTAAGGTGAAAGGGTGAAACTCTTGGTATGAGAATAATAATTTATCTAACTCTTAATCTTAATGTTTATCTTTGATATTGTATTTACCTTCCTATTTCTTTTCTCATAATTATTTCTTAATGGCTGGTTTTATCATACCGCCGATTTCTTGTTATGTTATTGGCTGGTTTTATTAGACCGCCTATCTCTTATTATTTTCATGGTTGGCTTTACCACTTACTTTATTTTATTTTACTATTGGTTGGCTTTGCCACCTATTCTATTTCATTTTATTCTGTTATGTTAATTAATTTTCTACCTTTCATTTTTTGCATAAGTTAATCTTGTAAAATGTGAATTTTGATATATTGTAGACAATCTTTGGCACAATAAATGCTTGAATCAATCTTGATTTATTGTAGACAATATAATGATTGGCACAATTTATGCTTGAATCCATTTACAAGTTATCTTATGCATCTTTGTATTTTTAATCTTGTAAAGTGTGAACCTTGATACATTGTAGACAATTTTTGGCACAATAAATACTTGAATCACTCTTGATTTATTGTAGACAATATGATGATTGGCACAATGTACGCTTGAATCCATTTTACAAGAATGTTTTAATTATTAGAAAGGAGGTAAATATAATTCATGTATAAACAAAGTCGAGCTTAAATTAACATATCATCCGATTAGAACTTTATTCGTGTAAAGATTCTAATTGAGTAATAAAAGAGTTAAATTTATTTTTATTCGATATACCAAGAGTGGATCTCCTAACCTTAGCATGCTTCTTTACCTTGAATACATCTTCATTTAATTTCAGTATATTATTTCTTTGCATATTTTGTTCAATATTCCTCTCACAAAACGAGATATCGGGAACTAGGTTAGAAGTATTTATTTCGGATCTATATTAGAATTTTCTCTCAATTGGCAATCTCTGTGGGATCGACCTTGCATACCACTAAATCTATACTCCAATAGATTCGTGCACTTGCGAGTTTTAATTAAAACAACAACAAGTTTTTGGCGCCGTTGCCGGGGATTGCGACGGAAAAGCTATTTGGATCCAGGTAAGTACTTTTCTTCCACTAGTTATAGTTAGAACATTTGTTTATTCTGTGTATAGAAATTTTTCTTTAGAATTGTTTCTTGAAAATTGGTGTAGTAATTTGGGTGTATAAAATTGGTTGATTCTGTCAACAAGGCTAAAAGCGCCTAAGGAGTATGGGTTTTAAGGGAAACCATTGTGATTCCTCCATATTTTCCTGGGAGTCTACTGATTAAATACTACCCATTATTACTAACACTTTGAAAAAAAAAGAGTTTGTTTAATTTTGTGATTTTTTTTTGTGGTATTTGCATTTTGTAGCCTTTGTGTAGTTAGATTCTTTTTCATAATTAGGAAGCAATTTTTTATTTATGCGTGCTTGGAAACGTGATAAAGATAAGCGGTTGGTTAGGAAAAGTTTAGGGTCAACCATTGAGTGTACAATAGAGACATTAGATTCTGCTGGATCACCATTAAAAATGGAAGAACAAGTTGTGCATAATAAAACTCTTATGGAGTACTTCTCACTTGTCATAGCCAATACTCCATCTTGCATAGTTTTACCACAAACTACTGCAACTCATTTTGAACTCAAACCGGCCATACTCCAACTTTTACCATCATTTTATGGTATGGAAAGAGAAGATCCATACATGCACATTAAAGAGTTTCTTGAAATCTGCTCGACTTTTCGCTTCCAGAATTTCAATGATGAATCAATCAGGCTTAGAATGTTTCCATTTTCATTGAAAGATAAAGCTAAAGCCTGGTTGAACTCCCTTCCTACAGGAACTATAACTAGTTGGAACCAATTAGTAAATAAGTTTCTGGCAAAATTTTTCCCTATGTCTAAAACTGATGCCCTTAGGAGAGAAATTTCTGATTTTTGTCAAAAAGAGGGTGAACAATTTTTTGAATGTTGGGAAAGATTTAATGATCTTCTTCTAAAATGTCCTCATCATGGTTTTGAAACTTGGAGATTAGTGAAATATTTCTATGATGGTTTAACTTCATCAAACCGTCAAATGATTCAAAGCATGCATGGTGGGAGATTTTTACAATTGAATGAGGGGGAAGCTTGGGAATCCTTAGGATCTTTATCTGAAAATTCTCAACATTGGAACTGCATAGATCCCAGGGATAAGAAGTCTCAAATACAAAAAAGGGAGGAATTTACGAAGTGAGTGATGACACAGATGTGAGAATTGCCTTAGCCAGCCTGACTAGAAAGGTAGAAGCTTTAACTTTAAGCCACACTTTAAACCCTTCTACCAATACTAAGATAGAGGCATGTGCCTTATGTTCTAGTACAGCTCACATTGCACAATCTTGTCCATCTATACCAGCTTACCAAGAGGCATTCTCTGAGCAAGCTAATTCTCTTCAAACTTATGGGAAGTCATCAGATAGCCCATTTGCACCCACATATAATCCAAATTGGAGGAATCAGCCAAATTTCTCATGGAGGCAAAATCAACCTGCAATGAATCAAAGTGGGCAACAATTTGCCCCTTCTAATTCATACCCTCAAGTTCCTCATCATGCTCCTCCTTTCGGGGTATCTCAACAAAGAAAACCTTCTTTGGAGGATACCTTGCAACAATTCATGCAATCGACCCAACAAATCCTGCAATCTCACACTCAAGCTATTTCAAAGCTTGAAACACAATTGGGTCAATTAGCCAATGCTGTACGAGAGAGAGAAAAAGGAAAATTCTCCAGTCAACCTATTCCTAATCCTAAGGGTCAATTTGAAGTAGGATCATCAGCAAAACCTAAGGAAGAAGTAAAATCTGTGACAACCCTTAGATCTGGAAAGATTATTGATAATCATGTTCATATGCCAGAAAATGAGGAACAGAGTCAACATGAGTCTCAAACCAATGACTCAAGTGAAAAGAAAAGTGAACAGATTTCTTATGCCCCCAAAGCTCCTTTCCCTCAAAGACTTGCATCAAATAAGAAAGGTACTCAATATAGTGACATTTTAGAGGTGTTTAAGCAAGTAAGCATTAACATCCCTTTTCTTGATGCTATCAAACAAGTACCCGCTTACTCAAAATTTTTGAAAGATCTTTGTACGGTGAAAAGGAAAACTAATGTTCCAAAAACGACATTTTTGACTGAACAAGTGAGTTCTATAATTCAGCAAAAAACTCCTGTCAAGTACAAAGATCCAGGTTGTCCTACAATTTCTTGTATTATAGGTGACCATGTGATTAACAGAGCCTTACTTGATCTAGGAGCAAGTGTGAATTTGCTGCCATACTCTGTGTATAAGAAACTTGGGTTAGGAAAGCTGAAACCTACATCAGTGACCCTTCAGTTAGCTGATAGGTCCACCAAAATCCCTAGAGGTGTCATAGAAGATGTGCTCATTAAGGTTGATAAATTCTACTTTCCAGTAGATTTCATTGTTCTTGACACTGAACCTGTTGAGAATACAGAGACACAAATTCCAGTCATTTTGGGTAGACCATTTCTGGCAACATCCAATGCAATCATTAATTGTCGAAATGGAATTTTGAATTTATCTTTTGGAAATATGACTGTGGAATTAAATGTTTTTAATGTCTCTCATCAACCTGTGGACATGGATGATTTATGTGAGGTCAACCTAATTGAAAGTGCCATTTCTGATTCATTTTTAGATTCCTTTAGTAATGATCATCTAGAAAAATATTTGATTCATTTCGATAAGGATAAAAAAGAGGATTATCTGGTTCGTGAAGTAGAATCTTTGTTAGAGACAACTCCACTAATGGATACTGATAAATGGAAAGCCAAAAAAGAAAAAGTCTCACCTTTTGAGTCAGTTCCACTGCCATCTGTTGTTCATACTGTTTACCCACATGGTGCAGTAAAGATTGAAAATCCCAAGAACGGTGATGTGTTTAAAATAAATGGTCAAAGATTGGAAGCATTTTTGGAATTACCAAATCCAGAGATAGAGGAGACACCTTTGCGTGATCCCGTCTACAAGGATTGATTTACTTTTGTTGTTAAAAGTCATCGTGCACGTTATCTAGGTAAGATCTTTCTTTATTTAACTTGCATTAATTTTTCCCTTCAGTCTTATCTTCTTTTGATTTTCTATTGTTTTCCCTCCCTTTGTTGCTTTTGCTTTTTCAAAAAAAAAAACAAAAAAAAACAAAAAAAAATTTGAGTCGATAATGGAGGACGTTCTTGCACAATTGAAAAATCATTTTCCTTCTCTTCCACCTAATGCATTGACAAAAATTTACAAAGCACAGGTTGAAAGATTGAGGTTAATGATGATCATGGGAATACCTGCTGATATTCGTTGGCTAATTGAAGCTAAGGTACGGTTATCAGGTGAATCTGCAAATGATTTCATCTCTTACATGCCTGGTTTAGGAAAAAGTAGTTTTGCTAAAAAGCGCAGAGCTAAACGAATGGGTGTTTGTTACAAATGTGGACGTGAAACTTGTAACAAACGTTGCCGTTCTTTGGGTTGGGTGTCTGTAAATCGGGAAGACAAAATTAAGTTCATTAAGGATGGCTTGAGTAAGGAGTCATTGGATGATGACTTTCATCCAACGTCTCTTGAGACACATCCTAGTGGATCTGTGCATATCGGTATTGTCGGTCTATGGCCCCATTTCAAAAAAGAACATAAACGGTACAGTCTTGGGAATCTGACGTTAAAAGACCTTGTTTGCCAATTTATAAGAAAATTGGATGGGAAGCATATCCTCGACCCATAGAGGGCGTTTAAGCCGTTACTGGACGTAAAACCAGAGGAAGATGTGAGCCACAATCACAACTACTGTACATATGCATGCGTGCCGTCATTTTTGAATTTTTCACCTTTAATTTAGCTGACATTTTTTGGCCTACTCTTATAGCTATTGAAATTATGCCCCCGGCCTATACACATAGCTATGCCCTTATTTGAGTCTTATAAATGCGCACCTCATTATCTTCACCTTCATAATCAAAGTTAAGGTGAGTGCAGATATGGAAGGAATCGCAGTTCGTCACTTTCGAAATATTTGTGTCTTTTGTGGTTCTAGTCCTGGGAAAAATGGAGAGTATGTAAAAGCAGCACAAACTTTGGGTATAATACTAGCCAAGAGAAAGATTCATTTAGTGTATGGTGGAGGTTGTCGAGGGTTGATGGGGAGTGTGTCTGGATCTGCATATCTAGGAGGATGCCAAGTTCTTGGTATTATTCCTACAGCTCTAGCAGCATCAAACATAGTAGGAAAAATAATTGGGGAAGAATGTAGGGTATCCTCCATGCACGAGCGAATTGCTAAAATGATGTGTAGCGCTGACGCCTTCATTGCCTTACCTGGTGGTTTTGGTACTTTAGAGGAAATTTTTCAAGTCGTCTCTTGGGCACAACTGAACATGCACCATAAACCCATAGGTTTGTTGAATGTTAACAATCTCTTTGATGGTTTGTTGTCTTTTCTTTATCATGCTGTAGAACAAAGGTTTATCTCGCACTCAGCATGTCGGATTCTCATCTCGGCCTCAAATGCTGACGAGCTGATTGATGCGTTACAAGCATTTGTTCATGTACCTGATCCAGTTATAGCTCAAATAGATTGGACAACAAAACACCGCAGAAAGCGCAAACTGGACTTAGATCTTCATTTGTAATACCTTTTATTTGCTTGAGTAATTTTGTATTTTCTGTTTAGTTTGTTGCAGGTTCATTTTTTTTTTAGATCTCCTTCCAGGTAATATCTCTTTTAATCTTTATTGTTTATTTTGCGTTTCTTCATCTTTCCAAAAAAAAAAAAAAATTTGAGTGATGTTTTGGGATTAGGCAAAGCTAGCACCAATGATGAAAATGGTTTAAAATGCTTGTAACCTTTGAAAAATTGATGAGTTCTGGGTGTTATGTGTGAACTTGAACTCTAATGTAACTTATGTTTTATTTGAGAATCCTAATATCTGGTGCACTTAATCTTTTACATTTGACTGATTGTTTATTCAGAAAAGATTTATGTGATTTAGATATGTCAATTGATCTCATAAGACTCTAGAACTTATTTGATTGTCACTTGAGGCGAAATCCTAGACTACTCTCCATTTAAGAAATGAATTAGGCATTGTTGGAATCGTTTGAGCCTTTCAAACCAACCTATACATGTTGTTATCCGTAGCAACCTATTTTGTGCCTATATTTATCTTTTCTTGAACACCTATATTTTTATCTAGCCTTTAAATAAAAATATGTCTAACTCTTACCCTTCACTCACAGGAATGATCATTTGAAACGTTATGATTCAAGGGTGGATGGTAGAAGTTTAAAAAAAAAAAAAAGAGAAAAGAAAAAAAAGAAGAAGAAAGAAAGTTAATACTCCCTAAATAAATAAGTTTGGGGGTGTTTATATTCAAAAAAAAAATAGTATAAGCAAATAAATGTAAGGATGATGAAAATGTTGGAGATAGAATTCAAAGTATAATATCCAAAGTATTTGGGAGGTTTTAAATGATCATGTACGTTGAAGAGTGAATTGAGCTTTCATTCATATCATTTTATCCACCTTTAACCTGTGCCATACATTACAAGCCTAATGAAAGTCCTAATGATCTTAAATGTTGTGCTCAGTCTACATTAGTGGAGAGTGACATGAAAAATAAGCTTATGGAGTCTCAAATGCATATATCTAGAGATCTGTTTTAAATATTTGATTACATAAATTTATTTGAATGCAAAAAGTTCAATGTCATAAGACTATTACACACACACACACTTGGGATTCAAGGGTAAACCACATGTTGTATTTGAATAAAAGTTCTACATAACCTTAGGATTCTGATATCTTTCTTGGTTGCACATTTTAAATCCTTGAGGAATGCTTAGTAAGTCAAAAACAATTCATCACTCACTCATAATTTGAATTTTGAAGTTTGTGTGTTTTACTTGAGGACAAGCAAAAGATTAAGTCTGGGGGTATTTGATGAGTGAGTTTTATACTCATAAATTAAATATTTTCATCTTATCTTTTGCCATAATTAAGCATAAATCTCCCTTACTTGCCTTTAGTTTTGTGTCTTTCTTACAGATTGAGAGAAGAGTAGAAAATGGACTTAATTGGAGGAATCAGAGCTAAATTGTGGTTCTTTGGGAATGATGTCTATAAATCAAGCAGATAAAACAAATTCATTAAGGATGGCTGAGTAAGGAGCATTATCATATTGTCTCTTGAGACGCATCCTAATGGATATATGCACAAATTTATTCTTGATTTATGATCACATTTCCAAAAGAACTAAAACAAAAAGATTCAAGGCAAAGCACCCAATATTGAGAATATGTTTGCTGGTTGCAGTCCAGCCCAACCTTGCTGTAGTACTTAGGCCATATCTCTGAAAATACATATCCAATATGTATGCAATTTGGTAGGTGTGTAGCTGACACAATTGGGTATAACTTTCATGTTCAAGTGGTTAGAAAATACGGACATTAAAAGGGCCAAAAGTGGGCTAGAAAAGAATCTGACTACTGCTGCAGTCCAGCCCGACTTTGCTCTAGTATTTTGACCATAAGTCCCACATTACGTATCCAATTTGTCCACAATTTGTCTTGACGGAAAGCTAATGAAATTTTCTACAACTTTCGTGTTGATGAAGTCAAAAAATTCAGCGGTTTTCAAGACGATATTCAAGTATCAATTTCGGTGCATATGATGGAATTCAAATTGTCAACTTTGTACAACTTCCTACCTAACAATTTTGACAATTACCACACCAACCACACTTAATTGTATCTATAAATAGAGGGCTTGAGGGGTGAGTTAAGGAGTTTTTGGAGAGCTTTGGATAGAGCTTGGGAAAGCTTTGTTGGAATTCTACGAACTTGTAATGTTATTCTCTCTTTAGACATCTTGTATTTTTCATTTTCTTTCGTAATATTATCATGTTTCTTCATCTTTCATTTCACTTTCTTGCCTTGATTATGGAGAACTAATCTCCTAATGCTAAGGTGAAAGGGTGAAACTCTTGGTATGAGAATAATAATTTATCTAACTCTTAATCTTAATGTTTATCTTTGATATTGTATTTACCTTCCTATTTCTTTTCTCATAATTATTTCTTAATGGCTGGTTTTATCATACCGCCGATTTCTTGTTATGTTATTGGCTGGTTTTATTAGACCGCCTATCTCTTATTATTTTCATGGTTGGCTTTACCACTTACTTTATTTTATTTTACTATTGGTTGGCTTTGCCACCTATTCTATTTCATTTTATTCTGTTATGTTAATTAATTTTCTACCTTTCATTTTTTGCATAAGTTAATCTTGTAAAATGTGAATTTTGATATATTGTAGACAATCTTTGGCACAATAAATGCTTGAATCAATCTTGATTTATTGTAGACAATATAATGATTGGCACAATTTATGCTTGAATCCATTTACAAGTTATCTTATGCATCTTTGTATTTTTAATCTTGTAAAGTGTGAACCTTGATACATTGTAGACAATTTTTGGCACAATAAATACTTGAATCACTCTTGATTTATTGTAGACAATATGATGATTGGCACAATGTACGCTTGAATCCATTTTACAAGAATGTTTTAATTATTAGAAAGGAGGTAAATATAATTCATGTATAAACAAAGTCGAGCTTAAATTAACATATCATCCGATTAGAACTTTATTCGTGTAAAGATTCTAATTGAGTAATAAAAGAGTTAAATTTATTTTTATTCGATATACCAAGAGTGGATCTCCTAACCTTAGCATGCTTCTTTACCTTGAATACATCTTCATTTAATTTCAGTATATTATTTCTTTGCATATTTTGTTCAATATTCCTCTCACAAAACGAGATATCGGGAACTAGGTTAGAAGTATTTATTTCGGATCTATATTAGAATTTTCTCTCAATTGGCAATCTCTGTGGGATCGACCTTGCATACCACTAAATCTATACTCCAATAGATTCGTGCACTTGCGAGTTTTAATTAAAACAACAACAAGGAACAAGAAGAGAAATTGGTCATGACATTGAAGAAATTCAGAAGGGCCATTGGCTGGACACTTGCTGACATTAAGGGAATCAGCCCCTCATTCTGCATGCATAAGATCCTCTTGGAAAGCAATGAAAAAGGGTCCATAGAACCTCAGCGAAGGCTTAACCCAATAATGAATGTGGTAAAGAAGGAGATCATCAAATGGCTGGATGCTAGAATCATTTACCCCATATCAGATAGCTCCTGGGTGAGTCCGGTCCAGTGTGTTCCCAAGAAAGGAGGCATGACTGTGGTGGAAACTGAGAGTAATGAGCTCATCCCTACTAAGGTTGTAACCGGTTGGAGGATTTGCATGGACTATAGGAAGCTGAATAAGAGCACTAGGAAGGATAACTTCTCTCTGCCATTTATTGATCAAATGTTAGATAGACTTGCTGGAAGGGAATACTATTGCTTCCTAGATGGGTACTCAGGGTATAACCAGATTGCTATAGCACCAGAAGATCAGCATAAGACCACATTCACATGCCCTTATGGTACCTTTGCATTTCGAAGGATGCCATTTGGGTTGTGCAATGCTCCAGCAACGTTCCAGTGATGCATGATGGCAATATTCACATAAATGGCTGAGCAGTTTGTGGAAATCTTTATGGATGATTTCTCAGTTTTTGGGGACTCCTTTGACCTATGCTTGGGAAACCTTGCCAAAGTCTTGCAAAGGTGTGAGGAAACAAACTTGGTGCTAAAATGGGAGAAGTGCCAGTTTATGGTAAAGGAAGGAATTGTGCTGGGGCATAAGGTATCTCTGAAAGGACTTGAGGTGGATAAGGCCAAGGTAGAAATTATTGAGAAACTGCCTCCTCCCACCTCGGTCAAGGGCATTCAAAGCTTTTTGGGACATGCATGATTTTATAGGAGGTTCATTAAGGACTTCTCTAAGGTTGCCAAACCATTATGCAGCTTGCTAGAGAAGGACATAACCTTTTGTTTTGATGAAAGCTGCATGACAACATTCTGCGATCTCAAACAAAAATTGAGCACAGCTCCGGTTATTGTGGCACCAGACTGGACCTCCCTATTTGAGCTGATGTGTGATGCTAGTGAAATAGCATTGGGAGCTATCCTCGGGCAGCGCAGAAACAAGTTGTTTCACTCTATTTACTATGCTAGCAAAATGCTGTAAGGTGCCCAGCTGAACTACACCGTGACAGAGAAGGAACTGCTTGCTGTAGTGTTTGCCTTTGAGAAATTCAGAGCATATTTGGTAAGAGCAAAGGTGATAGTGCACACAGACCACTCTGCCATCAAACACTTGGTTAGAAAGAACGATTCCAAACCAAGGCTCATTCGGTGGGTGCTTTTGCTTCAAGAGTTTGATCTAGAGATCAAAGACAGGAAGGGGACTGAAAACTAAGTGGCAGACCATCTCTCCAAGTTGGAAGAGCATAGCTCTGGAGCAGACAACATTA
Organism: Gleditsia sinensis; assembly: GCA_037074535.1. NCBI lineage: Eukaryota > Viridiplantae > Streptophyta > Magnoliopsida > Fabales > Fabaceae > Gleditsia > Gleditsia sinensis. The sequence continues at coordinate 22,136,293 of CM073476.1, forward strand.
ATGAAAGATTCCCAGATGAGCAACTCTATCTCCTGTCCCAAGATGAGGTGCCATGGTATGCTGACTATGTAAATTACCTTGTGAGTGGAATGCTCCCACCAGACCTGACGTGGCAGCAGAAGAAAAAATTTCTGCATGAAGTCAACTCATACTACTGGGATGAACCCTATCTTTACAAGCAGTGTGCTGATCAAATGATAAGGAGATGCATACCCAGCAAAGAGATGGAGCAAATTTTGCAGCAATGCCATGCTTCCCCTTATAGAGGTCATTTTGGAGGAGTTAGGACCGCAAACAAAGTGCTGGAGGCAGGTTTCTATTGGCCCTCCTTATTCAAGGACTCCCACTCTTATGCAAGGCAATGTGACCGGTGCCAGAGAACAGGGAATATATCTCGCAGGCATGAAATGTCACTGAACAACATCCTAGAGGTGGAATTATTTGATGTCTGGGGCATAGATTTTATGGGACCATTTCCCTCAAGTTTTGGCAACCAATACATCCTTGTAGCTGTAGACTATGTCTCAAAGTGGGTGGAAGCCAGTGCATCCCAGACCAATGATGCCAGAGTCGTGACCAGATTCCTGAAGAGGAATATCTTTACAAAGTTTGGAACCCCTAGAGCCATCATCAGCGATGGAGGGACCCATTTCTGCAATAGGCAGTTCAAGACACTACTTGCCAAATATAGAGTCAGACACAAGGTAGCAACCCCTTATCACCCACAAACAAGTGGCCAGGCTGAAGTCTCCAACCAAGAGATCAAGAGAATCCTGGAGAAAACAGTAGGTCCTACGAGGAAGGATTGGTCCTCAAGGTTGGATGATGCCCTTTGGGCATATAGAACAGCTTATAAGACACCTCTAGGCATGTCACCTTACAGGTTAGTATTCGGGAAGGCTTGTCATCTACCAGTGGAGCTGGAACATCGAGCATATTGGGCAGTGAAGAAGCTAAACTGGAACCTGGATGCTGCGGGTGAGAAGAGAATGCTGCAGCTAAATGAGTTGGACGAATTTTGGGGGCAGGCCTATGAAAATGCCAAACTATACAAGGAGAAAGCAAAGCAATGGCATAACAAGAAGATACAGCCCAGAAACTTCGAAGTGGGACAAAGAGTACTACTGTACAACTCCAAGCTAACCTTGTTTCCTGGGAAGTTGAAATCACGATGGTCTGGACCCTTTCGCATAAGCAAGGTCTTCCCATTTGGGACTATTGAATTGGAAGAAGAGAAGGAAGGGAGGACATTCAGGGTTAATGGGCAAAGATGCAAGCATTATCTGGGGGGTGATGTGGATAGACAGCACACTTCCATTCAGCTGCAAGAGGATTGAATAGAAGGGAAGTCAGGCTGAAGACTCTAAAACAAGCGCTCATGGGAGGCAACCCATGTTCAAATTTGTTATTATTCAAGTTAATAGTTTTAAGATAGTTTAGATCATGAGTCTAATAGCTTTTGTGGTTGTTACGCAGGTTAGGAAGCAAGCAGTTGCAGGACCAGTTTTTGTTTTGCTGCAGCAACCCTGTAACTAAAGATAGTCCCTGCTTTGCTACAGCAGGATGAATAACGAGCAATTTCTGCTGCAGCACGAGTCCTAGGCAACCTAGTTTTGCTACAACATTGCTGCAGCAACATAGTCAGCTCTAAGCCAAGGGTTCCCCTCTGCTATGCTTCGATAGTTAAAAAAAACAAAAAAAAACAAAAAAAAAATGGTGGGTGGGAAAACTGACAGAAGGCCATAAGACACCTACGGTCCTTAAACCTCTGCAACTTCCAACCCACTTCTTCCCCGAGTTAAGACACCCACGTTTTCACCTTTGCAGTTTCCCTTCTCATTTCACCTCTCCGAGTTCTCGAGCCCTGCAACCTTCTCACCTCCTTCGACCCAGAAAACCCTAACCTTCAACCCCTCGAAACAAACATGCCAAGAATCAAGACAGTGGCTAGGAAGGCGAGCAAGGTGAAGAAATTCACCTCTAAAGAAAATCGGAAGAAGCATGACGACGAAATCGTGCCCAAAAACTTCTGCGCTGACAAAGGGTTCACCTTCACCTCCGCTGGTGATTTGGGAATGCCAATGTACATTGGCACAATGGTAAAGTAGAGGGCTTGGGAAAATTTTGCAAGCCATCTGTAAACGGCCCTCATTCCACTGGTTCGGGAGTTCTATGTGAACTTCTCACCAGAAACTGATAAGTGGGTGAGAGTTCAGGAAATGAAGGTACGTTTTGACCAAGCTGCCATCAACAAGGCCTACAATTTTCTCGACGAGGAGGACAACTAAGAGGACTATCTGCAGAGTCTGTGGGATGAAGACTGGGAAGAAATGCTCACCCGGGTGTGCCTTCCTGGCACCACCTGGGATAAATCTCCCCAGGGCTCCACCACTGTAAATCGAATCTCCTTGGTGCCGGCAGCAAAGGTCGGGTACCATTTTCTCAAGACCCATCTTCTACCTTCCACCCATGGGCAAACTATGAGCAGAGAAAGAGTAGCAATGGTGGACGCGCTCATCCTCGGCAGGCCACTCAACGTTGGCCGCATTATAAGTGGCCAAATCCGAGCATGTGCCGGCTGAAAGAAGGGAAGCCTACTCTTTCCTTCCCTCATCACCACCCTGTGCAAGAATCATGGAGTACCAGTCTCCATTGATGAAGAGGTCTTAAAGGACACCACTCCCATCACCCCTACCACCATTGTTCGCATTGTTCTGGAGAAATCAGCCCCGCACCCACCAGTTGCCTCTCAAGACCCCCCACCAACTGCTGGCCCATCTGCTTCCTCCTCTGCCACTCAGCCAGCTGACAAGGCCATTCAGCATCTGCTGCAGCAACAATCCACCCTCCTCAGACAGCAAGCACAGTTGCTGTAGTACCAGCAAACCTTCTGGCAATATGCACAGAAGAGGGACTTCACCCTCCACACCACTTTAGAGCAAAATTTTAAGTAGTTCTTCCCATTCCCAGAGTTTCCAACTGCCCTTCCATGCTACCTTTGAGGAGTCAGCCCCAGTACCAGAAACACAAGCAGAGTAACCCAAGGCCTCTGAAGGATCCTCCTCCAGTAAGGAGCCCTATCCGGAACCCCACCAGACACTGAAAGAAACTGTGTCCTCTGATGATGATGAGCCACTTGCCAAAAGGGCAGCATTATTGCGCAAAGGAAAGGCCCCACAACAATCAACACAGTGGAGGAGTGGGCTCAGAAGTTCATCAAGATCTTCTAGGGGTCAATGACCCTAGGGTGCTGTAGCATACCTGCTAGCACTCTCAGGAAAGTTCCCTCAACCCTTATTCCTTCTCTGCTGTATTTGGAATTCCTTTGTTTCTGTTTCTGTTTGTGGGTGTATTTTGTTTTCTAGCCATTGCATCAGTAGTGAGGACACTACTCAATTTAAGTTTGGGGGGTGTGTGATATAATGTCTACTGGGAATAGTATTGCTGGAGCATATTACTCTTGTGTTTTGATTCATTGCTGTAGTATTGCTGAAGCATATCGCATAGTTAATTGTGCTGCTTATCTAGGTGATTGTTTATATTGCTGCCTACTTGTGTTTTTGTCTACCTGTGTTGAATAAGTCTGTCTTAGTAATCACTGATTCTGATTGAGTTGAATACAGTTATAATTGTTTGATAAAAAGTTTGAAAAAAAAAAGAGAGAAAAGAAAGAAAAGAGGGTGGAATAGGTGCATAGCCTGCTGAAAGTTTTGGGATACTCCATGAGGAGGATTGGGTATTTTGTTAAAAATCAGAATAGGAAACCTACAGCCTCACCCTATCACACAGCACCCTCTTCTTATAAGCACTGGATCATGGGCAGTTTGCCCAACAGAGAATTTGGTGATCTTTCAGAAAGTGGTCCTTAGTCTTAGAGCTAGTATTGAGAGCTTCCTATAGAATTATAAAAGAGGCAGACACATAGGGGCATAAAGGCTTAAGTTTGGGGGAGGGGAGTAGAAAATAAAGAATAAAGAAAAAAAATATGAACACTCCAATGCTCTGTAATTCCTTAGTAACTAGGGGTATGCATGAGCCCCATGTGTGCCTTTGCGTAAAACAGGGATGTAGAGTATGAGTGGGAAGCGGTTGAAGGGTGATAAGGCTGAGTAACCGGGTGCCTGCATTGAACATGTTGGCATTCGCGTTAAAAGGCTGTAATGACCTCTGCTAGAATAAGATCCATGCCAAAAACAACAGTAAAGGAAGAAATTTAGTAAGCTGCCCCATTTCCCCATATCTGCTGCCCTGACTGTACCTATGATGAATGCCAGCTTGATCTAAGAAAGGAAGCTCAAAATATTAGCATAAAAGTCTTAGGAACTCTGGCTATTTTTGAACCGAATAACTCCTAGACAAAACTGTCCATATCACACACACACAAATTCAGAGAAGGTGTTTGCTGTGATTGGGAGTAAGATTTGTGGTATCATTTATATGAAAGCAATCCTGAGAGTTGAGAGCTATCAGTAGAGCTATAGAGTCTGACATGAGAAAAGTTTGGAACTTTTGGGTGGTAAGTTTGTAGTGAGCAGAGTAGGATGCTTGGGGACAAGCAATCCTTTAAGTTTGAGGGGATTTGATAACTGCATTTCACTATAGTTTCTATGCGTTGCCCATGATTGTTTACTGAATTTTTCTGGTGTTTTAAGCACTTTTTACCCTCTGATTTTATTGAATGGGATGACTTTTCTGGATATAACGTAGCTACCTCATTGCTGCAGCATTTCAGTGAGCATGTATAGTAATGATAGCAAAACCCCGGGTGATAGTGGGTAAAGCTGTTTTCTCTCTCCCCTGCAATACGATGATTCTATTTGATTTGGTGTAGGTGGCAGAACTGCGCAGCAGGAGCAGCCACCAGTGAGCAGGGGACAGAAGTAGGGACATTGCAGGCTGCTGGTACAGGACTGCCTCCACTACTGAAAGTGGAGAGGAAAAAAAAGCAGCACAACAAGGGCGCCTGCTGCAGAGCAGAAGGAATGGCAGCAATCCAGGGCGCTTTACTGGGACCACAAAGGCAGCCTATAAAAGGCCGAAAAGCAGCCAATGGAAGAGAGTCCGCCGGGGAGAAAGAGGAAAGAACTGGGAGAAGAATAACACCATAGCCTAGAGTGCTGCTAACACTGGAAGGTGCAGCATGAGGGGATAGTGTGCTAGTGTAGAGGGGAACTTTGTTTCCTATTGTTGTTTTACTGCTTTATCAAAAAGAAAGAACGGCATTTTGTAATTTAGTTTTTATCTCTTAGAATGCACACCAGTGTTTCTGAAGTTTTTGTAACTAGTGCACCCATGAGGCTTGGCTAGTTTCTAGCTGGGGTTGCACAAGGGTTGTAATGGACTGAAGCACATTTTTATTATCAATACATTTCGCTGCAGTTTTGTTTACCATTCAGCTGTATATCCTGTAGCTTTTCTTTCCTTAATAACAAAAGTTTGTTGGAAGAAAACCAAGGCCACCATTCACCTGGAAGGGTAATGGAGGCTGGAAAAAAGCTGAATGTAAAGGGGTTACCTCATGTAGGGATATATGGGCACCCCATTAGTCCCATAATGGACTTCATGTACAAATCGGAGGTGAGGACTGATGCAGGAATGCATGTCTGAACCTTGGAATTGTAAGGTATGGCAGTCTGGGAAGACTCCATCCAAGACTGAATTTGGCACTCAAGACAATTGCTGCAGCAAAGCCTAGAGCATATATAAGTGCAGTGGTCCATGACAACCCTGAGCAACCCCAGTTCTCCCCATATAGTTTCCTTTCTATTCCTTAATACTTTTTAGTTTAGTTACAGTAAAGATCAGTCAACCCATGTCTCTTCCAATTTTGTGAACAACTTAGCGTTGCTACAGCATTCATACAGCAAAAGTCTCTAAACATTTTTAGTTCACTCCTCGTGGGACGATACTCACTCATCACTTTATTACTTGGTCACGATACGTGCACTTGCGTTCTGACATTGGATTCATCTTTGTATGAATTACACATTTAACCACCATCTATTCTTGAGTGTCACGTCTACAATATTTTTTATACCTTTGGTTCTTATCTCTTTATAGATTACGGGTCAAGGTCATTTTCTTTTTAATTTATTTTTTTATAAACCGAATTAGAACGCGATCCTTCCAATTGGATCCCATATTGATTCTGGGTCTCACTACTCTTGGTGAGGTTCATATCAGGGGTTCATATCATTTGGAAATGATGTGAACCGTGGAATGGTTAAGGTGATTATGGAGTTAATATTGGCAAAATCCCACATCGGTTAGCAAAAGAGGTCTTAGGTGTTATATATATGAGTTCGCAATCCTCCCTTTTCAAGCTAGTTTTTGAGGTGGAGTTAGGCGAGTTCATATTATATAGTATTATAGTCTACTCTCAACTGGTTAGGTGGGTTGGCCAGATCGCCGACTGAGGTAGGTCGTTAAAAACTATGTCGTGGTGGTAGCTAGTGGTGTAGCCCATATACATCTTGCACGAGGACATGTAAGCTAAAGAGTGGTCGAATGATATGAACTGTGCAATGGTAAGGGTGATTATCGAGTGAATCTTAGCAAAGTCTCGCATCGGTTAGTGAAAGAGGTCTTGGGTGTTATATATATGGGTTCGCAATCCTCTCCTTACAAGCTAGTTTTTAAGGTGGAGTTAGGCGGGTTCATATCACAAACACCTGGTCCCTTTACTAAGTTTCTTTAAGAGCATGAGATTATTGCCCAATATACTATGCCTGGTTTGCTAGACTAGAATGGTATTGTAGAAAGAAGAAACTGAACATGATTGGACATGGTGCAGAGCATGCTTAGCAACTCTAATCTTCCTAGATCCTTATAGACTGAATCACTAAAGATGGTTGTGTATATATTAAATCGAGTTCCAACTAAGTGTCTAAAAGACACATTTTGAATTATGGAAAGGTTGGAAACCAAGTTTGCGACATACGCGCATTTGAGGATGTCCATTTGAGGTGAAGATATATAACCCATAAGAAAAGAAACTGGACTCGAGGACCATTAGTGGGTATTTCATTGGATATGCCAAAAGGTTCAAAGGTTACATGTTTTATTATCCATCTCACACAACCAGGATAGTGGAATCAAGAAATGCTAAGTTTCTTAAGAATGACTTGATCAGTAAGAGTGATCAGTTCAGGAACCTAATTTATGCACATGATCATATATGGTTTCAACCTTCCACATCAAGTGACAGATTGGTTATTGTTCATAGCACCCCTTAAGTACAAATGGATACTGAACAACTAGTCATTAAGTTTTCACAAGTTGATCAATTAAATCAAAATATTCAAGATTTACCTATAGTTCTTAAATAAGTTGAACCATAAACTCTTCAAGGGGATAAGGTTACAACATTAAGAAGATCTACTAGAGAAAAAAGATAAGTTATTCCTAGTGATTTTATAGTATATCTACAAGAGTCTAACTACAATATAGAAGTTGAAAATGATCCTGAAACCTTTTCACAAACCATGAGTTACAATGAGTCAAATTTGTGGTATGATGCCATGAAAGATGAGATAAATTCCATGAAGAGTATTAGAGTCTGGGAACTTGTAGAGTTTCCTAATAGGGCAAAGGTCATTGGCTGTAAATGGATCTTTAAGACCAAAAAGGATTCATTAGGCAACATTGAGAGATACAAGGCGAGACTCATTGCTAAGGGATTTACTCAAAAAGAAGGAATCGATTATATGGAGACTTTTTCTCCTATATCTAAGAAAGATTCTCTTCGTATTATTTTGGCATTAGTTGCTCATTTTGACCTTGAGTTGTAACAAATGGATGTGAAAATGACATTTCTTAATGGTGATATAGAGGATGAAGTTTATATGAAACAACCTAAATGTTTCTCCTCTAGTGACGGTGAGCACTTGGTTTGCAAGCTTAAGAAATCCATATACAGTTTAAAACAAACTTCATGTATGTGGTATTTTAAAAATTCCACGGAGTAATTTATTCATTCGGATTTGCTGAAAATCCCATGGATCAATGTATATACCAGAAGGTTAGTGGGAGTAAAATATGTTTTCTTGTTTTATACATGGATGATATTTTGCTTGCAACCAACGATAAGGGTTTACTTCATGAAGTGAAACAATTCATCTCTAAATATTTTGACATGAAGGAAATGGGTGAGACATTTTATGTCATTGGCATTAAGATTCATAGGGATAGTGATGTGAACTGTGCAACGGTGAGGGTGATTATCGAGTGACTATCGGAAAAGTCCCACATCGGCTAGAATACCACTAGTTGGGAGGGTTTATAAGACCTTAGGCACCCTCACTCCAACAGCCTGGCTTTTGGGGATGATTACTCCCTAAGGCAATTCCCTCGTATCATTAATGATGTGAATTGTGCAACGGTGAGGTTGATTATCGAGTGACTATCGGTAAAGTCCCACATCGGCTAGAATACAACTAGGTAGGGGGTTTATAAGACCTTAGGCACCCTCACTCTAACAGCCTGGAATTTTGGGGATGATTACTCCCTAAGGAAATTCCCTCGTATCATTTGGTATCAGAGCCTTGGTTCGTCTGGTTGGTGTGGGTTGGCCAGATCGCTGACTGAGGCATGTCGTAAAAAAAAAACCAGATCGCCGACTGAGGCAGGTTGTCAAAAAAAAAACTACATCATGGGGTAGCTCGTGGTGTAGCCTGTACACCTTGCATGAGGACGTGTAAGCTAAAAAGAGTGGGCGAATGATGTGAACTGTGCAATGGTGAGGGTGATTATCGAGTGACTAACGGAAAAGTCGCACATCGGCTAGAATACCACTAGGTGGGGGGTTTATAAGACCTTAGGCACCCTCACTCCAACAGCCTGGCTTTTGGGGATGATTACTCCCTAAGGCAATTCCCTCGTATCATTAATGATGTGAACTGTGCAACAATGAGGTTGATTATCGAGTGACTATCGGTAAAGTCCCACATCGGCTAGAATACCACTAGGTGGGGGGTTTATAAGACCTTAGGCACCCTCACTCTAATAGCCTAGCTTTTGGGGATGGTTACTCCCTAAGGCAATTCCCTCATATCATTTGGTATCAGAGCCTTGGTTTGTCTGGTCGGTGTGAGTTGGCTAGATCGCCGACTGAGGCAGGTTGTAAAAAAAGAAAAGAAAAAAAACTGCATCGTGGGGTAGCTCGTGGTGTAGCCCGTACACCTTGCAGGAGGACGTGCAAGCTAAAAAGAGTGGGCGAATGATGTGAACTGTGCAACAGTGAGGGTGATTATTGAGTGATTATTGGCAAAGTCCTAGATTAGCTAGAATACCACTAGATGGGGGGGTTTATAAGTCCTTAGGCACCCTCACTCTAACAGCCTGGCTTTTGGGGATGATTACACCCTAAGGCAATTCTCTCATATCACCTAAGGTCTTATAAACACCCTACCTAGTGGTATTCTAGCCGATGTGGGACTTTGCCGATAGTCACTCGATAATCACCCTTACCGTTGCACATTTCACATCATTCGCCCACTTTTATTGGCTTGCACGTCCTCGTGCAAGTTGTACGGGCTACACCATGAGCTACCCCACGACACAGTTTTTTTTTATGATCTGCCTCAGTAGGCGATCTGGCCAACCCACACCGACCAAACGAACCAAGGCTTTGATACCAAATAATATGAGGGAATTGCCTTAGGGAGTAATCATCCCCAAAATTCAGGTTGTTGGAGTGAGGTTGCCTAAGGTCTCATAAACCCCCCACCTAGTGGTATTCTAGCCGATGTGGGACTTTTCCGATAGTTACTCGATAAGTATTCTAGCCAATATGGGACTTTGCCTATAGTCACTTGATAATCACCCTCACCGTTGCACAGTTCACCTCAGATAGACCTTGAGGTATTTTAGGTCTATCATAAGAAACCTATATCAATAAAGTTTTAGAGAGATTTCAGATGAAGGGGTGTTCACTAAGTGTTGCTCCCATTATGAAGGGTGATAGGTTCAATTTGAATCAATACCCGAAGAATAATCTTGAGAGGGAATCTATAGATAACATCCCATATACTTCTGCCGTTAAAAACCTTATGTATGTTCTGGTTTGCACTAGACTTGACATTGCATTTGCTGTGGGGATGCTCGGGTGATATTAGAGTAACCTAAGAATGGACCACTAGAAAGCTGCAAAGAAAGTCATAAGGTACCTACAAGGAACCAAAGACTACATGCTTATATATAGACAGACGGATAGTTTGGATGTGATCCGTTATTCAGATTTAGACTTTCCTGACTATGTTGATTCTTGTAAATCAACATTGGGATACATTTTTATACTGGCCGGAGGAGCTGTTTCTTGGAGAAGTGTTAAGCAAACCTTGACTGCTACTTCTACTATGGAAGCTGAGTTCGTCTCCTGTTTTGAGGCCACTTCCCATAGTGTATGGCTTAGAAATTTAATTTCGGGGCTTAAAGTTATGGATTCAATTTCTAGGTCATTGAGAATTTTATGTGATAATTTAACTGCTATTTTTATGGCTAAGAATAATAAAAGTGAAAGTTGAAGTAAACACATCGACATTAAGTACTTAGCCATTAGAGAACGTGTAAAAGAAAAGAAAGTGGTCATTGAGTACATTAGCACTAAATTGATGATCGCCGATCCTTTGACTAAGAGCATACCACCACTAAAATTCAAGGATCATGTAGAGAAAATAGGACTTGATTCCACTTTATGATTGTATACATACAAGTAATTAATCAAATTCTTATATATTGTGATGTTTTCTCATATTAATGTGTACTTTAATTCAATTGAGAAAAACATTTTTTTTTGGACCAAGAATAAACGTAGAGTTTATTCATTAAGTTTTCGTTACCACATTAAATATAACACTTGAGAAACTAAATGCATTGTAATACATGGTTGATATTACTCACTTTTAGAGGACCTATCACTATGATTCATGTATTTATTTCTTAAGAAAGTTGTTTCATGACTCATTTAAGCCAATAAGTTAAACCTATGGATCAAGTGGGAGAATGTAACAGTTTTTCAATTTATTAACACATTTAACTCACATTAAGATAGTCCAGAAGTTTTGCTTTCAAGAGTCCTAAAGTTTTCATATTTAATGGCCTTCAATGGACATTATTTGGTGTTAAGTAGTGACCCTCCATGTTCTTGATGGTAGAACATTTAAATAGGATAGTTTTGGTCCCTAAGTCTGCTTCCTTGAAATTCCTATGAATTATACACCATCTTGAGTGAGGGAGACTAGACTTGGAAGTGTCAAAACCATTGAAAACTTGAGAAGAAAAGCAATGGTGGGAGGTTGGTGTAATCCTTTTATTATGTGTTTCATTGATTTATACATGTTATTGAGTTTAAAAGCATGTTTAAATCATTTTGAGTATTTTACACCAACAATATACATTGTAAGTAGTGTTTCAATGAAAAACGTTTTGATAATAAACAGAGGTACAATATATCCAAATAATCTCTTTCGTAAGTGTTTCATTTATTTATTTTTAAATGTTTACTTAAATAAATAACGTTTTATAATTATACTAATATATGTAGAAGTAACAACCTTAGTTTTTTTTATTAATTATAATAATTGAAAGATTATATATTAATTTATCAAAATAAATCACATTTTATTTGTATAATTCTATTAAAATTTATCGTAAATGTGTGTGTGTGTGTGTATAATTTAAGCTAATTTTATTATAATCATTTCTTTATCACATTAATCAATATTTATTATTTATATTTTGATATGTATTTATAAATATATTGATAAATTGTTTTTAAATATATTATATTTATATTATGATATTTTTAATTAAAAGCGACAAATTTAATAGTTACAAATGTTTGAACCAGTAGCCTGAACTTCGGTGATTCGATGTTTGATATGGTGCCAATAACAATAATATTATTAGAAATGTGGTTGACACTTGATTTATAATAATTTATTTAGTATAACATATCTACGGGAAATTGGGCATTGTATAAATTATTGTTAGAAATTAGTTTAATCATCACTACAAAAAAAAATCTTGCATTTAGCAGTAGTTTTGATAGCAACTAAATGCAATTGCCAGCTATTCCAATATTTAGATATATGAAACTGAATCTATTGGGCTTTAGTAAATTTATTCAACTCCTTGGATCATAAATCATATAGCTCCAAATATTAAAAAGAAGAAATCATAACCTCTATTTAAATTTGTTTGAATAAAAATGGAGAATGTAAATTAAATAGAAAGAATCAAAGAAAACTAAATAAAAATAAAATCATATCATATTTGATTAGAAGATGTGTCTGGCCTTTAAAAACCAAGAACCATGAGTTACGGAAGGGACATTCAGCGATAATTACAGAGAAAGTGATGAAGGACAAAATGCCCATCATTTTTTAGAGAAAAAAAGAGAGAAAACAAAAGTGAAAAGAGCAGAAAACGTGCAACTTCTTCCCTCTTCGTGGGCTCTAAGAATATACCCATGTGGAGGAATATTTCAGTCTATCTCCTTTCTCAGCCATATAGCCCAGCCTTCGTGAAACACCATCCACCATTGCTAGCCTCATCACCTAGCCCCCATAAGCATAGCACCACAGTTGCATGCAACCACAAGTCGCCATCAAGCACTACCAGTCCATCAATGAGTATTCATCGTTTACCAGCCTCTTTTGTAGCCTATCTTCTAATGACCCCTTTTTTTTTGTTTCTTCAAATTATTACGAACGATAATATTATTCTAGAGTAGCGAACAATACTTAAATGCAAAACCAGCATATGCCTTCATTATCATCATTTACATGAGTTACATTATTAATTAACTTTATGTATAAGTGTATCCTCAGGTACTAAGCATATTACCTAAAACACAAAGTACCATACCAAGTTACACCTCAAAGATTGATCAAGCTATCTAGTTATATAGTTTACACTATCTAAACATTAGTACTACACAACACTTCACCCTTAGGGTGTGAAGGGTGGATGAGGAGTTATTGATACTAGTATCTTAAATACGTTCACTACTATGATATCAGATACTATAGTGAATTGGCCTAGGTAAGGGATCCCCACTAACTGTATCTCTAATATTAGGGATAGAAAAACTGTAGGCATCTTACCTATCATTATCTGAGCATAACACCCAAAATAAAAATAGTGAGAACAAACGTCCAAGTAGGTTCAACATTAACATACATATATGATACAAAAAATAATACGAGGATACGTCTAGCTGTATAAGGTACAGAAAACATCAATCTTTTTTTGATCAAAACATAGTGTAACAACAAGTTTTTTATTCAATTACCACATTCCAACATCAAGCATTGCACATGTATAAAAGTAGCTCATATTGTATTATCGTCATACTAAAAGGGTCACATCAGTGGTTATGGTTTATAAAGGAGTCACATAATTACATTAACTTAACATAAGTCCCTATACAGCACAGCAACCCTAGTACAGAGGGTGGAAGAGGTGGTGCTGGTATTGGGATCTCTACAACCTTTACTGCATAAATGTCTCCAAAATAGCCACAGAAGATCTACCGACATCTCAACTACTTTTATCTGAACATAACACCAAACATTAATGAGAACAAAGTCTCAATAGGTTCAACATTAAAAATGTCATATAATACATAATCATCATAATGTTATGTCCAGTTGTATAAGCTACAGAAAAAGATATTATTTATTGAAAACATGTGTCTTATAGGAAGTATGATAAAAACATATTATACACACTCAGCATGCATTGTGGCCATTTACTCATCCACTTCTCTATCTCAACAACAGGATAATGTGAGTCATTCCCTACAGCTACTCACATATCCAAAACATTGTAATGTGATTCATTCCCCTTGGTGATCACATAGCACGAAAACAAGGTAATGTGAGCTATTCCCCCTCCCCGCTACTCACTTATCCCAAAAATATAGCAATGTGAGCCATTCCCCCTCACTGCTCACATAGCACAACAACAAGGTAATGTGAGTTATTCACTCCCCCCTCCGCTACTCACTTACGCCGAAAACATAGCAATGTGAGCCATCCACCCGCTGCTCACATAGTACTCATATTCATCTCTTCTCTATTCTCTTTTGCAACTGAGAGGTGTGAGCCATTCCCCCCACTACTCACACTCCATTGTCGCATATCAGTGGCCATACAACTCGACTGGTCACTTTACTAGTATAAGGGTCATCTTGATAATTTTTGCCATCCCCTTGCGGCCATAAGGATCATCCCGCAAGTATCTGTCTGTTTCTCATATTTAGCCACATGCATAACATCATTGTCTTTATCATTAATACAATATATGATTGCGTCTCATCAACATATCAAGCGTGCATTTCATCAACACATTAAGCATACGTCTCATCAACATCTCAAGCATACATCTCATCAACCTATTAAGCATACATCTCATCAACATATCAAGCATACGTCTCATCAACATATTAAGCATACATCTCATCAACATATCATCATTACTAGTATCATGCTGACCTTCTTCATCTTAATAGAGATTTTACATCAACCATATTCATCACTAGCATCATGCTTACCATCGTCATCAAATCATTTAACAACTATGTATAGATACATTTATCATCATATGACAATGTATACATCATACATATAATCATCATGCATTGATACCATAATGTATGCATCATACTCTCTAATCATCATCATCACCTACACAATAAGGTTATGTATCCACCAAGTATACTACTAACATCATGCTTGTCATCATCACCACATCATTTAATAAATATGTATTGATACACTTACCATCATGTGACAATGCATACATCATATCTTCTAATCCTCATGCATTGATATACTAGCATAAGCATCGCATCAACATGCATTTCATCCATACCTTGTTTATATATCTCATATGTAATTCATTTACATATGTCTCATCAATGCATCAAACATATATCTCATATGCAATTAACTGCATGTATCTCATAATAAAAGGATAGAATTAGCACTACAATGCATCATTAAAAGGGTATTTATTTGTATTTTGGTTCCCCTTATCATCATCTATAAATTGGAGTTCGTTTAGAGCATTCAAAAAGTAAAACATAGCAATTTTAGCCTCAAGCACAGCCTAGCCATGTCACAGAGCATGATCGTGCTTGAGGTCATGGAAAACATGATGCATCATCTCAAAATAGCTCGAAACACGGCCAAGCCGTGTCTTGAAACATAGTCGTGTTTTGCGCTAAAGGTTCGTGATAAATCTGATCTTTTATCACTATTCAGGTCATAATTACCTTATTTCAACTCTGATTAATGTGATTTTAGTGTCTACGGAAAGCTAAGACAATAATATACAACTTCTATGTTTACTAATTTAACAAATTACAACCATAATTAAGGAAAAAAATGTCCCAAAATCAACATCGTGATTCTGTACGTTAAATCTGACCTCTCTTCACTGGTTGCGGCATAACTCTCTCATATAAAGTCCAATTGATGTGATTCTAGAGGGTTTGTAATGATAAGACATAGATCTACAACTTTTATGTTGAACACATCTTCTACTTCGATACAAATCATAAAATCTAGAGCCATCCATTCAGTATATGGAATTTCATCTATTCAAAGTCAAATTTTAGCCCAAAACATGTATTACATATGCATTCAAACCTTCACTCTACATGGATAATCCCAAATATGCATCATGCATCATCAAAATATGAGATTTGAAGCACTTTAGATCTTACAAATAAAATGGAATTTCAAAGAAAATTAATGTTAAACCTACGTAACTCTACTTATCCTCTTGGTTAACAAGTACCTCCTTTGGTTTCCTTTGCCTTGGCTCCACATACATATTCTTCTTCCACCACAAAACCTACATAATCACCATCAAAACCACATTTTAGGATCTTAGAATAAAGATAAGGGATGATTTAGGGGTTGATCCATAGAGAAATCACCTTGGATCTTCCTTTTTGTTGCCTTTCTCTCTCCTCTCTCTCTATCTCTTTCTTCCTTTTTTCTTCTCTTCTTGGTTGCATAGGTTTATGCTCCCTCTCCCCCTTTGGTCGACCACCTTGTGCCTTATCCCAAGGATATTAATAAAATATTATATTTTGTAGAAGGCTAAACCCTCTTCCAACTATATCCCCAAACCAAAAAATATTAACAAGTTTGCCACTCCATTAGATTATGACTAACCCCTTGACTAAGGCCTTGTTTGGCTTCCTCAAATTCTCCAAATGGTTTAATTCCTCTTTTAAGAAGATGCAATAGGTTTTAAGGTCACACCAAAAACATATATCTAGCTCATTTCTTAGTGTTCGGTTTTAACCCCAAGGAATTAGGGAAATTACAATTTCTCTCCTTCTAGATTTTCTTTTTTCCATTTATTTACTTTTTAATTTTCTAGGGTTTCTTCAATATTCCATTTCATTCTATTTCCTTCCCTTCACCATTAAAAATTATTTTCTATTTAATAAAATTGGGGATGTTACAGATAAAATTTGTAATGCATGATTAATATATTATGCTTATATGCTTGACAATCACAATTTATATTATGCAAAACATTATGCAAGATGTCTGATAATCTATTATTCATCTATCTTCAGTAACAGGGTAATGTGAGCCATTCTCTCACCTGTTACTTACACACCACTATCACATGGTTGGAGTGGCCATACTCCTACTTGGCTCACTCAAGGCTAATAGGGTGTCCCCTATTCAGTACCTTCTCAAGCTATACAACCTTGTCTGGTCACCTTACTATTGTAAGGATCATCCTATGTCTTAATTCATCTTTTTATCATATTCAGCCACACTTATGATATCACATACATCATCATCCTCAATAATTAACAAATATGTATTAATACTTCTAACATTATGTGACAATATATGCATCATATCTCACAAGCATAAACAACATCACATCTTGTATGCATTGAGTATTTCATCAAGTTTACTATCATCTTCATCACACTATTAAATCATCACATAGTAATGCACAATGTAACTCATGTTGAACAAGGTAAAGAACAAGGAAATTAGTGTCACAATGCAACCATTTTAAATGTATTCATCTTTGATTTAGTTTCCCTAATTACCATGTAATTAATAGGGTTCATTTAGGGTAGAAATTAGTTTAAACTAAGCTAAACCAGTATCTAACACAACCTAGTCGTGTTCTAGAACATGGCTATGCTTAATGCTGCATAAGGCTTTTAACTGTGCAGAAAACAATCGTGTTCTGTGCACTTCAATTTTCCTTATTGTTTTATACACTTCTATTTAGCCATACAAATATCAAACTAGCCAAAAATGAAGTTATACATGAATATTCAGGTCCATAATTGAGTATATACACATGCATAATAGGTTATTTAACTTTAAAAATCCATAAATAACTTCTTCTCCCCTTCATCCATGTACAAATACTATTCATATGGTCAAATCCTAAACCCATATTAAAGCTTCGTCAACTAACTTCAAACCACATGCATATGCACATATATATATATATATATATACATATATATGTGTGTGTATATATATATACACACACACACACACACATATATATATATATATATATATATATATATATATATATATATATGCATCATTAATTCATACAAAAATTCAAGGTGACGTTAATATTAAACCTACCCATTATTACTCTCCTAGATTCCTTCTCCCTTGGTCACTTGTATTCCTCCCTTCTCCTCCACTCCTCCACTATAAGATTCTACATGTTTGCCATTGAAACCATCTCTTAAGAAGCCTATTAAGAAAAGAAAAGAAGATTAAGGGAGCTAAACCATAGGAAAATTACCTTAGGCTTCCTTTCCTTGCTTTCTCTCTCCTCCTTCCTTCTCTTCTCTTTCTCAGTTTTCCCCTTCTTGGTCGTGCAACTTCTTTCTTCCCTTTCCCTTTTGGTCAAATTCATTATGAAGTCTTTGCAAAAACAATAAAATACTCTAACTTGCCCAAGAAGCTTCTCTTTTTCCTTCCAACTATGTCCTCCAACCAAGCCAAAATTACAAGTTTACCATGCCTTAAAATCCTAACTAGCCATTGGCTAAGCCCTTATTTGACCATTGTAAATTCCAAAATATTTTAATCTTCTCTTGAAATGAGCTTTAGAGTTACACTCTTCACATGTCTTCAACTCACTTTTTGCCGCTTGACCATAACCACAAAAAGACAAGCAATTACCAATTTACCTTTATGATTTTTCTTCATAGATAAAAAATATTTTCTTCATCTTCTATGAGCATTTACTTAGGAAAAAAATTAAAACCAACTTATTTTAACTCTTCTTGTTATGTTATTCAGTAAAAGATAGAAAATCGGATATGTTACATATCTCGTTTCAACCACAAGCAAATTTTTCATTGCAACGGAAGAATTTCATAGGTATCTTTTCATGCTTTGAGGATCTGAGTTCTTTTTATCTTGAAAGCTATCAAGTGCATAGATTATACTATATTTTCAATAGAAATTTTAGGGATTGATGGGTTACTTTATAGGTTCTTGACTTGTAAGAGTATGAATTACCTGAGTTATTCTTTCGATACCTTATTTGCACTAAACCTAAGATGATTTGGTTAGATTTTGTCACCATTAATCAGAACATGTCTTAAAATAAATGGTTTTATTGCTTTGAATTCCCTTTCTTCCCTATTATGGAAATAAAGAATTTATATGTCGCTGGTGCAAATTTTTTGAGAACTTAAAACCTTGCTTCAATTTCTAATCCATGCCTTTGTGATATAATGAATTCAAGACTCTGGTTTAGTTATGAACTCTCTAACCTTTAAGTAATTAGTGAAACATATGCTTGTTTTATGTTATAATCTTATGTGTAGATTTGTTATTCTACTTTGTTAGGTAACGATGAAATGAGTATTTGATAGGTTTGGGTATTGGGAAGATTTCTAGGAGCATGTTTTGCATCTGTTATGCGCAATAGGGACTGTAAGCTCATTGATGGTTACTTTGTTTTACCTTTTGCTTGATGGGTCAGTGAGATGATACATAATGCCTAAAGATTTGTTCCTGTTAGAAAATAATGAAAAATTGTAGATGCAATGTGTCAAAAAACATGTGTGATCACAATGTCCTAAAGGTGATATTTATCTCCACTATGTTTGCTGTAGGGTATATGACAAATCACCTAGTGATTGATAGATAGCTACTTTGTAATCTCTCCTGAAAAACTTATTTGAAGAATTAAAGAAGATAATGAATGAGGATAATTAATAATTTTTCTAGATTTTTTTTCAATATGTTAGACTCTTATTTATAAAAAGAAACTATTCAAACACAACTTTTTTGAAGGGATGTGACTTTTTTGATAAGTTATATATTTTAGAATTTAATTTTCAAACTATTTTTTCTCTAACAATCCCCTTTTTAGTTTGAAACTTGAACATTTTCTCTAACTCATAAGGCTATGCATAGAGATAGGTGTCTTTCAACTTGAACCTCCCCTTAGTGTAAATACTCATAATATTAAGAAATTGATAGTTGCATTAAGCATTGAACCACAATTTTTATGTTAATACTGTCATGATCCTTACTAGAGGAAGCACGTGATCAACATGAGAATTTGATAAATTCCACCTTGTAAGACTCAAGCCAACAAACATCAAGATAGTACTATATCACACAACAAATAGGTTGAAACAATCACATGCATATCATGAGAATTATCAATACACTATATATCATATATCATAAATCCATCCAAAATTGGCACCAAGCCAAAAAGTATAGAAATCATATATTTCTTATACAACATAAGCTATACAAATATCCAGTTACACAGGGAAGTAGGGATCTTGCCTATAGTTCATGGAGCTACCCTTAGAGTACAAAACAATAAGCATCTACACAAAATTAGGAGCCCTAAAGGCAAACTTGGGCTCATCATAGCCACACTCAACTTACTACACAGTTGGAGCTAGATGTAAATATTTATGACTATTTGAAAAAGTGAAAACATAAGATAGGGTGAGTATAAAAATTAGTGAGTAGATAATCCTTACTATAACAAAAACAAGACAAGCATGGGACGAGGTTTTCACAAGTAAAGATTAAATGCAAAGAAAATATGAAAACACAAACATTTGGTAATGCTAAAATATTCCATAACATGAATATAAACCAAATTTAAGACCAATTACCGGAAATCATATTAAAAGTTCATTAAAGAAAATTAAAAGTTTCTTATAGGAAACAAAGTGCACATGTCAACAATTAAGAAAATGAATAATTAAAATAAATATAGAGACTTTTGTAAATTGGAACACTCTACATTAGAATCATCACCATTTCGCAAGCATATAGCAAGTGAAGGGGTAATCACCATCCATTAGGCTAAAAGCCAATATTCCATTGGGAAAAAGCCCATAATCCATTAAGAAAACACTTGTAAAATCCATCAGAAATTTTTTTGTATAATCCATTAGGTAAAAAACCGTAACATAGAACTTAAGGTGCACCAGGACTAGTACTTACTGCTACTAGCTTGTAGTATTTTTGATTTAGATTCCTCCATAGAAAACAATTAAGGAAACAACAATGAAATGAAAAAAGACTCTATATCCTTATCTAAAAAAATAATATAAATATCGTGTAGTGAGTTTGACAACTCAATGAGTCGATAAGACCTTCTATAACCTCTTAGGTCAGCATATGGATGAACTCATGTTTTAAAATTTATCACGTAGAAAATTACAGTTTGAAAGTACATCCATATGGGACCTGTATTTCAAATATCTTCATTTCAAATGATAGTCAAATATTCAATGCCAAATACAGT
The DNA here is from genome assembly GCA_037074535.1 of Gleditsia sinensis. Taxonomy (NCBI): domain Eukaryota; kingdom Viridiplantae; phylum Streptophyta; class Magnoliopsida; order Fabales; family Fabaceae; genus Gleditsia; species Gleditsia sinensis. The sequence continues at coordinate 22,157,113 of CM073476.1, forward strand.
GCAGCTTGATTATAAAATAATATTATTATGCAATAAAATATTTCACATGCTTTAGGAGTATTCCATATCAGAACAACCATACCAGAGTTCAATCCCTTCCGTATTTTGTCGGTGTAGGATTTGCTTAAACTCAGCATTCCAGCTAAGGTTTGCCCTACCACCGTTCAAGAAGACAAGCGAAAGGTGTCCCGCCCTTAATTTTAGGGCACGTGAAACATGTATAGCATGAACATATATTTTCTATAAACATGAATATTCCAATCATTTATCATGAAAATAGATATATATAGGTTCTCCCATACATATACCATATATAGACAAAGTCCATAAACATCAAAGTCACAGTAGAAGCAGGGATCTTGTTTGTAGCGTTTCAGAGCATACTCTAAAGTACAAGTACAATATCAATCAAAATCTATGAGCCATGGAAACAAAGTAGGCTCACCCAGAGATTATGTCATCTAATTGATCAACTATCTAAAGGAGAATGACCAAACTCTATATCCTTATCTGAAAAACATATAAACACCGTGTAGTGAGTTTGACAACTCAGTGAGTAGATAATACCTCTTATGACCTCTTAGGTCAACATATGGATGTACTCATATTTTAAAATTTATTACAGAAAATATAGTTCAAAAGTACATTCATATGGGACTCGCATTTCAAATATTCTCAGTTCATATCACATTCAGATATTCAAAATCATATGCAATACGGTATGATCATTATTCAAATATTGTAATGCATCAAAACCTTTCACATGAAAACATTAGGAGGATCCCATATTAGAACCACCATATCAGAGTTTAAGCCCTTCTGTACTTTTTTGGTGCAGGATTTTCCTAAACTCAACATCCCGCTGAGGTTTACCCTACCATCATTTAAGAGGACACGCGAAGAGACTCTAATATGGGTATTTCCCAAACACACATCAAGGGAAGGCAAATCATATCTCATATAGTTGGCATCTCACCCATATAGGAGGCATCCCGCTCTCCTTCACATATCATATCCCGTGTGTTGGCCGACACACGAGACTAGCACTACCCCCTGCTAGCTAGGTTATCATGGTGCACCAGGGCTAATATCACCTACTGTTAGCAGACAGTGTTTCTAATAGAAACATTATTCTCCTTTTAAGAAATTCAGTCCTCAAATTTCAAACCATCCTATCATATGTAGGAAATGAAGTCAAGGCATAATTCGGAGGTACCAACTTTATTACTCAAATAATTGGATATATCTTTTCTATATATCATTTTTACTTTCTAGGAAATCTCTTCACTTGTATGATTTTGTCATATAACCTTAACTATAGGGATTCCTTCAACCATAAGTTATTTACTTATCGATCATTAATAAACATCGATTTTTCTTCATGATTAAGCCAAATTCTTGTCTAATTGAATTTTTTAGAATTAGATAACATGAGAAGAATCTGATAGGTACTTCCTTAGTATTAATGCAAGAAAGACTATACCAACATCACTTAGTCCTGATAGTAAAGCTAGGCGATATATACTATGCATACTTTATCCAAATTTTCAAAAGAGCCTATATACTAGACCTTAACTTTTTCCTTCTTTCCAAACCTCATTACCTGTTTTAAGGGTGAGTCTTTCAAGAATATTTAATCACCAACTAATAATTTTTTAGTGCTCAATATTCCTATTCCTTATATACTTTTGGCATGTATTGAGTTTCTTGTATTTTTTTTCTAATCAATTTCACTTTATCAATGACATCTTACAATAAGTCTAAATCCACTAAGTCATTTAACAATAAATTTGTAACACCTCTTACATAAGGCTTTAAGTAATCTAATATTATTTTTTTATAGGCAAATTCTGCTAAGGGATCTCCCTCCAAACTTGAAGAGATATGCTTGAATCATGCTCTCTAAACTAGTATCATCAATTTAAGTTAGTCATATTCTATCTATTGTATGTTATTCCAAATTAGATTCCAAAAGCTTAACTTTACTTAACTCACTCACCTATTAAGAAACCTATGATATTTCATGTAAAACCTCAAATGGTTCCATTTATATATTGGCCTGATAACTACTAATAAGGCAAGTTCAACTAAGGACAAATAATTTCTAATACGTAAACACATCATTTAGATTTACTATCAGTTATACTATAATCTAACAAAAATCCTTAGGCTTCCTGAATAACTTTCATAAAACAATATATTCAATTCTTATTTGTTAACTCACCAACAAATATATATATATATATATATATATATATATATATATATATATATATATATATATATATATCACTTGTATCTTCTTTTTACCATTATACTAATACAAATATTTCAAATCTTAGTATATCCCATCAATATTCAAATTTTATGGCCTCTTATAAAATCTCATTTCTCAACAATTATTCACACGTGAATTTCTAATATTAATATAATTCACATCCTAGGTACTAGACTCAACTTAGCAAGATATAAATCCTTAACACAAATACCTTGATCGCTCTACATTATTTTTGGACATGGTTCTCAAAATATTCTCCATATTTCCAAATTAAGAGTTCAAAAATTAATTTAAATTCTACTTCCCATATTTTATTTCTCAAGAACTTCAACACCACTAATTCACTTGATTACATTCGTTAATGCACCATAAGGCCATCATCTGTCTATTCCTTTCAAACTTTTTATTACTTTAACGTACTAACCACTTGGACACCATAATAGCTGAGTTTCAAAAAAATAAATTAACTTTTCTTGTAATGAGGGAAAAGAACTTTGCATTTAATGCCAAGTATTAATAAGGGAGAATGCATTAGAATAGACAAAAATCATAATAAAGAATGGTGCCAAAATAGAAAGTCAAAAATTTGGACAAAGCATTGAAAGAAAATTAAAATCAGTGGCCGCAAGTTTTGAATATATGTTCCAAAATATACTTTAAAGCTATTGATATTCGATGCAAAAGAAACATTTCTAAGCTTATAAAAGTCTGTGAAAAAAAAAATATACATAGTTAACTCGTAGGATGCAGTTGATTACTTCAAAATAGATGTAATCAATCAACTGTTAAATAAACCACTCAAAATTAAAAATTTCAAAATAGCTAGTTGACTTAATAATACCGATAGTCGACTGGCAAGAACATTGGGAAAACAAAATAAACCATTTGATTGTCCCTCTTTAACAATTAACTTGTTTGCATTTTCAATTTTTTTTACAATTACGCCTATCACCTACAACTTTCCTACAAGAATCAAGATATCAATGCTTGATCAAGGACTACAAGGAAAAGACAAATTTCTAGTGATATCTTAACCTTATTCTCTTTATGTGCTTAATATGAACCACAATCACAACTACTGCACATATACATGCTTGCCGTCAGTTTTGAAAATTTTCACCTTCAATTTAGCTGATATCCACCAATCACTCACATAGATGTTCTAATAATGCTCGATTTATTCGCATAGCTATTATAAGTATACGCTTCTTTAAGTTCTACAAATGCATACATTAATATCTTTATCTTCATACTCAAAGTTAGGGTGTGTGTAGCTATGGAGGGAATTGCATTCCGTCAGTTTCGAAATATTTGTGTCTTTCGTGGTTCCAGTCTTAGAAAAGATGGAGAGTATGTGAAAGCAACATAAAATTTGGGTATGGTGCTAGTCAGAAGAAAACTTCATTTAGTCTATGGTGGAGGCAACCGTGGGTTAATGGGATGTGTGTCTACAGTTGCACATGTAGGAGGATGTCAAGTTCTAGGTATTATTCCTACATCTGTAGTTGTATCCAACATCATAGGGAAAACAATTGGGGAAGAATTTACGGTAGCTTCCATGTATGAGCGCATAGCTAGAATGATGAGCAATGCTGATGCCTTCATTTCCTTACCAAGGGGTTTTAGTACTTTAGACTAGATTTTCCAAGTAGTCTCCTGGACACACCTAAATATCCATCATAAATCAATAGGTTTGTTAAATGTTAACCATTTCTTTGATGATCTGTTGTCTTTTCTTGATCAAGCTGTGGAACAAAGGTTCATTTCACACTTAGCACGATGAATTCTCATCTCGGCTTCAAATGTTGAGGAGTTGATTGATGTTTTACAAGCATATATTCATGTACCTGATCCAACTATAGATCAAATAGATTGGAAGATAGACAACTACGAGAATCACAAGTTAGATTTAGATCTTCATCTGTAACTGTAGTAGAACATGCCATTGTTGTACCACTTCTACTTTCTTAGAGTCCACTTAGATACCATCCTTACCAACCATACTCCCTTAGAGTTGGTAAAACTATCTTTAAATGAAGTTTATGATGTTCTGTACTCTTGGAACATATTAGTATTTCATTAATAAAGACAATAATAAATTTATTCAAGAATAGTTTAAATACTCTATTCATTAAGTCCATGAATGTAGCAAAGGCATTTGTCAAACTAAATGATATCACCAAGAACTCATAATGCCCATAATGAGTCCTAAAAGAAAATTTTCAATTATCTTCTTCCCTTATCCTCAATTAATGATACTTATATCTAGAATAAATTTTTGAAAAAAAAATATTGAGCACCTTGTAACTGGTCAAACAAATTATCTATACAAGGTAATGGGTTTTTATTCCACATTGTCACCTTATTCAACTATTTATAAACGATGGATAGTCATAGTGATCCATCCTTCTTTTTCACAAATAAGTCTAAAGCACCTCAAGGAGAGTACTAGGGCATATAAATCCCTTTTCTAACAAGTCTTACAACTAATTCTTCAATTCCTTGAGTTTAGTCATTACCATTCTATATGGGAGTATAGACACTAGTTAGGTTCCAGGAAGTAAATCAATACCCAATTCTATTTTACATTTTAAGGTAATCCTCGCAATTCCTCAGGAATTATATTAGAAAATTCTTTAACCACTGGAACTTGATTTACACTAGTATAATTTATATGAACATCTCCCACCTAATAAGAACCATCATAATGATAAAGTTAGCTCTAAATATTCAAGTGATCCATTCCAAATTCCAATTAGACCAATTACTAGAGATCGAGCTAAAAGGATTAAAGAGAATTTTAATGGACTTGTTCAAGACACCTTACCCAAGCAAATGACTCAAGAACTGGAGCTGAAAACTTGTGAGGGTATACTGAACATTATCCAGGCTGAATATGCGATTATATAGAGCTTTTGGGGGCAAAGTACAATTAAATGAAAAGCTAGGTCCATAGAGCACACAATAGTTGACTCATTGGGCTTTAATTATTCTGATTGGAGAAAAATATGCTGATTTAGTATCTCATAATGTACATAAGCGAAATTTTAGACTTTATAGGCTCCTTAGTCAAATCTGCCCATGTGCATCAATTACATTTGTTTCAAACTTTGAATTTTTAGGCTTAGGAGGCTCTTTAGTCAATCCATTACATGTGCATTGGGTGCTTTCATAATTGCTAATTTCCTTGACTAGAAAGTAATCTTTTCTATTTATATTGTAACATTTTATTGTTGTAAAGACCTTTGTCATTGAATTCAAATCATATTTTTCTGGAATACTAGATTGGAGAGGAGAGTTCTTCTCTAGGGTTCTTCATAGAACTAACAAACTTATCAAGGCTTGATCAACCTTGTGGTGTCTTTGATATTGGGGGTTCTACGATCTTCCCTTGTTCAAGGGTTCTTAGTAGATCAACCAGACCTGTTTGGGCTTTCTTGGGGTGTATATATCATTGCATTGGCTGTGGGTTCTAAGTTGTAAATCCTCTTGGGTTTGCATTGCCATGTTTGGCTGCGGGTTCTACGATCTTCCCTTACGGGTTGGCACCATCTTGGTATCAGAGCACGGCTCCCTATCAGGTCATATCTTTTGTTCTTGTATTTCTCATCTTCTAATTGTATTTTCTGTTCTTGCTTGTGTTTGTTCATCTTTATGTGTCTCTGTTCGTTCCCTACATAGTTAATCTCTGTTTGTCACGTTTTTCTTTGGGTTTTTTGGCAATTCATATGTCATTTTCATAGTTTAGAATCTCATTTTTCTGCTCGTTTTGGAATCGCTTAAATATGAAATTTCTACCGTGAGTTATAGTCATTTTTATCCAGACGTGTTTTTCCTTGATTTTCCATAGCAAATTGCTTATTTGAGTTTCTTAGTGTGATCATTATTCTTTTATTCCAATTTCTGCCAAAAAAAATAGGCGGCAAAAAAAAGGAATTAAAAAAGAAAAAGAAAAAAAGGAACAAAAGAAAATATGATTCTACTAAAATCCTGTTGGGATTTGTTTTATTTCGATTTTTGTTTTAGAATTCTTGATATTGAATTTAGAAATTTATTTTTTCCTTTAATCTAGATTTTTTTTCTTATCCCCAAGTGTCTAACTGACTCTACATGTTTTGGTACATCATTGTGTTGGTTAGTTACCTTAAAGAACCTATTAAAAGAACTAATAGAGGAAAAAGGCAAGAGTGACACATATTGAAAAAAAGCCTATAAGAAGTGAAACACGAGTATAGAGTGACATTCTTTGAGTGCAAACACATAAGGAAATCTGTAAGAATCTTTTATTTTTCACTAACCAATTTTTCTTGCAACTAAGAAAAAAAATGTCTAACAAGGAGGAGTTAACCAGCGGTGGAAACTCACCAAACATAGAGCTTGTCATAAAACCCATGCAAGAACAATTTGAGCGCTTTAATGTGGTGTTCGGAGATATAAGAAATAGGCTGGATAGGTAAGACACTAGAATCACCAATTTACAAAGGAGGCAACCTAATAGGAGCCCTAACCCTAGAAGAGTTGTTTAGCCTGAATCTGAATTTGAAGTTAAAGTATAGAGTGAGGATGATGATGGTTATGAATCTGAAGTTGGTGTAAGAAGAAATAGGCATACAAGAGTTAGACCAGAAATGTATCATGGGAGAAATATTCCTAGAGAAGGAAGGCAGGTAGATAGAGACCTAGGAAGTATTAAAATGAAAATATCATCTTTCCAAGGTAGAAATAATCCTGAAGCTTACTTAGAATGGGAAAAAATGTTAAGCTGATTTTTTAATGTCATAATTATTCTGAAGTGAAGAAGGTGAAGTTGGCTGTGATAGAGTTCACTAATTATGCAATTATTTGGTGGGATAAGCTGGGTTTAAATAGGAGGAGAAATGGTGAGCATCCTATAGAAACTTGGGCAGAAATAAAGACTGTAATGAGGAGGAGATTTGTACCTAGCCATTACTACAGAGACCTCTACCAAAAGTTGCAGACTCTTACACAAGGATCCAAGAGTGTGGAGGAGTATTACAAAGAAATGGAGGTTGCTATGATAAGGGCTAATGTCAAGGAGGATAGGGAGGCTACAATGGCTCATTTTTTGAATGGGTTGAATAAAGACATAGCCAATATAGTAGAATTGTAACATTATGTGGAGTTGGAGGATATGTTACATGTGGCAATTAAGGTGGAAAAATAACTCAAGTGCAAAGGTGCCTTAAGATTTAATTCTAACTCTAATTCTCCAATGAAACAGAGTTGGAAGAAGGAAGAAAAAGATGTTCGAAAAGAGATTTCTTCAACTAAGGAGAAAGGTAAATTTGAAACTTAAACTTTTAGATATAGAGATACAAAATGTTTCAAGTGTTTAGATACATGTCATATAGCTTCACAATGCCCCAACAAAAAAGTCATGATTATGAGGGATAATGAAGTGGTGACTGAAAGTGAGAGTGATGATTCCATAACTTCACTTGAAGATGCTAGTGATGATGGCCTTGAGTATACAGTGGAAGGAGAAGCACTTGTCATTAGGCATGCCTTGAATGCTCAGGCTAAGGAAGATAATGTGGAACAACAAAGGGAAAATATTTTTTGCACTCGCTGTCTTATTAATAATAAGGTATGCAACATGACTATTGATGGGGGGAGTTGCACTAATGTTGCTAGCACTGCACTGGTTGAGAAATTAGATTTGCCAATCATTCCACACCAGAGACCATACAAGCTTCAATGGTTAAATGATTGTGGAGAAATCAAGGTTAATAAGTAAGTTCTGGTTTTATTCTCAATTGGAAAGTAAAGTGATAAGGTGATATGTGATGTTGTTCCTATGCATGCTGGTCATATACTTCTTGGGAGGCCATGGGAGTTTGATCGTAGGGCTGTTAAGGATGGATTTATAAATAGATACTCATTTGTTAAGAATGTTCGAACAATTACTCTTGCTCCATTAACACCTAAGCAAGTGTATGAGGATCAACTTAAGATGAAAAAGGAGAATGATTTGAAAAATGAGAAAAAAGAGAGTTTAAGAAAATAAAAGAGAATGGAGAGAAAACAAAATGCAAGAGTGAGCTTTTATGCTAAGGAGAGTGAAGTGAGGAGTGCATTTCTAGCTAAACAACCTTTGCTCGTACTTATATATAAGGAGAGTTATTTTAACACTAATGAACTTAACTCTTTGTTTCCTAGTGTTGTTGGGTCTTTCTTGTAGGAATTCCAAGATGTGCTACCAAAAGAAATTCCTCTAGGGCTACCACCTATTAGAGGAATTGAGCATCAAATTGACTTCATTCCAGGAGCAACAATTTTTAATTGCCCAGCCTATAGGACAAATCCAGAGGAAGCAAAGGAGCTTCAAAGGCAAGTTAAAGAGCTTATGGCAAAGGGCTATGTGAGAGAAAGTTTGAGTCCTTATACAGTTCCAATACTTCTCGTGCCAAAGAAAAATGAACAATATGCAAACAAGGCCAATAAAGGAAGAAGGTGTGTTACTTTTGAGCCCGAAGACTGGGTATGAGTGCATATGAGGAAGGAACGGTTTCTAGCCCAAAGGAAATCAAAGCTGGCTCTAAGAGGAGATGGTACATTCCAAGTTATCAAGCGAATCAATGATAATGCATACAAAATTGATATACTAGGTGAGTATAGTATTTGTTAATGTTGTTGATCTCTCTCCTTTTGATGTAGGTGAAGATTCGAGGACGAATCCTTTTGAGGAAGGAGGAGATGATAAGAGCCATCATAATGATCAAGTTAGCTCTAAATCTTCAAGTGATCCATTCCAAATTCCAAGTGGACCAATTACTAGAGCTCGAGCTAAAAGGATTAAAGAGGCTTTTAATGGACTTATTCAAGACATCTTAGCCAAGCAAATGACTCAAGAACCAGAGTTGAAAACTTGTGAGGGCGTACTAAACATTATCCAGGCTGAATATAGGATTATATAGAGTTTTTGGGGCCAAAGTACAATTAAATGAAGAGTTAGGTCCATAGAGCACACAATAGTTGACTCATTGGGCCTTAGTTATCTAAATGTTCAAGTGATCCATTCCAAATTCCAAGTGGACCAATTACTAGAGCTCGAGCTAAAAGGATTAAAGAGGCTATTAATGGACTTCTTCAAGACACCTTAGCTAAGCAAATGACTCAAGAACTAGAGCTGAAAACTTGTGAGGGCGTACTGAATATTATCCAAGCTGAATATGGGATTATATAGAGCTTTTGGGGCCAAAGTACAATTAAATGAAGAGCTAGCTCCATAGAGCACACAATAGTTGACTCATTGGGTCTTAATTATGCTGATTGGAGAAAAATATGATGATTTAGTATATCATAATGTATATGAGCGAAATTTTAGACTTCATAGGCTCCTTAGTCAAATCTGCCTATGTGCATTAATTGCGTTTGTTTCAAACTTTGAATTTTTAGGCTTTGGAGGCTCTTTAGTCAATCCATTACATGTGCATTAGGTGCTTTCATAATTGCTGGTTTCCTTGACTAGAAATCAACCTTTTCTATTTATATTGTAACCTTTTATTGTTGTAAGGACCTTTGTCATTCAATTCAAATCATATTTTTCTGGAAATACCAAATTTGAGAGGAGAGTTCTTCTCTAGGGTTCTTCATAGACTAACAGACTTATCAAGGCTTGATCAACCTTGTGGTGTCTTTGATACTGGGGGTCCTTGTTCTCTCTTGTTCAAGGGTTCTTAGTAGATCAACCAGACCTGTTTGGGCTTTCTTGGGGTGTATATATCACTGCATTGGCTGTGGGTTCTATGGTATAGATCCTCTTAAGTTCGCATTGCTGTGTTTGGTTGCAGGCTGTACGATCTTCCCTTGTGGGTTCACACCATCTAATGATAAGAACCATAATAATGATTAAGTTAGCTCTAAATGTTCAAGTGATCCATTCCAAATTCCAAGTGGACCAATTACTAGAGCTCGAGCTAAAAGGATTAAATAGGCTTTTAATGGACTTGTTCAAGATACCTTAGCCAAGTAAATGACTCAAGAACTGGAGCTGAAAACTTGTGAGGGCGTACTGAACATTATCCATGCTGAATATGGGATTATATAAAGCTTTTGGGGTCAAAGTACAATTAAATGAAGAGCTAGGTCCATAGAGCACACAATAGTTGACTCATTGGGGCTTAATTATGCTGATTGGAGAAAAATATGCTAATTTAGTATCTCATAATGTACATGAGTGAAATTTTAGACTTTATAGGCTCCTTAGTCAAATCTGTCCATGTGCATTAATTGCATTTGTTTCAAACTTTGAATTTTTAGGCTTAGGAGGCTCTTTAGTCAATCCATTACATGTGCATTAGGTGCTTTCATAATTGCTGGTTTCCTTGACTAGAAATCAGCCTTTTCTATTTATATTGTAACCTTTTATTGTTGTAAGGACCTTTGTCATTGAATTCAAATCATATTTTTCTGGAAATACCAAATTGGAGAGTAGAGTTCTTCTCTAGGGTTCTTCATAGAACTAACAGACTTATCAAGGCTTGATCAACCTTGTGGTGTCTTTGATACTGGGAGTCCTTGTTCTCACTTGTTCAAGGGTTCTTAGTAGATCAACTAGACCTGTTTGGGCTTTCTTAGGGTGTATATATCATTGCATTGGCTGTGGGTTCTAAGGTATAGATCCTCTTGGGTTTGCATTGCTGTGTTTGGCTGCGAGTTCTATGATCTTCCCTTGTGGGTTCGTACCACCACAACTACCAAATATCCTTGGCACCTTTTTGTAATAACTTATAGGCTGCTAAAACAGAGATTAGATTTTTAGGTACCTCACTACGTCCTCCTTGTATCAAGAATGAAGATTCTCCAGGAATATTGAATTTAATCATCTTAAGATGACATTCTAAAATGGTTTGACATGTTGCCAACCAATCCATTTCTAATATCACATCAAAGTCTACCATATCTAGACAACTGGGTAAAACATATATCATATTAAAAAATGATCATAATTGACATTTGTCTCAATTCTTTAAATTCTCTGGTATGCCTTTCCTTTTCACTTTTAGGCAGTAATTGACCCATAGATACTTCTTAAGATGCCACAATATTCAATCAATCTTATACTAGGAAATTTAGCAAACTTGGAATAGAAATGAAATTAAAATCCTATAGAATTCCTCAGCAACACCTGAAGTATAAATATGTCTAACTCATATGCATACTAAAGGTTCTACTAATGAATCCTTTGCTCTAATAGCCACTAGGAAACCTAATGCTCTGATACCAACTTGTCACGCCCCTAATTTTAGGAAATGTGAAATACGTATACTATAAACATATATTTTTCATAAACATGAATATTCCAATCCTTTATCATGGAAACAGAAACATATAGGTTCTCCCACACATATACCATATACAAACCAAGTCTATAAACATCAGAGTAACAGTGGAAGCAGAGATCTTGCCAGTGGCATATAGAGCATACTCTAGAATACAAATACAATACAATCCAAATAATGTAAGCCTTGGAAGCTATGTAGGCTCACCCATGGATTAAGTAGCCTAGCTAATCACCTATCTGCAGGATCAGACTCTATATCCTTATCTGAAAAACTGTAAATATTGTGTAGTGAGTTTGACAACTCAGTGAGCAGAGAAGACTTCCTATAACCTTAGGTCATCATATGGATGAACTCATGTTTTAAAATTTTTCACATAGAAAATTACAGTTCGAAAGTACATCCATATGGGACCAATATTTCAAATATCTTCATTTCAAATGATAGTCAAATATTCAACACTAAATACAGTGCAGCTTGATTATAAAACCATATTATTATGCAATAAATATTTCACATGCTTTAGGAGGATTCCATATCAGAACCACCATATCAGAGTTCAACCTCTTCCGTACTTTTTTCGGTATAGGATTTGCCTAAACTTAGCATCCTAGCTAAGGTTTGCCCCACCACTGTTCAAGAGGACACGCAAAGGGACTATAATATGGGTACTTTCCAAGCACACAGCAAGGGAGGACAAATCATATATCATCAATAACACATATAGGAGGCATCCCGCTCTCCTCAAATGACATATGACTCTCGTGCATTAGCCGTCACACGAAGCTAGCACCACCCCTGCTTACTGAGGTGTCAAGGTGTATCAGGGCTATCATCACCTGCTGTTAGCAAATAGTGTTTCCAATAGGATTCCTCCACAAAATAATTGCATAAAACAATGTACTTATCAAATAAGAATACTTTCCATGTTCAATTCCTTTTTCCACAATTTCCATATGGGTTATCAATTCCAAATACCCCTGAATCATCATTCTTAAGTAGTGAAATTCATATATGCAACATATATTCTAGGGGTTCCAAATTCATGACATGTGAACACTTACAATTTCCATAAAGCCATATTTGAGAAGAATAATATCTAATAAGTAAAGACGATCATTCATAAATTTTCAAGAGCTGAAAATGCAGTAATAAAATCATATGTTGCACCAATATCCCAATCAAAGTATAAGAAAAATGTAAAATAGATCATAGAAAGTATTATCCATTCACAAAGTTAGAGTTCCAAGTTGGACAACCCAAAAATCTATGTTTCCAGCCCAAATCTAGCCAAATAGACCCCAAAAATGAGTTCGGAAGGTCCAAAAACTTAGAAAATGACTCTGGAACCTTAGTCAACACTGGTCACTATTCATGATTGGAAAATATTATTCATGCCAAAAATATTGTTCATGCCAAAAACTATTGTTCACCGAAGAACAATTTGCAAAATTAAAGAACCAAATCACGTTATTTGACCGTGAAATTTATCATACAACCAAATACTCTCCATCCTTAACAAAACTCCTAACTTGAAAGTTTGAAAAACCATAAAAAATCCATCATTTTAGAAAAATTACCTATAAGTTACTATTCACAATTTTTCGACGAAATTTCGGTGAACTTCCGGCGAAATTAATCAGTGAGTTTTGAAGCTCCCATCACCACGAGTCCAACGATACCTCCGGTATCTCAATTAGATGTCTAGAATGAGAGAAATCTTGGAGAGAAGTTGAGAAGCTTAGAGGGAGAAAGAGAAAAAAAATTTCTACCCCCTGCTTGTTGCGCTCCTTCTTGTTTCCTTCTGCTTCTTCTTTACTTGTTTTTTTAAAATTATTATTATTATTTAATAATTGAATAATGGGATTTATTTTTATGTATATACATATAGATATTATTTTTCTTCCTAAAACATCTCAAAAATTTCTAAAAATTTATATTCTTATAAAACTTTAGTTGAACTCTTAAATCATGACTTTTCTTGATAAAAATTTTAATAAAACAAATCACAAAATAAATATCTTTATACATAATAAAAGAAAGAATATTTCTAAAAATAAAATACAAATTTATTAAAGGCTAGCAAAACAAAAATCATTTTAAAATAAAAATATTTTTTTATCGTAAAGTATTACTATTTAAAAATTATGGGATATTTCATTTTATATGAGCCACAATCACAACTACTGTACATATGTATGCATGCCGTCATTTTTTTTAAATTTTCACCTTCAATTTAGTTGATATCCACCAATCACTTACATAGCTGTTCTAATTGTAAGTATGCCCTTATCTGAGTTCTACAAATGCTCACGTTAGTATCTTTATCTTCATACTCAAAGTTAGGGTGTGTGCAGCTATGGAGAGAATCCCATTACGTCAGTTTTGAAATATTTGTATGTTTTGTGGTTCTAGTCCTGGAAAAGATGATGAGTATGTGAAAACTGCATAAAACCAAGGTATGGTGCTGGCCAGGAGAAAAATTAATTTAGTCTATGGTGGAGGTGTAATGCCCCCAATTTACAGGCATGTGAAAAACATTTTTTTCCCACAATAAGATATTTACCATAACATGCATAGCATTATTCTTTGTCATGGAAATAGATACATATAGGTTCTCTCATGTATACACATTATATAGGTCAAGTTATAAAGGTCAAAGTAAAAACAGAAATAGGGATCCTGCCTGTGGCGTTTAGAGAACATTCTAGAATACAAACACAGTATAATTCAAAAAACTATGAGCCTTGGAAGCAATGTAGACTAACCCATAGAATATGTCACCTAACTCATCACTTATTTGCAGAATCAAACTTTGTATTCTTATCTAAAAAATATGGAAATATTGTGTAGTGAGTTTGACAACTCAGTGAGTAGATAATACCTCCTATGACCTCTTAGGTCAACATATGGATGTACTAATATTTTAAAATTTGTTACATAGAAAATATAGTTCGGAAGTACATCCATATAGGACCCACATTTCAAATATTCTCAAAACAAAGGATATTTAGATATCCAAAACCATATATTGTACTGTATGATCATTAAATAAATGTTGTTCTACATCAAAATATTTCAAATGAAAATATTAGGAAGAACCCATATCAGAACTATCAAATATTCCCTAACACAACAAGGGATGATGTTATGTTTAGTTGTATAAATTACAGTAAAATATTAAGCTTTTGAGATAAATTCATAACTTTCATTGATGCATAATTAACATACTATATATGCACTAAAAATTCACTCTTTTTACATACTACTCAAGCATGTTATAGCTCTCAATACACTCAATTCACTCATTTGCTATACATATAGTGACCGATCGACTACAGTCACAATAAGTGATATGGGAATGTGAGTTCATCTCCCATCTGTCTCTTCATATTACCATTGTCACCCGATTGGAGTAACCCCCCTTGGCTCACTCAGGCTAATAGCACATCCCCTACTTAGTACCGTCTTAAGTCAAACAACTCGTCGATATTCATCCATATATATATATATATATATATATATATATATATATATATATATTCATCAAATGCAATGTATAATTATCAAAAAACTCACCACGAGCTTTATCTTGCCATTCAATCATAATCAGTAACTTTATAGCTTACAGATCAATGCCTCGTGCACATAATATTCACTTTACCAACTAATGATAAATACATTTAGAATCAAATATTCAATGAGTTTTAAAATCTATTTACAAAACTATACTCTTCTTGAACTATATGCCAGTTCGTAAACAAAACAAATATTTTAACACATTTTAGAAACTTATGATAACATAAATAATTTGTAAACATAATCAATTATACATTTTAAGTTCAAGAAGAGCATGGGATAAGTCATAGAAAGAATTATCTACTCACAAGGTCAGGGCTCTAAGTTGGATAGCTCTAAATGTATTTTTCAAAGCCAAATCTGATCAAATAGACCTCAAAAACGAATCCAAAGGGTTCAAAAACCTAGGAAATGAATTAGGAATCACGAAATTTGGCTTCTAGGAGCTTGGTCAACACTAGCCAACTGATGGGTACTATTCATAGTCAAAATTACTATTTACCCCAAAAAATCACTATTCATGCTGCTCGGATTTATTGTTGAAGACGCACCAAAAGTTGGCAGATGGTTGAAAAATTTCATATCATAAGGTTTATCTATCTCCTGAATCTATCTACGGCGTCAGATTTTCAATTTGAAGACTCTAAATAAAAGTTTTAAAGTTTACCTTTTTCTAAGATTTTATAGTTCCGATCTACAGCGATTTTCAGTTAATTTATAAAATCATTTGGCCAATATCGTAGTACTCTTGTTATGAATCCAATGGTACTCTTAGTTTTGTGATCGGAGGCTCGAAGGTACTCCAGATCTAAAGAGAAAAAATGAGGAGAGAGAAAAAAATATTCATCACTATTCATCGATTATGGGATTTTGCAGATTCCTCTTCACGCTTCATCTCCCCCCTTTTTCTTTTTTTCATTTTAAAAAATACTATTTAATTATTGAATAGTTAAAATTTATTATTATTATTTATATATACATAATAATATTAGTTTTCATCCTAAAGTATCCTAAAAATTTCTAAAAATTTATATTCTTGCAAATATTTAGTTGAACTCTTAAATAATGACTTTTCTTGATAAAAATTTTAATAAAACAAATCACAATATAAAATATATTCATGTATATTAAAAGAAAGAAATTTATAAAAATAAAACAAATAATTATTTAAAGCTAAATATAATTATTTTAAGCAAAAAAATCATTTTAATTAAAAATATATTTGTTTATAGCAAAATATTATTATTTAAAATTTACGAGATATTACATTCTTCTCCCTTAAGAAATTCAGTCTCCGAATTTCAAACTATTCTATCACAAGTAAGGAATGAAGGCAAGACATAAATTATAGTTATTAACCTCATTACTCAAGCAATTAGGGATATCTTTTTTGTATATCATCTTTACTTTCTAAAGAGTCTCTTTACTTGAGTGATTTTGCCATATAACCTTAGCCATAGAGCTTTCCTTCAACCATAAGTTCTTTACTTATTAATCAACAATAGACATTAGATTTTTTTCACATAATAAAACAAAATTCTTGTCCAATTGAATTTCTTAGAATTAGATAATATAAGAACAATCTATTAGGTACTTCCTTAGCATTTATGCAGAAAGACTGTACCAACATCACTTAATCTTGGTGGCAAAGCTAGGCGATATATACTATGCATACTTTGTCCATGATTTTAGAAGAGCTTATATACTAGAGTTTAACTTTTTTCTTCTTTCCAAACCTCATTACCTCTTTCATGGGTGAGTCCTTCAAGAATATTTGGTCACTAGTTGATAATTTTTAGTGCTCAACATTCCTGGTCCTTATAGACTTTTGGCCTGTATTGAGTTTCTTGTATTCTTTTTCTAATCAATTTTACTTTATTAATGGCATCTTACAATAAGTTTGATTCCACTGAATCATTTAACAGAAAGTTTGTAACACCTCTTACATAAGGCTTTAAGTCATCCAATATCATTTTATTATAAGCAAATTTTGCTAAGGAATCTCCCACCAAACTCGAAGATAGATGCTTGAAGCATACTTTCCAAGCTAGCATCATCAATTTAGGTTAATCATATTCTATCTATTGCACGTTATTCCAAATTAAATTCTAAAAGCTTAACTTAATTCAACTGATCCACCTATTCAGAGACCTACGATGTTTTTTGTAAAACCTCAAATGGTGCCATTTATATATTGGCTTGATAACTATTGATATGGGCAAATTCAACTACAGATAAATAATTTCTCCCAACTTTAACTAAAATTATATAAAGATACCCAAATCATAACTTCCAATGTGTAAACACATAATTTAGTTTTATTATCAGCTATACTATAATCTAACTAAGATTTTAAGGCTTCCTAAATAGCTCTCCTAAAATAATATATTCAATTCTTACTTGTTGACTCACCAAATAACAACAAATATATCACTTGTATCTTCTTTTTACCATTATACTAGTACAATTCTTTCAAATCTTAGTATATCCTTATTGGGTTATCCATATTCACAATCTTTAGCTTCTTCTGAAATCTCCTTCATCAACAATTATTCATATGTGAATTTCTAATCTCAATATAATTCACATCTTAGATACTAAACTCAATGTTGTTGTTTTAATTAAACTCGCAAGCGCACGAATCTGTTGGAGTATAGATTTAACGGTATGCAAGGTCGATCCCACGAAGATTGCCAATTGAAAGAAAACTCTAATTTGAATCCAAATAGATAACTCTAACCTAGTTGTCAAAATATTTGTTTTGTGAGGAGAATATTAAATCAAGTGTGTAGGGAATTGATGTACTCAAATTAAATTGAAATGTATTCAAAGTAAAAATGAATGCTAAGGTTAGGGGATCCACTCCTGGTATGAGTGCTGATAAATTTAACTCTTTTATCACTCAATTGGAATCCTCATATAAATAAGGTTCCAATTGAAAAATGTGTTACTTTGATCTCCCTTTTGTTTATACATGACTTATATTTACCTCCTTTTACGCCATTAATACATGCTTGTAAAATAGATTCAAGCATACATTATGCTAATTATTATATTGTCTACAATAAATCAAGATTGATTCAAGAATTTATCGTGCCATAAATTGTCTACAATGTATCAAGGTTCATACTTTACAAGATTAGAATGAAAAGAGGTACGAAGAAGAAACATAACAAGAGATAAGTGGCGAGGCCAACCATAAACAATAACAACATAAAATAGGTAGCAAAGCCAACCAAAAAAATTAATAAAAATAGGCAATTTGGTAAAACCAGCCAATAAGATAACAAGAGATAAGAGGTAAGAAAGTAAATACAATACCATAATATAACAAGAAATAGGTAGTTTGGTAAAACCAGCTAATAAAAAATAACATGAGAAAAGAAATAAGAAAGTAAATACAATATCAAAGATAAACATTAAGATTAAGAGTTAGATAAATTATTATTCTCATATCAAGAGTTTCACCCTTTACGTTAGCATAAGGAGATTAGTTCTCCATATTCAAAGTAAGTAAGTAAAATTGAAGATGAACAAGCATGATGATATTATGAAAGGATAATAAAGTGTTTAAAGACATTAGAACATTACAATACTAAAAACTCAAATTTATGCTCTCAAAATTACACTCTCTTCACCTATTTTCTGACCCCCCCTTAACTCACAAGTTCTCTCTATTTATAGATACAACTAGTAAGGTAAGTGACAAAATAAATTGCACTAAAGTTGACAGGTTGTATTGCACTATGTCCACTGAAAGTAATCATGATATTCCTTTTTGATAGCCATAGAATTTGCTACCCATGTGAAAAGAAAAGTTGTATAAAATTGTGTCATCTATCTACCTGCCAAATTTCGTATATATTGACCATGTATTTTATGAGAAACAACCTAAATATTGTAGCAAGGTTGGGTTGAACTGCAACAACAAGTAGATTTGTTTCTAACCCACTTTTCATCATTTTAATATCTGAATTTGCTGATCGTGTAAACATGA
Organism: Gleditsia sinensis; assembly: GCA_037074535.1. Classification (NCBI taxonomy): domain Eukaryota; kingdom Viridiplantae; phylum Streptophyta; class Magnoliopsida; order Fabales; family Fabaceae; genus Gleditsia; species Gleditsia sinensis. The sequence goes on from CM073476.1 coordinate 22,176,272, forward strand.
AAGTTGTAAAAAATTGGGTCAGATATTCACTTACCAAATTTCATATATATTGGATATGTAATTTATGATTTATGGTTAAAATATTGAAGTTTGGGCAGAAAAACAAACTGCAAATATATTTTCAACATTGGATGTTCCATGAATCTTTATGTTTAAGTTATTTTAAAAATATGTTCATAAATCAAGATTAAATTCACACACACACACACACACACACACACACACACACACATATATATATATATTAGGATGTATCTCACGAGTAAAAAAGATAATGCTCCTTACTCAGCCATCCTTAATAAATTTATTTTATCCACTTGATTTATACACATCATTCCCAAAGAACCACAATTTATCTTTGATTCGTCTAATTGGGTCCATTTTTTATTTTTTTCTTCATCTGTAAAACATGCACAGAACCAAAGATAAATAAAAAAAATAAGTGCTTAAATATGACAAACAACTAAGATGAAAGTATTTAATTCATGGTTATTAAACTCATTTATCACTCAACATCGCATGTTATAAACCTTAACACAAATACCTTGATTAGTTTACATTATTTTCGGACATGGTTCTGAAAATATTCTCCATTACTTTAACCTACTAACCACTTGGACACCATAATAATTGAGTTTCAAAGAAAAGAAATTAACTTTCCTTGTAATGGGGGAAAATAACCTTGCATTTAATGCCAAACATTAATGTGGGAGAATGCAGTAGAACAGACGAAAAGCATAATAGAGAACGATGTCAAAATAGAAATTCAAAAGCTTGGACAAAGCATTTGAGATAGTTAAAATCGGGGGCCATAATTCTTGAAAATCTATAGACAAAACCTATATGCTATTTTGGTAAAAATTAGTGGCGGCAAGTTTTGAATATATTTGCCAAAATCTAATTCAAAGCTACTATTATTCGGTGAAAAAATAACACATGGAAAAAAGCATTTCTAAGCTTATAAAAGTTTGTGAAGAACATAGAGCATATAGTTAACTGGTAGGATGTAATTGGTTACTACAAAACAGATGTAATCAATCAACTATAAACTAAACTAGTTCAAATTAAAAATTCTCAAAATAGCTAGTCAACTTAATAATATCGATAGTCGACTGGCAAGAACATTGGAAAAATGAGATAAATCATTTGATTGTCCCTCTTCAACAACTAACTAATTTTTGTTTTCACTATTTTTTTTACAATGATGCCTATCACTTACAACTTTCCTACACGAACCAAGACATCAATACTTCATCAAGGATAATAAGGAAAAGGAAAATTCCTAGTGATATCTTAACCTTATTCTATTTATGTGCTTAATATGAGCCACAATCACAATTACTGTACGTATGCATGCATTACGTTATTTTTGAATTTCACCTTTAATTTAGCCGATATCCACCAATCACTGACATAGTTGTTCTAATTATACTCGTCTCTAAGTTTTATAAATGCACACATTTGTATCTTTATCTTCATACTCAAAGTTAGGGTAAGTGTAGTTATGGAAGGAACCGCATTCCATCAGTTTCAAAATATTTGTGTCTTTTGTGGTTCCAATCCTAGAAAAGATAGAGAGTATGTGAAAGCAGCACAAAATGTAGGTATGGTGTTGGTTAGGAAAAAAATTCATTTAATCTATGGTGGAGGTAACTGTGGGTTAATGGGGTGTATGTCTACAACTACACACGTAGGAGAATGTTAAGTTTTAGGTATTATTCTTACAACTCTAGCTGCATCCAACATCATAGGGAAAATAATTGGGGAAGAATTTAGAGTAGCTTCCATGCATGAGCGGATAGCTAGAATGATGAGCAATGTAGATGCCTTCATTGCCTTACCAAGGGGTTTTGGTACTTTAGAAAAGATTTTCCAAAGAGTCTCCTGGGCATAACTGAATATACATCACAAACCGATAGTTTGTTAAATGTTAATCAATTCTTTGATGGTTTGTTGTCTTTTCTTGATCAAGCTGTGGAACAAAGGTTTATCTCACACTCAGCACGGCGAATTCTCATCTCAGCTTCAAATGCTGAGGAGTTGATTGATGCTTTACAAGCATATGTTCATGTACCTAATCTAATTACAGCTTAAATAGATTGGAGAACAAACAACTGCAGAAAGCTTAAATTGGACTTGGATCTTCATCTTTAACTGTAGTAAAACATAACCATTGCTATATCACTTTTGCTTTCTTATGGTCTATTTGGATACCATCTTTACCAAACATACTCTCTTAGAGTTTGTAAAACTATCTTTAAATGTTGCTTATGATTCTCTGAACTCTTGGAATATTCTAATATATCATCAATAAATATAATAACAAATTGATCCAAGGATGACTTAAATACTCTATTTATCAAGTCCATGAATGGAGCTGGGCATTAATCAAACCAAATGTCATCACTAAGAACTTATAATGCCCACACCAAGTTCTAAAAACAATTTTTACAATATCTTCTTCCCTTATCTTCAATTAATGATACCCAAATCTCAAATTAGTTTTTGAAAAATATTGAGCACCCTATACCTGATCAAACAGATCATCTATACAAGGTATTGAGTATTTATTACACACTGCCACCTTATTCAACTATCTATAATCTATGTACAATCGCAAGGATTTATCTTTCTTTTTCACAAATAGAACAAGAACTCCCCAAAGAGAAATATTATGGCGTATAAATCCCTTATCTAACAAATATTGCAACTGATTCTTCAATTCCTTAAGTTCAGTGGGTGCCATTCTATATGAGAATATAAACACTAGTTAGGTTTTAGGAAGTAAATCAATACCAAACTCAATTTTTCATTCTAGAGGTAACCTTGGCAATTCCTCAGGTAACACATTAGAGAATTCTTTAACTACTGGAACCTACCCTACATTAAGGTATTTATATCAACATCTTTCACTACTACTGCTAAATACCCTTGGCATCCTTTTTGTAATAGCTTATGAGCAGTTAAAGTAAAGATTAAATTATTCGGTACTTGACTACAATAACCTCGTATCATGAAAGGAGATTCTATGAGAATATTGAATTTAATTACCTTAAGATGACATTCCAAAATGGCATAGCATGATACCAACCAATCCATTCTCAGTATCACATCAAAGTCTACCATATCTAGACAACGGGGTAAAACGGATATAACATTTAGACACCGTCATATTTGGTATCTGTCTAAATTCATTAAATTATCTGGGACAATTATCCTTTTCACTTTCAGGTAGTAATTGACTCATAGATACCTCTTAAGATGTCACAATATTCAATCAACTTTATACTAAAAAATTTAAAAACTTGGAATAGAAAGGAAATTGAAACCTTATAGAATCCCTTAGCAGCACCTAAAGAATAAATATGTCTAGCTCATATCCATACTAAAGGTCATACTAAAGAATCCTTTGCTCCGATAGCCACAAGAAAACCTAATGCTCTAATACCACGTTGTAACGTCCCCAATTTACAGTTATGTGAAACAAACATTTTTTTCCCACAATAAGATATTTACCATAACATGCATAGTATTATTCTTTGTCATGAAAATATATACATATAGGTTCTTTCATGTATACACATTATAAATACCAAGTTATAAAGGTCAAAGTAACAATAGAAACAGAGATCATGCCTGTGGCATTCAGAGCATACTTTAGAATACAAACACAGTATAATTCAAGAAACTATGAGCCTTGGAAGTAACGTAGACTTACCTAGAGAATATGTCACCTAATGGATCACCTATCTGCAGAATTAAACTCTGTATTCTTATCTGAAAAATGTAGAAATATTGTGTAGTGAGTTTGATAACTCAGTGAGCAAATAATACCTCCTATAACCTCTTAGATCAACATATGGATGTACTAATATTTTAAAATTTGTTACATAGAAAATATAGTTCGGAAGTACATCTATATGGGACCCACATTTTAAATATTTTCAAAACAAAGGATATTCAAATATCCAAAACCATATACTGTACTGTATGATCATTAAACAAAATTTGTTATGCATCAAAATATTTCACATGAAAATATTAGGAGAAAACCATTTCAGAACCATCAAATATTCCCAAGAACACAACAATAGATGATGTTATGTTCCGCTGTATAAGTTACAGCAAAATATTAAGCTTTTGAGATAAAGTCATAACTTTCGTTGATGTATAATTAACATAATATATATGCACTAAAAATCCAATCTTTTTACATAATGCTCAAGCATGTTACAACTCTCAATACACTCAATTCACTCATTTTGCTATACACATAGTGACCGATTGACTACGGTCACAATAAGTGATAAGGGAATGTGAGTTTATCACCCATTTGCCTCCTAACATTACCACTATCACTTGGTTGGAGGGACCCTCCCTTGACTCACTCAAGCTAATAAGGCGTCCTTTACTAGATACCGTCTTAAGCCATATAACCCGTTGACATTCATCCATACATATAAATATATATATAAATGCATATTCATCAAATGCAATGTATAATTATCAAGTAACTCGCCATGAGCTTTACGCTTGCCATTCAATCATAATCAATAACTTTATAGCTTACAGATCAATGTCTTGTGCACATAATATTCACTTTACCAAATAATGATAAATACATTTAGAATCACATATTCAATGAGTTTCAAAATCTATTTGCAAAACCATATTCTTCTTGAACTATGTGCCAGTTCGTAAATAAAACATATATTTTAACACATTTTAAAAACTTATGATAGCATAAATAATTTTTAAACATAATCAATTATACATTTTAAGTTCATGTGGTAAGTCATAGAAAGAATTATCTACTCACAACGTCAAGGCTCTAGGTTGGACAACCCCAAATGTATTTTTTCAAGTCAAATCTGATCAAATGGATCTCAAAAACGAATCAAGAGGGTTGAAAAACCTAGGAAATGACTTTGGAATCGCGAAATTTGGCCTCCAAGAACTTGGTCAACACTAGTCAACTGATGGGTACTATTCACAGTCAAAATTACTATTTACCGTTGGAAATCTTTATTCATGCCGGTCGGATTTACTGTTCATGACAGAGAAAAAGTTGTTTGATGGATGAAAAATTTCATATCTTGAGGTTTTTCTATCTCTTGAATCCATCTACAGCATCAGATTTTCAATTTGAGAACTCTAAATAAGAGTTTCAGAATTTTTTTTCTAAGATTTTTTATTTTCGATCTATTGTGATTCTGCAGCTGATTTAAAAAATCATTCGGCAATATTGTAGTACTCTTCGTTCTGAATCTAGTGGTATCCTTAGTTTTGTGATCGGAGACTCGAAAGTACTCCAGATCTAGAAAAAAAATAGGAGAGAGAAAACATTATTTATCACTATTCATCAGTTATGGGATTTCGCAGATTCCTTTTCATGCTTAATCTCCCCCCTTTTCTTTCTTTTTTTAAAAAATATTATTTAATTATTGAATATTTAAAATTTATTATTATTATTATTTATATATACATAATAATATTATTTTTCATCCTAAAGTATCCTAAAAATTTCTAAAAATTTATATTCTTGCAAAACGTTAGTTGAACTCTTAAATCATGACTTTTCTTGATAAAAATTTTAATAAAATAAATCACAATATAAAATATCTTCATGTATATTAAAAGAAAGAAATTTATAAAAGTAAAACAAATAATTATTTAAAGCAAAATAGAATTATTTTAAGCAAAACAAAATTATTTTAATTAAAAATATATTTTTTTATAGTAAAACATTATTAATTAAAATTTACGGGATATTACAAGAGGTAACCGTAGGTTAATGTGGTGCGTGTCTACAGTTGCACATGTAGGAGGATGTCAAGTTCTAGGTATTATTCCTACAACTTTAGCTACATCTAACATCATAGGAAAAACAATTGGGAGAGAATTTAGGGTAACTTCCATGCATGAACACATGGCTAGAATGATGAGCAATGCTAATGCCTTCATTCCCTTAACAAGGGGTTTTATTACTTTAGAACAAAATTTTCAAGTAGTCTCATGGGCATAATTTAATATCCATCACAAATTGATAGGTTTATTAAATGTTAACCATTTTTTTGATGGGCTGCTATCTTTTCTTGATTAAGCTGTGCAACAAAGGTTTATCTCACACTCAGCACAATAAATTCTTATCTCGACTTCAAATGTTGAAGAGTTGATTGATGCTTCACAAGCATTTTTTTCATGTACTCAATTCAACTATGACTTAAATAGATTGGATGGCAAACAACCGCAGGAAGCACAAATTGAATTTGGATCTTCATCTTTAACTGTAGTAGAACATAGCCATTGTACTACTTTTACTTTCTTAGGGTCTACTTAGATACCATAAGAAAGAATATAACATAAAGCCCATAATACATCTCTAACCCATGTAAATTTAGGCTGGCTGCCTTTAAGATTCACAAGCTTTATTTGGACTCCAAGAATGTCTATATATTTAGCCTTAATCTTATGCTTAAGGCTGCCATCTTTAACGTCATCCTCAAGGCTGCAAAGTGTAATCCACTTGATATCTTGGCTTGACCCAACAACTTCCTCTTTAGTCTACACATCTCAGGCCAAGCCCAATAAATGTTCTTGAGCCTGCTTCACCTTGCTCTTAGTAATTGGACCACCTATCCCTTGCAAAGAATCTTGGGAACGATTTGGATTAACTTTGACAGCACCTTGATCTCTACCAACTCACCATGAAGCTACTGTTCACAATTTTTTAAGCAATATTTTGGTAATTTTATAGCAAAACTAATAAGTAGATTTTGAATCTTTCTTCTCCATGTGTAACAACTCCATTTAAGTAACAATTTTCTTTTAAATACCATGAAGTTATTACCTCGTTATAACTGAACTCAAAATAACATTTATTTAATTTATACAATACAGAGTTTACATACATATCATTAATTAATAACATCCGTACAAAAGTCTAACACATATATAATTACATCTTATTCATCCCTGTTGATCAGTTCCGGAGATACGGGTACGGGTGGTTGCACTTTCACTGGGATCTTAGTCAACTCGACCATAGACACCATATATATTACTGGGATCAGCTCAAAATAGAGTAACTCGATCCAACATACGCTAAAAGCCAGTGCCATAGAGAAAATCTGCATAATTATTCTTCTGAACATGACATGGAAATATAGTGAGAATTAAATCCCAGTAAGTTCAACAATAAATCATCATCATATAGCTCATTGCGTCATGTTCATCTGTATAAATTACAGCAAATATCTTTCGTCACATGAATGCACTATATCTATGCACATGAGAATCATACAATAATGACATGTATGACATGATTAACTATTTTTAGAATATCATGTGATGACTATCAATCTATTCTCATATCAAGCTACCCCAGTCAAGGTGAGTATTTTCTTCTCTCCGGTACGGGGTTTTCTCACTCCGTTCGACATGGCACACTTTCTCTTTCTTTTCTTATTAGCATAATCATAACTGTTAGTAGGGCGTCCCCTACTGGTGCACCACACAGATTGCCATGTGACCGTGCTCACTTTTCACAATGATAGCCAAAAATATGCTTTCAATAACAAGTATGTTCATCAAAATATAATTATTACCAAAAATCATTGGTAATCATGTCATGAACATAATCATTTCAAATATCACTTTATAAAATATTTCTATGTCAAATTTCACACTTAAAATGGTAAGAAATTCATACAATGGCAATGGCTATGGCATATACTAGTCATTTATTATTTTCATTTATAAGATTCTTTTTTTAAAAAAATATTAATTTTATTTCTTTATTTTCTTGATGCATGTTTTCATCCTATCTGACCTTCTCTTACTAATCAGAGCATAACTCCCTCAATTTAACTCCGATGTAGGTGATCTTGGTGTCAATTTAACGATAAAACAATTATATCAAACTATTATGTTGAATAGTTTAGCGAACTATTAAGAAATCAAGATGATATTACTCCCTCAAAGTACATGTTATTTTTTCTCGGGTAGGTTCTGACCTCTACCTACTAATCTGTCCATATCTCTCTCATGAGAATTTCAAATTAAGTGATTCCAGTGGCTAAAAATCTGTAAACATATATCAATAATGTTTATGTTAATAATTTATTTTAATTCCCTACAGAATATTTTCAGAAATTAAAACATAGAAGCTATCCTAAAATATTCTTCCCTGATTAACCAATTTCTGACCACTACATACTAATCGGACCATATCTACCTCATATGGACTCCAAAGTGAGTGATTCCAGTGGCTAAAAATCTGTGACACATAGATTTACATTTTTGATGTTAACCATTTGTTTTAATTCCTTACTTATTCTTCCCTAAATGTTAAAAATAGAAGCTTAAAATTTTGCCACCATAGCCATACCTATGCAGAACTATCTACACCAGCCTAAGTATTCAAACATACATAATATGTAACATGATATAGCAACATCCTTGACCAAACATCAAAGTTCTAAGATCAAAATCTCATATAAATATTACAAGTTTCAAATCTTTTCTTCAAAAAGAAATATTGTTAAACTTACCTTGAGCACTTAGTTCTCTAGGCTTCTCCTTCCTCTTTCTTCATTTCTTCCTCTCCTTTCCTCACTCTACCTTGCTTCTATTTTTCCTCTCTCTCACTTAGACAAAAATTTTAATGTTGTAGGGGTGGGTTTTGCTTAAATAGACCACCAAATAATTCACCTTTCATCATCATAGATCTACCTTATCACAATTAGGATACACTTGGTTGAATTTTTTGGAAAACAAACAACTCATGTTCTTGTCTTCCTCTTCCTTAGTCAAGATATGCATAGGTAAAGGAGATTTGTATTTTGAAAATTATGATAATATGTTCTTAAGATAAGGGACAAGTTCCCTTTGATTTAGGGATTCATTTCCTTTTTCTTTTGTCTTAATCAGTTATGATAGGTTTGCCTTTTTAGGTGGTAAATTTCTAGCTCTTGAATCTCCATTATTTGGTTGAAATTATTTGTGTGGGATAGGAAATATTTTGTCCTAATGTCATGTATTATCATACCACTTGCTAAAATTATGAGTGTAGGATATAGATGTTTTGTCCTAAAGCCTTGTATTATCATACCACCTGCTAAATTTTTGTCTTAAAGCCATGTAACCTAATCTTTATTATATTATCACATGATTTATTTTATTTTATTTTTCCTCTTGGATTTAGGCTTATTCCTACCCATTTCCTTTGCTTTGGATAAAATTCTACCTTTCATGGAGGGCTTGGACACATTTTCATAATTTTTGGGCTATTAGTCCAATTTCTATATCCTAGTCCAAGTCTATGTTTTATTTCTTGTTTAGGTTATCCAATGGGCTTGCTAGAGACTTATGTGAAGTGGAAAAACTCTATAGGAAGTGTCCATAGGTGAAAGCCCAATGTATTGGTGAATATGTTAAACTTAGTAACTTTAGTTTTTGAATTAGGAAAAATTACCCTAATCCAATGTTTTCTTGAAATTTTAAGACCTTTACTTGTTTCCAAAAATTTATCGTCCTTACCCAAGAATTTCACCTTTCTTTAGTATATTATTTCTAATTTTTCCTCTTAGGTTTTCTCTCTTTACCTATTCCATTAATGTTAGAACATTTCTACGCATACACATAAGGTGAAGAATTTCTAAGGATTATATTTCCTTAGATATCTAAAAAATTGTCTAATAAATTTTATTTCTTTAATTAAATATTTATGTACCTTAAAATGAAACAAAATTAGGGATGTTACACCATGAGCCCAACGATCTAAACAATTCATCAATCGGAGGGTTATAGCTCAAGATATGGTAGATTGTAGTTAGAAGGAGAAAAATGATGACGAGAATAGGGAGAGATGAAGTGGCGTCCTTAAAAAGAGGCCTGCATCATGACCTAATCATGTTGTGTCACAACCTGAGCATGTTGTGTTGCAGTCTAAGTGTGTTGTGTCACAGCCTGAGCAAGTTGCATCTCGACCTGAGTAGCTGCATTGCAATCTAAAGTTTTTGCATCATAACGCAAGAATTTTTACAAAATTTGCTAAAACACTTGACATAAAAAGGTGTAGCTTTATGTCTTATATTTCCATACCCACTTGAATCACTTCAATTGGAGTTTATATAGGAGAGTTATGCCTAATAGAGTGAGCAAAGGTCTAAACCACACTAAACCTCTATTTTGCATTTTTTACCCCTTATCATCCTTATTTTAGTAGAAAAAGAAAAATTGTACAATTAAAGTTGTAGCTATATGTCATAGATTTCCAAAAGAATTTGAATCATATAAATTGGAGTTCATATGAGAGATTTATACATAAAATATCGAAGAAAGGTCGGAACCATCCTCAAATGTCACCTTTTTTTCAACTTTTTTACTTTAAATGATTTGTAGTTAGCCTCCAAAGGTGCCATTTTCATCATTAATCAAATTATAGGGTTACTAAGTATATCTAAGCACCATCATGTAAATATTAACCTAGTATAAGGGATGAAACATGACATGCCATATCTAAACATTAAGCATAAGAAATTATATTTAGGGTCATTATAAATACCAAAAATATCACACACATAGACTTACATAACTTCAACAAAGTTCACACAAAATATTTTGTAGTAATTTATATGGCCATGTGCTTCACCTTAGGCTTTTCATGAACATTGCCAAGAATCAACCCTCAATTCTTGCTATGAGCGGCACCACTCCTTATGTTTACATAGGTGAAATTTTCTTAAGCCTTAATCTCATTAGATTTTTCTAAATCCATTAAGAGTTTTACTCACCCTAAAATCCTTAATACATTAGCACTACACTTGGGATGGATAAATATTCTCTAGTGCCCATAGCCACTTATCAGCAACCTGTTTTTATCCATTGAACCTTTAAACTAGATTTGGTTTAACTAAAGGTTGAGTTTCCATTACTGATGACTCTAGTCAATGGGTTTTAATCTCATTCCATTTAAATCCCTTCACCATATCTTTAGTGAGTTCTTATTAGTATTTTACTAAGAATTGTAAATGATTTATATACCAAATCATTATGTCTAAACATTTTTTGTACGTTTCACAATTTTCTATAGCTTCCTCACAATTCCTTTGTGGTGTCCCTCACAATTTCATTTGTGAGTCATCTTACCTTCATGATTTTCTTTCTGAGTCCTCTTATAAGCATATCTACCAAGCTATTTACTTGGTTTTAGATATTGAATAATTATGATTATAAAATCACATACCAATGACTATTTTTTCAAGCTGATATGACTATGCATTTGGCTTATGGTCCATAATATGCTAGACGTATATAGCTTTATAATCATAGTGAAAATAAATGATTGGATTTGGTTGTTGCCATAACACTTCAGTTTATGAATTCCTCAATCATTTTTCCTTTGTCCATTATTTTACAAGAATCTAACTCATATACCATAATGGAATGAGTTATTTTGTTTTCACTAGTTATTTAACAAGCATAAATATTATCCTCGCAATACTTTATGAAAGAATTTAAATTTCAATTCTAGATTCATATTTCTTTCAATATATTCTAGGATTAATTAAAGTTTTTCAATAACTAGGACTTTACTATTTTATGTATCACTTAACTTGTAAATTATAAAATATAGTTTTGCTCTAGTATAACATTAATTCTGTATGTACTACAAGATTCCTTATGGCAACAATACAATCAACGAAACAATTGATCAACCATAGTTTAATTCCTTGTGTGAAATTTCATAAGGGATCTTTATGAATTTGATGGAGATCAAGGTGCTACCAAATCTATTCCAAACCGTTCTTAAGATCTTTTGTAAGGGATAGACGATCCAATGACTAAGAGTAGGGGGAAGCGAGGTAAAGAAGTTTTATTGGGCTTGATCTTGGATGTGTAGGCTAAAGAGGAAGCTGTTGGGCCATATTAAGTAAATCAAGCTTTGCATCCATAAGGATGTCATTAAAGAGGCCTGCTCGGAGCATAAGCTTGAGGCCGAATAGATGGGCATTCTTAAATGCCAAATAGAGCTTGTTGGATCATAAAGACAACTAGCCCAAATTTGCATGGTTTAAAGCTATATTATGGCCTTTATGTTATATGTTTTCTTCTAGGATATTATTAGTATTTAAAGTACTTTGTGCCTATTTTTTATGTTGGCCAAATATTAGTTTCATTATGATTTTATGTTTTTATTAGTTTAGTTGGGCCGAATAAATAATTTTGTTTGGAACATATAGGAGTATTCCATAGAAGTCCAATTAGGATATTTAGGGTTTCCATAGAGTGACTATATAAGGGTTCTTTTATGCTTATCTAATTCAAATTTATGATTAATAAGAATTGAGTTTTCTCCCAAAGTGAGAGCTTCCCTTAGTTCTTAGGCAAAGAGTTGAATCTGATCTTATCGAAGCAACTCGGAGCAATCAAAACATCCGTTAAATTTTTAAGATGATCCTTACTTTGGCTAAACACTCCGTTTCTTGGCTTATGGAAACACATAATTTGGTATTAGAGCTTAGGCTCCTTTAAATTTGGTTGGTGTCCTATCTTTTCTTCTATTTGTGTTCTAGAGTCATTCTTGATCTTCTACCTTTCTCTAGGTCAGATTAGAGTTCTTGTTCTAGTCAGTTTTTGTTTCCTAGTTGTAGTCTAATTCATTCAAAAATAGAAAGTCTTAGTTTTATTTAAATTTCTTTTTCTAGTTATAGTCTAATTTCTTCCAAAATAGAAAGTCCTAGTTTTAGTCAAATTTCTTTTCCTTATTGTATTCTAATTCATTCAAAAACAAAGACTCCTAGTTTTAGTCAATTTTTTTTCCTAGTTATAGTCTAATTCCTTCCAAAAGCAGAGAATCCTAGTGCTAGTTAATTTTTTTCCTAGTTATAGTCTAACTCCTAAAAAAAGAGTCATAGTCTAATTTGGTTTCATGAATACTAAAGTTAAAAAAAAGGAGAAGTTCATGAAAAAGAGCATAAATTCGTTCAAAAAAGGAAAAAAAAGAAGGAACCTAAAACAATATACTAGTTCTATTATCCCTCATTTTCTTAAATTCAGTTCCTAGGGTTGTCATAGTCTAAGATTGTTTTCTTATCATTCTTAATTCACTTGTTTCATTTGATAAGTTTGTTGATCAGGTTCTTGTTTAAGAGCTTTAAGGTAAATAGAGTAAAATTGAGTACAAACACGTGAGGTTTGTAAGACAAACATGAACAGTGATATAGATCAACCTAAAATTAACCTTAAACTCTTCATAAAAGTAGTTTAGGAGCAGTTTAAGTTACTGAATATGAGGTTGGATAACCTCAAGTCGCCATCCAAGCCAAAGCTTACCAAAAAGCTTAGGTTTGTTGAGGAAGAAGGGGAAGATTCAAATGGTGAAGGATTCAGGTCAAGAAAGGAAATTACTATGGCTCCTAGGCATAATAATGGCTAGGAAAGCATCAAAATGAATATTCCTACATTCTAAGGTAAAAAGTGACCCTAAACTTTACTTGGAGTGGAAGATGAAGGTGGAACATATGTTTGAGTGTCATGGCTATACTAAGGAGAAAAAGTTGAAGCTAGTTGTTGTGGAGTTTACTACCTTTGCTAGTATTTAGTGGGATTGGTTAATAATTAATAAAAGAAGGAGTGGTGAGAGGCCCATTTGGTTGTGGGAAGAGATGAAAATTATGTTGAGAAAATGGTTTGTTCTTAGCCATTACTACAGAGACTTGTTCAGAAAACTACAAAACTTGCATCAAGGATCTATGAATGTAGAGGATTACTACAATGAGATGGATATGACCACGATCAAAGGTAATATTGAGGAGGATAGGGACGCTACAATGGAAAGGTTTATTGGCGGTTTGAGGAAAGAAATTATAGATGAAGTGGATATGCACCATTATGTGGAGATAAAGGATTTATTGCATAAAGTAATTAAAGTTGAGAAGCAATTAAAGGTTAGAACATCTTCTAAATTTGGCTCAATTCCTAAAACTCCATGGAAGCCAAATTGGAAAGAAAACCAAAAGGCTGCTACTAAGCCAAAAGAAAAGGGCAAGGGGAAGAGTTTAGTTACAACCCCTAACCCCAAGACAAGGGCTAAGACTTTTAATTCCTCTAGAGCACGAGATACAAAGTATTTTAGGTGCCAAAGGTTTAGGCATATTGCATCACAGTGTCCTGACAAGACAACCATTATTATTCTTGATGACAGAGACATGGAGAGCGAGCATTCAAGTGATGATGAGATGCCACCATTAGAGGATTGTAGTGATGTAGAGATTGGTGAACCAGTGCAAGGAAAAGTATTAGTTACTCGACATACTCTTAATATGCAACCTAATATTGATGTTGATGAGGAATATCATGAACACATCTTCTAGACCAGGTGCCATGTGAATAACAAGGTATGTAGCTAGATTATTGATAGTTGAAGTTATACTAATGTAGCTAGTACCTTGTGTAACACCTGAAATTTTGTTAATAATATTCACAAAATAGAATAGTAAGAAAGGATTAAAAAGGGATAAATCGGGTAGTTATAAGGAAATAATTGTGAATACTTAACAAGGGTCTTCTCATTTTTGGACGAATTTTTTAAGGAAAAGATAGTAATTTCTTTGTCTACAAGGCCACAAATGGGCAATAAGAATAGAGATGGGGAGCCATGAAGAAAGCTACACAAAAATCTATTGAATTAAGGCTAAAGAAGGAATTAAACACTAGTTAAGCTTTTCTTTCACCCAAACAAGACCTTAGCTAACCCCTTAGTCATAATGTAATGAAGTGGAATTTTGGAAATACTTAGATAAAGCAAGGGTGAAGGTTAAAGGGCTAGATGGCTTCTTGGGGAAGTTAGTATTATTTTATATATTTCTTAAAGACTTGGTGGCCAAATCGCCACTTTCTCAGCCAAAACAAAGGGAAACCCATGGCAAGAAGGGATAAGAGAGAAAGAAGAAGGGATCTAGAAAGAGAAGGTGGAAATCTAAGAAGGAGAGGTAAGATTGAATTCTTGATCCTCGATAATCTCTTGTTTATCCCTAAAGTTTCCATGGAAGCTAATGGATAAAGGGGAAATCTATAGTTTTGGTGAAGTTTTTCTAGAGAGAGAAAGTATCTAAAACTAGTTAGAGAAACAAGCTTTTGAAGAAGAAAAAGGTAAGATCAACATCCTTCTTTACAATTTTTGTTTGGATGACTCAATGGTTGATATATATATATGTGTGCATTTAAGGGTATGGGAAGGTAGTTAGAGCTGTTATTGAAGCATTTATGGTGGTTATGGCTGTAGTTCATTTATATGTAGGAGATGGTGATTTTGAGAAATTTTGTGTAGTTAGTTTTGAGATTAAATCCATGTTTTTGGTGGTTATATGCTCTAAAAAAATTGGCTGGTTTGGGAGAAAAAAAGAGTTTCTGATGAGTTTCGTGCTGAGAGCACGACCGTGCTCTTGGTTGGAAATCTAGAAATGGGAAAAAAATGCTGAACACGGCCCGAAGCATGGCTGTGCTTTGTGGCACGGCCAGGCCGTGCTTAGGGCTAGTCTGTGTGTAACACGACCATGTTGAGAGGGAAGCACGGGGGAGAAACATGGCCCTGAAGCACGACCGTGCTACATGTTGTCTCAACTTTTTTCAGCATTTTCTGTTTCCTTTCTGAATCTTAATTAATCACCAATGTTTTTGGGATTTTAATGAGATTTTAATGAGCCATGTATGTTAAAAGAAATGTGTAATATCTATTTCATGGTGTATTGATGTGATCTTAATTCAGCATGATATTAATACCTTTAAACTTACTTTTTGTTGGATTTAAGTAAAATATAATTAGGAATTAGTTTAGTTTTGTGTTTTGTGTTTTGTGTTGTAGGAATAAAAGAAGAAGAAAAAGATAAGAAATTCATGGAAAAATGCTACATTACAGGGATTCCATACGTTTCTGCACTGTTTTGAGTATATCTCCCTCTTATGTACTCCAATTAAAGTCATTCAAGTGGTTGTGAAAAGATAACACAATAATCTACAACTTGTATGTTGAACACTTGGTCATATTCGGGAGATTTCATAGCGTTATAGAGCTCACAAATCAGAATCACAGTGCAGCAAGATGAATTCTGCCCTTTGGTCACTAATTTTGTCATATCTCCTTCAATTTAGATCAGATTAACATGATCCTAGCGGCTATGGAAAGAAGATACATAGAGCTACAACTTTTATGTTCTACAATTTGGGAAATTCTAGATTTTTCAGGGCACTGTAGTGCTACGTCATTGCAAGTTTGGAAGGCCACGACACTCTCTAGCGTGCCACGGCATTTGTTGCCCAAAAGCACTGGGCGCCCGAGCGTCAGAACCAGAGTACGCCAGAGTTATCTCAGGCACCGCCGCACCCCGTCAAAATTTTTTCGTAGCACCGCAGCATCTGTGTAGTGTGTTACGGCACTCACCGCCACATCAGTTTGGTGAATTCGCGAATTTTAGGTCTTTTTGACTCCAATTGAAGCCCGATGGGCCGGGATTTGACCTAGAAACACTCCTACTTCAATTAGGAGGAGTAAATCTATAAAAAGGGAGAAAAGCAAGTAGAGAATTAATTCAATTATTCATCCAAGTTCTTAGTTACATTCTTCAATTGTTCTTTAGATTTTCTTATGACCCTGCGTGGCTAGTTCTTTTTAGTTGGTTGAGGTAGATTGAAACCTCAAGGGATCTTCATGCATTGTGAGATGTTGATTTGATTTTAGTATTTTAATTTGAATTGAGTATTGATTATTTATCTGTTCTTCTTCTTAATGATTATTCATATGATTGCTAGGAGGCCTACTAGTAAATTATCAGTTTTAATCTACCGTTGAATTATGTTTTGAACAAAGTCTTCAATTATGTGATTCGTAAGGAAAATAGGTTTGAGGATTTTGGATTATAAATCATTAAACCTATGATGAATAATTAAATAAATTAGATATAGCCAATATGTTTATATCTGTTTAGCTCTGTCAGTTTCTCTAGTTCTTTATGCGGTTAATAAGTTATGCTTTACCGATGTGCTAAAGGATTGCTTGTTAAGTAGGGTTTAATTGATGCGATTGTCATTAATTTACTAAACTTAAGGAGGAACAGGGTTAGAAACCCAATGATAGATATTCAATTATAGATTGATTATGTTGTTAACGATCAATGCAATTCCTTGACGGTGGATATCAACCGAAACCAATGTCTTTATCATTAATCACTCTCTTAATTATTTTCATTATTGTATACTTTACTTAGTTTGCGATTATCAATCTCCCCTTTTTCTAATCACATAAGGTAATACCAGTCTCTGTGGGATCGACCCTTACTCCCACTATTACATGTTTGTTTTGAGGTAAGGTATCAATTTGGGTGTACTTGCGACAGTATGCATCGAATTTTGGTGCCGTTGCCGGGGACTGCGTCTATTACTTTTTGTGATTTTATTTTGATTTATGCCTGAGACTCGTTTTTGTAATTCTCAAAATTTAGAGTTCAATCCAGATATTGGAAAATCTATATACAGGCACAGAAGAGAACTTCAAGAGGATATTGATCAAGAAAAAGAGGAAGTAACCATGGCGAGGCAACCCACTCTAAAGGAGCTTGCAGCTCCATATTTGCATCAGCAACCCTTATGCATTACTTTTCCTAATCTTGATGACAATGTTAATTTTGAGTTAAAATCTAGATTAATTCATCTCTTGCCTAATTTTCATGGTCTTGCAGGTGAAGACCCTCATAAACACTTGAAGGAATTCCATGTGGTATGTACCAGCATGAAGCCCCCTGGAGTAACTGAGGAACAAATAAAACTCAGGGCTTTTCCTTTTTCATTAAGAGATTCAGCCAAAGATTGGTTGTATTATTTGCCCTCTGGTACTATCACTACTTGGAATGAGATGAAGACAATGTTTTTAGAACGTTATTTTCCTGCATCTAGAGCCGCTACTATTAGGAAAGAAATATGCGGCATTAGACAATTGTATGGAGAGACACTTTATGAATATTGGGAGAGGTTTAAAAAGCTTTGTGCAAGCTGCCCACATCATCAGATTAGTGAATAGCTACTAATCCAATATTTCTATGAAGGTCTTTTGCAGGGAGATAGGAGTATGATAGATGCAGCTAGTGGAGGAGCACTAGTTGATAAGACTCCTGAAGTAGCTAGAATCTTGATATCAAATATGGCTGTCAATTCTCAACAATTTGGCATTAGCCATGATCCTCCTATTAGACATGCCCATGAGGTAAGTACTACTTCTCTTCAGAATCAAATATCTGAACTTACCTCTCTTGTGCGCCAAATGGCTATAGGTACGCTATAGCAAGTTAAAGTCTATGGAATATGTTCAGCAACAGGGCACTCCACTGATATGTGCCCTACACTTCAAGAGGAATTCACAGAACAAGCTAATGTTGTAGGAGGTTTTCCTAGCCAACCAAAGAGGTATGATCCTTATACTAATACATACAATCCTGGATGGAAGGATCATCCCAATTTTAGATATGGGAATGGACAAAATAGGCCTGCAGGACAAAATTTTCAGCAAAATCAACAAGCCTATTATCCTAGACAAAATACATCTCAGGATCACCAGGTAAGTAATTCCTTGGAAGATGTTGTGAAAACTCTTGTACATAATTCTCATCAATTTCAATAAGAGACAAGAGTCAGCATTCAAAACCTAACAACTCAAGTAGGTTAGTTAGCAACCACAGTGAGTCGATTGGATACTCAAAACTCAGGTAAGTTACCTTCTCAAACTGTGGTAAATCCTAGAGAAAATGTCAGTGCAATTATTTCAATGAATGGTAAGGAAACTGAAGGTTTACCATCCTTTTCTTCTCCGAAAAAACATGAGAAATTAAATAAGGAGAAAGAAGAATCTACAGGTAAGTCTTTATCTACTCCAAATTATGAAGTAATGCCTCCTTTTCCAAAAGCTCTTAAAGAGAATAGGCTAAATGAGAAAACTTCTGAATTGTATGGCATCTTTAAAAAATGTAAAGTTAATCTCTCCCTTCTAGATGCCATTAAACATGTGCCAAGATATGCAAAGTTCCTGAAAGAACTATATACTCAAAAAGAAGGGCAAAAATTAAAGGATTTTGAAAAGGTTCATATGAGTCAGAATGTATCTACTATGATACAAACAAAACTCCCTACTAAATGCAAGGATCCAGGTATGTTTACTATTCCATGCAAAATTAGGGGAACTCGCATTGAAAAGGCTATGTTAGATTTAGGAGCTTCCATCAATGTTATGCCATATTCTGTGTATACATCTTTGAATTTGGGACCATTGAACTCTGTAAATATGATAATTCAACTAGCAGACAAGTGCACTGCATATCCTAAGGAAATAATTGAGGATGTCTTGGTGCAGGTAGATGATTTGGTGTTCCCTGCAGATTTTTATGTACTTGACATGGACAATGGGGATTTTACTTCTCCAATATTATTAGGGAGACCATTCTTGAAAACCTCTAAAACCAAGATAGATGTTCACAATGGTACACTCACTATGGAATTTGATGTTGAAGTAATAAAATTCAATATGTATGAAGCCATGAAACACCCAGGTGATGATACTCCTGTTTATTCCATTGATGTACTTGATTCTTTGGCATACGATGTGTTTGAATTAGATGAAAAGGATAAAATGGAGAAAAGTGTGAACAAATCTATAGCAGAAGATGATGGTGAGATAGACTTAGATGAAGAAATAAAGGAGGAACTAGCTACACTCAGTGATTTTTCAAAAGGGCCACCAAAAGGTAAGGTTGCTTATATGGAATTATCAATTTCTGATACTACTCTTGCACCTTTTGTTTTGCAGGACCTTGGAGCAATTTTTTCACCTCTTCCTAATCATCTGAAATACTTGGAAGTAGGAGATGCATCACCTATTATAGTTGCCAAAAATTTAGGTGTTAAAAAAGAAGAGGAATTGATGCACATTCTTCAGAAAAAAAGAAATGCCATTACAAAACAATTGCAAACCTTAATGGCATAGACCCGACTATAGAGTTGCATCAAGTTCTAGAAATCAAAGGGATTAGACCCTTTAAAGATAAGAAATCTCTCCCTTGGTTAGGACCACTTGTTATTACTAATGTGGCTTCTGGTTATGCAATTGAATTTCAAGGAATGAATTAGTCCCAAAAATTTAAAGTGAACATCAAAGAGCCTCCATGAACAAAGATAGGGAGTTGGGTCGAGCCAACGACATTAAACAAAGGCGCTTATTGGGAGGCAACCCAACATAGTCAAAAAAAAGTGGAAAGCAAAAAATTCAAGATCCAACAATGCAACATGCTCATTCTAATTCAAACAAATTCAGGGAAGTTCACTTAACTCATATGTTTTTTCTATATCTTTCCCTAATTCTTATCTTTCTTTTACATTGAGGACAATGTAAATTTTGAGTGTGGGGGTGGACGTATATTTTTCTGAATCTTTGTGACCCTATTATAAGCATCAATTTTCTGACTTTTCACTATTAATACACTTTTATTGCGTTTAGCAAGTTGATTGATTGTGTAAGTGTTCAATTTATGTTTTGGGATGTTAGGCACAACCAACAACCAATGATATGACTATCCAAATTTTTTTTAACTCTTGAAAAATATAGAAAATTCATGGTTATATGTAATTTTATCCCTTTTGCAATTTATTACTTTTGACTTTAGAATCCTGAAATATTTTTGCACAATAACTTTGGGCATTCAAGTTTATCTTTTACTTAGAGAAGGTTTATATAATTCAAAAATATTTCATGATCTAAACAGGATTCTAGAACTTATTTGAATGCTACTTGAGGCGAAATCGTAGGTTAATACTATTATTTAGAAGATGATTTAGGCATTATTGGATAGATTGAGCCTTGCAAGCCTAACCTAAACAATGAAATATCCCTAGTTCCTCTATTTTGAGCTTAATGAACTTTTCCTTCTAAAAATCACAAGTGAGCGAAAAGCCAAATTTGGTATGAATATCTTTATTTTTAATCATATTCACTCACTCCATGATTATTTTTCTGAATACTTGTTTTGTAGAGCTTTATTTTAAAAAAAGAGTGGAAGGGTGGAGTAAGGAAAAAAAAGAATTATGCAAAGGAAATAGAAGAAAAATCTGAATGCTGTGAAAAAAGAGAGAAAAAAAATTAGAGAATTGAGGAAAAATGATATATTAAATTCAATTGAAACAAGAAAATGAGTGTGGGGGGGGAGAAATCACCCCAAATTTAGAAAAGCTCAAGAGATCATATTTAATCATGTGGTGCTAGGTGATTGAACCTAAATTTGTATTCCTTATCTTACCTTATACCCTAACCACATTACAAGCTAAATAAAGTCCTATTGATCCTAGAGGTAGTTTCGGCCTACATTAGTGGAGAGTGGCATGAAGAATAAGCATATGGAAATCCTAAACTAATTAGAGATCTACAATCAAAATTTTGGAATATATAAACTCATCTGGGTAAAAGAAAATTTATTGACCCAAAAACACACACACTAGGGTTTTAGAAGGATAATATAATAGATTGCATTTGTGTTAATCTTGTGCATGATTATGACCATCCAAAATTTTTCTAGAGTATATTTTTATGTTATGAGGCAAACGTTTGGTAAGCCTAACACTCACTACATTATTGACTGTTGTTTTTTGTCTTTAGGGATTATTTTGCTTGAGGACAAACAAAAGGTTGAGTGTGGGGGTAGTTGATGTGATCTTAATTCAGCATGATATTAATACATTTAAAATTAATTTTTATTTGATTTAAGTAAAATATAATTAGGAATTAGCTTAGTTTTGTGTTTTTTGTTGTAGGAACAAAAGAAGAAGAAAAGAGAAGAAAAAGAAAAGAAATTCATGGAAAAATGCTACATTGTAGGGATTCCAGACCTTTCAGCACTGTTTTGAGCATATCTCCCTCTTATGAACTCCCATCAACGTGATTCAAGTGGCTGTGAAATGATAACACAATAATCTACAACTTTTATATTGAACACTTGGTCATATTCGGGAGATTTCATAGTGTTACAGAGCTTGTAAATCAGAATCAAAGTGCAGCAGGATGAATTCTGGCCTTTGGTAACTAATTTTGTCATATCTCCTTTAATTTAGATCAGATTAAGGTGATTCTAGTAGATATGGAAAGACGAGACATAGAACTATAACTTTCATGTTTGGTACTTTGGGAAATTCTTGAGTTGTATGGGAGCTGTGGCACTGCGTCATTGTAGGTTCGAAGGGCCACGTTGCTCCCTAGCGCGCCACAGTGTTTGTTGCCCAGAAGCACCAAGCGCCCGAGCGTCAGAACCAGAGTTCGCTAGAGCTAACTCAGGCGCTATGGTGCCTCGTCAGAAGATTTTCGTAGCGTGGCGGTGCCTGTCTAGCGCGATGTGGCACTCACTACCGCATCAGTTTGCTAAATTCGTGAATTTTAGATCTTTTTGACTCCAATTGAAACCCGATGGGCCGGGATTTGACCTAGAAACACTCCTACTTCAATTAGGAGGAGTAAATCTATAAAAAGGGAGGAAAGCAAGCAAAGAATTAATTCAATCATTCATCCAAGTTCTTAGTTACATTCTTCAATTCTTCTTTAGATTTTCTTATGGCCCTGCGTGGCTAGTTCTTTTTAGTTGGTTGAGCTAGATTGAAATGTCAAGGGATCTTCATGCATTGTGAAATGTGGATTTGATTTTATTATTTCAATTTGAATTGAGTATTGATTATTTATCTATTCTTCTTCTCAATGATTATTCATATGATTGCTAGGAGGCCTACTATTATATTATTTGTCTTAATCTGCCGCTGAATTATGTTTTGAACAAAGTCTTCAATTTTGTGATTTGTGAGGAAAATAGGTTTGAGGATTTTGGATTATAAATCATTGAACCTATGATGAATAATTAAATAAATTAGATATAGCCAATGTGTTTATATCTGTTTAGCTCTGTCAGTTTCTCTAGTTCTTCATGCAGTTAATAAGTTATGCTTTACCGATGTGCTAAATGATTGCTTGTTAATTAGGATTTAATTAATTGTCATTAATTTACTAAACTTAAGGAGGAACAGGGTTAGAAACCCAATGATAAATATTCAATTATAGATTGATTATGTTGTTAATGATTAATGTAATCCCTTGACGGTAGATATCAACCAAAACCAACGTCTTTATCATTAATCACTCTCTTAATTATTTTCATTATTGTTTACTTTACTTAGTTTGCGATTATCAATCCCCAATTTTTCTAATCACATAAGGTAATACCAGTCTCTGTGGGATCGACCCTTACTCCCACTACTACAGGTTAGTTTTAAGGTAAGGTATCAATTTGGGTGTACCTGCGACAGTACACACCCAGTATGCTCATTGAATTATGTGTGCAAGCATGAAGAATGATTCATATTTTCATGCTATAGATTACTTGTATGTGTAGCTACAAGTGAATAATTAATGTATGAATATTATGGAAGGCTAGTAAGGCATGTATGTTCATCCATTGATGAGATTGTGATAACATGCTTGAGAATGAGTATGGTTTATACTCTTGACACTTATTAATATAGATGTTCTTTGATTGAATTAAGTGGCTAGAAAAGTGTAAAAGAGTTAAGCTTTGTTAGGAGGACCCTCTCTGAAGCAGGGTGGCCTGGTAACAGGTGTCTCCCTTATTGTATTAAGGAGACTGACAAGTACAGAATAATCCTTACCCATTAAGGTGACCCGGGAGTATGGCACCTTACGAGGTAAGGCGACTGAAGGGTCGTGGCTTGATATGGTACCAGGATAGATGACACCCTATAGCCTAGAGTGGTCATTACGGGAAGGACCGCTCTGACCAATGGCCCTCAAATGGTGGACGAGTAGTTGGAAGGGTAAGGCTCACACCACATTGAAGATTGCAATTGAGAGAAATTATCAGATGATGAGCTATTATGAGTGATGTATGAGCCATAAACAATGGCACATGTATTTTATAAATACATGTTTCATTTTATCATGCGTGATATTGATGCATAACCTATAAAAGGCTTGCATGTACTTTACAGTACCTGTATTGTTTAAAAGGAGAAAATATTTTCTGTAATTTATACAGCTGGACATAACATGTAAATATTTCTGTATGCTTATATATATTGGATGTTGACCTTACTAGGATTTTATATCTCACTATATTTTAATATTATGTTCAGATCAATAGAGATGTCGTTTGTAGTGATGACCATTTTGCTGGAGCTATAGACCTTGGATGTCCCTTACTTAGGACAATTCTCTATTATCGTGAGCCTTCTAGTGATAAACATGGTAGAGATTCCCGCTCCTGGTCTGCCTCCTCCACCAGCAGTACCCCAAGGGTGACGGCCAGGGGAGGGTAGTAGGATAACATTATGTATATAAATATTTTTGTGATGTAAATGGGCTAACCCCTTTGTTTTGATGTAACCCCACGGTACTCTGCCTTTTATGATGTATGCTCAGTACCTCGGGTTACATATGTATGTATGCTGCTAATCCCAATGTATGTAAATTTTGTATGTATGTAAATGCAAGATGCATATCTTTTGATTTAATACTAGTCTAATACGTAATCATCTTTTAAAAAATCAATCAGGTGTTACACCTTGATGGTTGATAAATTAAGGTTACCCACATTGAAACATCCTAAGCCATATAGGCTAAGATGGTTGAATGATAGAAGAGATATATCGATGACCAATCAGGTTCAGGTAGCTTTCTCTACTGGTACTTACAAAGATGATGTGCTTTGTAATATAGTACCAATACATGCTAGACACTTATTGTTGGGATGCCCATGAAAATTTGATAGAAAGGTCAATTATGATGGTTACAAGAATTAATATACATTGACCATACATAATCAAACCTTTATTCTAACATCCTTAAAGGAAGCTTAGACTTTTACTGATCAAGTGAGGATTACAAAAGAGTGTAAGTTGAGAGAAACAAAAGAAAAAGAGAAGAAATAGAGTAAGGCTAAAATTGAGTGTGAGAGAAAAGAGAAAGAGGTCGAGACATGTGAGCAAAAAAAGAAAGAGAATTGTGAGTAAGAGAAAGAAAAGCCTAACGGCCATGTTTGTGATTTTACACTAAAAAGTGAGGTGAAGAGTGCTTTGGTGTGGAATTGAACCTCCTTGTGCTGATATTTATTTTACTAACACTCTTAACCTTTCTTTACCTAGTATTGTTGTGTCTTTGATACAGGAATTCAATGATTTTTTTCCTGGGGAGATTATAGATAGACTACTACCTTTAAAAGGCATTGAGCCCCAGATAGAAATTGCCCCTAGATCATCCATTCCTAATTGACTTGCTTATTAAGCTAATCATAAGGAGATAAAGGAAACTCAGAGGCAAGTAGATGAGCTAGTTCAGAAGGGATTTATGAGAGAGAGAGCTTTACCACATGTTGAGTTTGCTTACAATAGATTTGTGCATTCTTCTACTGCATATAATCCTTTTGAGATTTTCTATAGCTTTAATTTACTAACTCCTTTGGATATTTTACCTTTTTCTACTAATGAGTTTGTTAACTTGGATGGTAAGAAAAATGCCAAATATGTAAAGGATTTGAACTTGGTGATTTAGTTTGGGTACATTTGCATAAAGAGAGGTTCTTGGCTCAGAGAAAGTCTAAGTTACATTCTAGGAGAGATTGACCTTTTCAAGTCTTAGAGTGGATAAATGACAATGCCGATAAGATTGATTTACCAAGTGACTGTGACAATATTAATGCTACATTCAATGTTGCTAACTTGTTTTTGTTTGATGTAGGTGATGCATTTGATTCAAGGACGAATCCTTTCAATGAAGGAGGGAATGATGGAGATTAAGGTTCTACCAAACTTATTTTAAACCGTTCCTAAGATCCTTTGCAAGGGATATGAGATGACTAGGAGCAAGGTGAAGCGAGCCAAAGAAGCTTTATTGGGCTTGATCTTGGATGTACAGGCTAAAGAGAAAGTTGTTTGGTCAAACAAATATATCAAGTGGATCACGCTTTGTAGCCTTAAAGATGGCGTTAAAGAGGGCAGCTTAGAGCAAAAGCTTAAGGCTGAATAGATGGGCATTCTTGGAGGCCAAATAAAGCTTGTTAGATAATGAAGACAACCATCCAAAATTTGCATGGGTTAAAGCTGTATTGTGGGTTTTATGTTATATGCTTTCTTCTATGATATTATTAGTATTTAATGTACTTTGGGCCCATTCTTTATGCTGGCCAAATATTAGTTTCATTATGGGTTTATGTTTTTATTAGTTTAGTTGGGCCAAATAACTAATGTTGTTTGGGTCATATATGGCGTATTTCATACAAGTCCAATTAGGACTTTCAGGGTTTCCATAGAGTGACTATATAAGGGTTCTCTTATGCTTATGTAATTTAGATTTATGATGAATAAGAATTGAGTTTTTTCTCAAAGTGAGAGCTTCCCTTGGTTCTTGGTGTAACATCCCTAATTTTGTTTCTTCTATTAATAAATGTACATAAATATTTAGTTAAGGAAATAAAATTTATTAGACAATTTTTAAATATCTAAGGAAATATAATCCTTAGAAATTTTTTGTAATATCCCATAATTTTTATTTTTAAATAATAATATTTTGCTATAAATAAATATATTTTTATTTATTTAAAAATGATTATGTTCTGCTAAAAGCAAGTATACTTTTAATTAAAATAATTATTGTTTTTCTTAAAATAATTACATTGGCCTTTAATAAATTTTTTTGTAATTTTTAGAAATATGCTTTCTTTTATTATGTATAAAGATATTTATTTTGTGATTTGTTTTATTAAGATTTTTATCAAGAAAAATCAAGATTTAAGAGTTTAACTAAAGGTTTATAAGAATGTAAATTTTTAGAAATTTTTGGGATGTTTTATGATGAAAAACGGTATTTACATGAATATATATATATAAAAAATTTATTATTCAATTATTAAATAATAATTATTATTATTATAAAGAATGAAGAAAAGGTGGAGGGGGAGACGGATGAAGAGAAAATGTGAAGGTTTTTCGTAACCGATGATTAGTATGAATAATGTAAATAGTAACTTTCATTTTCTTCTCTAAATTTGAAGTGTCTACAGGTCTTTGATCTCAAAACTAAGGGTACCACTAGATTCAGGATGGAGAATACTATGATTTTGACTTAACAATTTCCTAAATCAGTCGTAGAATCACCGTAGATCGGAAGTAGAAAATCTCAAAAAATGTGAACTCTAAAACTCTTACTTAGAGACCTCAAATTGAAAATTTGACACCGTAGATGGATTCAGGAGTTAGATAAACCTTAAGATATTAAATTTTTCAACTATCTGACAACTTTTTGTTTTTGGTTAATAGTATTTCCTGGCCATGAATAGTGACCAAGTTCCCGGAGTCATTACTTTGATTTTTGGACCCTCCAGACATGTTTTTGAAGTCTGGTTAGTCAAATGTGGATTGGAAAAGTGCATTTTAGGGCTGTCCAATCTGGAGCCCTTACCCTGTGAGTAGATGATTCTTTCTATGACTTGTTCTATACTTTTCTTAATCTTTAAGCATATATTTGATTATGTTTATGAGATATTTACACTTTTAAATGTTTCTGAAATGCATTAAAATTTATCTGAATTGCTTACAATTTAGAATATAGTTTGAGAAGAGTATAGTTTTGAAAATAGATTTATGAACTCATGGTATATTTCATTTCACATGTATTTCTCATTAAATGATAAAGTGAATATTTATGCATGTGGCATTGATTTGTAAAACTATAAAGTTACTGAGTATGATTGAATGGCAAGCATAAAGCTCATGGTGAGTTGCTTGATAATTTTACATTGCATTTGATGAATATGCATTTATATATATGTATTTATATGTATAGATGAATATCGACGTCATATTAGCCTGAGTGAATCGAGGAGGGCTACTCCAATCGGGTAACAGTGGTAATATGAGGAGGCAGATGGGTGATGGACTCACATTCCCTGATCACTATTGTGACTGTAGTCGATCGGTCACTGTGTATAGTAAATGAGTGTGTGGGTTGACCAGATCGCCGAATGAAGCAAGTCACTTTAAATTGGGTTGACCAGATCGCTGAATAAGGCAGGTCATTTTAAAATTTATAACTTTATCTCAAAAACTTAATATTTTACTATAGTTTATACAGCTGAGCATAACATTTGTTTAATGATCATACCGTTCTAAATATGGTTTGGATATCTAAATATCCTTTTATTTGAAAATATTTGAAATACAGGTCCCATATGGATGTACTTTTGAGTACATCCATATGTTAACCTAAGAGGTCATAGTAGGTATTATCTGCTCACTAAGTTATCAAACTCACTACACGATATTTCCACATTTTTCAAATAAGAATACAGAGTCTGATTCTTCAGATAGTTGACCATCTAGATGACATATTCTTTGGGTGAGTCTACGTTGCTTTCAAGGCTCACAATTTTGAATTATACTGTATTTGTATTCTAGAGTGTGCTCTAAATGCTACAGGCAGGATCCCTGCTTTTGTTGTTACTTTGACATGTATAACTTGGTCTGTATAATGTATATACATGAGAGAACCAATATATATCTATTTCTATGACAAAGATTACTGTTATGCATGTTATGAAAAAAATATCTGATTGCGAAAAAAAATGTTTGTTTCACATACTAGTAAGCATAAAAAATGTTTATAACATTAAGGGAATAAGTAAAGAGAGAAAAACTTAATAAGAAAACATTTGAAATAACATACTAAAGAGAAGCGAAATTCTTGGTTAAGGAAGATAAATTTTTGGGAAGTAAGTTAAAGTCTTAAAATTTCAAGAAGATTGGATTAGGGTAATTTTTCCTAATTCAAGAGTTAGAGTTCCTAAGTTTAACGTCTCTACCTATACATTGGGCTTTCATCTATGGACACTTCATAGAGAGTTTTTTCACTTTACATGAGTTTCTAGCAAGCCAATAGGATGGCCCAAGAAAGAAATACAACATAGACTTGGACTAGGATATAGAAATTGGACATATAGCCCACAAACCATGAAAATGTGATCAAGCCCTCCATGAAAGGTAGAATTTCAACCAAAGCAAAGAAAATGGGTAAGAATGAGCCCAAATCCAAGAGAAAAAAATAAAAATCATGTGAAAAAATAGTAGTGTAATAATAATCAATATTAGGTCACATGACATTAGGACAAAACATTTATATCCTACATTCATAATTTCAACAAGTAGGTAATAATACATGGCATTAGGACAAAACATCTATATCCTATATTCATAATTTCAACAAGTAGGTAATAATACATGGCATTATGACAAAATATCCTTATCCTACATAAATAATTTCAGCCAAGCAAGGGAGACTCAAGGACTGAAAATTTGTAACTTAGAAAGACAAACCTATCATACTTGATTAAGAAAAAAGACAAAGGAAATGAATCCCTAAATCAAAGGGACCTTGTCCCTTGTCTTAAGAACATTTTATCATAATTTTCAAAATACAAATCTCCTTTTGCTATGCATATCTTGACTAAGGGAGAGGAAGACAAGAACATGAATTGTCTTTCCTAAAAAAAACCAAGTGCATCCTAATTGTGATAAGGTAGATCCATGATTATGAAAGGTGAACCACTTGATACTTTATTTAAGTAAAACTCACCCTTATAACATATAATTTCGTCTAGATTAGGGAGATATTATCCGATTAGTTAGCCGTGGTTAGAAAATGGTTAACCAGGAAAGAATCTGTTAGGTAGGCTTCTGTGTTTAAATTTTGAGAAAAATTTATAGGGAACTAAAATAAATAGTTAACATGAAAAATATGTATATATGTCTCAAAAAAAATTCCACTGGAATCATTTAATTTGGAGTCCATTTTAGGAAGATATGATCAGATTAGTAAGCAGCGATCAGAAACTAGCTAATCAAGGAAGAATCTGTTAAGTTTGCTTTTGTGCTTGAATTTCTAGGAAAAATATGTAGGAAATTAAAGGAAATTGTTAACATATATATATATATATATATATATATATATATATATATATATATATATATATATATATGTATCACGAATCTATAGGCTCTGAATTCACTTAATTTGGAATCCATATAAGGGAGATATAGTTTATTAATAAGTAGATGTCAGAATTAGTTTAGAACCCAGGTTGGTAAATGTAAGCATTTTTATTTTCGATTTTCTGGGAATAATTCGTAAGGAATATGAAGAAATGATAAACATGAAAGTTGTATATAAGTGTCTTAATTTTGGTAATGATTATGCTTTGATGATAAATTATAGCATGTGAGTATAATGAACATTATTGTTATTGAAATCATATTTTTGGCTATTAACATGAAAAGAAAAGAAAAGAGATGAGCATGATCACATGGCAGTCAGTGTGGTACACCAGTAGGGGATGCCCTACTCATGACTATAATTATGTTAATGAGAAAAGAAAGAATGCTGAACGGAGGGAGAAAAGCCCGTACCGGAGAGTAGAAAGTACTCACCCTGACTGGAGTAGCTTTATATGAAAATAAGTTGATAGCCATCATATGATAATTTGAAAATAGTTATTCATGCCATACATGTTATTACTGTATAATTTTCATGTGCATAGACAAAGTGCATTCATGTGACCTAAGATATTTGCTATAATTTATATAGATAAACATGACATAATGATCTATATTGATGATAATTATGATTTATTGTTGAACCTACTGAAATTTAATTCTCACTATATTTCCATATCATGTTCAAAGGACTAGATATGTAGATATTGTTTATAATCGGCTTTTAGCATATGTTGGGTCATGTTGGATAAGATCCTGGTGAAGGTGCAACCAACTGCACCCGTATCCTCAGAACTAGTCAATATGGATGAATAAGATGTAGACATATATGTATTTGATTTGTGTACGGATAATGTTAATTAATGATGTGTATGTAAACCCAGAAATATATCAATATTAATGGTATACTATAAACCTTAATTATGCTTGGTTAATTTAATTGAATGTTATTATGAGTTAAATAGTTAGAAGTAAAGAGGTAATGACTTCATGCGATTTTAAAAATACAAATATTTATATATATGTAAAAAAATGGAGTTGTTACACTTGGGCAAACAATTGAATATGATCTTATCGAGGCAACTCGTGGTGATCAAAATATATGTTGAATTTTCAAGACGATCCTTGCTTTCGCTAAACACTCTATTTCTTGGCTTAAGGAAACGCATCATAATTTTAAAACCAAGTGTCTAAACTTAATAACCCTTTGATGGATTCAAGGATAAACCTTTATTCTGTTCTTTAATTTAAGATGTAAGATAATATCTACTCTACGAAATCTTCATATCACATGTGATATAGATATTTCCTTGTTACCTTCACAATAATCAAATTTGTTAATAAATTATTCATCCCATATATAAGCATAGAAATATTACCCTTTTCATTATCATTCTTATGCTTATCTCTTGAGAAAAATAAATCAATAACTTTTCCATCTAGATAACTATTCAAAATAGTTTTCACAGGATTCCATCATGTTTGAAACAAATTTGTAATCATAAATTCACAAACAATATATAGCATACTTTTAACAACATGAAATTTAATAGAAAAATATTTTATTAATATGTTATGGCATCATGTAATTTACAATTTGTGCCACTAACAAATAGTCTTGTAAGAAACATGTTCAATAGTTCCTAACATATTATGACACTAGTAATTTTCTTGTCATATACCCTTATTGACTAATTAAATTCCAGTGACGATTTAAAATATCACAAATTTACATGATGATCAATAATACACATTTACCATGAATTTCTTTTCTTTATATATATGCATTGCTATAAGCCTAGAAGATTCATGAGTACCTTACAATTTTTTTTCTAATATCCCATGTGCACATTATCATACTATATATCTTGAACCATTCTAAAAGTAGCCCAATTTAACATGTCCCCATATTCTTGAGAAGATTACACATCCATATTTATGTGCATATTTCCTACTTAAATGTCAATTTAAAAATGATATCAAAACTATTGACTTGAACTTTATGTCAATAATCAGTTTTTAATATTTATGAAGATGAAATATATGCATATACAAATTAAGTATGCATACAATCTTAAATAAATTTGAAAGATTAACTAAATAAAAAATAAAAAATTAATTTTGCAAACAAAATTCCACAAAACATCAACAAACCAATATCAATAGAATTATTTCTTTCCACTTTTACCAGAATTAGTTTACGGTTGAGTTAGTTTAAATGTGTGTTTTGGTCTAACGAGGGTGTGAGTTCAAACCCTACTTGTTGAGTTTCCTTTTCAATTTTTAGTTGCTTGGAATTAGACAACAAGTAGTTACTATACCATAAGTCCTATATATCAATTAGCACAAGAACATACTCAATTCTATATATGAAAATTATCAATGATGTGCTTTATTTTTTATCTGTTTTTAGGTGCAAATAGAAAAAAAAATTCAATATCTTTTAATTCAAAGCACCAGAAATTACATAACACCACATGGATGAAATTTGTAAATTTAACCTTCTAAAACTTCTAACTCATGTATTTAGCAAAGGAAAATATAGATAAAAAAATAGCAAACTTCTGTTATATAAACAAATAAACATCATTTGTAAAAAAAAAACAAATAAACATCATTGCAATAACACAATAATTTAAAACAAAGAATTATTTTCCTATCACATATTTATTTTCTAAGAGTGACTATGATTCGAATAATTCAACATGATGTGGTTTTGATATTACTTGTTAGAAATTTAACAAAAAGTGACAAATAATTCATATATCATCACATTAAAATTACATGTTAAATTATCAAGATACATAATAATAAAGGAGTACTTGAATCCATTGATGAAGACTAGAGGGTTAACCATATGAATTCATTGTGAATGTAGATTTTTGGGTATTCTCCATCTTAAAGAAATATCACCTTAAGATTGTTACGAAATAGAATAGATTAAAGATGATATTGTGCCAAAAAATGTGTGTAATCACAATGTCCTTAATGTGATATTTTTCCCACTATGTTTCTATGTGGTATATAACAAATCACCATAGAAGTTATCTCAAGCATCTAGAGATTGATAAACAACAATTTATGGAATCTCTATTGAAGAACTTATTTGAAATTTTAGAGAAGATAACGAAGGGGGGAAATTAATAATTTTTTTGGATTGTTTTTCAATATGTCAAACTCTTATTTATAATAAGAAACTATTAAGACACAACTTTTCTAAAAAGTTGTGACTTTTAAATTTTAATTTTCAAACTATTTTTCTCTAACAATTCCTTGTCAAAGTTGGGAAAATCCTTGTTTAAGAACTAGTAGTCTATTATGTGAATTATTTTTTATTTAGTTTATGTTCATTTCTATCACGACCCCCTTAATTGAAGTATGTGATTGGTACGGCATAATGGGTTAACTCTTGAACTATAAGCCTCATCATAGATAAACGAAAATCAAAATTTCATTACACATTTCTTATCTCATATCATGTTAGAAACTTATCAAAATCTCATAAATACATTATACTAAAAGTATTCAATATAGTAGTGTATGAACATGCTTTCATGGATGGGCGTTCAAATATTTGCTATCACAAAACTATTGTCTTAGCAATATTCCAATACTCTATAACAGGGGTGGAGATCTTGCTTATAAGCATTGAAATACTGTCTAGAGTTTAATAGATAGGAATACAAAGTACCTAAAAGCCCCTACTATTGGCGAGCTCACCATTGAAATATCCACACTACTCTTGAGTTGGTGGTGGCTGGTTTTCTTCTTTCAAGCTATTTGAAAAACATAGAGAAGGCAGGGTGAGTTTATGCAACTCAGTGAGTAGATATTATGTGAACTTTCAACTCAGTTATAATTAAACCAGAATAGGTCATACGCACGAATTGTATATTATGTGAACTTTCAATAGACCAAAATAACTAATAAAAATAAAGTCTACTAATATAGAAACTTGAAAACATAAATAATACTTAATTAAATTGAATTACTAAAAAATATACAAGTACTTTAAAAGGATACACCACAGTCTAGCTCAAATGTAAATTATTAGAAAACTAGGTTTTGCAAGTTAACATAGGAGGACTCAAAATTAGAACTATACTATGATCCTAAGCACACATCAAGGGAGAGAAATCACCATCATATTACATATATAAGAGGAAGTTGTGCCTCTACTCCTACATATTCCATATCACATCACTAGGATGAGACTTAATCTCTACTTCCATATAAGCTAATCCACATGTGTTGGCTATTATACAAGGCTAGCAACACTCCTGCTAGTTGGGATTCAAGGTACACCAAGGCTAGCAATCACTACTGCTAGCTAATAGTGTTTTTAACATTGACTCTTCCAATGCCACGTAAAGAGTGTGAAAAATAAAATAAGCAAATTAATGCATAGAAAAAAAACATGATGACACTTGCCTTTGAAAACATCCCTCCATAATCTTTCTTATCTAAAGAATATATTAGCACATTTTCAAATCAAAATTATACATGCCAACTTTTTAACTCAACACAATTTATTCCATATAGCATTTTTGGCCATTAATAAATCTCAAATCAAAGGGCTATCATCACATGGTAGTAAAGGATTCTTTTTCACCCAAGCCTCTAATACCCTGAAGTTTTCAAATGGTTATGTTTTGTCATGAATAATTACATTTTAGTTTTAAATGATTATGTTTTGCCTTAAATGACTTTTTTCACCCAAGCCTGTATATTTTTCTAGTTTAATATGCATATGAAGTTTATTTTATATTGTGTTAAGGAAATTTATGAAAAAGGAGCATAATTAGGGTTTTTATGTATATAACCCTAAGTTGGATTTATTTAGATTTTTAACAGAAACTTTATTTAATTCAAAGGATTTTGTTTTATATATTAAATTCAGACAATTTTATTTTATTTGTTACATGGTTTTTATGAGAATTTACATGATAAAATAAGATAACTAAAGGTTAGAGGAAAAATGTAAATAATTTTTTTTGCAAAAGTAACCCTTAACAATTAGGATTTTGTTAATTGATCCCTCTGTTGATATTTGGGGCTTTCTCTACTAAAAATCGTGGCTATTTTTGCTTTAGAGGCTTTTGAGCCTTTTATTCTCTCTAGGAACCCCTATTTTCTCTCTTTAAAATTTGTACCACTTTTGGACCTCCGATTGTAACACCACCACTATCAATGGATTCAGAACGATGATGGCTATAAATTTGGCCCATTGGTTTCACCTAAATTGTCTAGGAAGTAGCTAAAAATTAGAGGAGAAAACCCTAAGAGGTTAGTTTTGAAACTTATATTTATAGTGTTTAAAATGAAAACATAACCCCATAAATGATTCAGGAAGTAGAAAAACCTTGGAAGCCAAAATTTCATGATTAGAAGAGCTCTACAATAGCCATACGTGCCCCATGTGTCAACCAAGGTGATGCGCATAAGACCCATTCACAGGAGCTTGTTGGTGCATGTAGCATATACATAAAGCCCTATTTTTGTTGACTAGCATTGAATGACCTCCAAGAGACTAAATTTCACAATTCTATGTCATTTTCAAAATTTTTGGACCCCCTAGACTCAATTTTGATGTCAATTTTACCAAAATCCTATGAGAAAAAGGTGTTTTAGAGCTATACAACTTAGAATCTCATTTTTTTTGGTGAGTAAATAATACCATCTATGACATGTTGAAATATTATTTTATTTCTAAAGATGTATGTCTTAAATTTTGAAATTTGGATTGTTAGGTCATATTTATGAATCAGTGTGATGACGTTAGGTATATAAGTATATGTGTGACTTTTAGATTGAAATAAGACTAGTGAACATGTTATCTTGGAAGTAATGGAATTAATTAATGTAGTATGTTAAATAAATTTTGTTTTGGGAGGTATGAGGTTAATGGTGAGCATGAGATGAATGGTTGGTCATAAGATTGAATATGTGGATGGTAAGGTATTTTACTTTAAGATAGATGATAATGACAGAGTGATAATTTTCGTGATAAGCATGAATTATGTTTTTGAGAGGACCAGCTAGAATTTCATGTATAAGGTTAAAGTGGACAAGTTGTAAGATTGTGTTAGGTTGAAGATGGGGAATTTATGGACTTGATATTCCTAGATGTTGAAATTTTGGTTTATCATATTATGTTTTAGTGTTAGATTTCGACCATTGGAAGATTAATATAGATTGCTTGAAATAACTAAATTTTGGAGTTATGGGACAATGTAGATAATATATGTACTAGG
Organism: Gleditsia sinensis; assembly: GCA_037074535.1. Lineage (NCBI taxonomy): Eukaryota > Viridiplantae > Streptophyta > Magnoliopsida > Fabales > Fabaceae > Gleditsia > Gleditsia sinensis. Next base: position 22,212,652 of record CM073476.1, read on the forward strand.
AATATCTCTTTAGGTAAGCTAAAAGCTCTTTTTGATAATACAAGAGTTAGTGGGTTGAAGAGTTAGTTGAATTTTTTTTAGAGAATGAAATCCATGAAAATAATGTTTTTTTATTGTAAGAATGATAAAAAGGTTCTTGGAAATATTTTATAGATAAAGAAGTTTTTATGGATATTTAAACCCTAGATGAAAACAATAAATTAAGAATTTAAATGGATAAATAAAAAGATGTTGTAGTTCTAAATGTATGATCATGAACATGATAGAGAGGAAAGTTTGATTTTAGTGGAAATTATTGGTAGATAATTTTGGCATTAGTGACTTATTCAAGAGGTGATGAGATCATGATTAGGGTTAACAAATAGAAATGGAATACAGACTCACTTCAAGTCCCAATTGGACCTATCACAAGATTTCGAGCTAAAATATTCAAAGAAGCATTTAATGGTCTAATTCTAGAGGCCTATCGAAGAGAAAATTGCATACTACTAAAGAAAAGTCAAGACTGGTCTATATCATTAAAATCTATTTAAATATGGGACAAGACTAGCCAATTTAAATATAGACCTAAAGTACAAGAAGAATGAAGGCTAAAAGCTAAATATAGGCCCAAGATAAAAGATTTATTTAATGGCCTAATTTAGACTACGCTTTTTATTTATTTATTTACTTTTTTTTTGTTTATTTGACTATGAAATTATCCTATTTTATAGTTTTTTAAAGAGTTTTCTATTTTTAATTTTCCTTCCTCTATAGGAGTTTCCTATTTAGTTTTCCTTGTTTGTTTAAGTAATTATACTATAAATAAGTATGTACGCTCTTGAACAAAGGGAAATTAATACAGATTATTATTAATAATATTGAGAGTGTTTTCTCTTTAGTTCTTTAAAGAACTTTTTCTGAACTTATGAAGATTTTCTTGTGGCATTCAAGCAAGACTTAACAGTCACAATCTTATTCTCTTTTTTTGAGTGTAGCGTCTACAATATTTTTTTATACCTTTGGTTCTTATCTCTTTATAGATAATGGGTCAAGGTCTTTTTTCTTTTTAATTTATTTTGTTATAAATCTAAATTAGAACACGATCTTTCCAATTGGATCTCATATTGATTTGGGGTCTTACTACTCTTTCTGAGATTCATATTAGGGGTTCACATCATTTGGTATCAGAACCTAAGTTCTAAGTCAGGTTTGATTTATCTGATTTATTTGTTTTCTTATTATTATTTCATCTTTCTATCTTGTGATTTTGTGTTCTTGGTTCACATACATATATGAAAAAAAAGAATTCAGAAAAAGAATTCAAAAAAAAAATTTAGAATGAAAAAGAGAGAGCAGAATTCCAAAATATAAAAAAAGAAGAAGGAGAAATTAAAAAAAAAAAGGGTTCGGATTCAGTATTGTTGAAATTTAAGTTTTTCACCTAGTTCGTGCAATTGGTCTAAAAAAAAGAGAACGAATAATTTTGTTTGCATAATTGTTTTTCTTTCTTTCATCTTTTATTTCATTTTCTTTTCTTACTTTAGTCATTTTTTCCTATCTCAATTGTTTTCTTTCCTCTAGTCAATGATTTCTTTCTAATCTAGTTGCTTCTTGTTGTGATTTTTTTATTTAATTGCTTATATTGCCTTTAATTTTTGTTTCCTAAAGTTCTATTGCTTCTTAAAATTCTATTTTTTTCTTCCTTTACACTTTGCATTCTGTTAGTTAAGTTTGGATTTTTGCATGAAGATTTTTGTTTCAGTTCGTTTGAGTTCAATAAATAACTAAAAGAGGGGACTAAGAGAGAAAAAAGGCAAGAGAGTGTGAGCTTATAAGAGGGTAAAAGCCAAAATTTGAGTAAACACAAGTGTGAGTGCCATTAATCTTGAGAGAAACACGTGAGCTAGTGTTGTGAGATTTTTTTAGACTAACATTGCTTTGTAGGAAAATCATGTCACAAAAAAAAGACAAAACTACTTCTGAAGGTGTGTCAGGAATGGTTGATAACTCTAATTCATTAGAGTTATGGTATACCTTTGTCGGGTTTATTACTATGCATTCTGGCTTATTAGTATTAATTCTCCCTAACAGAGGGACAACAAACCAAATTATGCTGGGTGTTTCTTCAGACGAATGATATTGGGTGCATGCTTGGGAGCTGATGTTGCATGGTACAAGTGAGTTGAGCACTTTGTTGCTGCGGCCGGTGCTGCTCTTACTACCCAGCGTGGAAGGAGGAGTATTTAACTGCCACAAAACAGAAGCTATCTCCACTACTGAAGGTGGAGGAAAAGAGGCTGGCTGAAGTGTAGGCCGAAAAGGTGAAAAATTTAAAAAGGAGCCATCTCACCAGGACCACAAATCTAGCCTATAAAAGGCTAGAAAGACGTATATAGAGAGATAGACACATGCGGGTACAAGAAAAAAAAGAGAACACCCATAGCAGCCCCCAACTTCTGACGAGAACGTGCAGAAGAGGGTGATATTATTCGATTGGGAATCAATCAAGAAAATGAGGTGGACGCTATTGGCAGAGAGAACAAAAGGAGCAGCTCGACGTAGGGGAAGGAGAATCCTTCCATAGAACTCTTCTCCCCTTGTGCTCTATTATTTTTTTGTTGCCTGTGTTTTACTGTATTTCTTCCTTGCATTATGGTTGTCCTAATTTTTATAGTTGTAATTAACTTGGATATTAAGCTGGGCTAAGCCTCCAGCTAGGTTTGCAGATGGGTTGTTGTGAACTTTTAGCATATTTTCACTAAATGAATGGCTCGTTACATCGTTGCTTTTGATATTCAAAATGTCATTGGATTTTTTTAAATTTCTACTATTAAATGCCCCTTAATAGTAGAAGGCTGGAGCTGACATTTAACCTGGAAGGGTAAATGAAAGTTAGAATAAGTTTGAATGTTATAGGTTGGTAGAAGAAACCAATGCACAACCAATATAGGAATAAATAGTTATCCCGTATAACCTAATGGTTTAGGGCTTAAAGTGTAGTTCTCGGGGTTGGATTTATGTAGGAATATATGAAACTAACCTCAAGAATAATAGGAAATGGTAGTCTAGAAGAAACCCATTTAAAAAGGTAAAACTGGTTACTAAAGCAATTGCTATAGCAAAGTTAGAGCAAAATGAGTGCAGTTGTTCATGGCAACCCTAAAGCAATCCTAGTTGAGATTATTATCTATTTTCCTTCTGTTAACTTAGCGTGTCTCAAAATATCATCTCAGAGTTCCTTATTTTGTTCTTATTTTATTGTGTGCTTGAATCCAATTTTCCTGTACCACTATCACTTTTGCTATAGCATTACGGGTCAACTACTACAAGTAATTTCTAGTTACAATTCCTCGTGGGACGATACTCACTCATCACTGTATTACTTGGTTGCGATATGTGCACTTGCGTGTTATATTGTTTAACTTGCATGTATACATAACAACAAACAACAAGTTTTTGGCGTTGTTGCCGGGGAATTGAAAATTTTAGAAATTGTTGTAGATTTTTGACTGGTTTGGAGAATTTTAAGACATCCTGGTATTATTGGACAGGTGAAATCAGTGCATGATCAAGTCAGATAGGGAGCTACTACCATTAGATTCTGAGATAGAGAGGACTTTTCTAAGAAGAAGGAGAGAACTGTTGGGTTTACACCAGGTAGTAGCAATGGCCAATCCAAGAGGAGTTGACAATATGGATGACCGAGATAGAGTCCTGAACGCCTATGTTTAACCAAATCTAAATGGATTGAACCCAAGCATAGTAATAAAGGGGAAATTTGAATGCTTAATGATCATATTTTATCCCTTAATTTAAAGTAAACTTGTGATTATTCCCTTACTTTTGGTTATGCATTGCTTTGGATACTGCTTTAGTTTGTTTTATGTTTGTAGGAAAGCAAAATAGGCTAAGAAGCAAGGAAAAACACTCATGAGAAGTGCCATATGGACTAGGAACATGTTGAGGAGGAAGCAAGGAAGCAACCCTGAAGCAATTGGCAAGAAAAATGCCTTGCATCCCCCAACACGGCCAGGCCATGCTCTGTGTAAAAAGTGGAGAATTTCCCATATTTCTAGCCCAAAGCATGGCCAGGTCATGTTATGAGGAACAGTCGTGCTTTGTGTCCGTACATCACGTGATTTCTAAGGTTTTGAGCAACCAAGTTGTTATAAATACATGGGGAAGCGCAGCCAAGACTATCCAAACACATTCTAACTATCTTTTACTCAGTTTTAGGCTTAGGAAACACCGTTAGATTAGGATTATAATAGGATTAGTGTTTACTTTCATTTTCTTAGGTTAGATTTAAGATTGATTCATCATTGTATCTCTATTACATTCTGTAAACCAGGTTTTATCTTTTTTATTTTGCACTTACTTCTTCTTCTACTCCTTTCTTTTAGTTTGTATTGAACTTTAATGATTTACTTAATGAATATGCTTTTGATTTCTGTTCCAATTATGCTTGAGTAGATTTGATCTAGGGTTTTGGTAAACCCACTTAGGGTTTGATGATACTAAACTATTGAATTGATTGTTGGAACCCTAATTGTATTATCCATGGTTAATTAGGATTGACTATTATGCATTGATTATATGAGTTGATGAGTGTCTGGCCAACGTTTTATCATGTCTTAGGATATTAATTGATGAAATGAAAGGTGAAAATTAATACCGGAACCTAATAGTTAATTAGTGATATCTTAATCACGAAAGTAGTTTAAGGTTCTCTAGGAATGAATCAATTAGTGGGCAAGAGAAAACTGACTAATTGTATTCTATGGTTGGCATAGAACTTAATGGACTTAGATTGAACTAAGAACCACGAAAGTAGGCAATTGGATTAACCTAGGTACGATTAGTAATGCTTGCAAGAGGTTGCTAGTTAATTAAGCCTAAACCATTTCCAATTACCTAGATAATTACAATTAGAGGTATATGTTGAATATTGAATATCATAAGTGTGGTTAACACTAACCCTAGGATTTTATTAATTGAATTACTTATTTACTTAATTGTGACAAACTCTCTATCGCATTATATCGATTTAGATAGCATATTTCGTATAATTATAATAGTTTATAATTGTTTTTTGTTGTATACGACCCGTACTCGCCAGACTAGCTGCAGCTACGCCGTGCGCTTGCAGTTATTTATAAAACATACACAGCAAGTTTTTGGCGCCATTATTGGGGAGCAATTGTTAATATTAGATATATTGCGAAATAGCTAGACTAGATCACTTTCTTTTAATTTTTCTGCATAATTTTATCTTGTTGATTTTTGCCTCTTTTCTTTCTTTATTGGTGTGTTTCTCTTTTATGCCAAGAGAATGTGAGTTCGTCGCTGAATTTGATCTGGATATTGAACGCACACTATGAAGGAGAAGAAGAAGACAGTAGCAAGAACATTCTGCACCTACCATGGCATAGAGAGATAATTATTCTCTTAAGGATATCTATGCCACGGATTCTCATGGCCTGAATCCCAGTATTATCATACCAGTTGTTGAGGCTAACAACTTTGAGCTGAAACCTTCTCTTTTGCATATGGTTCAGCAAAATTAATTTGGTGGGTCACCTACTGAAGACCCTAATCTCCACTTATCAGTAGTTTTAGAATACTGTGATACTTTGAGGTTGAATAAAGTATCTTTTGATGCCATTAGACTGAGATTGTTCCTTTCTCTCTGAGGGACAAGGCCTGTGCATGGTTGCATTCCTTTCCACCAGGGTTAATAACTATATGGCAGTAGCTTTCTCTAACTTTCTTGGCCAAATACTTTCCACCAAGTAAGACAGCTCATCTTAGGAATCAAATCTCTACCTTTGCTCAGAAAGATGAGAGTCACTATATGAAGCTTGGGAGAGATTTAAAGAGCTCCTCAAAATATGCCCACACAATGGGTTGGAGAAGTGGCTCATAGTCCATACATTCTACAATGGACTAATTTATAGCACTCGAATGTTTGTAGATGCTGCAGCAGGAGGGGCCATTATGAACAAAATAGTGTATGAGGCCTATGAGTTAATTGAAGATATGGATCAAAATCACTATTTCTGGTCTAGTGAGAGGCAGTCAAGAAAACCATCAGGTATGTATGAAGTAGATGCATTTAATCATTTAACTTCTAAAGTTGATGCATTGTTTTAGAAATTAGATAAGTTAAGCATCAATGCTGTTGGTTCCCCTTGTCTATCTTCTGCATGTGAGATTTGTGGAGGTGTTGGTCATGTGGCCAATGAATGCCAGCTTAGAAACTCTACAGCTCAGGACTGTGAGTAGGTAAGTTTTGTGAATAATCAGAAAAACAATCCTTATAGCAACACCTATAACCCAAGTTGGAGGAACCACCCAAATCTCTCATACAAGCCTAATGTGAATCAGCCTTAGAATAATTTTAGGCAACCTCCTGGATTCCAAAATCAGAGGCCATTTAATACTCCTCCTCAGCGAAAGTCAAATTTGGAGGCTCTAATGGAGAATTTCATCACCACACAGAGTAAGCAAAATGATGAATTTAGAGTCCAGCACCACTCAATGAATGAGGCTATAAAATATTTAGCCTCTAAAGTTGACTCGCTTGCTACCCATAGTAAGATGTTGGAAACTCAGATAGCACAACAAGCAAGCCTATCTAATAGGAACTTTCGCAAACTTTCAGGCCAGATTGAGAACCCTAGGGAGCACTATAATGTCATTACCCTGAGAAGTGGTAAAAAATTGGCTGAATCAGAGAGAAGAAGAGAGATAAAAGAAGATGAACCTCAGGCTACATTTGAGAAAAGAAGTTAAGAGGAACTAGAAGAACAGGAAAAGAAAAAAGAGCCCAAATATATGGCTCCTGCACCTTACAAGCCATCAATCACTTTTCCTCAAAGATTGGTTAAGGCTAAATTAGAGAAGCAGTTTATGAGGTTTCTAGATGTTTTGAAAAAGTTAAATATTAACATTATAATTCTAGAAGCCATATCCCAAATGCCTTCTTATGCAAAATTCCTGAAAGAGATCCTCTCAAATAAGAGAAAAAGTAAAGAACATGTTGTTGTGGCACTGATAGAGGGAACAAGTGCATTAATTCAAAATAAGCTGCCACAAAACTTTAAGGATCCCGGAAGCTTTTCCATACCTTGTTCCATTGGTGACATGAAGATTGATAAAGCCATGTGTGATCTTGGAGCAAGTGTGAGTCTCATGCCTCTTTCAGTTTGCAAGAAGATTCAGATGGGTAACTTGAAGCCTACCACTCTTTCTCTTCATTTGGCTAACCGATCGATTAAGCATCCGATAGGTATTTTAGAGGATGTTCCTCTAAAGGTAGGTAAATTTTTCATACCTATTGATTTTGTTATTTTAGAGATGGAGGAAGATGACAAAATCCCCATCATTCTTAGAAGGTCTTTCCTAGCTACAGCTGGTGCAAATATCAATGTAAAAATGGAAAGCTTTCTTTGAATGTAGGGGATGAAAAAGTAAAATTTAATTTGAATGATACTATGAACCCTCCATCTCTAAGTGAATCTTGCTGTATGAATGGCTTACCTGAACCTAATATGAATAATAATGCCATGAATTTTCCTCCTTCTAACCCACTTGAGTTATGCTATATGGAAAGTTCTTGTGTTTATGTCAAACAGAGGGAAGAAAAGCAGGCAATTAAGGAAAAGTGAAAGATTTGAAGGTAGAACCTAAGCCACCTCCTCTTAACCTCAATAGAGCTAAGAAAGAAAGGAATGAACTAAAAGGAACTTTGAAGGCCATTGGCCAAAGCCTCAAGCATCATACTAATATGCAATAGAGAGCAAAGAGAGTCATTCAAACTCTCTTCAAGCCTCCTTGAGTGGAAAGCATAAAAATGAGTTAAGCTAATGACTTTAAACAAGCGCTTTGTGGGAGGCAACCCATATTTTAATTTTTGAGTTTCTTTTTGTTTAGTTTCATTACTTTTTGTTTTGTTTTTATCTTTAATTTTAGTTGATTTCTTAGGTTATAGGTTTAATGAGTGTTTCCATATGTTTTATAGGTAAATTCCTAGGTGCCCAAGGTTGAATTAAAGGATGAAAATTAAGGGAAATAAAAAAGGATAAAAAATTGTAGCAATTTTCAAAGAAAAATGAATTCCAACACCAAACACTGGTAGCCCGTGTCATGCACCATGAAGCACGGGCCAAATTTTGCTAGTTTTGGCCCTTCCAGTGCCAAGCATGGGTAAGCCATGTCACTAGACACGGTCATGCCACACGCCGTGTGTAACGCCCCCAATTTACGTTACGTAAAATAAACATTTTCTTTCGCAATAAGATAATCTCCATAAATATGTACAATTCAATTCTTTGTCATTTCTCTCATGTATACATAATGTACAGACCAAGTCTATAAACATCAAAGTACAACAGAAACGGGGATCCTACCTGTAGTGTTCAGAGACTTTAGAATACAAATATAGTAAAATTCAAAGACCGTGAGCCTTGAAAGCAACGTAGACTCACCCATAGAATATGTCACCTAACTGATCACCTATCAGCAGTATCAGACTCTGTATTCTCATCTGAAAAATGTGGAAATATCGTGTAGTGAGTTTGACAACTTAGTAAGTAAATAATACCTCCTATGACCTCTTAGGTCAGCATATGGATGTACTTATGTTTTAAAATATGTCACATAGAAAATACAGTTCATAAGTACATTCATATGAGACCCGTATTTCAAATATTCTCAAAACCATATGCACCATGGTATGATCATTAAACAAATGTTGTTATACTCAGCTGTATAAGCTATAGTAAAATATTATGATTTGAAGGTAAAATCATTACTTTTAATGCACTTGCCTCACTCGGTAATCTGATTAATGCAATGAAAATATAACTCATTTGCTATACGCATAGTGACCTCAATCCCAGTCACAATAAGCAATCAGGGAATATGAGTACATCACCCTACTACCTCCTCACATTACCACAGTCACTCGGCAATCTAGTCAATGCAATGAAAATATTTGCTATACGCATAGTGACCTCGACCCCAGTCACAATAAGTGATCAGGGAATGTGAGTACATCAACCTACTGTCTCCTCACATTACCATTGTCACCCGGTTGGAGTGGCCCTCCCCCAACTCACTCAGGCTAATAGGGCGTCCCCTATTCGATACCGTCACAAGCCATACAACCAGCCGATATTCATCAATACATATATATACATGTAAAATTATCAAGTAACTCGCCATGAGCTTTATGCTTGGTGAGTCCCCGAATATTCATCACTAGTTCTTATCTCTACTTTTAAAATTCTTTCTTTTATTCCAAATTTTCTTTAATTGGAATTTTCGTTAAATTTTATGGTTATTACATTCTTCCCTACTTAAAGAAATTCGGTCCCCGAATTTTATCACCAAAGTTGCAGATAAATACTAACATCATTGTTCAAACAAATACGGATATCTGACGTGTATATCTACCTCGCTTTTCCAAGTAGCTTCTTCAGAAGAGTGATTTTTCCATATCACCTTCACTGTAGGTATTTCTTTTGACCGCAGCTTCTTTATTGTTTGTCCACTATTGCTACTGGTTGTTCCTCATAGGTTAAATCTTCTTATAACTGAATTAGTGGACATTGTATAACATGTGTTGGATCCGGTGAATATTTCCGTAGCATAGACACATGAAAAACTGGATGAACATTACCTAATGCAGGTGGTAAAACCAAACGATAAGCCATTGAACCGATCCCATCAAGAATTTCAAATGATTCTATATACCGAAGGTGTAACTTCCCTTTCTTTTCAAATCTCATTACCTCTTTCATTGGTGAGTCCTTCAAGAATATTTAATCACTTGCTGATAATTTTTAGTGCTCAACATTTATGGTCCTTATAAAATTTTAACCGGTATTGAGTTTCCAATATTCTTTTTCTAATCAATTTCACTTTATCAATGACATCTTATAATACATCTAACTCCACTGAATCATTTAACAGAACATTTGTAACACCTCTTGTATAAGGCTTAAATCTTTTAATATCATTTTATTATAGACAATTTCTGCTAAGAAATCTCCTACCAATCTCAAAAACATATGCTTGAAACATGCTCTCCAAGCTAGCATCATCAATTTAGGTAAGTCATATTCTATCTATTGCATGTTATTCTAAATTAGATTTCTAAAGTTTAACTTTTCTCAATTCACTCACATATTAAGAAACCTATAATGTTCATGTAAAACTTCAAATGGTGCCATTGTATATTGGCATGATAATTACTTATATGAACAAGTTCAACTAAGGACAATTAATTTCTCCCAACTTTCACCACAATAATATAAAGATACTTAAAGCATAACTTCTAATGTATAAACACATCATTTAAATTTAGTATCAGTCATACTATAATCTAATAAAAATCCTTAGACTTCCTGAATAACTCTCTTGAGATAATATATTCAATTCATACTTGCCAACATTCCTGCCAATAAAAAATTTCACTTGTATCTTCTTTTTACCATTATACTAGTACAATTTTTTTTTATATCTCAGTATATCCTTATTACCTCGAGTCATCCATATTCACAATCTATGGCTTCTTCTGAAATCTCCTTTCTCAACAATTATCCATACGTGAATTTCCCGTCTCAACATAATTTACATTCTAAATACTAGACTCAATTTAGCATGGTATAAATCCTTAACATAAATATGTTAATCACTTACATTATTCTCGGAGATAATTCTCAAAATATTCTCCATGTTTCCAAATTAAAAATTTCAAGATTAACTTAAATCCTACGTCCCATACTGTACTTCTCAAAACTTCAACAGCGTTAATTCCCTTGATTACATTTGTCAAAGCACTATTAGATCATCATCAATCTATTCCTTTCAAAATTTCTATTACTTTAATCTACTAATCACTTGGACACAAAATAACTGAGTTTGAGAAAAAATAAATTAACTTTTCTTGTAATGACGGAAAAGAACTTTGCATTTAATGCCAAATATTAATGTAGGACAATGCAGGAGAAAATGTGGAATTCATAATAGAGCATGGTGCCAAAATAGGAAGTCAGAAATTTGGACAAAACATTGAAATAAAATTAAAATCGGTGGCTGTAATTCTTGAATATATGTGTCAAAATCTACTTTAAATCTGTTGGTATTCGGTGGAAAGATAGCACATGGAAAGAGAAATATTTTTGAGCTTATAAAAGTCTGTGAAAATCAAAGAACACGTAGTTAACTGGTAGGATGCAGTTGATTGCTTCTAAATAGATGTCATCAATCAACTGTAAAATAACCAGTCCAAATTAAAATTTCTCAAAATAGCTAGTCGATTTAATAATATCGATAGTCTACTGACAAAAACATTGAGACAACAAGGAAAATGTCTCTCTTCACTAATTATTTGGTTTGCATCTTCAGTTTTTTTTCTTCATTTTTTTTACAATGACGCCTATCATCTACAACTTCCCTACATGACTTAAGACATCAATCCTTCATCAAGGACAACAAGAAAAGAAAATTTTCTGGTGATATCTTAACCTTATTCTCTTTATGTACTTAATATGGGTCACAATTATAAATACTGTATATATTCATGCTTGTCGTCATTTTTGAAATTTTCACCTTCAATTTAGCTGATATCCATCAATTACTCACATAGTCGTTCTAATAGTACTCAGCCTATTCGTATAGCTGTCATAAGTATGCCCTTCTCTGAACTCTATAAATGCTTACATTAGTATCTTTACCTTCATACTCAAATTTAGGATAATAGCAATTATGGAAGGAACCGCATTTCGTCAGTTTCGAAATATTTGTGTCTTTTGTGGTTCCAATCCTGGAAAAGATGGAGAGTATATGAAAACAGCACAAAATCTGGGTATGGTGCTGGTCAGGAGAAAAATTCATTTAGTCTACGGTAGAGGTAACCATGGGTTAATGGGGTGTGTGTCTATAGCTACAGATATAGGAGGATGTCAAGTTCTAGGTATTATTCCTACAGCTCTAGCTGCATCCAACATCATAGGGAAGACAATTGGAGAAGAATTTAGGGTTGCATCCATGCATGAATGCATGGCTAGAATGATGAGCAATGCTGATGTCTTCATTGCCTTACCAGGTGGTTTTGGTACTTTAGAAGAGATTTTCCAAATAGTCTCTTGGGCAAAATTGAATATGCATCACAAACTAATAGGTTTGTTCAATGTTAACCATTTCTTTGATGGTCTTTTGTCTTTTCTTGATCATGTTGTGGAACAAAGGTTTATCCCACACTCAGTACGACAAATTCTCATTTCAGCTTCAAATGCTGAGGAGTTGATCGATGCTTTACAAGCATATGTTCATGCACCTTATCTAACTATGGCTCGAATAGAATAGACAACAGACAACCGTGGAAAGTGCAAATTGGACTTAGATCTCCATCTGTAACTAGTAGTACATGGCCATTGTTGTACCGCTTCTACTTCCTTAGAATCTACTTGGATACCATCCTTACCAACCATACTCCCTTAGAGTTGGTAAAACTATCTTTAAATATTTTTTACGATCCTCTGAACTCTTGGAATATTCTAGTATATTATCAATAATTATAATAACAAATTGATCCAGGGATGGCTTTACTACTTTTTCTATCATGTCCATGAATGCAACTGATCATTTTTCAGACCAAATGACATCACCAAGAACTCATAATGCCCATAACGAGTCCTAGAAGAAGTTTTTCGAATATCCTCTTCCCTTATCCTCAATTGATGATATCCAAATATCAAATCAAATCAATTTTTTTAAAAATATTGAGCACCCTGTAGCTGGTCCAACAAATCATTTATACGAGGTAATGAGTATTTACTATGCACTGTTACCTTATTCAATTGCCTATAATCTATGCATAGTCATAGTGATCCATCTTTCTTTTTCACAATGAGAACTGGAGCACTCCAAGTAAAAGTAGTAAGGTATATAAATCTCTAGTCTAACAAGTGTTACAACTGATCCTTCAATTCTTTAAGTTCAGTCGGTGCCATTCTATATAGAGGTATAGACACTGGTTGGGTTCTAGGAAGTAAATCAATACTAAATTATATTTTACGTTTCGAGGTAATCCTAGCAATTCTTCAAGAATTACATCAGAACATTCTTTAACCACCGAAACTTGATTTACACTGATATACTTTATATCAACATCTCTCATCATTGTCAAATATTCTTGACACCTTTTTATAATCACTCATGGGATGTTAAAGCAGAGATTAGATTACTGGGTATCTCACTACGATCTCCCTGTATCAAGAAAGAAAATTTCCTAAGAATATTGAATTTAATCACTTTATAGTGACATTTCATAACGACATGACATAATGCCAACTAATACATTCTCAATATCACATTACAGTCTACCATATCTAGACAACCGGGTACATCAGATGTCACATTCAGAAACCACCATATTTGGCATTTGTATCAATTCTTTAAATTCTTTAAGACGCATATCTCTTTCACTTTCAAGCTATAATTGATCCATAGAAACTTCTTAAAATGTCACAATCTATCTTATACTATAAACTTTAGCAACTTGGAATAGAAAGGAATTTGAAACCCTATAGAATCCCTCAGCAGCACCTGAAGTATAAATATGTCAGGCTCATATCGATACTAAAGGTCCTACTAAAAAATACTTTGCTTTGATAGCCACAGGGAAACCTAATACTCTGATACCAACTTGTAAGTCCCCCAATTTACGTTACGTAAAATAAACATTTTTTTCGCAATAAGATAATCTCCATAAATATGCACAATTCAATTCTTTGTCATTTCTCTTATGTATACATAATGTACAGACCAAGTCTATAAACATCAAAGTACAGTAGAAACGGGGATCCTACCTGTAGCGTTCAGAGCACTCTAGAATACAAATATAGTATAATTCAAAGACCGTGAGCCTTGAAAGCAACGTAGACTCACCCACAGAATATGTCACCTAACTGATCACCTATCAGCAGTATCAGACTCTGTATTCTCAGCTGAAAAATGTGGAAATATCGTGTAGTGAGTTTGACAACTTAGTGAGTAAATAATACCTCCTATGACCTCTTAGGTCAGCATATGGATGCACTTATGTTTTAAAATATGTCACATAGAAAATACAGTTCATAAGTACATTCATATGAGACCTGTATTTCAAATATTCTCAAAACCATATGCACCATGGTATGATCATTAAACAAATGTTGTTATGCTCAACTGTATAAGCTATAGTAAAATATTATGATTTGAAGGTAAAATCATTACTTTTAATGCACCTGCCTCACTCGGCAATCTGGTCAATGCAATGAAAATATAACTCATTTGCTATACACATAGTGACCTCGACCCAGTCACAATAAGTGATTAGGGAATGTGAGTACATCACCCTACTGTCTCCTCACATTACCACTGTCACTTGGCAATCTGGTCAATGTAATGAAAATATTTGCTATATGCATAGTGACCTCGACCCCAGTCACAATAAGTGATCAGGGAATGTGAGTACATCACCCTACTGCCTCCTCACATTACCACTGTCACCCAGTTGGAGCGGCCCTCCCCGGGCTCACTCAGGCTAATAGGGCGTCCCCTATTCGGTACTGTCACAAGCCATACAACCAGCCGATATTCATCAATACATATATATATACATGTAAAATTATCAAGCAACTCGCCATGAAAACACTATTCACGACGAACAAAAAGACTGTTAGATGGCCGAAAATATACCTATCCTAAGGTTTATCTAGCTCCTGAATCTATCTACAACGTCAGAATTTCAATTGAAGGTCTCTAAGTAAAAGTTTTAGGATTTACCTTTTTCTGAGATTTTCTACTTTAGATCTACGGTGATTCAACAGTTGATTTGAAAAACTGATCGGTGAAAATTGTAGTATTCTCCGTCCTGAATCCAATAACACCTTTAGTTTTGAGATTAGAAGCTAATAGGCACTCCAGACCTAGAGAAAATGTTGAAGATTACTATTTACACTATTCACTCTACTCTCACTATTCATCCGTCTTCAGTTTTTCTGAAACTCGCAGCCTCCGTCTCCTTATCTCCCCTTTCGCCTTATTATTATTATTTTTATTTATTTTATAATAATAATAATTAAATAATTAAATAATAGGATTTTCTTTTATATAAATTCATACAAATTCCGTTTTTCATCCAAAAATGTCCCAAAAATTTCAAAAAATTGACATTCTCGTAAACCTTTAGTTAAACTCTTAAATCATAATTTTTCTTGATAAAAATCTCAATAAAATGAATTACAAAATGAATATCTTTATACATAATAAAAGAAAGAATATTTCTAAAAATATGACAAAAATTCATTAGAGACCAGTATCGTTATTTGAAGCAACACAATCATTATTTTACTTAAAAGTATACTTACTTTTAGCAAAACATAATCATTTTTAAACAAATAAAAATATATTTGCTTAGAGCGAAATACTATCATTTAAAAATAGAGATTACGCGCCAAAACTTAAATGCTCATATTTCCTTTTGTAAATCCATGTCAAACTTCTTTCACTGGTTTTTATCTCTATTTTTAAAATTCTTTTTTTTTATTCTAAATTTTCTTTAATTGGAATTTTCGTTAAATTTTACGGTTATTACATTGTGACCTAGCACTCCCTTCCCATTCCAGAAACACAGGCAAAATCTTGAGAAATTTGGGTTCCAGTGAGAAGCACGTCCTGGCCGTGTCTCCCACCACAGCCGTGCTTCGGGTTTTCGCAAGCACTTCCTTCCCGTGTTTCTAAAGAAGGGGCCCTTTCTAGGGAATTTGAAGATATAGTCCGAAGCACGGGTGGGCCATGCTATAAAGCACGACTGTGCTTCGGGCCCAAGTAAATATTTTTCCCCTGTTTTTCTTCTTTTCTTTTCTCGTGTCTCAGTATATCTTCACTATGCCTTAGCCCGTGCCTCACCTAGTTGCATCGTGCTCTTCTCCCCTCCTTTCCTAACTCCATCTTCTTCCTTAATCTTCTCCACACCCGTGCCCTAACCTAATCCCTCTCCCTCTTGGTTCCCTCATAACCAGAAATTCCCATTCCAGTGTTCTCCATCTTCTCCACTCCCTTATCTGAATCCTTCTTTGCAACCATAGCTCACCTCTTCCTTTTCCCTCTCACTCTCCCCACACCTAACCATTCCCATAGCCTAGCTCCCTCTACACCCAACATATCCGCTCTGCAAATTCCTTTAACCCATTCCCGTGCTCCCTCCTACCCCTTTTCCATCTTCCTTCCACTCCCTCTCCTAGCAACCCAAATGCCCACTCTCCCTCAGCCAACTCCCTCTCCCAGTCCACCATTCCCCCATCCCTTTCTACAACTTTCCCCCCAAACCAAAATCCCCTGCACCCAGCACTTTTCCTTCTCCCATCCTCTCTATAACCCAAAGCCCCCCTTTTTCTCGCCATCACTCCCTTGCTTCCTCATTTCCGAAATCCCAATCCCAACATGCTACTCCTTCCCTTTCACTCCAGCCAACCTGAAACACTCCCCCACACACACACCTAGAAAATCCTAGCCAACCCACACCTTTTTTCCCTACACCAGCCTACCCGAAGCCCCCATTCCTACATTCCACTGCATTACCTCATGCTGCATTGGATTGTTGGTTGATATATGCTCTTTGTTGCATCTCCATCATACTTCAATCTAGGTAATTTCTGATTTCTTGCTATTTTTTTAAATTTCTGGTTTGGACATTCTGAATTGGTGATTGCATTAATTTAAGTTTCTAAATTGGTTTGTTCTGCTTTCTGCAGTTGAGCATCATTTGATAAATTTGCTGCATTAAACTTTCTGGTCTTCGATTGTCTGCCATTGACCTTAATTGTTGCCAAATTTCTGCACTTGATAACCAAGTAATGCTAGATAAATTTTTCCTCATTATATAGGTTTTCATGTTGCTTGATGTTCTGATTTATTTATCTCAGTCTCTGAACTGGAATTCCCTTCCCATTTTTATACTTGCTGGATGGTTTATCTAGTTATAGGAAATCCTACACTTTGGCATCATATTTGTTGAATCTTCTGAGTGCTAGTTGTCACTCTTGCTAGTTATTGCCTGACTTCCTCATTACACTAAATTGCCTACCATCAATTCTTTGTTCTTAATTTAGTTGAATGCATTCATTTAGGAATATATGTTCTACACTAAATGATTAATTGGCCTAGTTTTGGGATGCATAGATACTGAATTCTGCTAGTTAAAGTTGGGTGCTTGCTGTAAATTGCTACTAGTAAATCATTAGTTGAAATATTGCAATACTAAAATTTACTTGGACTTTAACATCTGCTTGATTGGATTATTTTGCCTAGCTTTGCACTACATGAGCAACGTCCTTTGAATTGAATTTTGGTTTAACCATATTGTTTTGATTTGGTTCCAATTGCACAAGAGCATTGTTTAGAATATATTGAATATCTGATAGAATTATGCTATCTTACATTATTTTGGATTTGAAATTGGCAATTGATCTGTCCTCTGATTTCTTTCACATTGCCATTCTATTGTGCTATGAATTGCATGTTTTTATTGATTTTTAACACTATGAGAGTACAAAAGAAGGGAAAGATGAAAAATGAGGGAATATAAAACCCAAAAAGTTTTCACTCTGAGTACCCCTTCAAGGCACCAAAAAGACTCTAGTATGAGTACCTAGCTGCCTATACCCTAGTGAGATGGAGCATAAAATGCACTCACTGCATATTTATATATATATATATATAAAAGAAATGATGAATGAAATAGACACAAGAAAAAAAAAGAAAAAAAAATTGATTGAGTGAGAAAAATAGAAATAAGGGTAAGGAAACATAAGGAGATCTAAAGAATGAGGTGGCCTACTTGAGTGTCTAAAAAAATCAATTTGATGTATACATTCAATGGTAACAATAGAAGCAGATATATAATAGAAGAATTTGGGTTTCGTTTTAGAAGAACAAAGACTATCTGGTAAATATCTATTCATATATTTATTATGTGCACACTAATTGAGTGAAAAATTATCTGCATTGCACTTTTCTATCCTCTAGAATTTGAATGTATCTTCCCCCTTCCAACTAATATGACATGTCATTTACTTGAGGACAAGCAAAATTTTAAGCATAGGGGAGTTGATAAAAGGGAAATTTGAGTGCTTAATGATCATATTTTATCCTCTCATTTAAAGTAAACTTGTGATTATTCCTTTGCTTTTGGTTATGCTTTGCTTTGGATACTACTTTGGTTTGTTTTATGTTTGTAGGAGAGCAAAAGAAGCCAAGAAGCAAGGGAAAACACTCATAAGAAGTGCCATATGTACTTAGAACATGCTGAGGAGGAAGCAAGGAGGAACCCTGAAGAAATTAGCAAGAAAAGTGCCTTGCAGCCCCTAACACGGCCTAGCCTTGCTTGGTGTGCATGAAGCACAGCCAGGTCATGCTCTTTGCGAAATATGGAGAATTTTCCAGATTTCTAGCCCAAAGCATGGCCAGGCCATGCTTCGTGTCCATACATCACATGATTTCTAGGGTTTTGAGCAGCTAAGTTGTTATAAATACATGGGGAAGCGTAACCAAGACTATATGGACACATTTCAACTATCTTTTACTCAATTATAGGCTTAGGAAACACCATTAGATTAGGTTTAGAGTAGGATTAATGTTTACTTTCATGTTCTTAGGTTATATTTGAGATTGATTCAACATTGTATCTCTATTACATTCTGCAAACCAGGTTTTATCTTTCTATTATGCACTTACTTCTTCTACTCTTTTCTTTTGGTTTGTATTAAACTTTAATGATTTACTTAATGAATATGCTTTTGATTTCTGTTTCAATTATGCTTAAGTAGATTTGATCTAGGGTTTTGGTAAACCCACTTAGGGTATGATGATACTAAACTATTGAATTGATTGTTAGAACCCTAATTGTATTATCCATGGTTAATTAGGATTGACTATTATGCATTGATTATATGAGTTGATGAATGTATGGCCAACGTTTTATCACGTCTTAGGATATTAATTGATGAACTGAAAGGTGAAAATTAATACTGGAATCTAATAGTTAATTAGGGATATCTTAATCACAAAAGTAGTTTAAGGTTCTCTAGGAATGAATTGTTAGTGGGCAAGAGAAAACTGACTAATTGTATTCCATGGTTGGCATAGAACTTAATGGACTTAGGTTGAACTAAGATCTATAAAAGTAGACAATTGAATTAACCTAGGTACGATTAGTAATGCTTGAAAGAGGTTGCTAGTTAATTAAGGCTAAACCATCCCCAATTGCCTAGATAATTGCAATTAGAGGTACATGTTGAATGTTGAATATCATAAATGTGGTGAACCCTAACCCTAGTCTTTTATTAATTGAATTACTTATTTACTTAATTGTGACAAACTCTCTATCACATTTCATCGATTTAGATAGCATATTTCGTATAATTCTAGTAGTTGATAATTGTTCTCTGTGGGATATGACTCGCACTCGCTGGACTAACTATATAGTGAGGCTAGAAATTGAAGCCCTTCACTTCGAGCTCAAGCCTGTGATGTTCCAGATGCTACAAACTATTGGGCAATTTTGTGGAATGCCCATAGAGGATTATTATCTCCACTTGAGAGTGTTTATAAAGTTACTGATGCATTCAAGATGAACAGCGTGACAGATAAAGTTTTGAAGCTCAAGTTATTCCCGTATTTCTTAAGAGACCGAGCAAGAGCATGGCTGAACTCTCTACCACCTGATTCTATTTCCAATTGGAATGACTTAGTCGAGAAGTTCCTGATGAAATACTTTCCACCTACCAAGAATGCAAGGTTGAGGAATGACATCACATCCTTCTAACAACTAGATAGAGAATCATTATATGAAACCTGGGAGAGGTACAAAGAGATTTTATGGAGACGCCCTCACCACAGTATCTTGTACTGCATCCAAATGGAGACCTTCTATAATGGTCTCAATGCTTAATCTAGAACCATAGTGGATGCAGTAGTTAATGGAGCACTTTTGTCCAAGACATACAACGAAACTTATGAGTTGCTTGAAAGGATGGCTAGCAACAATTATCAATGGCCTATGGATAGAGTCTCAACTGGAAAGAATCTTGCTAGTATGCATGAAGTGAGTGAGGTTACTTCTCTCACAACTCAAATAGCTTCTTTAGTGAACATCTAAAAAAATCAACAGTTGAATTATCCTCAAGAAGTTAATGCAGCTCAGGAAATTGAAATATCTTGTGTTCTGTGCAATGGGCCTCATGTATTTGATAGTTTTCCTTCAAATCTGAAGGCAGTGTGCTATATGGGGAACATGAATCACAACAACCCTTATTCAAACACTTACAACCTTGGTTGGAGCCAACATCCCAATTTTTCCTGGAGTAACCACGATACCGGCCAGGGTAGCAATTCTGTACTTCAAAGGCCACAATTTACCCTAGCCTTTCCGCAGCAAAAGCATCAACCCAATGAGATTCGAAACTCTTTGGAGTCATTGCTTAAGGAATACATGGCAAGAAATGATGCAGTGATTCAGAGTCAAGCTGCTTTTTTAAGGAATCTAAAGACTCAAGTCAGGCTGCTGGCCAATAAGCTAAAAAACAAACCTCCAGGGACACTTCTAAGCAATACTGACATCCCTAGGAGAGATGGTTAGGAGCACTACAAAGCCATAGCATTTAGGAGTGAAAAAATAGTGGAAGCACCCCAAGCCAAAAGATAGGAGAAAAGAGATCCCACTGCACCTCTCGATATAAAAAAGAACACATAGGGGTAGGTTGAGGAGGCAAGCAAGGGGGCAGAAACCTCTAGAGACAATGACGCGGTTTTGCCATAGCAAAATGCTCAGCAGACCAACCTACCTCCACTATTTCCCCAAAGACTTTAAAAAGAGCAGCAGGACCACCAGTTTAGAAGGTTTATGGATGTACTCAAGCAGCTACACATCAATATTCCCTTGGTGGAAGCCTTTGAACAAATGCCTAATTATGTCAAATTTATGAAAGACATTTTGACTAAAAAAAGGAGATTTGGAGAATTTAAAGTTGTTGCTATAACGAGGGAATGCAGTGCCATGCTACAGAATAAATTGCCAACCAAACTTAAGGATCTAGGTAGTTTCACTATTCCATACTCCATTGGAAACCAGTATTTTGGCAAGGCTCTATGCAATTTAGGTGCAAGCATTAACCTTATGCCTATGTCAATATTCAGGAAGCTGGAAATTGGAGAAGCTAGGCCTACTACAATTTCATTGCAGCTGACAGACATATCCATAGCATATCCCAAGGGAAAAATCGAGGATATTTTGGTGAAGGTGGATAAATTCATTTTTCCAGCAGATTTCATAATGCTGGATTATAAAGTAGATGTAGAGATACCAATTATTTTGGGAAGGCCCTTCTTAGCTACTGGCCAAACCTTAATAGATGTGCAAAAAGGAGAACAAACAATGAGAGTGCAAGATGAGCATATCATATTCAATGTCTTCCAATCTATGAAATTTCCAAGTGAGGTGGAGGAGTGTTCAGTCATTTCTATGATTGACACCTTACTATCAGAGCAATTTGAGAAGGGCTATAAGGACCCAATCCAAGCTGTTTTGTATGACAGCTCAGACTCAGAAGGTGAAGAAGAAGAATGGGCTTCGATAGAAGTAACACAATGCGGTAGGAAGCAAAAATTGAAGATAGAGTTGTTGGATATGTCTTCCCAGGAATTGAAGCTGCAAAAGGCATTAATAGATAAACCACCAGCCTTGGAGTTAAAGCCATTACCTTCACATCTGAAATATGCATACTTGGGTGATGCAGCCACTCTACTAGTGATAATTTCAGCACTTTTGATAGAGAAGCAAGAAGGGCAATTAGTCATGGTATTGAAGAAATTCAAAATAGCTATCGGGTGGACACTTGTAGATATTAAAGGCATTAATCCTTCATTCTGTATGCATGAGATTCTATTAGAGGACAATGAAAAAGGGTTCATTGAAGCTCAACGAAGGCTCAACCCAATAATAAAGGATGTGGTGAAGAAGGAGATCATTAAATGGTTAGATGTGGGCATTATCTACCCTATATCAGACAGCTCCTGGGTTAGTCCAGTTCAGTGTGTTCCAAAAAAAGGAGGCATAACTGTGGTAGAGAATGAAAACAATGAATTAATCCCAACCAAAGTTGTGATTGGGTGGAGAATCTATATGGACTACAGGAAGCTAAACAAGACCACCAGGAAAGACCATTTACCATTGCCATTCATTGACCAAATGTTGGATAGGCTTACAGGAAGAGAGTACTACTGCTTCTTGGATAACTACTCAAGGTACAACGAAATTGCTATAGCACCCGAGTACCAGCACAAGACGACGTTCACATGTCTATGTGACACATTTTCATTTTGGAGAATGCTATTTGGGTTATGTAATGCTCCAGCCACCTTCTAAAGATGCATGTTCACCGAAATGGTAGAGCAGTTTGTGGAAATTTTCATGGATGACTTTTCTATTTTGGAAATTCTTTTGACTTGTGCTTGGGAAATCTAGCCAAGGTTCTCCAAAAGGTGTGAGGAGACAAACCTCATATTAAATTGGGAGAATTGTTAATTCATGGTGAAAGAAGGAATTACGTTGGGACACAAGTTTTTTAAAAAGGGGCTAGAAGTTGACAAAGTTAAAGTGGAGATAATTGAGAAGCTATCTCCTCCCACTTCGGTAAAAGGTATCATAAGCTTTCTTGGGCATGTAGGATTTTATAGAAGGTTTATTAAGGATTTTTCAAAAATTGCTAAGCCCCTATGCAACCTACATAAGAAGGATAAAGCATTCTCCTTCAACGAGGATTGCATGAAAGCATTATGTGCAACCTGATTGGGGTTTACCATTTGAGCTCATGTATGATGCAGGTGAAGTAGCTTTAAGAGCTATTCTCGAACAACGTAAGGACAAGGTGTTTCCCTCCATATACTATGCTAGCAAGACACTACAAGAGGACCAACTCAACTACATAGTAACAGAGAATGAGTTGTTTGCTGTGGTGTTTGCCTTTGAAAAGTTCAAATCCTAGTTAGTTGGCATGAAGGTGATTATGTATACTAACCACTCTGCCATCAAGCACCTAGTTAAGAAGAAGGACTCAAAGCCTAGACTCATTTGATGGGTACTTCTGCTACAAGAATTTGATCTGGAAATCAGAGATAGAAAGGGAACTGAGAATCAAGTAGATGACCATATTTCTAGACTTCAACAAGATAGAGGAAATGTAGAAGAAACCAATGAGAGGTTCCCGGATGAGCAACTCTTCCTCATAGCCCTGACTCCTATGCCATGGTATGTTGATTACGTGAATTACTTGGTGAATGGATTGATTCCACCAGATTTGACAACACAATAGAAACAGAAATTTCTGCATGATGTCAACTCTTACCAATAGGATAAATCGTATCTCTTCAAGCAGTGTACTGACCAGATGATTAGGAGTTGCATTCCAAAGGAAGAGATGGAGCCTATTCTACAGTAATGCCATGCCTCACCTTATGGAGGCCACTTTGGAGGAATTCAGACTATAAACAAGGTGCTACAAGTAGGGTTCTACTGGCCTTCATTATTTAAGGATTCCCATTCTTTTGTGATGCAATGTGATAGGTGTCAAAGAGTAGGGAATATATCAAGAAGACATGAAATGCATCTAAACAACATTCTAGAAGTGGAATTGTTTGCTGTATGGGGGATAGATTTCATGGGGCCATTTCCCTCAAGTTTTGGAAACTAATATATCCTGGTTGCTGTTGACTATGTCTCAAAATAGGTGGAAGCAGGAGCTTTTTCAGCCAATGATGCAAAGGTGGTGACAAGATTCCTTAAAAAGAACATCCTTGCCAGATTTAGAACTCTGCGAGCAATCATCAGTGATGGAGGATCCCACTTATGTAATAGACAGTTTGGGGCATTGTTGGTAAAATATGGAGTTAAACACAAAGTGGCAACACCATACCACCCTCAAACCAGTGGACAAGCTGAAATCTCAAATAGAGAAATCAAGAGGATCCTCGAAAAAATAGTTGGCCCAACTAGAAAAGACTAGTCCTCAAGGTTGGATGATGCATTGTGGGCTAATCGAATAGCCTATAAAACACCTTTGGGGATGTCTCCATACAAGCTAGTATTTGGCAAGGCTTGTCATTTGCCAGTAGAGCTAGAGCATCGAGCTTGCTGGGTAATCAAGAATTTAAACTTGAATTTGGAGGCTGCTGGTGAAAAAAGGATGTTGCAGCTGAATGAATTGGACGAATTTCGCAGCTAGGCCTATGAAAATGCTAAGCTATACAAAGAAAAAACAAAGCAATGGCATGAAAAAAGAATACAACCACGTGACTTTAAAGTAGGACAGCAAGTCTTGTTATTTAATTACAGAATAACTTTATACCCTAGAAAGCTAAAATCCTGCTAGTGTGGACCTTTTCACATTAGTAAGGTAGTCCCTTTCGAAGCCGTTGAGTTGGAAGAAGAAAAATTAGGGAGGACCTTCAAAGTCAATGGACAGAGGATCAAACGCTATTTTAGAGGTGAAGTGGAACACTAGCACACCTCAATTCAATTGGAAGAAGGATGAAATGGGAAGTAGTCGGGTTATCGACTGTAAAACAAGTGCTTATGGGAGGCAACCCATGTTTTTACAAATTCTCATTTTATTTTACAGTTGTTAGGTAGCTTGAATTTTGTTTTTGATATTAATTGTGTTTAACTTTTCAGTTCGAATGATGCATTAGACTAGTAGAGGTAGTTGCAGGAAATTACTGCAAGATTGCCACAACAAGGATAACTCTGTAGCAACCAATAGAGAAAAAGATTTGTCATAAAAATACTACATCAGCTTTCTATGAAGAAAGGAGTATTTCTATGGCACGAAGATGAGTGAAACTGGGCCACTAGGATCACTCAAAGCAAGAAAAAAAGAAAAGGGGAGCCCAATAACTCAAGCCCAGTATAAAAAAAAGAGAAAATAAGAAAAGCAGGAAACCAAAAGGCACCTAAATGTCATGAAGCCATTTTTCCTCTTTGTCAACTTTAGAGTGCCCATCTACCTTCTGTAGTCTGTACTACTCTGAGAAGTCACAAAGGCCCTTGTTGTACTCATAGGCAGGACTCACACCTTCACACTTCAAGATCTTTTTTAAGAAAGGTTGGAACTTTATCTCAAAACATCTTCCAACAACAAATAATGCTGAGAGTGAAGACAGTAGTGAGAAAGGCGAGCAATATGAAGAAATTCACCTCCAAGGAGAACCATAAGAGGTATAACGAGGAGACGATTCATTGGCAGTTTTATGGCAAAAAAGGCTTCACCTTTACAACTACTAAGGATTTAGGGATGCCAATGTACATGGCTACAGTGGTGAAGCAGATAAGGTAACAGAGCTTCGCAAAACACCCCCAGTCTGCTGTCATTCCACTGGTGATGGAGTTTTACGCTAACTTCTCGAAGGATTCAAAAGACTAGGAAAGGGTCAGAGAAACCCGGGTGCCAATCAACCCTAGCGCTATCAATAATGCCTACCAGTTGAAAGATGACGAAGATGACTATGACAAACATTTAGATTTTCTGGAAGACAAAGACTGGGAGGCAATACTGACAAGGGTGTGTATACCAGGCACCACATAGGATAAATCTTCCTAAGGAGCTGCAACCATGAACAGAGCTTCCCTATTACCAGTGGCTAAGGTATGGTATCACTTCCTAAAGACTCGCCTTTTGCCTTCCACCCACAAGCAAACTATTAGCCAAGACTGGGTAGCTATGTTGGATGCCATCATCTCTGGGAAGGCCATCAATGTAGGAAGGGTCATTTTTGAACAAATCAGGGTGTGTGCCAACCGAAAAAGGGGAAACTTGCTTTTCCCTTCCTTGATTACCATGCTGTGCTTGACTAGCCAAGTCCCAATATCGATGGACAGAAAGACATTCAAGCTGGGAGGTACGATAAATGCTATAGCCATAACACGGATTGTGCAAGAAAAGGGTGGGCAGGAACCACCAGTACACGCCCAAGAACCCCCAACGTCAAGCTACCACCTACCAGTAGACAATAAACTACTCCTACTCCTGCAACAGCAAGCACTTTTCATGAAGCAACAGTAGCAGTTCTGGCAGTACTAGCACCAAAAGGACATTACCCTACAGCAAACCTTGGAGCAAAATTTCAAACGGTTCTTTTCATTCACTCAATTCCCTATAGAAATACTGAGCACTCTAGTTAGGTCAGATAGGAGGGAAACTGAGCTACAGAGTAACAAGGAACAAGCACTCCCCCTAGACAGAGAGCAAGATATAGGATCCCAAAGGATTGAGGAGGAAGAGAAGTCATTGGAAGATGAGGAATCAATAGCAAAAAGGATGGCTGCCAAACAGAAGGAAAAATGCAAGCTCTACAACTTAACCCAAAAGAGGATTGGGCTTAGGAGTGCATCAAGGTCTCAAAGAGGTCAATGCCACACGGGTGCTGCAGTAATATTGCAGGCACTTCAAGGAAGCCTTTTTTATGTTTTGCTTTCCCTTCTGTTCCTGTGTGTTTAATTTACATATTTTGATATACTTGTCTTGCCTGTTTCAATTACTTGGTTTATTATGATATATTTTCCATATGTTAGTAGTGAGGGCACTGCTAAACCTTAAGTTTAGGTGGGGTTTAAATGCATTATAATTACTCTGGTGCTGCTGGTTTTGTTTATTTTAGTTTTATTCACTCTGTGTTTCGTGTTTTGTATGATCCTGGGTATACTGGCTTAGGTCCGAAAAGTAGATAACAATTAGGAAAGCATGTATAAATTCTTCCTTATTCTATAAAAAGAAGAGAGGTTTGTGATAAATATTCTTGTGGCCTATTGTTGGTTCTAGGAAACTCAATGAGGAAAGGCTGGATATGACTAATTGATCGTAGGAATTTGGCATGCTAACTCCTTACAATTGGAATCTTCCCTTATGAGCACTAAGTTGTGGTTAGTCTTTATTGAGAAAAACTTGATAATTTTTCATAAAGGTGGACTTAGGATTTTAGAACTAATGTTGAGTCTCTTGAAACAAATTGCTGGATGGCAATAGGAAGCATAAGTTCAACATGTATAAGGCTTAAGTTTAGGGGAGGGGACAAAAAAAAGAAAAGAAAGAGAGAAGAAAAAGAAATAAGCAGCCACTCCAATGCCTCTGCTATCACTTAGTAATTAGGGGTATGCATGAGCCCCATGTGTACTTTTACATAAAACAGTAACATAGAGGTATGATTGGAAAATTTCCCAAAGGTGATAATGTTAAGTAACTGGGTGTCTTCATCTCAAATGTTGGCATTTGAATTAAAAGGCACGAATGACTTGTCTTAAAAAAATAGCAACAAAACCAAAGAAGAATAAAGTTGACTTACCTTCCTTAATTTCCCTATAGCTTTTATGCCTCTAATATGCTGGTATCTTTGCAACTAGTAAAGAGAAACTTAAATATATTAGCTTATGAAATCTTAAGACCTTGACTAATTTTGACTCAAATGATTCTTGAAGGACTAGCCATAATGCACACACACATTTACAAAGGAAGTTTGGGTTGGAGAATGAGAAAGTAAAAAGCTAAATGCAGTAGTTTCTCTTTGGAAATAATTCGAAGAGATAAGAGCCAATAGCAAAGCTGCATGAAAAAAATCTTGTCTAAGGGCTGGAACATAGGGATAACCTTCTAGTGGCCAGAGGGATTTACTTAAGGGATGGAAGGACACATATAGAGAGATAGACATACACGGGTACAAGGAAAAAAAAAAAGAGAACACCCAGAGTAGCCCCTAATTTCTGACCAGAACGTGCAGAAGAAGGTGATACTATTTCATTGGGAATAAATCAAGTAAGGGAGGTGGACGTTGTTGGTAGAGAGAACAAAAGGAGCAGCTCGACGTAGGGGAAGGAGAATCCTTCCATAAAACTCTTCTCCCTTTGTGCTCTATTATTTTTTTGCTGCTTGTGTTTTACTATATTTTTTCCTTGCATTGTGATTGTCCTAATTTTTATAGTTGTAATTAACTTGGATATGAAGCTGGCCTAAGCCTCCAACTAGGTTTGCAGATGGGTTGTTGTGAACTTTTAGCATATTTTCAGTAAATGAATGGTTCTGTTATATCATTGCTTTTGATATTCAAACTGTCATTACATTTCCTAAATTTCTACTGTTAAATGCCCCTTAATAGTAGAAGGCTAGAGCTGACATTTAACCTGGAAGGGTAAATAAAAGTTAGAATAAGTTTGAATGTTATGGGTTGGTAGAAGAAACCAATGCACAACCAATATAGGAATATATAGTTATCCCGTATAACCTAATGGTTCAGGGCTTAAAGTGTAGTTCTCGTGGTTAGATTTATGTAGGAATGTATGAAACTAACCTCAAGAATAACAAGAAATGGTAGTCTGGAAGGAACCCATTCAAAAAGATAAAACTGGTTACTGAAGCAATTGCTGTAACAAAGTTAAAGCAAAATGAGTGCCAGAGTTCATGGTAACCCTGAAACAATCCTAGTTGACATTATTATCTATTTTCCTTCTGTTAACTTAGCGTGTCTCAAAATATCATCTTAGAGTTCCTTATTTTGTTCTTATTTTATTGTGTGCTTGAATCCAATTTTCCTTTACCACTAACACTTTTTCTATTGCATTACGGGCCTACTACTACAAGTAATTTCTGGTAACAATTTCTCGTGGGATGATACTCACTCATCAAAGTATTACTTGGTTGTGATATGTGCACTTGCATGTTATATTGTTTAACTTGCATATATACATCACAACAAACAACAATGGTGGATCCAAAGTTGATGATGGAAGCTTTAAAAGTGAGATGAGAAGAGTTTTGGAAGTGGAGATGTAGCAGGTTCATGAACGGTTAGATTAGGTAGAGAACGCACATGGGGATGAGTCACAAAACGCTCTTAATATACATAGGAAGGGGAGAGTTCAATCGAGGGAGAGTGTTGAAGATGAAGAGTATTATAGAGATGGTTTTGATGAAGATGACAAGGATTTGAATACTAACAATAGAAGATATGGTGTGAGGTTTAGAGAAGTTAGGAATTGATAAAATAATAACTTGGGTAGTATTAAGATAAAGGTTCCATCGTTTTAAGGAAAAAATGACCCTGAAACTTATCTAAAATGGGAAAGAAGGATGGAGTTGCTATTTGATTGTTACAATTATTCTGAGTTGAAAAAGGTAAGTTGGCTTCTAAGTAATTTACTAACTACGCTATTATTTGGTGGGATCAGTTGGTTTTAAGCAGAAGACGAAATAGAGAAAAGTCTATTGAGACATGGATGGAGATGAAAGCAGTTATGAGGAGGCAATTCATTCCAAGTCACTACCGTAGAGACTTATTGAAGAAGTTGGAAAGCCCTACTCAATGGTGTAAATGTGTTAAACACTACTATGATGATCAAGTGACGTTACAAAGGAAAAAGAGCGAACAAAAGAAAATGATTGAAAATAATAGAGAAAAATAAATTGAGGTTGAGAAAATTATGAGAGAAAAAGAAAAAGAGGCCAAAAAAATAAGAGAGAAAAAGAGAAAGATGCCAAGAAAGCTAAGAGAAAAAGATAGAGAGGCCGAGAAAATTAAGAGAGACAAGGAAAGAGAGGTTGAGAAAATTATGAAAGAAAAGGAGATAGAGGTCGAGAAAATTAAAAGAGAAAAGGAGAGAGAGACGGAGAAAATTAATAGAGAAATTAAGAGAACAAATTCGGTCATTGAAAGAATGATAAAGGAGAAAATTGAGTGTTTAATGGTAATATTTTATCCCCTAATTTATAGTGAACTTGTTATTATTTCCTTGCTTTTGTTCTATTCTATTTTGCTTGCTTTGTATACTACTTTGGTTTGTTTCCTATTTATAAGTGAGCAAAAGAGGCCAAGAATCAAGGGAAATATTGATGTGAAGAGATATATGGACTTGGAACAAGCTGAGGAGGAAACAAGGAGAAAACACAGAAGAAATTGGATGGAATTGAGTTTGGCAGCCTTCAACATGGCCAGGCCTTGCTTGGTGTACCTGGAGCACGGCCAAGCCATGTTCTGTGTGAGACATAGAGAGAAATCTTATATTCCAGCCTGAAGCACGACTAGGTCGTGTCTTGGAATATGGCCGTGCTTCGTGTTTGTACACTCTGTAATTTTGAGGGTTTTAAGCAGCCAAAGCGCTATAAATACAGAGGGAAGAATGTAAAAAGATATATAGACACAGACAGATGAATTTAGACTTGATTTAGGCTTAGGAAACACCATTAGATTATTATTAGAATCATTGTTTAATTTATGTTCTTAGAATAGAGTTTGGATTGATTGAAGTTTTGTATACCTAATTCATTAAATTCTGCGACCAGATTTTATCTCTCTATCTTTACATCTACATTTATTTCTACTCCTTTCTTTTAGATTGTAATATAGATTAATGATTTATTTAATGAATTCGATTATGAGTTTTCTTTCAATTATACGTGAGTAGAGTTTGATCTAAGGTTTCGGTGAACCCACTTATGGTATGATGATACTGCATTGATTAGTTGAATTGTGAAACCCTAATTATGATTGCCTATATGTAATTAAGATTAACTATTATGTATTATACAAGATGATAGGATGCTTAAACATCGTTTTATCACATCTTAGGTTATTAACTAATGAACTGAAATGTGAAAGTTAATACCAGAATTTAATAGTTAATTAGGGATATCTTAATCACAAAAGTAGTTTAAGATTTTCTAGGAATTGAATTAATTGGTAGGCATGATGATCCCTATTAATTGAATCAAATAGTTGGCATAAAACTTCATGGACTGAGGTTGAACTAAGAAACACGAAAGTAGAAAATTGGATTAACCTAGGTACAATTAGTAATGCTTAAAAGAAGTTATTAATTAATTAAGGTTCAACTATCTCTGATTACATAGATAATTGCAATTAGAGGTATATATTGATTGTTGAATATCATAAGTGCGGTAAACCCTAACCATAGGCTTTTGTTAATTGAATTTCTCATTTACTTAATTGTGACATATTACCTATTGAATTACATTGATTTAGATAACTTATTTCATAGAACTCTAGTAATTGATCTTTGGTCTCTATAGGATATGATATGTAATTGTCGAACTAGCTATAGCTATGGCGTGCGCTTGCAGTTAATTAGTGAAACACATACACAACAAATTTTTGGCGCCATTACTGGGGAGCAATAGTTCAATATTAGATATTTTTTAAAATAGCTAGACTAGATCTTTTTCTTTTAATTTTTCTGCATAATTCTATCTTGCTAAAATTTTTGTCTCTTTTTTTCCTTTATAGGTGAGCTTCTATTTTATACCAAGGGATCATGAATTCTTTGTTGAATTTGACCCAAAAATTGAATGCACCTTATGAAGGAGAAAAAGAAGAAAGCAACAAGATCCTGCTACATCTACCATGGTAGACAGAGATAATCAATCTCTTAAAGATTTCATCACTCCAAATACTCATGGCTTGAATTAGAGTATAGTTAGACCAGTTGTAGAGGCCAAAAATGTTGAGCTGAAACCATCTCTTTGGTAGATAGTTTAGCAAAATCAGTTTGGAGGGTCTCCTTCTAATTACCTTAATCTTCATCTATCAATATTTCTGAAATTCTGCGATACATTGAAACTAAATGGAGTATCTTCTGATGCCATCTGACTGAGATTGTTCGGATTCTTTCTGTGGGACAAGGCCCGAGCATGGTTGCACTCCCTTCCATTAGGGTGAATAACTACTTGGCAGCAACTTTCTCAAGCTTTCTTGGCTAAGTATTTTCCACCAAGTAAGATAGCCTATCTCAGAAATTAGATTACCATATTTACACAAAAAGATGAGGAGTCACTATATAAAGCTTAAGAGAGATTTAAAGAGCTTCTCAAATTATGCCCTCACCATGGATTAAAAAAATAGCTCATAGTCCATACATTTTACAATGGACTAATATATAGCACCTGTATGTCTGGGATGCTGCAGCAAGAGGAGCCTTAATGAACAAAAAAATTGATGAGGCTTATGAGTTGATTGAAGATATAGATCATAATCACTACCCTTGGTCTAGTGAGAGGTAGCCATCTAGAAAACCATCAGGTATGTATAAAGTTGATGCATTTAATCATCTAACTTCCAAAGTTGATGCATCGTTTCATTAGACAAATTGAGCATAAATGCTATTGGTTCCTCTCTATCTTTTTCCTGTGAGATTTGTGGATGTGTTGGTCATATGGCCAATGAATGCCAGCTTGAAAACCCTACACCTTAGGATTGTGAATAGGTAAACTTTCTGAATAACAACCAGAGAAATAATCCATATAGCAACAACTATAATCTAGGCTAGAGGAATCATCCAAATCTTTCATACAAGCTTAATGTGAATCAGCCTCCTCAAAATAATTTCAGGCAACCTCTTGGGTTTTGGAATCAGAGGTCGTTTGATCCTCCTCCATAGCCAAAGTCAAATCTAAAGACTTTGATGGAAAATTTCATTGCTACTCAGAGTAAACAGAATGATGAGTTTAGAGCCCAAAACCACTTAATGAATGAAGCTATAAAAGACTTAGCTTCTAAGGTTGACTCGCTTGCTACTTATAATAAAATGCTAGAAACTGAGATAGCACAACAAGCCAGCTCTTCAAATAGGAACTTTGGCAAATTCCCTGGCCAACTTGATAATCCAATAGAACATTGCAAGGCTATCACTTTGAGAAGTGGTAGGTAGTTGGGTGAGTCATTAGAAAAAGAGGAAGATAAGGATGAAGAATTGAAAGATATGCTTGAACAAGCAATTGTAGAAGAAGAGCATATAAGGGAGAGAAAATAGGAAGAAGAGCCCAAATATGTGGCTCCTGAACCATACAAGCCACCAATTCCTTTCCCTCAGAGACTTGATAAAGAAAAATTAGAGAAGCAATATGGAAAGTTCCTTGATGTGCTAAAAAATTTGTACAATAATATTCCCTCAGAGACTTGCTAAATGAATTCCTCTTAAATAAGAGGAAGATTAAGGAGTATGCCACAGTAGCATTAACTAAAGAGTGCAATGCATTGATCTAGAATAAATTGTGTAACACCCCAATTTATGGGCACGTAAAACAAACAATTTTTTCTTTCCACAATCAAATATTTACCATAACATGCATAGCACTATTATTTTTCATGGAAATAGATACATATAGGTTCTCTCATGTATACACATTATACATACCAAGTTATAAATGTCAAAGTAACAATAGAAACAGGGATCCAGCCTGTGGCGTTCAGAGCACACATAGTGCGCATTGTCGCAGTTGCACCCAAATTAATACCTTACCTTAAAACTAACCTGTAGTAGTGGGAGTAAGGGTCGATCCCACAGAGACTAGAATTACCTTATGTGACTAAAAGGGGGGGAATTGATAATCGCAAGTTAAGTAAAATAAACAATAATGAAAATAAATAAGCGAAAGTGATTAATGATAAAGATGTTGGTTTCGGTTGGTATCCACCGTCAAGGGATTACATTGATCATCGACAACATAATCAATCTGTAAATGAACATCTATCATTGGGGTTTTAACCCTGTTTCTCCTTAAGCCTAGCAAATTAATGATAATCACACTAATAAAATCCTAATCAACAAGCCATCTTTTAGCACATTGGTAAAATATAACTTGTTAACCGCATGAAGAACTAGAGAAACTGACAGAGCTAAACAAATATAAACACATCGGCTATATTTAATTTAGTCAATCATTCATCATAGGTTCAATGATTTATAATCCAAAACCCTCAAACCTATTTGCCTCACGAATCGCAGAATTAGAAACTTTGTTCAAAACACAATTCAGCTGTAGATTAAAACAGACGAAATACTAGTAGGCCTCCTAGCAATCATATGAATAATCATTAAGAATAAGAACAGATGAACAATCAATATTAAAAAAAAATTGAAATAATAACATCAGATCCACATCTCATAATGTATAAAAATCCCTTGAGGTTTCAACTCACCTCAACCAACTAAAGAGAATTAGCCACGCAGGGCCATAAGATAAACAAAAGAAGAATTGAAGAATGAAGATGAAGAATTCGGTGAAAGATTGGATGGATTCTCTGGTTGCTTTCCTCTCTTTTTATAGAATTTTTTCTCCTAATCGAAGTCAGAACGTATTTTAGGTCAAATTCCCGTCCATCCCCTCAATTTTGAGCGAAAACGACCTAAAATCGCGAAATCAGCAAGTCCCCTACGGCTCACGGGCGTCGCAGCGCTTAAGTGGAGTGCCGCAGCGCTGCGGGGAATCAGGGACGGGGCGCCATGACGCTACCTGTCAGTGTCGCGGCAGGCTACGTCAAACCTGATAGGGCGCCATGGTGCGCTGTGTTGAGTGCCGCAGTGCTCCCTCCTGGGCAGCACAGCGCCGCGACGCTCTGGATTTCCTTATCGTGGCACCGCGGTGCTCTATTGTGAGCACCGCGGTGCCTAGAATCTTCTAGATTTTTCTGAAGTGCCGAACATGAAAGTTGTAACTCTATTTCTCTTCTTTCCATAGCCGCTGAAATCACCTTAATCGGAGTCCGAATGAGCGAGATATGCCTCAATTAGTGACAAAAGGTCAGGAATCAACATTTTTCTATGATTTCCTCTTTATTTTTCTCTTCTTTTCTTCTTTATTATTCCTAAAACACAAAACACAACACTCAATCAATTCATATATATTTTCTACTAAAATTAAATAAAAAGCAACTTAAAACATGTCAAAAACATGCTTATTTTATAGGATGTCAAATACCCCCACACTTACTCTTTTGCTTGTCCTCAAGCAAACATTGATTCATGTAAACAGAATTCAATATATGAAATGAGTGAATGGCTTACCAATATGCTGCCGCATAGTGAAAATTGTATGCTCTTGAAGAAATTTCAGAAAATTTCATGACCATGTGCAACATTTAATTTAAATGCAATTTATAATTTTGTTCCCTAAAATCCATAGTGTGTGTGTGTCTTTGGATAATTTAATTTTCTTTTACCTGAATGAGCTTATATATCTCAGGAATTATAGCATGGCTCTCTATTTAAAATTTCCATAGGCTTATTTTTCATGCTACTCTCCACTAATGTAGGCTAAAACTACTTCTTAGGATCAAAAAGACTTAACTCAGCTTGTAATGTGGCTAGGCTATGGGGTGAGATAAAAGATATAATTTAAAGCTCAATCTCCCAACATCACATGATTAACTCTGATCTATTTGAGCTAATTCTCAAGATTGGGGAAGTTTTTCCCCCACACTTATTTCCTTGCTTCTCTGCATTCTATTTTTCTTTGATTCTCTATTTCTTCCTTTTTTCAATCACTGGATAGACTTTCAGTAGTCTTTTGAGAATATATATATATATATATATATATATATATTTTCTTTCTTTCTTTTGTCCTTGCTCCACCCTTCCACCCTTTCATTAATGTAGGTCTATAAAACAAATATTCAGAAATTAATCATGGAGTGAGTGAATCAGATAAAAAAAATAAAGGTATCAATCATAAAATTTGGTCTTGGCTGTTTTGTGGGTATAGAATAAAATGTTAATTAAGCTCAAAATAGAGGTTCTAAGGATATTCACTTGTTTGGGTTAAGCTTGAAAGGCTCAATCTCATAAAAAAAAAGCCTAAATCATCTCTTAATTGTTAGTATTAGCCTAGGATTTCACCTCAAGTAGCATTAAAATAAGTTCTAGAAATTTAAAAGAGATCATAAAATATTTTTGAGTTATATAATCTTTTTCTAACTAAAAGACAAATTAAATATCCAAAATTACTGTGCAAAAGAATTTCA
This sequence comes from Gleditsia sinensis, assembly GCA_037074535.1. Taxonomy (NCBI): domain Eukaryota; kingdom Viridiplantae; phylum Streptophyta; class Magnoliopsida; order Fabales; family Fabaceae; genus Gleditsia; species Gleditsia sinensis. The sequence continues at coordinate 22,248,538 of CM073476.1, forward strand.
GGATTTTTAGAAAATAAGTAATCATAAATTGAAAAGAATTTAAAATTACACATAATTATGACCTTCCTACATCTCTCAAGAGCTATAAGCAATTTAAACAGTTATATCATTGGCTATTGGTTCAGCTATCACAAACTCATAAATTGAAATTTTGTTCACATGCTCACCTCATGACAAGATTAAAAGTGCACATATCATAAAATGTATCAAAGTAGGAAAGTGCACACGTGTATGATATATTATACAGTCATCCAGCTGAATTATAAAGTAACCCCCCCACACTTAAAAACATACATTGTCCTCAATGTAAGAATATAAAAGAGAATATAAAAGGGACAAATAAAAACATAAGGAGGGGTTCAGTGAAACTTCCCTGACTAGTGATCACCATCCATCTCATCATGCTCAGGTGCAGGCCTAAAGGGTGGTTCAGGAGGTGCCGGGAAAGCAATCGGGAGGTTCAGAGCATGAGCTAACTGGCTAAAACATGCATGATGATGCTGTGCAATAGAGTGCTGATAGAGGGCCAGATCGTTCATTTGATGGCTCAGACACTCTGTGCGCTCCCATAAATCTTCAATGCTATGCTAGAATGGTGGTGGAGCTGAGCTGCTTCCCGATTCCTCTGTAAGTATTGGCTAAATCCCTAACTCCTCCTCTGCTGCTTCTTCATGGCCTTTGTATTTTTGGATGTCTGCATAGGAAATAGTCTTCATTGGGTGAATGAGAGCCTCAGTGGAATCCCAGCTTACGCCCGCTTTCTGACATAGACCAGTAATTAAACTAGGGGCAAATAGGGATCCGCCTCGAGCATTGATACAGCCGAGCAGGTGCCTATGAATAACCTTGCCTACATCAATAGAAAGCCCTTTTAGTATTACATAAAGCAAAATGGCCCTTTCCCGCCTGACTTGACTCATGTTGAGGCTGGGCATGAATCTGGCTGACACGAAATAGTTCCATGCTTTAGCCACTTAAGTCATGTCAGCTCTAGCAAGGTATAACGGATGGCCATTGCTATCTAATTTCCAAAAGGCCCCTCAGTAGCATAGAGTGCATATCACGTCTTCAAAGTCAATGTATGATTGAAGAAGTGTGGTATATTCATCATCCTCAATATCAGGCAGGGAATAGAATTCATTAATAGCGTGCGGAGTGAATGGCACTATCTTGCCTCTAACCCGTGCTTGATGACGTTCGTGAACTGTAGCATTGGAGTAGAACTCCTGAACTATGGGAATAACTCCTGGTTCTGGGTTCCTGCAGAAAATCTCCCAATGCCTATGGAGGATATTGTCTCTGTGAGGTAGCCCTTTGGTGATAAGAAATCCACGTTCTGAAACTATAGGTTTATGCACCACCACTTTGATGTGGTGTTGATAAACCGCTTCAGTCACAAAAGCTCCGGTGTCGAATGCCGGAGGGTCCTCAACTCTGTTCTTCCTCTTAGAGATGCCTAATTTGGAAGTTTTTGGGGCCATTGCACTTGGCAAACTCTCTGGGGCGTTTTATCAAACACCTAGTGTGCACTCTTGAAAAATGGAGAGAATGGATGGTAGATTCGTAGCTTGAAGTCCCAATGCAGTGAAAACCAGTAGCAATGAAGTATAGAGATCAACTTCAGTAGGAAAAACAAAGTAAATCGTACCAAATTCAGCGTGATTTGTGGCTGGAAAGTGTGAGATCAAAATTTCTTGAGAACCCTTGAAAAGTGGCATAGAATCCAGTTCAAATGTTGAAAAGAAGTGTATAATCCTGCAAAAGAAGATGCATAATTGTGTAATGTAAGCAAGAGAACGTAATGGGAGGTGGGTATGGTGGATTTGAGGCAAGAAAGTAGATGGGGAGGTGAAATGGATGTAAAAACAAAGGAGAAAACAAAGAGGGGCACGACCCTCTTATAGAGAGCGCCGCGGCGCTCTCTGCTGCAACGCAGAGCGCTGCGGCGCTCGCCCAGTCTGGGCTACAGCGCTGCGGCGCATGTGCGCGTCCGCAGATCAAATTTTTTTTTTTATAGAAAATTAAACTATGAAAAGAAAAAATAAGAAGAAGAAGAAGAATGATTGTTGGATTGCCTCCCAACTAGCGCCTTTGTTTTACGTCGTTGGCTCGACATAGATCCAAAGAAAATCAATGAGGGTCTTGAAAAGTTATCCATTGTGCTTCCTCTTCCTGGAATCCTTCATAGTAAGGTTTAAGCCTATGCCCATTGACTTTGAAGCTATGCTGGTTATCCATGCTCTTTATTTCAACTGCACCATAAGGGAAAATATCAGTAACAATAAATGGTCCCTCCCATCTAGAACGAAATTTACCTGTAAACAATCGGAGCCTAGAATTGTAGAGGAGGACTTTCTGTCCTTTGCTAAACTCCTTACATGAAATCATACGATCGTGTAGGAGTTTAGTTTTGGCCTTATAAATATTTGCGTTTTCGTAGGCCTCGTTTCTAAGTTCCTCCAATTCCTTAAGTTGTAATTTCCTGCATTCTCCACTTTCTTCCACATTCATGTTAAATTTCTTTATAGCCCAAAATGCTTTATGTTCCAATTCAACTGGAAGATGACAAGTTTTACCAAATACTAACCTGTATGGGGACATACCAATTGGGGTCTTATAGGCTGTCCTGTATGCCCATAGAGCATCATCTAATCTGAGACTCCAATCCCGGCGGTTGGGATTTATTGTCTTACTAATGATATTTTTGATTTCTCTATTGGATACCTCAGCTTGCCCATTGGTCTGGGGGTGATATGCAGTTGACAATTTATGAGTGACATTATATTTCTTTAATAGGGCTTCAATAGTTCTATTGCAAAAATGTGTTCCCCTGTCACTTATCAAAGCTCTTGGAATCCCAAATCTTGAAAAGATATGAGATTTAATGAAATTTGCAACCACTTTAGAATCATCAGTCCTAGTGGGTTTAGCTTCTACCCACTTTGAGACATAATCCACAGCTAACAAAATATAATTATATCCAGCTGATAAAGGAAAAGGTCCCATGAAATCAATGCCCCAAACATAAAAAATTTCACAAAACAATATTGGTGTTTGAGGCATCTCATTTTTCCTGGAGATATTACCTGTTTTTTGGCATTTTGTACATGACTTACAAAAATGGTATGAATCTCTGAATATGGTAGGCCAGTAAAAACCGCAATCTAAATCTTTCTTTGCTGTCCTTTTTGCTTCAAAATGTCCACCACATGCATAAGAATGACAGAAGGTTAGAATGGATAAAACTTAAGAATTAGGAATACACCTTCTTGTAATTTGATCTGAGCATTGCTTCCAAAGGTAAGGATCGTCCCATATGTAGTATTTAGTGTCACTCTTGATCCTCTTTTTAGCTGCCCTGGTCAAAAGAGGAGGTAACTGATTAGTAGCCAGATAATTTACAATGTTTGCATACCATGGCATATGAATTGAAATTGAAAATAAATTTTCATCTGGGAATAATTCTTCAATTTTCAATTTTTCTTCCACATGTGTCAGGCAGCTTAGGTGATCTGCTACACTGTTTTCAAACCCTTTCTTGTCTCTAATCTCTAAATCAAATTCTGTAAGCAGTAGCACCCATCTGATTATCCTAGGTTTAGCCTCCTTTTTCATCACCAAGTACCTCAAAGCTGCATGATCAGTAAAAACAATAATTTTAGTGCATATTAAATATGATCTAAAATTTTCTAATGCAAAGACTACAGCTAAGAATTCTTTTTTAGTAGTGGTATAGTTCTTCTGGGCATCATTCAGTATTCTGGAGGCATAATATATAACATGGGATGTGTTTCCAATCCTTTGGCCTAGTACTGCTCCAACTGCATGGTCACTGGCATCACACATAATTTCAAAAGGGATGTTCCAATCTGGTGCTTGGATTATTGGAGCTGAAATCAAGGACTCTTTTAATTTGTCAAAAGCTTCCCTGCATTCTCCATCAAATTCAAAAGAGACATCCTTCTGAAGCAATTTGCACATAGGTGCTGCTTTCTTAGAAAAGTCCTTTATGAATCTCCTATAAAAACCTGCATGGCCAAGAAAAGAATGAACTTCCCGCACACAAGTGGGATAAGGTAGAGTTTGTATAATATCAATCTTTGCTTTATCTACCGCTATTCCTCTTTTTGAGACAACATGGCCTAAAACTATACATTGTTCAACCATAAAATGACACTTTTCAGAATTTAAAACAAGGTTAGTTTCTTGACATCTTTTCAAAATTAGTGAAAGGTTATGCAAACAATCATCGAATGAATTCCCATAAACTGAAAAATCATCCATAAATACCTCAATAAATTTTTCAAGGTAATCTGAGAATATGCTAACCACACACCTTTGAAAAGTGGCAGGGGCATTACAAAGCCCAAATGGCATGCGCCTATATGCGAATGTCCTAAATGGACAAGTGAAGGTTGTCTTTTCCTGGTCTTCCGGAGCAATTGCAATCTGGAAATAGCCTGAATAACCATCAAGAAAACAGTAGTAAGGTTTACCAGATAATCTTTCAAGCATTTGATCAATAAAAGGTAAAGGAAAATGATCTTTTCGGGTTACAGAATTTAATTTTCTATAATCTATACAAACCCTCCACCCATTTTGAATCTGGGTGGGTACCAATTCCTCATTTTGATTTTTCACCACAGTTATTCCTATTTTCTTGGGAACCACTTGCACTGGGCTAACCTAATGACTGTCTGAAATAGGGTATATTACCCCAACCTACAACAATTTAAGAATTTCTTTCTTCACTACATCCATCATAGGTGGATTTAGCCTTCTTTGGGGCTGTCTAGATGGTTTAGCTTCTTCTTCCATCAATATTCTGTGCATACATGTAGAAGGGCTTATTCCCTTAAGATCAGCTATGGTCCAACCTATGGCAGTTTTGTATTCTTTAAGAACTTGGATTAGCTTTGCCTCCTGATCATTTTCAAGCTTGTTGGAGATAATAACAGGAAGTGTTTCTCCCTCTCCCAAGAATACATATTTGAGATGATCAGGGAGTGGTTTCAGTTCAGGAGTAGGAGCCTGCACCACAGAAGGTAAAAGAGAAGTATCAGAAATTGGTAATTCTATATAAGAAACATTACCTGTTGGTGGTTCTTCTGAAAAACCATTTAGTGCAGCCAGTTCCTCTTTCGTTTCTTCATCCAAGTCTATCTCACCATCATCATCTTCTATGGATTTTCTCACAATCACATCCAATTTATCCTGTCCATCTAATTCAAATACATCATGTGCTAGGGAATCAAAGATATCTATAGAATAAACAGGAGTATCATCACCTGGATGTTTCATGGCTTTATACATATTAAAATTTATTACTTCACCATCAAATTCCATAGTGAGTGTGCCATTGTGAACATCTATCTTTGTTTTTGAGGTTTTCAAAAATGGTCTCCCTAATAATATTGGGGATGTAAAATCCCCATTTTCCATGTTTAGAACATAAAAGTCTGCAGGGAAAACCAAATCATCTACTTGTACCAAAACATCCTCAATTACTCCCTTAGGATATGCAGTGGACCTGTCAGCTAATTGAATAACCACATTAGTAGAGTTCAATGGTCCTAATTTCAAGGAAGCATATATAAAATATGGCATGACATTTATGGAAGCTCCTAAATCCAACATAGCTTTTTCAACATGAGTATCCCCAATTTTACATGGAATGGTAAACATACCTGGATCCTTGCATTTAGTGGGGAGTTTTGTTTGTATCATGGCAGATACGTTCTGACTCATTTGAACCTTTTCAAACCCCTTCAATTTTTGCTTTCTTTTTTGAGTGCATAATTCTTTCAAGAACTTTGCATATCTTGGTACCTGCTTAATAGCATCTAGGAGGGGAATATTAACTTCACATTTTCTAAAGATATCATACAATTCAGAAGTTTTCTCATTTAACCTATTCTCTTTAAGAGCTTCTGGAAAAGGAGGCACTACTTCACAATTTAAATTAGAAGGAGACTTACTTGTAGGTGCTTCCTTCTCTTTAATTGATGTTTCTATTTTCTTAGGAGAAGAAGGTGCGGGTGGACTTTCAATCTCCTTACCACTCCTTAAAACAATTGCACTAGCATTCTCTCTGGGGTTCACCACAATTTGTGAAGGTAACTTACCTGAGTTTTGAGCATCCAAATGACTCACTATAGTTGCTAATTGACCTACTTGCATTGTCAGGTTCTAAATGCTAGCTCTTGTCTCTTGCTGAAATTGATGAGCGTTATGTACAAGAGTTTTCACAATGTCTTCCAAAGGATTACTTACCTGTGGATCCTGGGGTGCATTCTGTCTAGGATAATAGACTTGTTGATTTTGTTGAAAATTTTGTCCCGCAGACCTATTTTGTGCACTCCGATATCTGAAATTGGGATGATCCTTCCATCCAGGATTGTATGTATTGGCATATAGATCATACCTTTTTGGTTGGCCAAGAAAACCTCCTACAGCATTCGCTTGTTCTGTGGATTCCTCTTGAAGTGTAGGACACATGTCAGTTGGGTGCCCTGTGGCTGAGCATATTCCACATACTTTAACTTGCTGTAGTGTACCTGTAGCCATTTGACGCACAAGAGAAGTAAGTTCAGATATTTGATTCTGAAGAGAAGTAGTACTTACCTCCTGGGCATGTCTAATAGGAGGATCATGCCTAACGCCAAATTGTTGTGAATTGGTAGCCATATTTGATATCAGGATTCTGGCTGCCTCAGGAGTCTTATCTACTAGTGCTCCTCCACTAGCTGCATCTATCATGCTCCTATCTCTCTGCAAAAGGCCTTCATAAAAATATTGGATTAGTAGCTGCTCACTAATCTGATGATGTGGGCAGCTTGCACAAAGTTTCTTAAACCTCTCCCAATATTCATAAAGGGTTTCACCATGCAATTGCCTAATGCCGGATATCTCTTTCCTAATAGTAGCGGCTCTAGATGCAGGAAAATAATGTTCTAAAAACATTCTCTTCATCTCATTTCAAGTAGTGATAGTACTAGAAGGCAAATAATACAACCAATCTTTGGCTGAATCTTTTAAGGAAAAAGGAAAAGCCCTGAGTTTTATTTGTTCCTCAGTTACTCCAGGGGGCTTCATACTGGTACATACTACATGGAACTCCTTCAGATGTTTATGCGGGTCTTCACCTGCAAGACCATGAAAACTTGGTAAGAGATGAATTAATCCAAATTTCAACTCAAAATTAACAATATCATCAAGATTAGGAAAAGTAATGCATAAGGGTTGCTGATGCAAATCAGGAGCTGCAAGCTCCTTCAGAGTGGGGTGTCTAGCCATGATCACTTCCTCCTTATCCTGATCAACGTCTTCTTGAATTTCTCTTTTATGCCTGTATACAGATTTTCCAATATCTGGATTGAACTGTAAATCTCGAGAATTAGAAGAACGAATTACAGGCATAAATAAAAAAAATCACAAAACGTAATGATGCAGTCCCCGGCAACGGCGCCAAAATTTGGTGCGCACTGTCGCAGGTGCACCCAAATTAATGCCTTACCTCAAAACTAACCTGTAGTAGTGGGAGTAAGGGTCAATCCCACAGAGACTAGAATTACCTTATGTGACTAAAAAGGGGGGAATTGATAATCGCAAGTTAAGTAAAGTAAACAATAATGAAAATAAATAAGCGAAAGTGATTAATGATAAAGACGTTGGTTTCGGTTGGTATCCACCGTCAAGGGATTACATTGATCATCGACAACATAATCAATCTGTAAATGAACATCTATTATTGGGTTTTTAACCCTGTTTCTCCTTAAGCCTAGCAAATTAATGATAATCACACTAATAAAACCCTAATCAACAAGCCATCTTTTAGCACATCGGTAAAATATAACTTGTTAACCGCATGAAGAACTAGAGAAACTGACAGAGCTAAACAAATATAAACACATCGGCTATATTTAATTTAGTTAATCATTCATCATAGGTTCAATGATTTATAATCCAAAACCCTCAAACCTATTTGCCACACGAATCGCAGAATTAGAAACTTTATTCAAAACACAATTCAGCTGTAGATTAAAACAGACGAAATACTAGTAGGCTTCCTAGCAATCATATGAATAATCATTAAGAATAAGAACAGATGAACAATCAATATTCAAAAAAAATTGAAATAATAACATCAGATCCACATCTCACAATGTATAAAAATCCCTTGAGGTTTCAACTCACCTCAACCAACTAAAGAGAATTAGCCACGCAGGGCCATAAGATAAACAAAAGAAGAATTGAAGAATGTAGATGAAGAATTCGGTGAAAGATTGGATGGATTCTCTAGTTGCTTTCCTCTCTTTGTATAGAATGTTTTCTCCTAATCAAAGTTAGAACGTATTTTAGGTCAAATTCCTGTCCATCCCCTCAATTTTGAGCGAAAACGACCTAAAATTGCGAAATCAGCAAGTCCCCTACGGCTCACGGGCACCGCGGCGCTACCTGTCAACGTCGTGGCGATCTACGTTGAACCTGATCGGGCGCCGCGGTGCTCTCTTGTGAGCACCACGGCGCCCAGAATCTTCTAGAATTTGCCAAAGTGCCAAACATGAAAGTTGTTGCTCTATGTCTCTTCTTTCCATAGCCGCTGAAATCACCTTAATTGGAGTCCGAATGAGTGAGATATTCCTTAATTAGTGACAAAAGGTCAGGAATCAAAATTTTTCTATGATTTCCTCTTTATTTTTCTCTTCTTTTCTTCTTTATTATTCTTAAAACACAAAACACAACACTCAATCAATTCATATCTATTTTCTACTAAAATTAAATAAAAAGCAACTTAAAACATGTCAAAAACATGCTTATTTTATAGCATGTCAATACTCTAGAATACAAACATAGTATAATTTAAAAACTATGAGCCTTGGAAGCAAAGTTGACTTACTTAGAGAATATGTCACCTAACTAATCACTTATCTACAGAATCAGACTCTGTATTCTTATTTGAAAAAAGTAGAAATATCGTGTAGTGAGTTTGACAACTCAATAAGCAGATAATACCTCATACGACCTATTAGATCAACATATGGATGTACTCATATTTTAACATTTGCCACATAGAAAATACAGTTCAGAAGTACATCCATATATGACCCGCATTTCAAATATTTCACATGAAAACATTAGGAGAAACTCATATCAAAACCATCAAATATTCCCAAGCACACAGCAAGGGATGATGTTATGTTCAGCTGTATAAGCTACAGTAAAATAGTAAGCTTTTAAGATAAAGTCATAACTTTCGTTGATGCATAATTAACATATTATATATGCACTGAAAAGTCACTCTTTTTACATAATAATCAAGCATGTTACAGCTCTCAATACATTCACTCATTTGCTATATGCATAATGACTGATCGACTACAGTCACATTAAGTGATCAATGAATGTGAGTTCATCACCCATCTGCCTCCTCACATTTCCACTGTCACTTGGTTAAAGTGGCCCTCCCTTGGCTCACTCAGGCTAATAGGGCGTCCCCTACTCGGTACCGTATCTAGCCATATAACCCGTCGATATTCATCAATACATATAAATGTGTGTGTGTGTGTGTATGTATATATATAAATGCATATTCATCAAATGCCAATATATAATTATCAAGCAACTTGCCATAAGTTTTACGTTTTCTATTCAATCATAATTAGCAACTTCATAGTTTTACAAATCAATGCCTCGTGCACATAATATTCACTTTATCAAATAATGATAAATACATTTAGAACCACATATTCAATGAGTTTCAAAATCTATTTGCAAAACCATATTCTTCTTGAACTATGTGCCAGTTCGTAAAAAAATAGATATTTTAACAAGTTTCATAGACTTATGATAGCATAAATAATTTGTAAATAGAATAAATTATACATTTTAAGTTCAAGAAGAGTATGTGATAAGTCATAGAAAGAATTATCTACTCACAAGGTAAGGGCTCCAGATTGGACAGCCTCAAAATATACCTTTTTAATCCGAATTTGACCAAATAAACCTCAAAAATGTGTTCAGGGGGTCCAAAAACCTAGAAAATGACTCTGGGAGTTTAGTCAACTGATGGCTACTATTTATGTCCAAAAAACACTATTCATGTTGGAAAAAATTGTTCACACATTGTTCAGGCACTGTTCACAGTTACTGTTCACCGAATAACAATTTACAAAATTAAAGCACAAAATCACGTTGTTTGACTGTGAAATTTATCATACAACCAATACTTTATATCCTTAACAAAACCACTAACTTGAAAGCTTGAAAACCATCAAAAATTCAGCATTTGAAAAAAATTACCTATAATTTACCATTCATAATTTTCTAATGAAATTTTGATGAACTTCTAGCAAAATTGATCGGTGGGTTTTGAAACTCTCATAACCACGAGTCCAACGGTACCTTCGGTATCTCAATTAGATACATATATTGGAAAAAATATTAGAGAGAAGTTGAGAAACATAGAGAGAGAAAATGAAAGAAGGAAAAAAATGGAGGGGTGCCAAGCATTCTGCTCTCTCGTTTACTTCTGCCCCCTTGTTTTTTAATTAATTAATATTATTATTTAATAATGGAATAATAAGATTTATTTTTATATATATACATATAAATATTACTGTTCATCTTAAAATATCTCAAAATTTTCTTAAAATTTATATTATTGCAAAACTTTAGTTACACTCTTAAATCATAATTTTTCTTCATAAAAATTTTAATAAAACAAATCACATTATTTAAAAATAAAAATTATGAGATATTACAAATTGCCTCCTAAACTCAAAGATCCTGGAAGATTCTCTATACGTTGTTTCATAGGAGATATGCACATTACTAGAGCCTTATGTGATCTTGGAGGAAGTGTAATTATTATGCCATTATCTATATGCAATAAGCTCCAGATGGGTGACTTGAAGCCTACCACTCTTTCCCTCCAGTTGGAAAACTGATCCGTTACGCATCTGATAGCTATATTAAAGGGTGTTCCTCTAAAGGTAGGTAAATTATTCATACCTATTGATTTTTTTATTTTAGAGATAGAGGAAGATAACCAAATCTCTATCATTCTTGGAAGGCCTTTCCTAACCACTACAGGTGCAATTATCAATGTAAAAGATGGAAATCTTTCTTTGAATGTAAAGGATGAAAAGATTGAGTTCAATTTAAATGATGCACTGAAATGCCCATCTTTAGGTAATTCTTGTTTCACAATTGATATAATTGAGCAGAATATGGTTGATAATGCAGTAAGTTTTTGTTCTACTAACCCACTTGAGCTTTGCCTTGTAGATAGTCCTTTTCCTTATGCTGAACAGGTAGAAGGTTATACATATGCTCAAATGCTTGATGAGAATCTCATGCTCACCTTAAAATCAAAAGTTGAAAAGCTAGAATTAGGTCTTAATAAAAAATCAACAACTGTAGAAGAAGTTAAGGCACATAGGGTAGAACTCAATTTAAGGTATGAATTTTTGGACCCTGACTCTTAATATCCAATAATTGTGCATGCTGAAGAAACTAATAAGTTATTGGATATACTCAGAAAGTTTAAGAAAGTGATTGGGTATAGTATTGATGACATAAAATAGATTAGTCCATCTGCTTGTATGCATTGCATTATACTTGATAATGATCATAAACTTTTTAGAGAGCACCAAAGGAGACTAAATCCAAACATGAAAGAGGTAGTCAAGAAAGAGGTGCTCAAATTACTTGATGCAGGTATTATCTATCCTATTTCAAATAGTGAGTGATGAAGATTGTCGTGATCTACCAAAAATATTACCGAACCCCTATAAGGAATGCAATATAGGGTAACTTCGGATCGTCTCTCAAGGAATGCTAATGTTAAATGATAGTTTCAAGATCTAACGTGGGGGGGGGTTTGGATTTTATCACAATCAATTAGATCACAAGTGGAAAATTGGACAAAGATTTTATTACCGAAAATGTAACCTCACTAGACATTCTTCAAGAATTTGTTCGGTTTATCCTAGACTAAATATGATTAATCAAGTTGTTGGTTGATTTTAGTCATAATTGAAATCTCTGCATCATAACCTTCATCATTCAAAATTCGATAACAACATATATTACAAATTCATGCCATCACATACAACTTGTAATCTGTTATTTATCTGAAAATCAAATATCAACTAGTCTATTTCCTTTATTTCATGCAATAGAATAAAGATTTATCAATCAAGATTCTATCTCATACATCAAACTTGAATGGATAACAGAAATCTCTATATATTCATATAAGATTCGAAATACTCCAGAAAACAAAGAAGATGATATAAACTTGATTACAATATAAATGAAATCTCAAAACCTAACCGAATTCGAGATGAAGTCCAGCTGGTTACAAAGTTCTCTACTCTGCCATGGATGTCCAAGCTCTGCTCTAGAGGTTGAATATGAAGATAGATGTGTGTGAGAGAGTGGTAAGTGGTCTGAATTCCGAATTCCCCCCAATTAGACCAAAGGAAGGGAATCTTAATCATTAAAACCGACCAGGACAACATGTGACAGGTCTGCTTTCGGCTGCATGTTTCCCTCCAGGTTTACACCACCAATTACGGGTCCCAGATGCCTCTGGCTGGAAAAGTGGTCTTCATATGAATTATTCCTCTACGTCATAGGGTTCCAGGGCCACTGAAATCATGCCAAACGGACATTTCTAACTTAGTTTATGGCCATTTAAACACCCAAAGGTCAGATTCTGTTTGTGCTGTCCATGTATTGGACTCTTGGTCAAATTCAGCCTATTGGACCTCTGAACTGAATCTTGGGCTCTTCATGAAAGTTATGGAAATTTGTCTTAGCTTTCCTACAAGACCAAAATCAGAATTTTTGGTGGTTTCAAACTCCAAATATAACCGAAATACATAGACAGGTTCAAAAAGATGGAATTGCTGAAAAAACTCTCAAAGACCAAAATAAAACTCAAATCATAAAGCCTAACTTAAGTGATAGAAATAAGTGTAGGAGAGGATGAAAACACTATATATGATGATCAAATAATATATAGAAATGATGTTTATCAGTGAGTGGGTAAGCCCTGTTCATGTAGTTTCTAAGAAGGGAGGTATGACTATTATTAAGAATGATAATGATGAATTAATTTCTACTAGAGCTGTTACGGGTTGGCATATGTGTATTGATTATAGAAAACTGAATAACGCCAACCGTAAGGATCACTTCCCTTTGCCCTTTATTGATCAATTGTTAGAAAGGCTGGCTAAACATTCACATTTTTGTTATATGGATGGATATTCATGATTCTTTCGTATCCATATCCATCCAAACGACTAAGAAAAGATGACGTTCAGATGTCCCTATGGCACCTTTGCATATAGAAGGATGCCATTCGGACTGTGTAATGCACTCGCTACTTTTCAAAGGTGTATGATGGCTATTTTCTCATATTTTATTGAAGATATAACAGAAGTTTTAACGGATGATTTTTCTGTCTATGGTGCCTTATTTGATAATTGCTTAAATAATTTGACACATGTACTTAAAAGATGTGAGGAAGTCAACTTAGTACTAAATTGGGAAAAATGCCATTTTATGGTAAGGAAAGGAATTGTACTTGGACACTTGGTGTTTGAGAGAGGGATTGACGTGGACAAAGAAAAAATTGAGGCAATTTAAACGATGCCACCATTGTCTTATGTTAAGGAAGTGAGAAGTTTTCTTGGGCATGCAGGCTTCTACAGAAGATTTATCCAAGACTTCTTCAAAATTTTTAAACCCTTAACTAATTTTCTTATTAAGGACACTCCCTTCTTATTTGATGATAATTTTTTACATGCTTTTTGAAGGTTAAAGGAGGCACTAATATCTGCACCAATCATCCAACCTCCTGATTGGAGCATTCCCTTTGAGATAATGTGTTGATGTGTTTCTTTAAGCCAAGAAATGGAGTGTTTGGTAGAAGCAAGGATCGTCTTGAAAATTCAATAGATGTTTGATCACCACGAGTTGCCTCGATAAGATCAAATTCAATTCTTTCCCCAAGAACCAAGGGAAGCTCTCACTTTAGGAGAAAACTCAATATTTAATAATCATCATAAAACTCTGCATTATATGAACATAAAGGACCCTTATATAGTCAAACAATCCTAAAACTAGTAGAAAACCCTAAAACTCCTAATTAGACATTAAAAAGAATACGGCCCAAATAACACTAGGTATTTGGCTCAACTAAACTGACAAAAATAAACCCATAATTAAACTAATATTTGTTTAGCATAAAGAATGGGCCCAAACACTAATAATATCCAAAAGAAAGCATATAACATAAAACCCATAATACATTTTAAATCTATGCAGATTTGGGCTAATTGTCTTTAAGATCCAACAAGCTCTATTTAATGCCATCCTCAAGGCTGCAAAATGTGACCTACTTGATATCTTTATTTGACCTAACAACTTTCTCTTTACCCTGCTCATCCAAGATCAAACCCAATAAAGTTTCTTTGGCCCGTTTTACTTTGCTCCTAGTCATTGAACTGCCTATCACTTGTAAAGGATCTTGGGAACGGTTTGAAATAGGTTTGACAGCACCTTGATCTCCATCATTCCCTCCTTCCTTGAAAGGATTCATCTTTGAATCAAATGCATCACCTACATCAAATAAAGACAAGTCAGCAACATTGAATGTAGCACTAATATTGCCATACTCATTAGGTAAATCAATTTTATATGTATTGTTGTAACAACTCCATTTTTTGTTTACATATATACGTGTATATATATATATATATATATATATATATATATATATATATATTTTTTTTTTTTTTTCTAAAATTCCATGAAGTCATTACCTCTTTACTTTTAACTATTTAACTTATAATAACATTCAATTAAATTAACCAAACATAATTAATGTTTATGAAATACCATTAACACTTATATAATTTTGGGTTCACCTACACATTATTAATCAAAACATCTGTACAAAAATCAAACACATATAAGTCTACATTTTATTCATCCATATTGATCAATTCTGGAGATATGGGTGTGAGTGCTTGCACCTTCACCGGGATCTTAGCCAACTTGACCCAACATACGCTAAAAGCCAGTTATAGAGAATATCTGCATAACTTAGTTTTCTGAACATGATATAGAATATAACGAGAATTAAATCTCAGTAGGTTAAACAATAAATCAAAATCATCATCAATAATGCTTGTCACGTCATGTTCATCTATATGAGCTATAACAATTATTTTAGGTCACAGAATGCACTTATTTATGCACATGAAAATCGTACAATAATGACATGTATGGCATGAATAACTATTTTTAGAATATCATATGATGGCTATCAACTTATTTTCATATCAAGCTACCCCAGTTAGAGTAAGTACTTTCTATTCTCCAGTATGAGCTTTTCTCGCTCCATCTAACATGTCACACTTTCTTTTCTCATTAACTTAATCATAGCCGTTGGTAGGGCATCCCCTACTAGTGCACCACACGGACTGCCATGTGACCGTACTCATTTCTTTTTTTTTTTTTTACATTAATAGCGAAAAATATGATTTCAATAACAAGTATGTTCATTATACTCACATGCCATAATTTTTCTTCAAAATATAATCATTACCAAAAATCATTGGTAATCATGCCATAAACATAATCGTTTCAAATATCGCTTTATAAAATATTTTTATGTCAAAATTACACACTTAAGATGGTAAGGAATTCATGCAATAGTAATGGCTATGGCATACACTAGTCATTTATTATTTTTATTTATTAAATTTTTCTTTTTAAAAAAAATCTTTTTTTCCTCTCTCACTAAACAAAGCATAACACCCTTATTTTAAATTCGATTGAGGTGATCTTAGTGTCAATTGAAAGATAAGACAATCCTCTAAAACCCTTATGTTGAACATTTCAGTGAAATCTTAAGTAATCGTGGTGTTACTACTTCCTCAAATTCAATATTATTTCTTCTCGAGTAGATTTAGACCTCTACTTACTAATCTGACTATATCTCCCTCATACAAACTCCAATTGAGGTGATTCTAAAGCCTATAAAAATCTAAGACACTTATATACAATTTTCATGTTTATTATTTCTTCATATTCCTTACTAATTATTCTCAAAAAATCGAAAACAAAAACACTTAAATTTACCACCCTAGATTATAGACTAATTCTGACATTTACTCATTAATCAGTCATATCTCTCTCATATGAACTTCAAATTAAGTGATTTCAGAGCCTATAGATCTGTGATACATATATCTATATTTATTATGTTAACAATTTCCTTTAATTCTGTAACATCCCTAATTTTGTTTCTTTTATTAATAAAGGTACATAAATATTTAATTAAGGAAATAAAATTTATTGGACAATTTTTAGATATCTAAGGAAATATAATCCTTAGAAATTCTTCACCTTATGTGTAAGCATCAAAATGTTTCTAACATTAAAGGAACAAGTAAGGAGAGAAAACCTAGAAAAAATTAGAAATAACATACTAAAGAGAGGAAAAATTCTTTGCTAAGGAAGATAAATTTTTTGTGTAAAGTAAAGGTCTTAAAATTTTAAGAAGATTGGATTAGGGTAATTATTCTTAATTCAAGAGTTAGAATTTTCTAAGTTTAACATCTCCACCCATAAATTGGGCTTTTACCTATAGACACTTCATATAGAGTTTTTCCACTTCACATAAGTTTCTAGCAAGCCCATTGGATAGCCCAAGTAAGAAATAAAACATAGACTTGGGCTAGGATATAGAAGTTGGATTGATAGCCCAAAAATTATGAAAATGTGACTAAGCCCTCCATGAAAGGTAGAATTTTAGCCAAAGAAAAGGAAATGGGTAAGAATGATCCCAAATACAAGAGGAAAAAAAATAAGAATCATGTGAGGAAATAGTAGTGCAATAATAATCAAGATTAGGTCACATGACATTAAGACAAAACATCTATATCCTACATTTAAAATTTCAACAAGTAGGTAATAATACATGACATTAAGACAAAATATCTATATCCTACATTCATAATTTCAACAAATGGATAATAATACATAGCATTATGACAAAAAATCCTTATCCTACACAAATAATTTTAGCCAAGCAAGGGAGATCCAATGGTTGAAAATTTGCCACTTAGAAAGGCAAACCTATCATACTTGATTAAGAAAAAAGAAAAAGGAAATAAATCCCTAAATCAAAGGGACCTTATCCCTTGTCTTAAGAACATATTATTATAATTTTTAAAATACAAATCTCCTTTTGCTATGCATATCTTGACTAAGGAAGAGGAAGACAAGAACATGAGTTGTTTTTCCTAAAAAACAACCAAGTGCATCCTAATTGTGATAAGGTAGACTCATGATCATGAAAAGTGAACGACTTGATAGTTTATTTAAGAAAAACCTACCCCCATAATATTATAATTTCGTCCAAGTGAGGGAGAGGAAAAAATAGAAGCAAGGTAGAGTGAGAAAAAGAGAGAAAGAGAGGAGAAGAAAGGAAGGAAGAAGAAGGAGAAGTCTAGAGGACTAAGTACTTAAGGTAAGTTAGCTTAATCTCTACTTGAATCCATATTTCTTCTTCATCCTTGGGGTTCAAAAAAACTCACCCTCCTCTTATTTAAGCTACTATAAAAGTTAAGGGAAGGGATAAATCTTGCTACTTCATTCAAGAGGAAACAAGAAAAAGAATTCACTAAGTGAGCTAGGGAGATTTTTAGGTAGGTTAAACAATATCTCTTTTTGAAGAAAAGCTTTGAGATTTATAACATTTATGTGGGATTTTGATCTTAGAACTATAATGAAATTTACAATATTTGCTACTTTGATGATTAGTCATGGATGTTGCTATATCATGTTACATGTTATTTTGCATATGATGGATGTTTTGGACATTACGGTTGGTGTGAAAAGTTTTGCATAGGTATGGCTATGGGTGGTAAACTTTTTTATGATTTTTATGCTACTATTTTGTATATTTGAATGTGGTGAAAAATTGATGGAATATGATTAGATGTAAAGAAAATGGAAGAGGATGTAATATAATGATGAACTAAAACCTTAGGAAAGGACTGGTTAGGAAACTGGATTTTGGGGTAACTAGGGAAGCTTCTATTTTTGAAATTCTGGGAAAAATTGGTTAGCAATTAAAAGAAATGGTTAACATGAAAAATATAGATCTATGTCTCAAGGATTTGTATCCACTGGAATCGCTTAATTTGGAGTCCAGATGAGAGAGATATTGCCCGATATGTAAGCAGTGGTTAGCAAATGGTTAACCAGGGAAGAATTTGTTAGGTATGCATCTGTGTTTGAATTTTTGGAATAAATCTATAGGGAAATAAAATAAATGCTTAATATATATATGTATGCATATATATATATATATATATATATATATATATATATATATATATGTATGTATGTATGTATATATATATATATATATATATATATATAGATATATATATATATATATATATATATACATACATACATATATATATATATATATATATATATACATACATACATACATATATATATATATATATATATATATATATATATATATATATATGTATCAAGGATCTATAGGCTTTGAAATCACTTAATTTAGAGTCCATATAAGAGAGATATAGCTGATTAATAAGTAAAGGTTAGAATGATTCTAGAATCTAGGTTGGTAAATGTAAGTATTTTTTTTCTATTTTCTGGGAATAATTAGTAAGGAATCTGAAGAAATGATAAACATAAAAGTTATATATAAATGTCTTAACATTTTCTAGGCTTTGGAATCACCTCAAGTGGAGTTTATATGTGGGAGATATGGTCTGATTAGTAAGTAGACTTCTGAACCTATCCGAGAAGAAATAACATTGAATTTGAGGGAGTAGTAACACCGCAATTACTTAATATTTCACTAAAATGTTGAACATAAGGGTTTTAGAGGATTGTCTTATCTTTCAATTGAAACCAAGATTACCTCAATTGGATTTAAAATGAGGGTGTTATACTATGTTTAGTGAAGAGAGGATAATAATATTTAAAAATGAAAAAGAATCTCTTAAATGAAAATAATAAATGACTAGTGAATGCCATTGCCATTGCCATTGCATGAACTCTTTACCATCTTAAGTGCGTAATTTTAACATAGAAATATTTTATAAAGTGATATTTGAAACGATTATATTTATGACATGATTACTAATGATTTTTGGTAATTATTATATTTTGACGAAAATTATGGCATGTGAGTATAATGAACATAGTTGTTATTGAAATCATATTTATGGCTATTAATTTGAAAGGAAAAGAAATGAGCACGGTCGCATGGCGGTCCGTGTAGTGCACCAGTAGGGGATGCCCTACCAATGGTTATGATTATGTTAATGATAAAAGAAACAAAAAGTGTGCCATGTCGGATAGAGAGAGAAAAGCCCATTTTAGAGAGTAGATAGTACTCACCCTGACCGAGGTAGTTTGATATGAAAATAAGTTGATAGCTATCATATGATATTCTGAAAATAGTTATTCATGCCATACATGTCATAACTATACGATTTTCATGTGCATAGATAAAGTGTATTCATGTGACCTAAAGATAATTGCTGTAGCTTATACAAATGAACATAACATGACAAGTATTATTGATAATGATTTATTGTTGAACCTACTGGGATTTATTTTTCACTATATTTCCATATCATGTTCAGAAAACTAAGTTATGCAGATATTCTTTATGACTGGCTTTTAGAGTACATTGGGTCGAGTTGGCTAAGATCCCTGTAAAGGTTCAACCACCCGCACCTGTATCTCCAGAACTAGTCAATATGGATGAATAAAATGTAGACTTATATGTGTTTGATTTTTGTACATATGTTTTGATTAATAATGTGTAAGTGTTAATGGTATTTCTTAAACCTTATTTATGTTTGGTTAATTTAATTGAATGTTATTATGAGTTAAATGGTTAGAAGTAAGAAGGTAATGACTTCATGGAATTTTAGAAATATACTTATAAGTGTATATGTAAAAAAATGGAGTTGTTACAAATTCCCTACAGATGTTGCCCAGAAATTCAAACACAAAAGCATACTTAACAAATTCTTCCCTAGTTAGTTAGTTTCTGACCTCTACTTACTAATCTAACCTTATCTCCCTCATATTGATTCCAATTTGAGTGATTTCAGTGGGTAAAAATTTTTCAGACATATATCTATATTTATCATGTTAAGCATTTCTTTTAATTCCCTATAGATTTATCCCAAAAATTCAAACATAGAAGCATACCTAACAGATTCTTCCATGGTTAACAATTTTTTGACCACTACTTACAAATCAGACAATATCTCCCTCATCTAGACTCCAAATTAATTCATTCAAGTGGCTAATAATCCATGAGATATAGATATGCATTTTTTATGTTAACCATTTCTTTTAATTCCTAACCGATTCCTCCCGGAATTTCAAAAACCGAAACTTCTCTGGTTACTCTGAAATCCAGTTTCCTAAGGTTTTAGTTCTTCATTATATTACGTCCTCTTCCATTTTCTTCATAATTTATATCTAATCATAATCCATCAATTTTTCACCACATTCAAATATCCAAAATAGCAACATAAAAATCCTAAAATTTTGCTACTCATAGCCGTACTATGCAGAACTTTCCACACCAACTGAAATGTTCATTGTAACATCACCAATTATATATATATAAAATAATTGTTAATGGTGAAGGGAAGAAAATAGAATGATAGGAAAAATTGAAGAAACTCTAGAAAATTATAAAGTTATCATATGGAAAAAAGGAAAAACTAGAAGGTGAGAAAGTGTAATACTCTAATTCTTTGGGGTTAGAATCGAACATCAAGAAGTAAGTTAAAGATATGTTTTGGGCGTGACTCCAAAACCCATTGGCATTTTCCTAAAAGAGGAATTAAAGCATTTTGGGATTTTGAGGAAGCCAAACAAGGCCTTGGTCAAGGATCTAGTCACAATCTAATAGAGTGGCAATCTTGTAATAGTTAGGTTTTTTAGGGCTATTAGTTAGGGAAGAAGTGGCTTGTTGGAGAAGCTTGGATTAAAATAAGCTTTTTTTCTTGACATGGAGGAGAAGTCGACCAAGCCAAGGGGGAAATATCCAATCCAAGGGGAGGCTGTGGCAAAGGGAGAAGAGAAAGAGAAAGACCAAGAAAAGAAGAGGAAGGAAGAGAAGAGAGAGAGAGGCAGCAAAGTGAAGATCTAAGGTATGTCTTGCATGCCTAAGGCTTAATCCAATCTTCTCTTCATCTTGGGATGCTTTATAAGGCATTTTTATATGGTGAAAGTGTAGGGATTTGTAGAGAAAGGAAGAAGGGGAAGTGATCTAAGAGAAGGAAACCCAATGAGGGCTTGAGAATAGGAAGAATCTCTAGTTTTTGGTAGGTTTGACATTAATCTCTCCATGGAATTTCATGTATTTTGAATGATCTATAAGTGTTTCAAATATCCTATTTTGATGATTCATGATGTATATTTGTGCTTAGCCATGTAGAGTAAGAGTTTGGATGCATAGATCACACATGTTTTAATTGATTTTAGGCTTGAAAAGGGTAAAAATCAATGCTCTGAATGGTTGGTTCTGGGTGTTATGTTTTTTGTCAAATCTAGAAATATGTCTAACATATGTGTTGTGCCTATTTCTTAGCTTTCTAATGCCTCTATAATAACTTTGATCGGATTTAAAATGAAAGAGATATGCCCTGATGATTGAAGATTGGTCAGATTTAACGCGCTGAGTTATGACGCTGTTTTCGAACAACTTTTTCCCCTATTTATGTTTCTAATTTGTTAAACTGGTAAACATTAAAGTTGTATTTAATTGTCTTAGATTTCCATAGACACCAAAATCACTATGATCGGAGTTAAAATGAGAGAGTTATGGTCTTTTTAGTGAAGGAAGGTTTGGCTGGACGGAAATTTGAAGTGTAGGGAAACCTGAAGCACGGCCATGTTTGGTGACACGGACAGGCCGTGCTTTAGGCTGTTTTATGATTTTTTAGCATGATTTACACAGCTTGAAGCATGGCCATGGTTGGTGACACGGCTAAGCCATGATTGAGGCTGAAATTGCTTTGTTTTGCATTTTGAAGGCTCTAAATGAACTCCAATGAATGGATGATATTAAAGGGAACTAATTTACAAATAAATACCTTGTTAATGATGCATTGTAGTGTGAATCCATCCTTTTATTATGATAAATTAAATCACATATTGCATATTGATGATATGTATGGATAAAAATACATATTAATGAGACATATGTAAATAAATTGCATAGGAGATATATGTATGATACATTGTAGTGTTAATTCCATTCTTTTATTAAGAGATATATGTAAGTGAATTGCATATGTGATATATGTGCAATGTATGGATGAAAGGCATGTTCATTTGATGCCTATGCTAGTATATCAATGCATGATGATTACATGTTATAAGGTATGCATTGTTGGTAAGTGTATTAATATATATTTGTTAAATGGTATGGTGATGATATTATGCATGATGATTACATGATATAATGTATTCATTGTCACATGATGATAAATGTATTAATACATATTTGTTAAATGATATTAGTGATATACTTGGTTAACATATAACCCACGGTGATGGTTGTAACAACTCCATTTAAGTATCAATTGTTTTTTTAAATACCATGAAGTTATTACCTCGTTACAACTTAACTCAATATAACATTTATTTAATTTAAACAATACAGAGTTTACATACATGTCATTAATCAAAACATACATACAACATATCAAACACATAAAAATCTACATCTTATTTATTCTGGTTGACCAATTCCGGAGATACAGGTGCGGGTGGTTGCACCTTCACCGGGATATAAGCCAACTCGACCACAAACATTTTATTTGCTTGTGGGATCTGCCCAACATAAAGTACTCGATCCAATGTGCACTAAAAGCCAGAGCTATAGAAAAATCTGCATAACTAATTTTTTGAACATGATATGGAAATATAGTGAGAATTAAATCCCAATATGTTCAACAATAAATCATCATCAATATAGCTCATCACGTCATGTTCAGCTGTATAAACTATAGAAAATATCTTTGGTCACATGAATGCATTATATCTATGCACATAAGAATCATACAGTAATTATATGTATGACATGATTAACTATTTTCCGAATATCATATGATGGCCATCAACTTATTTTTATTTCAAGCTATCTCGGTCAATGTGAGTATCCTCTACTCTCCGGTACGGGCTTTTCTCGCTCCATCCGACATGGCACAATTTCTCTTTCTTTTCTCATAATCATAATCATAACCGTTGGTAGGGCATCCCCTATTGGTGCACCACACAGATTGCCATATGACCGTGCTCTTTTCTTCTCTTTTCACAATGATAGCCAAAAATATGCTTTCAATAACAAGTATATTTATCAAAATATAACTATTATCATAAATCATTGGTAATCATGCCATGAACATAACCAATTCAAATATCACTTTATAAAATATTTCCATGTTAGAATTTCACACTTAAGATGGTAAGAAGTTCATACAATGGCAATGGCTATGGCTATACTAGTCATTTATTATTTTCATTTATAAGATTCATCTTCTTTTTAAAATATTAATTTTATTTCTTTATTTTGTTGATGCAGGTTTTCATCCTATATAACCTTCTCTTACTACTCAGAGCATAATTTCCTCAATTTAACTCCGATGTAGGTGATCTTGGTGTTAATTTAAAGATAAAATAATTATCTAAAAATATTATGTTGAACAGTTGAACAAAATATTAAGATAGCATGGTGATATTACTCCCTCAAAGTACAGGTTATTTCTTCTCGGGTAGGTTCTGACTTCTACCTACTAATCTGTCCATATCTCCCTCATACGAATTCCAAATTAAGTGATTCCAGTGGCTAAATATCCGTGAGACATATATCTATAATTCATATGTTAACATTTTTTTTAATTCCTTATATAATGTTCCCAGTAATTAAAACACTGAAGCTATCCTAACATATTCTTCCCTGATTAACCATTTTCTGACCTTTGTTTACTAATTGAAACATATCTACCTCATATGAACTCCAAATGGAATGATTCCAGTGGCTAAATATCCGTGACACACATAGCTATAGTTCTTATGTTAACCATTTATTTTAATTCCATACAGATAATTCTCAGAAATTAAAATATAGAAGCTATCCTAACATATTCTTCCCTGATGAACCATTTTCTGACCTTTGACTACTAATTTGCTCATATCTTCCTCATATGGACTCCAAATTGAATGTTTCCAGTGGCTAAAAATCCGTGACACAAATAGCTAGAATTCTTATGTTAACCATTTATTTTAATTCCATACCGATAACTCCCAGAAATTAAAAGACAAAAGCTATCCTAACATATTCTTCCCTGATGAACCATTTTTTGACCTTTGACTACTAATCGGACCATATCTACCTCATATGGACTCCAAATTGAATGATTCAAGTGGCTTAAAATCCGTGACACATATATCTTTAATTCTTATGTTAACCATGTATTTTAATTCCCTAGAGATAATTCCCATAAATTAAAATACATAAGCTAAAAATTTTGCCACCCATAGCCATACCTATGCAGAACTGTCTATACCAGTCTAAGTATTCAAACATACATCACATGCAAGATCAATATGTAACATGATATAGCAACATCCATGACCAATCATCAAAGTTCTAAGATCAAAATCTCATATAAATATTATAAGTTTCAAAAGTTTTCTTCAAAAAGAAATATTATTAAACTTACCTTGAGCACTTAGTCTCCTAGACTTCTCCTTCCTCTTTCTTTCTTTCTTCCTCTCCTTTCCTCACTCTACCTTGCTTCTATTTTTCCTCTCCCTCACTTGGACAAAATTATAATGTTGTAAGGGTGGATTTTCTTAGATAGACCACCAAATAATTCACCTTTCGTTATCATGGGTCTACCTTATCACAATTAGATTACACTTGGTTGAATTTTTGGAAAACAAACAACTTATGTTCTTGTCTTCCTCTTCCTTAGCCAAGATATGCATAGGAAAAGAAGATTTGTATTTTGAAAATTATGATGATATGTTCTTATGATAAGGGACAAGGTCCCTTTGATTTAGGGATTCATTTCCATTTTCTTTTGTCTTAAACAAGTATGATAGTTTTGCCTTTTTAGGTGGCAAATTTCTAGCCCTTGAATCTCCATTATTTGGTTGATATTATTTGTGTGGGATAGGAATGTTTTGTCCTAATTCCATGTATTATCATACCACTTGCTAAAATTATGAGTGTAGGATATAGATGTTTTTGTCCTAAAGCCTTGTATTATCATGCCACTTGCCAAAATTATGAATGTAGAATCACACCACTTGCTAAATTTTTGTCTTAATGCCATGTAACCTAATCTTTATTATTATTACATTATTATATCATCACCTATTTTATTTTATTTTATTTTTCCTCTTGGATTTAGGCTTATTCCTACCCATTATGGGCTTATTCCTACCCATTTTCTTTGCTTTGGATAAAATTCTACTTTTCTTGGAAGGCTTGGTCACATTTTCATAATTTTTGGGCTATCGGTCCAATTACTATATCCTAGTCCAAGTCTATGTTTTATTTCTTGCTTAGGTTATCCAATGGGCTTGCTAGAAACTTATGTGAAGTGGAAAAACTCTATATGAAGTGTCCATAGGTAAAAGCCCAATGTATGGGTAAAGATTTTAAACTTAGTAACTCTAGTTCTTGAATTAGGAAAAATTACCCTAATCTAAAGTTCTTGAAATTTTAAGTCCTTTACTTGTTTCTAAAAATTTATCTTCCTTATCCAAGAATTTTGCATCTCTTAGTATGTTATTTCTAATTTTTTTTCCTATTAGGTTTTACCTCTTTATTTGTTCTCTTAATGTTAGAAACATTTTATATGCATATACATAAGGTGAAGAATTTCTAAGGATTATATTTCCTTAGATATCTAAAATATTGTCTAATAAATTTTATTTCTTTAATTAAATATTTATGTACTTTTATCAATAAAAGAAATGAAATTAGGGATGTTACAATGGTGATCATGATTAAAGAGTATAATGTATACATTATTATATGATGGTAGAGGCATTAATATATATTTGTTATATGGAGTGACGAACTTTATTAAGGATGAAAAGCATAATACTAAGGGTAAGTTGTTCGATGCATACATGGTTATATCATATCAATGTATATGCTAGACCTCATGGCTACAGACAATTAGTCATTGAGGGTTGAGATGTCACTATAGAAAATTAGTCACTGTTGTTAGACCTCATGGCTACAGACGATTAGTCATTAAGGGTTGAGACGTGGCTACAGAAGATTAACCACTGTTGTTGGACCTCATGGCTACATACGATTAGTCATTGAAGTTTGAGATGTGGCTATAAATGATTAGTCACTATTGTTGGACTTTATGGCTACAAATGATTAGTCGTTGAGGGTTGAGACGTGGCTATAGATGATTAGTCACTGTTGTTGTACTTCATGGCTACAGACGATTAGTCATTAAGGGTTGAGATGTGGCTACAGACGATTAGTCACTATTGTTGGACCTCTTGGCTACAGACGATTATTCATTGAGGGTTGAGACGTGGCTACAAATGATTAGTCACTGTTGTTGGACCTTGTGGCTACAGATGATTAGTTATTGAGGGTTGAGACGTGGCTATAGACAATTAGTCACTGTTGTTGGACCTCATGGCTATAGATGATTAGTCATTGAGGGTTGAGATGTGGCTACAAACGATTAGTCACTATTTTTTGACCTCGTGACTACAGATGATTAATCACTAAGGGTTGAAATATAGTTGCAGACGATCAGTCTTCATGCATAAAAGCATTGCATATAATATTTTAATTGTTGAGCATATGACTATACTATGTTAATCATGCATTTGCAATTATTATGACTTTTATTACAAAGAGAAAAGGTTTTCTATAGTCTATACAACTGGACATAACACTGTGATTTTTCTTATAATATGATGTTGTTAATGTTGAACCTATTAAGACTCTGTTCTCATTAATATTTGGTGTTATGTTTAGATAAAGGTAATGAGACGCCGGAAGACTTCTTATCTTTGCTTAGGAGTTCCAAACGGTGGAAATACCTTGGTTGGGTTAGTTGACCATTATGCAATTAATGTTGTGCAAATCCTGATGTCAGCACCATCTCCTCCACCCTTTATACTAGGGGTGATGTGCGATATAGAGTCATATGTTAAGTTAATGTAATTATGTGACTCATGTATAAATCGTAACCACTGATGTGGCTCTTTTAGTATGATGATAATACAATATGATCTGTGTTTATATGATGTGTATTATTTGATATTGGAATGTGGTAATTGTATAAAAAAAAGGTCGTTACATTCATAACATCCATCATATGCAAGATAACATGTAACATGATATAGCAACATCCATGACCAATCATCAAAGTAACAAATATTGTAAATTTCATTATAGTTCTAAGATCAAAATCCCATATAAATGTTATAAATTTCAAAGCTTTTCTTCAAAAAGAGATATTGTTAAACGTACCTAAAGATCTCCCTAGCTCACTTAGTGAATTCTTTTTTTTGTTTCCTCTTGAAGGAAGTAGCAAGATTCCCCCCTTCCCTTAGCTTTTCTAGCAGCTTAAATAAGAGAAGGAGGGTGAGTTTTTAAAGCCCAAGGATAAAGAGAAAAGATGGATTCAAGTAGAGATTAAGCTAACTTACTTTGAGTACTTAGTCCTCTAGACTTCTCCTTCTTCTTCCTTCATTTCTTCTTCTCTCTTTCTCTCCTTTCCTCACTCTACCTTGCTTTAATTTTTCCTCTCCCTCATTTAGACGAAATTATAATGCTATAAGGGTGGGTTTTACATAAATAAACTATCAAGTGGTTCACCTTTCATGATCATGGGTCTACCTTATCACAAATAGGATGCCCTTGGTTATTTTCTTAGGGAAAGACAACTCATGTTCTTGTCTTCCTCTCCCTTATTCAAGATATGCATAGCAAAAGGAGATTTGTATTTTGAAAATTATGATAAAATGTTCTTAAGACAAGGGACAAGGTCCCTTTGATTTAGGGATTCATTTCAATTTTCTTTTGTCTCACTCAAATATGATAGGTTTGCCTTTCTAGGTGGTAAATTTTCAGCCCTTGAGTCTCCCTTGCTTGGTTGAAATTATTTATGTAGGATAACGATATTTTTTAATAATGTTATGTATTATTACCCACTTGTTGAAATTATGAATGTAGGATATAGATATTTTATCCTAATGCCATGTCTTATTACCTACTTGTTGAAATTATGAATGTATGATATAGATGTTTTGTCCTAATTCTATGTGACCTAATCTTAATTATTATTGCACTACTATTTCCTCACATGATTCTTATTTTTTTCCCTCTTGGATTTGGGCTCATTCTTACCCATTTCTTTTGCTTTGGCTAAAATTCTACCTTTCATAGAGGGCTTGGTCACATTTTCATAATTTTTAGGTTATCGGTCTAACTTCTATATCCTAGTCCAAGTTTATGTTTTATTTCTTGCTTGGGCTATCCAATTGGTTAGTTAGAAACTTATGTGAAGTGGAAAAACTCTTTATGAAGTGCCCTTAGGTGAAAGCTCAATGTATGGGTGGAAATGTTAAACTTAGGAATACTAGTTCTTGAATTAGGAAAAATTACCCTAATCCAATTTTCTTGAAATTTTAAGACCTTTACTTACTTCACAAAAATTTTTCTTCCTTACCCAAGAATTTCACCTCTCTTTAGTATGTTATTTCTAATTTTTCATATTAGGTTTTCTCTCTTAACCTATTCCCTTAATGTTAGAAAAATTTTCTATGCATACACATAAGGTGAAGAATTTCTTTAGATATATAAAAAATTGTCTAATAAATTTTATTTCTTTAATTAAATATTTATGTATTTTTATTAATAAAAAAAAGAAATTAGGGATGCTACATTAAATATTATGTACCTTTATTAATAAATGAAATGAAATTAGAGATGTTACATTTCTCTCCCCCTAAAAGAAATTTTGTTCTCCAAATTTTAGAAATTACCTAATAAGAACAATTGCGGATATTTCTTCCTCATGACTTCTTCCAACTCATAAGTTGCTTCTTCTGGAGTTAAACCTTCCCATAACACCTTAACCAGGGGAATGGTCTTATTCCTCAATTGCTTCATGTCAGTGTCCAATATGGATGCCGGTACTAGCTGGTATGTCATGTTATCCTTTATTTCGATTGGTTCATCCAGTATTACATATGATAAATTTGGAAGATACTTTTAGAGCTCTAATACATGGAAAATATTATGCAAGTTGGAAAATTTTGGTGGGAGGGTAATTTGATATGCTGACGTCTAAACTTTCTTTAAAACTTGGTAGGGTCCCAAAAATCACAGACTTAACTTTCTAATTTTGAGAGACCTACCAACTCTAGTAGTCCGGGGAAGTTTCAGAAATACACGATCTCTTTTTTCAAACTCTAGAGGTCTATGTCTCTTATCATAGTATCTCTTTTGCCGATTTTAAGCTGTAAGTATTTTGTCTCGTATCATCCTGATTTGTTTAGTGGTTTGTTGAACTAGATCAAGACCCAGAAAGTTCTTTTCTCCTACCTCTAACCAACATAGTGGAGATCGGCACTTCTTATTGTATAAAACTTCGTAGAGGGCCATCTTAATACTAGAGTGATAGTTATTATTGTAAGAAAACTCTACTAAAGGTAGGTGCTTATCCTATCCTTTACCTTACTCTATCACACATTCCCTCAACATATCTTCTAGGGTTTAAATGGTCTGTTCTGTCTGCCCGTCAGTCTGAGGATGGTAGGCAGTACTGAATAGAAACTGGGTTCCAAAAGATTCCTACATCGCCTTCCAAAACCTCAACGTGAACCTCAGATCTCTATCAAAAATGATATTTAAGGGAATTCCATGCAATCTAACTATTTCCTAGACGTACAATTGGGCTAATTTGTCCAATAAATAGTTAATGTTTATGGGTAGAAAGTGAGCAGATTTAGTTAATCTGTCAACTATTACCCAGATAGAGTCATGTCCAATTAAAATCTTAGGTAAGCCCACCATAAAGTCCATCAAAATACTGTCCTATTTCCATTTAAGGAATCTCAAGAGATTATAGAAATCCCGTTGGCTTTTGATGCTCTACCTTCACCTTTTGACAAATTAAACATTTTGCCATAAACTCAACAATGTTCTTTTTCATCCCTGGCCACCAGTACATTTTCTTTAAGTCTTGATACATTTTTGTGGATCTAGGATGGACTATGTACTTACTCTAATGTCTTCCTACAGGATCTTAGTCCTCAACTCTTGTTCTTGAGGGGCACAAATCCTTCCCAAATACATGATTGCTCTATCTTCCAAGACAGAAAAATTATTTTGATTTTTGTGATCCTGTAAGTATTAATCATCAGATTTAGCCTCTTTAATCTAGGCTCTAAGATCACACTATACACTCAAACCATTAATGATTAGCTTCTTTGGAGTAAGAGTAGTGGTCAGCTTCAAATTCTGAAACTCCTCTAGCATCTGCATCTCATACACCATCATCTGACCTATGTGTAGAGATTTTTGAATCAAAGTATCAGCTACAACATTTTCCTTTCCTGGATGATACTTTATCTCAAACTTGTAGTCTATGAGAAATTCTACCTATCTTCGTTGCCTTATATTTAACTCTTTCTGATAAAAAAGGTACTTAAGACTCTTATGATGAAGTATACTTCAAATGTTACACCATACAAATAGTGTCACCAAATCTTTAAGGTAAACACCATTGCTGCCAATTCAAGATCATGGGTTGGATAATTTCCTTCATGGGGTCTTAGTTGTCGAGAGGCATAAGCAAATATTCTCTTGTCTTGCATTAGCACACATCCTAACCCTTTCTTTGAAGGAATGGTTAATCTTGTCTTAAACTCCTAAAAACTAGCTTCACATTCATCAATCTATTTGAAAAGACTTCCTTTCCTGATCAATTTAGTCAATGGCAAGGCCATACGAAAGAAGTTTTGTATAAAACTCATGTAGTATCCTACCAAACCCAAGAAATTTTTGACTTCTGTAACTGTCTTTGGTCTTTCCCACTAGATCACTTCTTCTGTCTGGTTAGGGTCTATGGATAACCCTTTATTGGAAATGACATGTTCGAGAAATTTTACCTTTGACAACCAAAATCCACATTTCTCTAATTTGGCATACAACTTTTTCTCTTTCTACACTTGCAGCACGATTCGGAGATGTTGTTCATGTTCTTTCTCACTCTTAGAATATATTAAGATGTTATCAATGAACACTACCACAAATTGATCTAGGTAGGGTCAAAAAATGCGATTCATGTAATCCATGAAAATTAAAGGTGCTTTTATCCACCCGAATGGTGTAACATCCCATAAGAAAATAAAATTTATTAGACAATTTTTAGATATCTAAGGAAATATAATCCTTATAAATTATTTAACTTACGTATATGCATAGAAATATTCTAACATTAATGGAATAGGTAAAGAGAGAAAACTTAAGAGGAAATATTAAAAATAAATATATTAAAGAAAGGTGAAATTCTTTGGTAAGAAAGATAAATTTTTGTGAAGTCAGTAAATGTATTAAAATTTCAAGAAGATTGGATTAAGGTAATTTTTCTTAATTTAACAGTTAAAGTTACTAAGTTTAGTATCTCTACCCATAAATTGAGATTTTACCTAAGGACACTTCATATAGAGTTTTTCTACTTCACATAAATTTTTAGCATGCCAATAGGATAACCCAAGGAAGAAATAAAACATAGACTTGGACTAGGATAAAGAAATTGAACCGGTAGCCCAAAAATCATGAAAATGTGACAAGCCCATTGTGAAAGGTAGAATTTAAACAAAAGTAAAGAAAATGGGCAAGAATAAGCCCAAACCCAAGAGGAAAAATAAAAATAAAAATAAAAATAAAGTGAAGGAATAATGGTGTAATCAAGATTATGTGACATAACATTAAGACAAAAATTTAGCAGGTGGTGTGATATCCTACATTCATAATTTTATCAAGTGGTATGATAATACATGGCATTTAGGACAAAACATCTATATCCTACACTCATAATTTTAGCAAGTGGGTAATAATACATAGACTTATGACAAAACATCTTTATCCTACACAAATAATTTTAGCTAAGCAAGGAAGATTCAAAGGTTGGAAATTTGCCACCTAAAAAGGCAAACCTATCATACTTGATTAAGACAAAAGAAAAGGAAATGTATCCCTAAATCAAAGGGACCTTGTCCCTTATCTTAAGAACATATCATCATAATTTTCAAAATACAAATCTCCTTTTCCTATGCATATCTTGACTAAGGAAGAGGAAGACAAGAACATAAGTTTTTTGTTTTCCAAAAATTCAACCAAGTGCATCCTAATTGTGATAAGGTAGACCCATGATTATGAAAGGTAAATTATTTGATAGTATATATAAGCAAAACCCACCCTTATAACATTAGAATTTCATCCAAGTGAGGGTGAGGAAAAATAGAAGCAAGGTAGAGTGAGGAAAGGAGAGGAAGAAAGGAAGAAAGGGGAAGGAGAAATCTAGAGGACTAAGTGGTCAAGGTAAGTTTAACAATATTTCTTTTTGAAGAAAACTTTTGAAACCTATAATATTTATATGAGATTTTGATCTTAGAACTTTGATGATTGGTCATGAATGTTGCTATATCATGTTACATATTATGTATGTTTGAATACTTAGGCTGGTATAGATAGTTTTGCATATGTATGGCTATGGATGGCAAAATTTGTAGCTTCGGTTTTTAAATTTCTGGGAAGAATCAGTAAGGCATTTAAAGAAATGGTTAACTTGAAAAATGTAGATCTATGTCTCATGGATTTTAAACCACTGGAATCACTCAATTTGGAGTACGTATGACGTAGATATGGTCCAATTAGTATGCAGTGGTCAGAAATTGGTTAACCAGGGAAGAATATTTTAGGATAGCTTATGTGTTTTAATTTCTGGTAACTTTCTATAAGGCATTAAAATAAATGGTTAACATAAGAATTATAGATATATATGTCACAGATTTTTAGCCACTAGAATCACTCCAGTTGGAGTCCATATGTGGTAGATATGGTCTGATTAGTAAGCAGTGTTCAGAAAATGGTTAATTAGGGAAGAATATGTTAGGATAGCTTCTGTGTTTTAATTTTTGGTAATATTATGTAGGGAAATCAAATACATAGTTAAAATATGAATTATAGATATATATGTCCCGGATTTGTAGCCATTGGAATCACTTAATTTGGAATTTTTATGAGGGAGATATGGACCGATTAGTAGGCAAAGGTCAGAGCCTATCAGAGAAGAAATAACCTATACATTGAGGGAGTAATATAACCTTGATTTATTACTATTTCGCTAAACTGTTCAACATAATAGTTTTAGATAATTGTTTTATCTTGAAATTGACACCACGATCACCGACATCGGAGTTAAATTGAGGGAGTTATGCTCTGATTAGTAAGATAAGGTTAGATGGGATGAAAACCTGCATCAAGAAAATAAAGAAATAAAATTAATATTTAAAAAAAAAGAATCTTATAAATAAAAATAATAAATGACTAGTATATGCCATAGCCGTTGCCATTGTATGAACTTCTTACCATTTTAAGTGTGAAATTTTGACATGGAAATATTTTATAAAGTGATATTTGAAATGGTTATGTTCATGGCATGATTTCCAATGATATTTGGTAATAGTTATATTTTGATGAACGTACTTGTTATTGAAAGCATATTTTTGGCTATTATTGTAAAAAGAAAATAAATGAGCACGGTCACATGGCAATCCGTGTGGTGCACCAGTAGGGGATGCCCTACCAACAGTTATGAATATGTTAATGAGAAAAGAAAGAGAAAGTGTGACATGTCGGACGGAGCGAGAAAAGCCTGTACCGGAGAGTAGAAAATACTCACCATGACCGGGGTAGCATGATATGAGAATAAATTGATAGTCATCATATTATATTCTGAAAATAATTAATCCTGTCATACATGTCATTAATGTACGATTCTCATGTGCATAGATATAGGGCATTCATGTGACCAAAGATATTTACTGTAGTTTATACAGCTGAACATGACGTGATGAGCTATATTGATGATGATTTATTGTTGAACTTACTGGGATTTCATTCTCACTATATTTTCATGTCATGTTCAGAAATTTTGTTATGCAGATTTTTCTATGGCTCTGGATTTTAGTGTATGTTGGATCGAGTTACTTTATGTTGGGCAGATCCCATAATCAAATAATATGTTTGTGGTCGAGTTGGTTCAGATCCCGGTGAAGGTGCAACCACCCGCACCTATATCTCCGGAATTGGTCAACCAGAATAAATAAGATGTAGTTATTTATGTGTTTGATTTTTGTTGTACGTACATTTTGATTAATGACGTGTATGTGAACTCTATATTGTATAATAATAAAAATAGGTTGTTACAAATGGCATTACGAGAAACTCATAGTGTCCATACCTAGTCTTGAAGGCTGTTTTTGGCTTTACTATCTATCTTCTCTTTTTCTTACTCACATATCTCAACCTCTCTTTCTTTTCTCTCACTCTCAATTTTGGCGATACTCTCTTTTTTCTCTTTTTCTTTTGTTTCTCTTAACTTACACTCTTTTATAATCCTCACTTGATCAGCAAAAGCCTCAACTAGCTTTAGGGGTGTTAACATAAAACTTTGATTATGCATGGTCAATGTATATCAATTCTTGTAGCCATCATAATTGACACTTTTATTAAATTGCCATGGACGTTCCAACAACAAGTTTCTAGCATGCAATGGTACTATATCATAAAGGACCTTATCTTTATAGTTACCAATAGAGAAAGATACTCGAACTTGATTCGTCACGCATATATCTACTCTATCATTCAATCATCTTAGCCTATATGGCTTAGGATGTTTTAATGTGGCTAAACTCAATTTATCAACCATTAAGGTACTAGCTATATTAATGCAACTCCCACTATCAATAATCAAGCTAAATACCTTGTTATTCACGTGGCACCTGGTCTGGAAGATGTGTTCACGTTGTTCATCATCAACATCATCATTAGGCTGCATATTAAGAGTACATCGAGTAACCAACACTTCTCTATTCATTGGTTCACCAATCTCCATATCAATGCAATCCTCCAATGGTGGCATCTCATCTTCACTAGAATGCTCACTCTCTATACTTCCATCATCAAGAAAAATAATGGCTCTCTTGTTAGGACACTGTGATGCAATATGCCCCAACCCGTGACATCTAAAACATTTTGTATCTCGTGCTCTAAAGGAAGTAGAAGTATCATCTTTGGCCTTGGGATTAGGGGTTGTAACTAAATTTCTCCAGTTGTCCTCTTCTTTTGGCCTAGTAGCAGCCTTATAGTTGTCTTGCCAATTCGGCTTCCATGGTGTTTTAGGAATGGAGCCAAATTTAGAAGAAATTCTAACCTTTAACTTGATGCATTTCCTTAAGCCAAGAAATAGAGTGTTTGGTGGAAGTAAGGATCATCTTGAAAATTCAATGAATGTTTGATCGTCACGAGTTGCCTTGATAAGATCAGATTCAATTATTTGCCCAAGAACCAAGGGAAGCTCTCACTTTAGGAGAAAACTCAATCTTTATTAATCATCAAAAATCTCTTCATTATCTGAACATAAAGAACCCTTATATAGTTAAGCAATCTTAAAACTAGTAGGAAACCCTAAAACTCCTAATTGGACTTTGAAAAGAATATGGCCCAAACAACACTAAGTATTTAGCCCAACTAAACTAACAAAAATAAACCCATAATTAAAATACTATTTGGCCAGCATAAAGAATGGGCCAAAACACTAATAATATCCAAAAGAAGGCATATAATATAAAGCTCGTAATACATCTTTAGTCCATGCAAATATGGGCTAGTTGTCTTCACGATCCAATAAGCTCTATTTAATGCCATCCTCAAGACTGCAAAGTGTGACCCACTTGATGTCTTAGCTTAGCCCAACAACTTTCTCTTTAGCCTGCACATCCAAGATCAAGCCCAGTAAAGCTTCTTTTGCTCGCTTCGCCTTACTCCTAGTCATTGGACCTCTTGTCCCTTGCAAAGGATCTTAGGAATGGTTTGAAATAGGTTTGATAGCACCTTGATCTCCATTATTCCCTCCCTGCTCGAAAGGATTTGTCCTCGAATCAAAAGCATTACCTACATTAAATAAAGACAAGTTAGCAACATTAAATTTTGCAATAATATTGCCATACTTACTAGGTAAATCAATCTTATAGGCATTGTCATTGATTCACTCCAAGACTTGAAAATGTCCATCTCCCTTAGGATGCAACTTAGACTTCCTTTGATCCGAGAACCGCTCTTCGCTCATATGTACCCAAACCCAATTACTAGATTCAAATACAATTGTAGTTTGACTATTGTTGGATTGTGTTGCATATTGCTTATTCTTCCTCTCAATGTTAGCTCGAATCTTAGCATGCAAATCTTTTACATATTCAGCCTTGTTCTTACCATCCAAGTTAACAAACTCATTAGTAGACAAAGGTTTCAAAGGTGTTAGAGGATTAATAGCACGTAAAAGTGTAGTAAGTGTTCTATTAACTACCTCAGTTTGGCCATATATTTGAGGGAGTGTAAAAGTAGAAAATAGAAGTTTATTCCTTAATCTACTCCATAAAGTAAGCCAAAAATTACTTAAGAACTTAACATCTCGATCACTTACTATTGTTCTAGGCAACCTATGTAAACACACTACTTCTTTAAAGAACAAATTGGCTATGTGTGTTGCATCATTGGTTTTAGCACATGCAATGAAATGAGTAATTTTGCTAAACTTATCAACAACCACAAAAATACTATCTTTACCACTTTGAGACCTCAGTAACTCTATCACAAAATCTATAGAAATATCATGCTAAGGCTGTGTAGGTACATGTAATGAAGGGAGCTAAATTTCCTTTCTTTTCCATCGAAACGACCGAAACGTTTTCATTTTCAGAGTCACCGACAGGAAATGGAGTTATTAAAACGAAACAAAGTGTTTGTTAAAAAATTATGCCATTTGAATTAAAATTACTATGTTGTGGAATATTTTGGTGAAAATACTTTTGTTTCAAGTTGTTTCGACGAAATTACTCTTGTTTCGAGTTGTTTTGACGAAAATACTCTTATTTTGAGTTGTTTTGATGGAAATACAATTGTTTCGATGGAAATACTCTTTTTTCGAGTTGTTTTGATGGAAAAGTACCAAATCAATTTGAAAAATGAAAAAAATGACAATTTGAAAGTAAAAGAAAGTAGCATCACATCACATCAAACACCAAGTTATTTTTTCCCACAAATCACAACATTTTTGTCAACTTCCTACTCTCCTCCCTTATTCTCATGGCATTACTTTCCTTCATTGTCTTTATTTTAAAGAAGAAACTACAAAAATGATGAAAAGATAGATTGAGAGACAATATGAGAGGAAGGTACCTGAGAGAGACACCTAAAGATAGAGACAGAATCATAGTCGACAAAGCGAGACTTAAAGATAGAGGTCACGAAAGAGTTAAGAAGATAGAGAGATGAACACAAGAGAGAAGTTGTTGAATGTTGTTGAAATTTGAATCAGAGTCTTCACTGTAGTAGCATGTTTCCTTACTATTCAACTATAGACATTAATTTAAATCAATTTTAACATAATTTTATATATCTATATCATTAATATTATGTTAAAATCTTTTAAAATTTTAGAAGTTCTAAGGTTTTAGTCACTCCAAAATGTCCCATTAAACCTCCACCACGACTCTCCTTAATTAACAAGTCATGCATATAACACTTAGGCACACAGTTTATTCTTTTTAAATAAGTAACCTTCATGTCTATAGAAACGATCAATAGCACGTTTATCCCAAAAATTCCAAGCAGATCCAAAATCAACATCATTAGCATACAAGTCTCTAATATATTCAAAACCAAGCAACTTAGCATGTGAGAATGTGAATAACGTATATCTTCTGGACAATGCATAAGCTACCACATTTTTCTTCCCTGTTTTATACTTAATCATATAAGAAAATGTCTCAATAAATTCAAACCACTTAGCATGTCTCTTATGCAACTTACCTTGGGACGTCAATAATTTCATACTCTCATGATCTGAATGGATAATGAATTCTCTCGGCCATAGATAATGCTGCCAAGTTTACAAAGTCCTCATCAATGCATATAACTCTATCATAAGTAAGATATTTCAATGTTGTGAACTCTTGTATCAAAGACACAACCATATTAGGCAAAGAAAGGTTATGAGTGTTAGTAAAATAAATATCCTTGTACATAAGCACAAGAAGGTTTGACTTGCATACCAAAGCACTCCTCACCTTACTTTTTAATGCAAAAGCACTCACTCTTTTATTTTTCTCTTTCTTTGACTCACTATTCTCTTTTTTTTGCTCACATATCTCAACACCTCTCTCTTTTCTCTCACTCTCAATTTTGGCCTTACTATCTTTCTTCTCTTTTTCTTGCTCACAACTCATTCTTTTTCTGCTCACATCTCTTAGCCTTTCTTTCTTTTCTCTCACTGGAGCATTTTGGCCATACTTTCTTTTTTCTCTTTTTCTTTTGTTTTTCTCAACTTACACTCTTTTGTAATCCTTACTTGATCAGCAAAAGCCTCAACTAGCTTTAGGGGTGTTAACATAGAAGTTTGATTATGCATGGTCAATGTATATCAATTCTTGTAGCCATCATAATTGACCCTTCTATCAAATTTTCATGGACGTCCCAACAACAAGCGTCCAGCATGCATTGGTACTATATCCCAAAGCACCTCATCTTTATAGTTACCAATAGAGAAAGATACTCGAACCTAATTCGTCACCCATATATCTCCCTTATCATTCAACCATTTTAGCCTATATGGCTTAGGATGTTTCAATATGGGTAGACTCAATTTATCAAACATCAAGGTACTAACTATATTAGTGCAACTCCCATTATCAATAATCAAGCTACATACCTTGTTATTCACGTGGCACCTAGTCTGGATGATGTGCTCACGCTGTTCATCATCAACATTATCATTAAGCTGCATATTAAGAGCATGTAGAGTAACCAACACTTCTCTATTCACTTGCTTACTAATCTCCATATTAGTACAATTCTCCAATGGTGGCATCTCATCATCACTAGAATGCCCACTCTCGATACATCCCTTCTCTTCCTTACCAAAGCCAAACTGTTTAGTAGGCTGAGGCTTAGATGGTGACTCAAGGTTATCCAACTTCATATGCGTCAACTTAAGTTGCTCTTTTACCACCTTCATGTAGAATTTAAAATCAATTTTAGGTTAATCTATTTCACTACTCATGTTTGTCTCACAAACCTCACATGTTTGCACTTAATTTTACTCTCTTTCCCTTAAAGCTCTTAAACAAGAACCTGATCAAAAAGCTTATCAAAGGAAACAAGTGAATTAAGAAAGATGAGAACAAAAATTCAGACGATGACAGCCTTAGGAACTAAATTTAAAAACATAAAGGATAATAAAATCAGTATGCTGTTTTTCGGCTTTTTTCTTTTTTTATGATTTTTTTGGTACAAGAAACCAAATTGCACTAGGACTAGAACTCTTTTTTGTTGTTGAAGGAATTACAATATAACTAGAAAAAGGAAATTGACTAGAACTAGGTCTCTCTCTTTTTCGGAAGGAATTAAAAGAACATTAACTAGAACTAAGACTCTAATTTGACCTAAAGAAAGGTAGAAGAAGAAGAAAGACTCTAGAAAACAAATAGAAAAAGAAAAAATAGGACACCAACCAAATTTTAAGGAGCCAAAGCTCTGATACCAAATGATGCGTTTCCTTAAGACAAGAAACAGAGTGTTTGGCGAAAGTAAGGATTGTCTTGAAAATTTAATGGATGTTTAATCGTCACAAGTTGCCTAGATAAGATCGAATTCAGTTCTTTGCCCAAGAACCATGTGAAGCTTTCACTTTAGGAGAAAACTTAATTTTTATTAATCATAAAAAATCTCTTCATTATATGAACAAAAAGAACCCTTATATAGTTAAACAATCCTAAAACTAGTAGAAAACCCTAAAACTCCTAATTAGACTTTAAAAAGAATATATGGCTCAAACAACACTAGGTATTTAGCCCAACTAAACTAACAAAAATAAGCTCATAATTAAACTAATATTTGGCCAACATAAAGAATGGATCCAGACACTAATAATATCCAAAAGAAAGCATATAACATAAAGCCCATAATACATCTTTAGTCCATGCAGATTTGGGCTAGTTGTCTTCACGGTCCAATAATCTCTATTTAATGCCATCCTCAAGAATGCAAAGTGTGACCCTCTGGATGTCTTGGCTTGGCCCAACAACTTTCTCTTTAGCCTACACATCCAAGATTAAGCCCAGTAAAGCTTCTTTGGCCTGCTTCGACCTACTTCTAGTAATTGGACCTCATGTCCCTTGCAAAGGATCTTGGGAACGGTTTGGAATAAGTTTGACAGCACCTTGATCCCTATCATAACTACTTCTCAACTTTAATTTCTTTATGTAGTAAAGCCTCCATCTCTACATAATGGTGCATATCCACTACATTTACAATTTCTTTTCTCAAACTGCCTATAAACCTTGCCATTGTAGCCTCCCTATCCTCCTCAATATTAGCTTTCATCATGGCCATCTCCATCTCATTGTATTAATCCTCTACAATCATAGATCCTTAATGCAGATTTTATAATTTTTTGAACAATTCTCTATAGTAATGGCTAGGAACAAACCATTTTCTCATAACAACCTTCATCTCTTCCCATGACCGAATAGGTCTCTCACCATTTCTCCACCTATTAATTGCTAATTGATCCCACCAAATACTAGCATAGTTAGCAAACTCCATAGCAGCTAGCTTCACCTTTTTCTCTTCAGAATAAGCATGACACTTAAACATATATTCCACCTTTCTCTCCCACTCTAAATAAAGTTCAGAGTCATTCTTACCTTAGAATGTAGGAATAGTCATTTTGATGCTTCCTAAGCCACTATCACGCCTAGGAGTTGTCCTCCTTTCCTTTCTTAACCTAAATCCTTCACTATCTAAATCTTCCCCTTCTTCCTCATTAAACCCAAGTTGTTTGGTAGGTTGAGGCTTGAATAGTGACTCAAAGTTATCCAGCCTCATATTCAGCAACTAAAACTGGTCCTGAATCTCCTTCATAAAGAGTTTAAGGTGAATTTCAGGTTGATCTCTTTCATTACTCTTGTTTGTCTCACAAATCTCACGTGTTTGCACTTAATTTTACCTATTTCCCTTAAAGCTCTTAGACAAGAACCTGACCAACAAGCTTATCAAAGGAAACAAGTGAATTAAAAATGATAAGAACAAAATTTCAGACGATGACAACCCTAGGAACTGAATGTGAAAAAATTGGGGATATTAAAATCAGTATGATGTTTTTTTTTCAGCTTCCTTTCTTTTTTGAATTAACTTCTGCTCACTTTCACCTTTTTTTAGCTAATTTCTACACTTTTTTTCGATTTTTTTGAAGAAGAAACCAAATTGAAATAGGGCTAGGACTTTTTTTTTTACAAAATTCTAATTTTTTTTGGTAGAAGAAACAAAGTTGCACTAGGACTAGAACTCTTTTTTTAAGGTATTAGAATATAAGTAGAAAAAAAATTGACTAGAACTAAGACTCTCTTTTTTTGTGAAGGAATTAGAGGAACATTAACGAGAACTGCGACTCTAATTTGACCTAAAGAAAGGTAGAAGAAGAAGAAAGACTCTAGAAAACAAATAGAAAAAGAAAAGATAGGACACCAACCAAATTTCAAGGAGTCAAAGCTCTGATAACAAATGATGTGTTTCCTTGAACCAAGAAATGGAGTGTTTGGCGGAAGCAACGACCATCTTGAAAATTCAATGGATGTTTTGTAACAACTCTATTTATATATATATATATATATATATATATATATATATATATATATATATATATAAAATCCCATGAAGTCATTACCTTTATTTAACTCATAACAACATTCAATTAATTTAACCAAGCATAATTAAGGTTTACACATCATTAATTAACAACATTCGTACACAAATCAAACACATATATGTCTACATCTTATTCATCCATATTGACCAGTTTCAGGGATATAGGTGTGGGTGGTTGTACCTTCACTGAGATCATAGCCAACTCGACTACAAACACCTTATTAATTTCTAGGATCTGCCTAATATAGAGTAACTCAATCCAACGTATACTAAGAGTCAGAGCCAAAGAAAAATCTACAAAACTAGTTTTCTGAATATGATATGGAAATCTAGTGAGAATTAAATCCCAATAGGTTCAACAATAAATCACAATTATTATCAATATAGATCATCATGTTATGTTCATTTGTATAAGCTACAGTAAATATCTTAGGTCACATGAATGCATTTTATCTATGCACATGAAAATCATACAGTAATAACGTGTATGGCATGAATAACTATTTTCAGATTACTATATGATCGCTATCAACTTATTTTCATATTAAGCTACCCCGGTCAGAGTGAGTACTTTCTACTCTCTGGTACAGGATTATCTCGCTCCATCTGACATGGCACACTTTCTCTTTCTTTTCTCATTAACATAACCGTAGCCATTGGTAGGGCGTCACCTACTGGTGCACCACATGGAATGCCATGTGACTGTGCTTGTGGAGGCCATACTAGCACCTCACAGACTGCAGCTAAGATTCTTCAAACTGGTTTCTATTGGCCTTCATTTTTCAAATATGGAGAATAGTCTGATAGTTAGAGGTAGAGGGAGGTCAAAGAAGACAATAGGTGAATCTATTAAGAAGGTTTTAATAGTTAATAATTTATCTATTGATCTCATTTATAATAGGACACTGTGACGTCGTTTGATCCATATAGTCGACTCCACCTAGTGGGAAAAAAGCTTAGTTGTTGTTGTTGATGTTTTGTATACCTAGTTCATTAAATTTTGTAAACAGGTTTTATCTCTCTATCTTTACATCTACATCTACTTCTATTCATTTCTTTAAAGAAAATAAATTGTATATTCCTAAATGTTCATTGCATGACTTGCTTGTTAGGGAAGCACATGGAGGTGCTTTGATAAGGCACTTTTACATATCTAAGACTTTAAATAATTTGCAGACATGTGATGTAAAACGAATATGTGATTATTTCATCACTTTTAGATAGATTAAGTCTAGGATAAAGCTTGATGATGCTTCATATATTGATGATTTATTTTTCAAAAAAAATGTGACATTGCATGGCATGCTTAGGAGTATTGTGTCTGGTAGAGATGCAAAATTCTTAAGCTATTTTTGGCAGACTTTATAGGCTAAATAAGGGACAAAAATTTTATTTTCTAGTACTTGTTACCCACAAACTAACGGTCAAATTGAAGTAGTTAATAAGACTTTATCTACTTTGTTACGTGCCTTAATAGAAAATAATTTGAAATCATGGGAGAAATGTTTGCCACATGTAGGAGCATACATTTTGTAACTAAGTTTTCTCCTTTTGAAATTACGTATGGGTTTAATTCATTAACTCCTTTGGATTTAACTCCTTTACCTATGGCTGAGCGTGTTAGCTTAGATGGAAATAACATTGTTAGGCAGATTCATGAAAAAACTCGACAAAACATTGAGAGAAAAATTGAGCAATATGTCAAACAAGCTAATAAGGGGCGTAAGAAAGTTGTATTTGATCCCGGTTATTAGGTTTGGTGGCATATAAGGAAGGAAATGTTTTCAGCTCAAAGGTATTCTAAATTACTTCCAAGAGGGGATGGTTCATTTCAAGTGATTGAAAGGATCAATGATAATGCCTACAAATTAGATCTTCTAGGTGAGTAAAATGTTAGTGCAACTTTTAATATTTCTGATTTTTCTACTTTTGATGTAGGTGATGATTTGAGGACAAATCCTTTTTAAAAGGAATGGAATGATGAGATCATGGCTAGGGCTGACAAATGAAAATGGAATGCAGACCTGCTTCAAGTCCTAGTTGGATTTATCACAAGAGATCAGGCTAAAATAATCAAAGAAGCACTTACTGGTCTAATTTTAGAGGCCCATCAAGGAGCAAACTGTATTACTACTAAAGAAGAGCCAAGACTGGTCCATATAATTAAAATCTATTTAAATATGGTCGAGACCAGCCAATCTAAATATTGACCTAAAGTACAAGAAGAATGAAGATTAAAGACTAAATATAGGCAAAAAATAAAAGATTTATTTAATGGCCCAATTTAGACTACGTTTTTTTTCTGATTTATTTACTTTTAATTTTTTATTTATTTGACTATAAAAGTTTCCTATTTAATAGTTTCTAGAAGATTTTTCTATTTTTAATTTCTTGCTCAATAGGAGTTTCCTGTTTAGTTTTTCTTGTTTGTTTAGGTAATTAACCTATAAATAGGCTTGTATGCTCTTG
This sequence comes from Gleditsia sinensis, assembly GCA_037074535.1. NCBI lineage: Eukaryota > Viridiplantae > Streptophyta > Magnoliopsida > Fabales > Fabaceae > Gleditsia > Gleditsia sinensis. The sequence continues at coordinate 22,293,176 of CM073476.1, forward strand.
AACAAAGGGAGATTAACACTAATTATTAATAATAATATTGAGAGTGTTTCCTCTTTAGTTCTTCAAAGAATGTTTTCTAAACTTATCAAGATTTTCTTATGGCATTCATGTAAGACTTATCACTCACAATCTTATTCTATTTTCTTGAGTATGGCATTTACAATATTTTCTTATATATTTGATTCTTAGCTCTTTATAGATAACGAGTCAATGTCTTTTTATTTTTAATTTATTTTGTTATAAATTTGAATTAGAACAAGATCCTTCCAATTGGATCACATATTGATTCCGGGTCTCATTACTCTTGGTAAGGTTCATATCAGGGGTTCACATCATGAATGGTATTGATTTAGAAAAAGAACTTAAATAAGGATAAGAGACTTATAGTTTCAAGTAAGTTACTAAACTAAAAAGTTCTATAAAGGCTCTTGTACATATAGAAATATATATTTTTGTATAAAATTATTGGAATTTAATAATGAACTAGAAATTAGAAATAAACCTATTAAGGTTATCTAAGATATATAAAGATAAGAATAATTTTACTAGTCTTTTATACATAATCATACATGTACAATAATCATGATAAAAATGTGTTTTATAAGTGGAATAAACTTCAAAGTTAAAAGCTTATGATGATTATGTATAGAAATGTATTAAAGTTAAGATATATGAGTAAATGAAATTCTAAATGGCCACATATATTGGGCTTAATTTGTTCCATCAAAGATGGTTGAAGTTGTACATGGACTAATAACGTCCCTAGTTCTTTAACTTCAAAATTTATTCCTTTACCTTACAGCTAATGAATATCCTTTAATAATGGTATCTAGAATGCTACTATATGAGCCATGCTTCCTATAGACTTCCTGCTTAATGCATCTACTAGCACATTTGTTTTTCTCGGGTGGTACAAAATTTTATAGTCATAGTCCTTGAGAAGTTCCTTCCATCTTCTTTATCTTAAATTAATATATTTTTGTTGAAAAATGCATTTAAACCTTTTATGGTTTGTATAAATCTTACATGACAAACCATACAAATAATCTTTCAAACTCTTCAAAGCAAAATACTACTGTTGTCATCTCTAAATCATGTGTTAGGTAATTTTGTTTATGTTTCTTTATTTGCCTGTATGTAGATGCAATCACTCATCAATTTTGCATTAACACATAAACTAGGATCACCCTAGAAGCATCACAAAACACGTGAAACCCTTAGTACCAACTAGAGTAGTCAGAATTAGAGTTATGGTTAATATTTTCTCTAGCTCTTGAAAGTTTTTTCACAGGCATCAGACCATTCAAATTTTATTTTTTTTTCTAGTCAACTTGGTAAGAGGAGTAGTAATGTTATAAAGTTCTTAAAAAATCTTCTATAATATCCAACCAATCCTAAAAATCTACCTAAATACCATCTTTAGTAACTATATATCCTAAAAAGGTTACTTGATTTAGCCAAAACTCACATTTAGAAAGTTTAGCATATAGTTGTTGTTCCTTCTGAGTTTACAAAGCTATCATTAAATGCTTCTTATGTTCCTCTAAAAAATTTGAATACATTAATATATCATCTATAAATAAAATCAGAAATGGTCTAAAAGGGCTTAAAAACCCTAATCATTAGATCTATAAAAGCTGCCAATAAATTAGTTAACCTAAATCACATTACTAGGAACCCGTAATTACCATACTGAGTTCTAAAAGCAATCATAAGAATCACTTCTTCCTTAATTTTTCATTGTTGATACTCTAATCTTAAATAAATTTTAGAAAAACATTAGGTACCTTGTTAATAAAATAAATCATCAACTTTGGGTAGAGGGTAGTTATTTCGAACTGTCACCTTATTCAACTGCTTATAGTCAATACATAGGCAAAAAGATCTATCTTTCTTCTTTACAAATAAGACAGGGGCACCCTATAGAGAAGTACTTAGTCGTATAAAACCCTATAAATCTTGTAGCTCATTCTTTAACTCTAAGTTTTTCATGTGCCATTTTGTAATGTGATATAGATATTGGTTGAGTTTTAGGAATTAAATCAATGTCAAACTCTATTTCATGTTCCACTGGCATTCTTGGTAACTATTCTAAAAATACATCTAGAAATTTTCTAACCATAGGAATTTGTTCTAAACTAAGGGGTTTGCTTTTCGACTTCTCAAACCAATACTAAATATCCTTGGCATCCCTTACGCAACAATTTTTGAGCTCCCAAAGCTTATATTAAATTACTTGGTGTCTCAGTGCATTGACATTGGAATTCAAATGGAATCTCATCAATGTAATGCTTTATAAATTCTTGAAATGGCTTATGATATATTATTGGAAAGGAAATTTTGAAATGGTTTATGTTAAATTTATGAAAGAGAAAGTTTGTCTTAATCCTTAGAAATTATTTCCTTCAAAGCCTTGGAAACTACTTAAATTGTATAAGAAATTTTATTTGTTCTAGTTTCCAATTTTGTCCTTACACTTTTATAGAATTTCCATCTGTGTCCTTTATTTTTAGTTTCCCATTTTTCCCATACATTTTTATAAAAATTCTAAACATGTCATTCGTTTTAGTTTCCAACTTCTCCCTCACAATATTATAAAAATTTCAAGTATGTCCCCCTTTTTGGTTTCCACTTTTCCTCTAAAACTTTATGAAAATTCCAAGAATACCCTCTCTAAAAATATTAATTTTTGTATGACAATTTTGCCTTTAAGTAACCTAAGAAATGACTAAAATACCCTTGTCATCCTTATCCATATTTCGGTTAATTTTGCTAGAAAATTATAATAGAATAATGTCTCCTTCTAGTAGAAAAAATAAGGTAGTTCTTCTCCCTTTCGAGAGTCATTTCTGTAATGACTCAATTTCTTTTGTACACCAATAAAGTCATTACCATCTTATCACTAATCCATCCATTTCATAACAATTAATCTCTTAATTTAAGTAGACACAAAAATCAGATCAAAAGGAGCGTATCTATTATTAATATTAAAGTCATCATTAGTTCATATACACATCGTAGTGTCCTAAATGTTACCTGTAGTACAAAAAGCAGGAGGACACCTAACACTATGCCAAAAATAATGATTAACATCAGGGTATAATTAGTTAAAAATACCCATGTACAAAAATATACACATTCATCCATGTTACAAGGACATATGCGTGGATGGTGGCACCTCTACCGGAACTCTAGCTATCTCAACCATGGACATGTCATTAATTACTGGAATCTACCCAAAATAAGGTAACTCTACCCAGCAAACGCTAAAAATCAAAGTCATAGTAAAAGTTGCATGTTATCACTACTTATCTAGACATGACATAGAATTATAGTGAGATATAATAACCCCAGTAGGTTTAACAATAAATCATAATTTCATATACATAACTCATCATGTCATGTTTAGTTGCATAAACTAAAGAATTTCTCAGGCCACAACAATGCACCATATCTATGTATATGCAAATCATGCAATCATGGAAATTATGGCATGAATAATCTTTTCAAAATATCATGGGCATAAATAATTGTTTCATATTGTCATGGGCATGGAAAAAAATAATAGTTCTATCATAGACTGGTTATTATATGTTCTCATCAAAGATTTTATACCCTGGTCAAGGTGAGTAGGCTACTCATTCTGAACGTGCTTTTCTCACTCTATTCAAACATGGCACATCTCTTTCTTTACTCATCATCATAGTTATGAATAGATCGTCCCTTATCTAATATACCAACAGAGAAGCCATATGATCATTTTCTTTCTTTTCTCTTCTTTTATCGATAATAGCCAGATATGATTTCAATTTTAATAATATCATATGCCTTCATGCCATGAAATACATATCAAATCATTATCATCTCATAAATCATTGGCAAAAACATGCCGAGTAATAAACATAGGATGGCAAAGAATTAATGCAATGGCTATGGCTAAGGAACTTAATGTGAGTGACTATTTTTCCCCAAAAATTCTTTAATTAGAATCATGAGAGAAGTGTTTCAAGTTTCCTTTTAAATAAGTATCTCTTTGGCCCTATATTATTATTTGTGTTTCACATGGATAATTTTTTAAATTTATTTTTATTCCTTCTTATTCCCTCATTGTCTCCCTTATTATTTTCCTTCAAAATTTTAGCCACCCATTTTATTTTCTACAAAGATTAGGTTTATTCATTTCTAATTTTCAAATACTTTTCTTTTATTCCAAGAATTTCCTTGACAATTATTTCTTGAATCTAACTTATATTTGCATGTTCTTTCTTTTACTAATTTACTAATTAGTGGCATCAATTCTTCCAAAATTTATAACCCTTTTAAATTTATAATTCCCTTTCATTACATATTTTTGTCTAGGGAATTTTGTCTTAAAATTCCACTTATACTCTTCCTTTAAAATCTCTTTACTTTTTCCAAATTATTTTTATTGTTATACTTTAGTAATACATTTTCCCCATTTCTTCTATTTTTTGTCACTTCTTTAGTTAACCATATATATCAAATCATTATCCCTAACTGGTGGTAACTTCTCCTCCTTCACTTGTATATATTTTATGTATTTTTTTTTCTTATATTGACATTTTAAGGCAAATTTTAGTTATATCTATTTCTCCAAAATTTCACCTTCTTGATTCTAGGTTTTCATGTCATTTTCTACTTATTTTTCAAGGTGCCATTGACTAATATTTTAGCTAAAATCCTTGCTTATAACTTATAATTTACATAAACCATTTTGTACACTTTGTTTTTTAGTGACATTAATTCCTATAGAAATTTTAAGGCATAAAAAATATTTAGGTTACAGTGGTTAGACCTTTCGATACTAATGAGATTATAACTCACTCATTTAAACTCTGATTGAGGTGATTATAAAGGCTGTGGAAAATTAAGCCAATTACCTAAAACTTTAATATTGATGACCTAGGCAAATTCTGAAGTAATATTAGAGTTATAAAACCGTTAAAATTTACAAATTATTCTACATTTCTATCATGTGAACTCTAAATTGGTTGGTTTCAGAGCCTATAGGACTGTAAGACAGGGATAAAATTCTTATGTTAACTATTTCTTCAATTTCAATATGCATTTTATCCTAGGACCCAAAAATAGAATGCTTTCTTGCATTGATTGTATTGGGTTCCAGCTTCTTTACTACTTAAATTCTCTTATTATTTCTTATAGATATACCTTGGAATTTTTGGTCTCCAAAAAATGCAATCATTCATGTTTCAAACTCCTAGTTAAGTTCCTTCATTAATGTTCTTCAAATTACATTTTATACATTTATCATAACATATTTCATCATTTATTTCTTACAAAAATCAAAATTTTTAACAAGCAGTATCAAGTATATTCCCAAAACTGAAACTTCAAAGGTTTTTCCTAGATTTCAAGGCTTCTCTTATTCTATGTTGTGTATGTTTTATTAGATAACCATAAGTGCACAGTGTAGCTGTAGCTAATCTGACGAGTACGAGTCATATCCACAGAGAACAAAGATCAACTACTAGAATTATAAGAAACAAGCTATCTAAATCAATGAAATTCGATAGAGAATATGTCACAATTAAGATAATAAGGAATTCATTTAACAAAAGCCTAGGGTTAAGGTTTACCGCACTTATGATATTTAACATTCAATATGTACTAATCATACCTAGGTTAATCCAATTGCCTATTTTCCTGGTTCTTAGTTCAACCTAGGCCCATTAAATTCTATGCCAACCATGGAATGTAATTAATCGGTTTTCTCGTGCCCATTAATTGATTCAATTCCTAGAGAACCTTAAACTACTTTCGTGATTAAGATATCTCTAATTAACTATTAGATTCGGGTATTAACTTTCACCTTTCTGTTCATTAGTTAATAACCTAAGACGTGATAGATTGGTGATTAGGCATTCTATCAACTCTTAAACATATGCATAATAGTTAAACCTAATTAATCCATAAATAATCACAATTAGGGTTCCATAATTCAATTAGCACAGTATCATCATATCATTAGTGGGTTTACGGAAACCCTAGATCAATATCTAATAATGCATAATGGAAATATAAATCATAATCTAATTCATTGAATAACTCATAAGTGTTCAATACAATCAAAGAGGAAGAGTAGACGTAGAAGTAGAGATGTAAAGTAGAAGGATAAAACTTGGAGTGCATAAGATGAATTAAGAATACAAGCTTGAATCAATCTCAAATTCTACTCTAAGAACAAAAATCAACAATGATTCTAATAAAAACCTAGTCTAATGGTGTTTTCTAAGCCTAAAACTAAGTAAAAATACGTCTCAATATGTTTAGATGTCTTTGACTGTGTTTTCCCCTAAATATATATCACTTTGGCTGCTAAAAACCCTAAAAAATATAGAGTGTACGGACATGAAGCACAGCCGTGCTTCGCGCTAGAAATCTGGGAAAAACTTCGCTCTTTGCACAGAGCACGACCTGACCGTGTTTGGTGCTACCAAGCTCGTTTCTTGCCAATTTCTTCTGGGTTTCCTCCTTGCTTCCTTCTTAACATGTTCCAAGTTTACATGGCCCTTCACATTAGTGTTTTTCCTTGCTTCTTGTCCTCTTTTACTCAACTACAAACATAAAACAAACCAAAGCAGTATCTAAAGCAAAGCATAACCAAAAGTAGGAAAATAATCATAAGTTTACTATTAATTAGGGGATAAAATAAACATTAAACACTCAATTTTTTCCTTTATCAACTCTCCCATGTTTAAACCTTTGCTTGTCCTCAAGCAAATAACATGACATATCAGCGGGAAGGAGAAATATGCATTCAGATTTCAGATAACAGAAAAATGCAATACAGGTAATTCTTCACTCAATCAATATGAACAAAATAGATATATGAATATACATTTATCAATTAGTCTCCATTCTTCTAAAACTAAACACAAATTCTCTTATTATAGAAAGATTGAGTTTTATGCAAGTCAAACCTCCTTGTGCTTATGTACAAAGATATTTATTTTACTAACACTCATAACTTTTCTTTGCCTAGTATGGCTGTGTCTTTGATACAAAAATTCACTGCATTAAAATATCTGTTGTTGTTTTAATTAAAACTCGCAAGTGCACGAATTTATTGGAGTATAGATTTAGTGGTATGCAAGGTCGATCCCATAGAGATTGCCAATTGAGAGAAAATTCTAATATAGATCCGAAATAAATACTTCTAACCTAGTTCCCGATGTCTTGTTTTGTGAGAGGAATATTGAACAAAATATGCAAAGAACTAATATACTGAAATTAAATGAAGATGTATTCAAGGTAAAGAAGCATGCTAAGGTTAGGAGATCCACTCTTGGTATATCGAATAAAAATAAATTTAACTCTTTTATTACTCAATTAGAATCTTTACATGAATAAAGTTCTAATCGGATGATATGTTAATTTAAGCTCAATTTTGTTTATACATGAATTATATTTACCTCATTTCTAATAATTAAAACATTCTTGTAAAATGGATTCAAGCGTACATTGTGCCAATCAACATATTGTCTACAATAAATCAAGAGTGATTCAAGTATTTATTGTGCCAAAAATTGTCTACAATGTATCAAGGTTCACACTTTACAAGATTAAAAATACAAAGATGCAAAAGATAACTTGTAAATGGATTCAAGCATAAATTGTGCCAATCATTATATTGTCTACAATAAATCAAGATTGATTCAAGCATTTATTGTGCCAAAGATTGTCTACAATATATCAAAATTCACATTTTACAATATTAACTTATGCAAAAAATGAAAGGTAGAAAATTAATTCACATAACAAAATAAAATGAAATAGAATCGGCGGCAAAGCCAACCAATTGTAAAATAAAATAAAGTAGGTAGCAAAACCAACCATGAAAATAATAAGAGATAGGCGATCTAATAAAACCAGCCAATAACAAGAAATCGGCGGTATGATAAAACCAGCCATTAAGAAATAATTATGAGAAAAGAAATAGGAAGGTAAATACAATATCAAAGATAAACATTAAGATTAAGAGTTAGATAAATTATTATTCTCATACCAAGAGTTTCACCCTTTCACATTAGCATTAGGAGATTAGTTCTCCATAATCAAGGCAAGAAAGTGAAATGAAAGATGAAGAAACATGATAATATTACGAAAGAAAATGAAAAATACAAGATGTCTAAAGAGAGAATAACATTACAAGTTCATAGAATTCCAACAAAGCTTTCCCAAGCTCTATCCAAAGCTCTCCAAAAACTCCCTAACTCACCCCTCAAGCCCTCTATTTATAGATACAATTAAGTGTGGTTGGTGTGGTAATTGTCAAAATTATTAGGTAGGAAGTTGTACAAAGTTGACAATTTGAATTCCATATGTGCACCGAAATTGATCCTTGAATATCGTCTTGAAAACCATCGAATTTTCTGACTTCATCGACACGAAAGTTGTATACAATTTCATTAGCTTTCCGTCAAGACAAATTGTGGACAAATTGGATACGTGATGTGTGAGTTATGGTCAAACTACTAGAGCAAAGTCGGGCTAGACTGCAGCAGTAGTCAGATTCTCTTCTAGCCCACTTTTGGCCCTTTTAATGTCTGTATTTTCTGACCACTTGAACGTGAAAGTTGTACCCAATTGTGTCAGCTACACACCTACCAAATTGCATACATATTGGATATGTATTTTCAGAGATATGGCCCAAGTACTACAGCAAGGTTGGGCTGGACTGCAACTAGCAAACATATTCTCAACATTGGGTGCTTTGCCTTGAATCTTTATGTTTTAGTTCTTTTGGAAATGTGATCATAAATCAAGAATAAATTTGTGCATATATCCATTAGGATGCGTCTCAAGAGACAATATGATAATGCTCCTTACTCAGCCATCCTTAATGAATTTGTTTTATCTGCTTGATTTATAGACATCATTTCCAAAGAACCACAATTTAACTCTGATTCCTCCAATTAAGTCCATTTTCTACTCTTCTCTCCATCTGTAAGAAAGACACAAAACTAAAGACAAGTAAGGAAGATTTATGCTTAACTATGGCAAAAGATAAGATGAAAATATTTAATTTATGAGTATAAAACTCACTCATCAAATATTCCGAGACTTAATCTTTTGCTTGTCCTCAAGCAAAACACACAAACTTCAAAATTCAAATGATGAGTGAGTGATGAATTGTTTTTGACTTACTAAGCATTCCTCAAGGATCTAAAATGTGTAACCAAGAAAGATATCAAAATTCTAAGGTTATGTAGAACTTTTATTCAAATACAACATATGGTTTACTCTTGAATCCCAAGTGTGTGTGTGTAGTAGTCTTATGACATCGGACTTTTTGCATTCAAATAAATTTATGTAATCAAATATTTAAAACAGATCTCTAGATATATGCATTTGAGACTCCATAAGCTTATTTTTTATGTCACTCTCCACTAATGTAGACTAATCATAACATTTAAGATCATTAGGACTTTCATTAGGCTTGTAATGTATGGCACAGGTTAAAGGTGGATAAAATGATATGAATGAAAGCTCAACTCACTCTTCGACATACATAATCATTTAAAGCCTCACAAATACTTTTGATATTATACTGTGAATTCTATCTCCAACCTTTTCATCATCCTTACATTTATTTGCTCATACTATATTTTTTTTTTTAATAAAACACCCCCAAACGTATTTATTTAGGGAGTATTAACTTTCTTTCTTCTTCTTTTTTTCTTTTTTTTTTAAACTTCTACCATCCACCCCTGAATCATAACTTTTCAAATGATCATGCCTGTGAGTGAAAGGTAAGAGTTAGACATATTTTTATTTAAAGGCTAGATAGAAATATAGGTGTTCAAGAAAGGATAAATATAAGCTCAAAATAGGTTGCTAGGGATATCATCATGTATAGGTTGGTTTGAAAGGCTCAAACGATTCCAAAAATGCCTAATTCATTTCTCAAATGGAGAGTAGTCTAGGATTTCGCCTTAAGTGACAATCGAATAAGTTCTAGAGTCTTATGAGATCAATTAACATATCTAAATCACATAAATTTTTTTTGAATAAACAATTAGTCAAATGTAAAAGATTAAGTGCACCAGATATTAGGATTCTCAAATAAAACATAAGTTACATTAGAGTTCAAATTCACACATAACACCCAGAACTCATCAATTTTTCAAAGGTTACAAGTATTTTAAACCATTTTCATCATTGGTGCTAGCTTTGCCTAATCTCAAAACATCACTCAAATTTTTTTTTTTTTGAAAGATGAAGAAACACAAAATAAACAATAAAGATTAAAAGAGATATTACCTGGAGGGAGATCTAAGAAAAGATGAACCTGCAACAAACTAAACAGAAAATACAAATTTACTCAAGCAAATAAAAGGTATTACAAATGAAGATTTAAGTCCAGTTTGCGCTTTCTGCGGTGTTCTGTTGTCCAATCTATTTGAGCTATAACTGGATCAAGTACATGAACAAATGCTTGTAACGCATCAATCAGCTCGTCAGCATTCGAGGCCGAGATGAGAATCCGACGTGCTGAGTGCGAGATAAACCTTTGTTCTACAGCATGATCAAGAAAAGACAACAAACCATCAAAGAAATTGTTAACATTCAACAAACCTATGGGTTTATGGTGCATGTTCAGTTGTGCCCAAGAGACGATTTGAAAAATTTCCTCTAGAGTACCAAAACCTCCAGGTAAGGCAATGAAGGCGTCAGCGTTGCACATCATTTTAGCAATTCGTTCATGCATGGAGGATACCCTACATTCTTCCCCAATTGTTTTTCCTACTATGTTTGATACTGCTAGAGCTGTAGGAATAATACCAAGAACTTGGCATCCTCCTAGATATGCAGATCTAGACACACTCCCCATTAACCCTCGACAACCTCCACCATACACTAAATGAATCTTTCTCTTGGCTAGTACCATACCCAAAGTTTGTGTTGTTTTACATACTCTCCTTTTTCCAGGACTAGAACCACAAAAGACACAAATATTACGAAAGTGACGAACTGTGATTCCTTCCATATCTGCACTCACCTTGACTTTGATTATGAGGATGAAGATAATGAGGTGCGCATTTATAATACTCAAATAAGGGCATACTTGTAATAGCTATGTGCATAGGCCGGGGGCATAATTTCCATAGCTATAAGAGTAGGCCGAAAAATGTTAGCTAAATTAAAGGTAAAAAATTCAAAAATGACAGCACGCATGTATATGTACAGTAGTTGTGATTGTGGCTCACATCTTCCTCTGGTTTTACGTCCAGTAACGGCTTAAACGCCCTCTATGGGACGAGGATATGCTTCCCATCCAATTTTCTTATAAATTGGCAAACAGGGTCTTTAAACGTCAGATTCCCAAGACTGTACCGTTTATGTTCTTTTTTTGAAATGGGGTCATAGACCGACAATACTGATATGCACAGATCTACTAGGATGTGTCTCAAGAGACGTTGGATGAAAGTCATCATCCAATGACTCCTTACTCAAGTCATCCTTAATGAACTTAATTTTGTCTTCCCGATTTACAGACACCCAACCCAAAGAATGTCAACGTTTGTTACAAGTTTCACGTCCACATTTGTAACAAACACCCATTCGTTTAGCTCTGCGCTTTTTAGCAAAAGTACTTTTTCCTAAGCCAGGCATGTAAGAGATGAAATCATTTGCAGACTCACCTGATAACCGTACCTTAGCTTCAATCAGCCAACGAATATCAGCAGGTATTCCCATGATCATCATTAACCCCAATCTTTCAACCCGTGCTTTGTAAATTTTTGTCAATGCATTGGGTGGAAGAGAAGGAAAATGATTTTTCAATTGTGCGAGAACGTCCTCCATTATCGACTCAAAATTATTTTTTTGTTTTGTTTTTTGTGAAAGAGAGGGAAAAAAAACAACAAGAGCAAGGAAACAATAGAAATTCAAAAGAAGATTACAGTGAGAAAACCAATTAATGCAAGTTAAATAAAGAAAGATCTTACCTAGATAGCATGCACGACAACCTTTAATAACAGAGGCGAATCAATCCTGGTAGACGGGATCACGCAAATGTGTCTCCTCTATCTCTGGGTTATGTAATTCAAAAAATGCTTTCAATCTTTGACCATTTACTTTAAACACATCACCGTTCTTGGGATTTTCGATCTCTACTGCACCATGTGGGTAAATAGTATGAACAATAGATGGTAGTGGAACTGACTCAAAAGGTGAGACTTTTTCTTTTTTGGCTTTCCATTTATCAGTATCCATTAGTGGAGTTGTCTCTAACAAAGAGTCTACTTCACGAACCAGATAATCCTCATTTTTGTCCTTATCGAAATGAATCAAATATTTTTCTAGATGATCATTACTAAAGGAGTCTAAAAATGAATCAGCAATGGCACTTTCAATTAGGTTGACCTCACATAAATCATCCATGTCCACAGGTTGATGAGAGACATTAAAAACATTTAATTCTACAATCATATTTCCAAAAGATAAATTCAAAATTCTATTTCGACAATTAATGATTGCATTGGATGTTGCCAGAAATGGTCTACCCAAAATGACTGGAATTTGTGTCTCTGTATTCTCGACAGGTTCAGTGTCAAGAACAATGAAATCTACTGGAAAGTAGAATTTATCAACCTTAATGAGCACATCCTCTATGACACCTCTAGGAATTTTTGTAGATCTATCAGCTAACTGAAGGGTCACTGGTGTAGGTTTCAGTTTTCCTAACCCAAGTTTCTCATACACAGAGTAAGGCAGCAGATTCACACTTGCTCCTAGATCAAGTAAGGCTCGGTTAATCACATGGTCACCTATAATACAAGAAATTGTAGGACAACCTGGATCTTTGTACTTGACAGGAGCTTTTTGCTGAATTATAGAACTTACTTGTTCAGTCAAGAATGCCTTTTTTGGAACATTAGTTTTTCTTTTCACCGTGCAAAGATCTTTCAGGAATTTTGAGTAAGCAGGTACTTGTTTGATAGCATCAAGAAAAGGGATGTTAATGCTTACTTGCTTAAACACCTCTAAAATGTCACTATATTGAGTACCTTTCTTATTTGATGCAAGTCTTTGAGGGAAAGGAGCTTTGGGGGCATAAGAAATCTGTTCACTTTTCTTTTCACTTGAGTCATTGGTTTGAGACTCATGTTGACTCTGTTCTTCATTTTCTGGCATATGAACATGATTATCAATAACCTTTCCAGATCTAAGGGTTGTAACAGATTTTACTTCTTCCTTAGGTTTTGCTGATGATCCTACTTCAAATTGACCCTTAGGATTAGGAATAGGTTGACTGGGGAATTTTCCTTTTTCTCTCTCTCCTACAGCATTGGCTAATTGACCCAATTGTGTTTCTAGCTTTAAAATAGCTTAAGTGTGAGATTGCAGGACTTGTTGGGTCAATTGCATGAATTGTTGCAAGGTATCCTCCAAAGAAGGTTTTCTTTGTTGAGATACCTCGAAAGGAGGAGTATGTTGAGAAACGTGAGGGTATAAATTGGAAGAGGCAAATTGTTGCCCATTTTGATTCATTGCAGGTTGATTTTGCCTCCATGAAAAATTTGGATGATTCCTCCAATTTGGATTATATATGGGTGCAAATGGATTATCTGATGATTTTCCATAAGACTGAAGAGAATTAGCTTGCTCAGAAAATGCTTCTTGGTAAGCTGGTATGGATGGACAAAATTGTGCAATGTGAGATGTACTATAACATAAGGCACATGCCTCTATCCTAGTATTGGTAGAAGGGTTCAGAGTATGACTTAAAGTTAAAGCTTCTACCTTTCTAGTTAAGCTAGCTAAGGCAATTCTCACATCTGTGTCATCACTCACTTCGTAAATTCCTCCCTTTTTTTGTATTTGAGACTTCTTATCCCTGGGATCTATACAGTTCCAATGCTGAGAATTTTTAGATAAAGATCCTAAGGATTCCCAAGCTTCCCCCTCATTCAATTGTAAAAATCTCCCACCATGCATGCTTTGGATCATTTGACGGTTTGATGAAGTTAAGCCATCATAGAAATATTTCACCAATCTCCAAGTTTCAAAACCATGATGAGGACATTTCAGAAGAAGATCATTAAATCTTTCCCAACATTCAAAAAATTGTTCACCCTCTTTTTGACAAAAATCAGAAATTTCTCTCCGAAGGGCATCAGTTTTAGACATAGGGAAAAATTTTGCCAGAAACTTATTTACTAATTGGTTCCAACTAGTGATAGTTCCTGTAGGAAGGTAGTTCAACCAGGATTTAGCTTTATCTTTCAATGAAAATGGAAACATTCTGAGCCTGATTGACTCATCATTAAAATTTTGGAATCGAAATGTCGAGCAGATTTCAAGAAACTCTTTAATGTGCATGTATGGATCTTCTATTTCCAAACCATAAAATGATGGTAAAAGTTGGAGTATGGATGGTTTGATTTCAAAATGAGTTGCATTAGTTTGTGGCAAAACTATGCAAGATGGAGTATTGGCTAGGACAGGTGAGAAGTACTCCATAAGAGTTTTATTATGCACAACTTGCTCTTCCATTTTTAATGGTGATCCAGCAGAATCTAATGTCTCTATTGTACAATCAATGGTTGACCCTAAACTTTTCCTAACCAACCGCTTATCTTTATCACGTTTCCAAGCACGCATAAACTAAAAAAATGCTTTCTAATTATGAAAAAAAAAAGAATCTAACTACACAACGGCACCAAAATGCAAATACCACAAAAAAATCACAAAATTATACAAACTCTTTTTTTTTCAAAGTGTTAGTAATAATGGGTAGTATTTAATTGGTAGACTTCCCAGGAAAATATGGAGGAATCACAATGGTTTCACTTAAAACCCATATTCCTTAGGTACTTTTAGCCTTGTTGACAGAATCCACCAATTTTATACAACCAAATTACTACACCAATTTTTAAGAAACAATTCTAAAGAATTTCTATACACAGAATAAACAAATGTTCTAACTATAACGAGTGGAAGAAAAGTACTTACCTGGATCCAAATAGCTTTTCCGTCGCAATCCCCGGCAACGGCGCCAAAAACTTGTTGTTGTTTTAATTAAAACTCGCAAGTGCACGAATCTATTGGAGTATAGATTTAGTGGTATGCAAGGTCGATCCCACAGAGATTGCCAATTGAGAGAAAATTCTAATATAGATCCGAAATAAATACTTCTAACCTAGTTCCCTATGTCTTGTTTTGTGAGAGGAATATTGAACAAAATATGCAAAGAACTAATATACTGAAATTAAATGAAGATGTATTCAAGGTAAAGAAGCATGGTAAGGTTAGGAGATCCACTCTTGGTATATCGAATAAAAATAAATTTAACTCTTTTATTACTCAATTAGAATCTTTACACGAATAAAGTTCTAATCGGATGATATGTTAATTTAAGCTCAATTTTGTTTATACATGAATTATATTTACCTCCTTTCTAATAATTAAAACATTCTTGTAAAATGGATTCAAGCGTACATTGTGCCAATCAACATATTGTCTACAATAAATCAAGAGTGATTCAAGTATTTATTGTGCCAAAAATTGTCTACAATGTATCAAGGTTCACACTTTACAAGATTAAAAGTACAAAGATGCAAAAGATAACTTGTAAATGGATTCAAGCATAAATTGTGCCAATCATTATATTGTCTACAATAAATCAAGATTGATTCAAGCATTTATTGTGCCAAAGATTGTCTACAATATATCAAAATTCACATTTTACAAGATTAACTTATGCAAAAAATGAAAGGTAGAAAATTAATTCACATAACAAAATAAAATGAAATAGAATCGTTGGCAAAGCCAACCAATTGTAAAATAAAATAAAGTAGGTGGCAAAACTAACCATGAAAATAATAAGAGATAGGCGGTCTAATAAAACCAGCCAATAACAAGAAATCGGCGGTATGATAAAACCAGCCATTAAGAAATAATTATGAGAAAAGAAATAGGAAGGTAAATACAATATCAAAGATAAACATGAAGATTAAGAGTTAGATAAATTATTATTCTCATACCAAGAGTTTCACCCTTTCACCTTAGCATTAGGAGATTAGTTCTCCATAATCAAGGCAAGAAAGTGAAATGAAAGATGAAGAAACATGATAATATTACGAAAGAAAATGAAAAATACAAGATGTCTAAAGAGAGAATAACATTACAAGTTCGTAGAATTCCAACAAAGCTTTTCCAAGCTCTATCCAAAGCTCTACAAAAACTCCCTAACTCACCCCTCAAGCCCTCTATTTATAGATACAATTAAGTGTGGTTGGTGTGGTAATTGTCAAAATTATTAGGTAGGAAGTTGTACAAAGTTGACAATTTGAATTCCATATGTGCACCGAAATTGATCCTTGAATATCGTCTTGAAAACCGCCGAATTTTCTGACTTCATCGACACGAAAGTTGTAGACAATTTCATTAGCTTTCCGTCAAGACAAATTGTGGACAAATTGGATACGTAATGTGTGAGTTATGGTCAAAATACTAGAGCAAAGTCGGGCTGGACTGCAGCAGTAGTCAGATTCTCTTTTAGCCCACTTTTGGCCCTTTTAATGTCTGTATTTTCTGACCACTTGAACATGAAAGTTGTACCCAATTGTGTCAGCTACACACCTACCAAATTGCATACATATTGGATATGTATTTTCAGAGATATGGCCCAAGTACTACAGCAAGGTTGGGCTGGACTGCAACTAGCAAACATATTCTCAACATTGGGTGCTTTGCCTTGAATCTTTATGTTTTAGTTCTTTTGGAAATGTGATCATAAATCAAGAATAAATTTGTGCATATATCCATTAGGATGCGTCTCAAGAGACAATATGATAATGCTCCTTACTCAGCCATCCTTAATGAATTTGTTTTATCTGCTTGATTTATAGACATCATTTCCAAAGAACCACAATTTAACTCTGATTCCTCCAATTAAGTCCATTTTCTACTCTTCTCTCCATCTGTAAGAAAGACACAAAACTAAAGACAAGTAAGGAAGATTTATGCTTAACTATGGCAAAAGATAAGATGAAAATATTTAATTTATGAGTATAAAACTCACTCATCAATATCCTACTTACGATAAGGAGTTATATGCATTGATGAAGACTTTACAAACTTGGCCGCATTATCTATGGCCGAGAGAATTCATTATCCATTCAGATAATGAGAGTTTGAAATTCTTGAAGTCTCAAGGTAAGTTGCATAAGAGACATGCTAAGCGGTTAGAATTTATTGAGAAATTTTCTTATGTGACTAAGTATAAAATTGGGAAGGAAAATGTGGTAGCTTATGCATTGTCTAGAAGATATGCGTTATTAACATCCTTACATGCTATGTTGCTTGGTTTTGAATATATTAGAGACTTGTATGCTAATGATGTTGATTTTGTATCTATTTGAAATTCTTGTGATAAGCATGCTATTGATAGTTTCTATAGACATAAAGGTTACTTGTTTAAAAAGAATAAACTTTGTGTGCCAACGTGTTCTATGCGTGACTTGTTAATTAAGGAGAGTCATGGTGGAGGTTTAATGGGACATTTTGGAGCTACTAAAACCTTAGAACTTCTACATCAACATTTTTATTGGCCTCGCATAAAACATGATGTCATTTTGTTTTGTGCTAAGTGTGCGGCATGTAAACAAACTAAGTCTAAGGTTATGCCACATGGTCTTTATACTCCATTACCTGTACTTATACAGCCTTGGCATGATATTTCTATAGATTTTGTGATAGGGTTACTGAGGTCTCAAAGTGGTAAAGATAGTGTTTTTGTGGTTGTTGATAGGTTTACCAAAATGGCTCATTTCATTGCATGTGCTAAAACTAATTATGCAACACACATAGCTAATTTGTTCTTTAAAGAAGTAGTGTGTTTGCATTGGTTGCCTAGAACAATAGTAAGTGATAGAGATGTTAAGTTCTTAAGTTATTTTTAGCGTACTTTATGGGGAAAATTAAGGATTAAACTTCTATTTTCTGTTATTGTACACCCTCAAACAGATGGGTGATGCGTATTTTCGAAAGTGTACGAATCGTTCAAGTAATAAAGTGTACAAAAGTACGGATATCGAACCCACAAGGAATGGTGTTACTAAGTACCGAAATTGAATAATCCTAATTTTATCTGAAAACCAAATTGTTGATTGTGTAAAAGACAAATTAACTTACAAATAAATGCAAAGAACACAATTGAATGTTTGTTCACAAATGATTAAAACGCTAAGGCATTTGATTTCGCTGAATCAATTCACTCCAATTTCATGGCATGTTATATGAGGATCAAAGCTACAATTGATGGTTGAAAAACCCAAACTTATCTAATACTCTCTCTCAAGTTATATTAGAATTACTTGTCCATGCTAATCAACTATATTTCTATGAAGATTAATCACAAACAAGCACATTATGATCTATGGAATTTCCAGGATAACCACATACATCATGCATTAGTTCTCACACTCGCATTCAACATATGGTACTTATCACAAGAAGCATTCATTACACATCTCCTCTCGGTCTCAATATAATGCAACTAATCATCTAAATTTTGGTCAGAAATTCAGAAGCATTAAGCATGGAAATAAATACTCAACTGAAAACAATGAACTCATATACCCATAACCACAAAAATCAGAGTTTCATGATTCAACTACATCATAGCCTTAGCAAAAATGAATTAGCTCATCATTAAAATAAGAACAACAACTATCTCAACAAAATACATAACTATAAAAACGAAATGAACTGCAGAAAAACAGAGCTAAGGAAAAGAGATGAAGAACTCTTGGAAATGAACACTTGGCAGCAACAATGGTGATGATCCTTCAAGAATATCCAAGCTTTCAATCCAAAATGGCTTCTTCTCCTCCAAAAACGCCTATTCTAGGTCTTTTTCGCCGTCCACTCTCTCTGTACCTTATGGTATTTATAGATCCAGGGTTTTGGGGACAAATTTGGAACAAAAAGTCTGGAAAACGCGTTTGGCCGCCGAAACTCGCCGCCGGCGAAGTAATTCTCGCCGCGGCGAGTTTCTGGGAAATGATTGCGCCGCGGCGAGAATATTGTCGCCGCGGCGCAATTCGTGTTTCGCCGGCGGCGAGCCATATTTCGCCGCCGGCGAAAATGATGTCGCCGGCGGCCAGATTCGAATGCAAAAATCGCGCTCTCAGGAAAATTTGCTGCATCATTCTCGCCGCGGCCAAAATATTCTCGCCGCGGCCAGACTTCCAAACCTTGAAATCTTGCTTTTCTTGATTCTAACTCAATCCCGGTCATTTGCATTTGTCCCAAACTTCTCCAAACTTATGATTTTACCTGAAATTGCACTTTAAACACAAAATACCCGTGAAATGACATTTGTCGAATAAATAATCAAATAACCACAATTTTCACACAAATATCAATATTTGAATCATAACAAAAGTGCAATAATATGACTCTTATCAACAACCCCCAACCAGCTTCTTGCTAGTCTCTAGCAAGAAAAGCGATCTATAAAGAAATTCCAAGGAGACATTAAAAGAAAAATTCAAAGAAAATTTATTCTCTTTACAAAATTGCATTAAGCGTATGCAATACGCCTTTAAACCCTTAGGCGGCCCTAGTAGGACGAGTTGTAGTCTCGTGAAGGCTTCCAGTGATGATACCCACAAACATCTTACCTTAATTTATACTAACTCAAAATAATCAAATCACGCAACAATTAATTTGCACAAATGTTTCAAAAATTGTAAATATCACATAACACATAGAATAATTAAATGTCACCTAAGCTTTAAGAAATCTCAAATGCCAATGTCACTTTTGTTATTGACTCTTAAACATCCATCATACCACAAACCAATAGCCATAATGCCTAAATAATATTATGCACAATATCCACAAACACAAAGGTGAAATCTCAAACTCCATATGCTCATTTTTCAAACCTCTCTCCACTAATAAAAGAGAAATACACCATTTTGGATCAATAGGACTTAATATGCTTGTAATGTTAGGCTTAGGTATTTGGTTAAGAAAAATGGGAAGTGTCAAAATACAAATAAGAGAACTTATTAGATTAAACACAACCAATTAAGCAAAAATAAAACCATTAAACCCACATTGTTTCTTCTGATCATATCCCATTTTTCCAAGGATAAACAAATTTCTTTCTCAATCATTCACTTCAGTATAACCATCACTAACACTCTTTTATTTACTATAATGTGAAAGCCCTCTTCTTTTTTTTTTTTTTTTTACAATAGATAACCCCCAACCAAATTCTTTCAATATATGTGGAAAATAGCATTCCAATTGCTCTTTACAAGTTTGTGTTCAAAATTAAGTGCTCTTAACAAATGAGGTAGGAATTATATATATATTGTGGCTAAATAAAAGGTAGATTATAGAAAGGAAAAAGAAAGAAAAATAAGGCTAACAATGTATATAAATAGGCTCAAAGAGGTAACTAGTGATATAAGAATAACAAGGTAAGCTTAAAAATGGCACAATCGATCCAAAAACGGCCTATATCATATCCTAAACAGTGCAATTCCAAATTATTTCGTCTCAAGAGGTTTTCAAATGAGTTCTAGAGTTTTTTGAGATCACAAAAATGTCCATGAAAAATTCGCACATAAGACTTCTCTAAGCATTTAGACTAATCAACTAAGTCGTACCACATACCAAAAGAGTCGCCAACTAAGTAAAATCAACATATGAAATTATCTTTAAACTGAAGCAAAATTTAATGTCTTCTAAAAGCTACGTGTTATCACAATCATATTATTATCATCAACGTGCAAATTAAAACAAGAAGAATGCAAATGAGAAAGAAAAAAAAAATTAAAATAAGACAATAAAAGAAATTAAATCAAAATGCAGAAAAATAAATGGAAAATCAAAGTTAAACACAATTAAACACACAAACAAAATTAAAATGACACTAAGAAAAATGTACCGTTCATCGCACCCCCAACCAAAACCTTACATTGTCCTCAATGTAAGAAAGGAAACACTGCAAATGGCCATCGAGCGCTCAAAAAGTAAGAAAGCTAGGTGCACTGATGTGATCTTAATTAAGCATGATTTTAATACCTTTATGCTTACCTTTTGTTTGATTTAAGTAAAATATAATTAGGAATTAGCTTAGTTTTGTGTTTTATGTTGTAGGAACAAAGGAAGAAGAAAATGGAAGAAAAAGATAAGAAAATCATGAAAAATGCTGATTTCTGACCTTTCGTCACTAATGGAAGCATATCTCACTCATTTGAGTTCCGATTGAGCTGATTCCAGCGGCTATGGAAAGAAGAAACATAGAGCTACAACTTTGGTGTTCGGCACTTTGGCAAAATCCGGCGTTTTCTAGGCGCCACAGCGCTCACAATACAGCGTCGCGGCGGCCCGTCATGGATGTCTCGTAGCGCCGCGGCGCTGGTTGTTGGCGCCGCGGCGTCCTTGCCCCAGAACCACGAGCACCGCGGCACCCCGTGGATGAAGCTTCGCAGCGCCGCGGCGCTGAACTTATGCGCCGCGGCGCCGCTGCTCCGGAAGTCGCGATTTTAGAGTTTTTTCGCCTAATTTGAAGCCTAATTGATGGAGATTTGACCTAAAAACTTTCCTACTTCGACTAGGAGGGTTTAATCTATAAAGAGGAAGGAAAGTAAGCAGAGGAGGAATCGATTCATTCAGCAAAGAATTCATTCAAGTTCTCAACTCTTTTCTTTACTTCTTGTTTAGTTTTCTATGGCCCTGCGCGGCTAATTTTCTTTAGTTGGTTGAGGGAGATTGAAACCTCAAGGGATTTGATGTCATTGTGAGATACGGATTTGATTTCATTGCATTCAATCTTAACCGGGTATTGTTTATTCATCTGTTCTTGTTTTCTTAATAATATGCATGTGATTGCTAGGAGGCCTACTAGTATATTGTATGTGTAGCTGCTGAATTAGGTTTTAAACAAAGCTTTTATTACTTGATTCGTGAAGCAAATAGGATTAAGGATTTTGGATTATAAATCGTTAACCCTATGATGAATATCAACTAAATTGAATATAACCGATGTGCTTGTATTCGTTTAGCTCTATTAGTTTCTCTTGTTCTTCATGCGGTTAATAAGTTATGCTTTACCGATGTGCTAAAGGATTGCTCGTTAATTAGAGTATAATTAGTGCGATTGTCATTAATTTACTAGGCTTAAGGAGGAACTGGGATAGAATCCCAATGATAGATATTTGGTTTAAGATTGATAATTTTGTCAATGATCAATGCAATCCCTTGATGGTGAATATCGACCGAAACCAACGCTTTTCTCATTAATCACTTTCTCTCAATTATTTTTGCTATTGTTTACTTAATTTTAATTGCGACTCTCAATCCCCCCTTTCTGAATCACATAAGGTAATTTCAGTCTCTGTGGGATCGACCCTTACTCCCACTACTACAGGTTAGTGTTGAGGTAAGGTTTTAATTTGGTCGTGCCTGCGACAGTGCGCACCATGCACCATCAAAGTCACGGTAAATCGTTAAATTACGCGGTCAATGATAAAAGAAAGGTAATCAGAAAGAAACAAAATGAAAAAGGTGACAAAATTTAAAACATGTAACAAATATCCAGAAGAGTAATATCAGAAACTAAACAGAAAATAAGAAAATAAATACATGAAGTACGGAAAAGAACAGAAAACAAAATACAACATCACTCCTCATCCTCATCAGCAGCCACATCATCATCAGTCCTAACATAAACAGGGGGATCAGGCACAGGGGGAAAAGTCGGCATCACAGGGTAACCCCTCAAATCACTCCTAGACTGCAGAGCCATCCGCTGAAGGTAGTCATGAAGGAACTGGGTACTCGCGGCCTGGAAGTTCCTCTGCTGTAGGAGTAACTGATTCTGATAATCAAGTTGCTCCCGTTGGTAACCCAAAATACGCTCAACTCTGCCCAAACGGTGTTCAACAGATTCACCCCTAGGCTGGGAAGAACTCGCACCAGCCCCTTCAGTAGAATGAGGGCGCTTCGTGGGACGCGAGGCAAGGCCCAGAAACTATGAAAGCTTGGGGCCATCAATCGGCTTCATCACACCCCCCATTTCCTCATGCCTATCCCAAAACAGGCCTTGATCTTCGCAGATAGCAGAAATCAAAGATGGGAACCCAAGGCCTCCTGATGCAGCCCGTGCACTCTGTGTGATATAATCAAAAATGACCCGGCCGATATCAACAGAAGCTCCTGACACAATGGCATGGAGTAGGATGGCCCGCTCGCGAGTGACATCACTAAGATGTGCAGTAGGCAACAAATTCGTGCAAATAAACGCATACCAGGACCGCACTGCGTCTAATAACGCACTTCTGGGGAAATGTTTATACACATCCCCCGACATCTTCCAAACCGTGCCTGGCTTACACACCGACGCACTGACGGTTGCCATGTCAATATCTACAAGGAGGCGGGGAAAATCCTCATCAGCCCCGATGGTAGGCAAACCATAATGGCTGTTAATGACGTCTGTGGTGAAGAGTATCCACTGGCCACGCACATAAACCTTTTCATCCACCCGCTCGGGGGAATTAGCATAAAATTCCCTCACCAAAGAGAGGCAACCCCTTTCAAGAGGACGACAGAAAGCTTCCCACTTCCTACCCTGAAGAATGGAGACATAATTACCCCAACAAGGGGTCTGATCAATGGCAAACCATCGTTGAGGAATAATTGCTCACTTAACAACCTTGTCCAAAAAGCGTTTGGAAGCAAACTCAGAAATAAACAGATGCCTATCAAATGAAGAGAGACGACCTCTCTGAGCTGTGGCTTTCTTAGGCATGCTCACAAGACAAATTCAAATTAGGCAATCCAACAAGTCATACAATTCACAAAAGCCCAATGCGGCAATATATCAGCGACCAAATGGCGTCAATGTAATCCAAAATTTCCGCAATTTTCATATAGCCCCAAATTGTCAAATGAATATAAAAATCAGGTGCCTAGCTTGCAAGTTAATGGGCATAATTGAATTCAAATTTTCACCGACCAAAAAGCCCCAATTGGCATTGCCAGATGGATACCATAAACAGACTAAAAGCACACACTAAAAATGCCCAAAATCAGCACCAAAAGCGTGGACCACTCACCTCAAATCTGAGCCAAATTGGCACTCATCCAAAGCCCAAAATTCGGCGCCACAGGAGTACAATACACAGCCGAAGGTGCTGCCCCAAAGTTGCGCAAGACACAGCCCAAAATCGCGCCTATAGTCAGCTTGCAAAACACAGCCCAAAATCGCGCAAATACACCCCCAATCAGTGCAAGAAACGGATGAGAAGGCAATCAATCACTAAGGAAATTGTGCTACGGTGGTCGATTGGCCAGTGGATGAGGATGGGTGTCACAGATTCGGAGTGGGTAGGAGAGAAAACAGAGAAACAGAGGGAGAATTCTAAGCTGGCCGCGGCGAAGAGAGGCTTTTAAGCGAATCTCGCCGCGGCCAGATTTATTGCGCCATGGCCAGATCTACTTTTTGGCCGCGGCGAAACTTTAGTCGCCGCGGCGAAAATCGGGCACCCCTTTTTTTTTTTTTGAAAACAAAAACAAAGAAAAACAATTACAATTAGCAATAAATGAAATGCAGAACTGAAAATATAACTAATAATTCACCAAAACTAAAAATTTAAAGAGATAAAGGATGAGAAAACAAATCTGATAGGTTGCCTCCCATTAAGCGCTTTAAGTTATAGTCATTAGCTAGACTGCCGGTCATTATGACTACGGTTGTTGTAACTCTAGAGAATCCTTCTGCTTGCTGAATTCTCCGTTAAAATATGGCTTCAACCGTTGGCCATTCACTTTGAACGTTCCCTTGGTTTCATGACTGATTTCCACTGCTCCATAAGGAAACACTTGGGTTATTTGAAAAGGTCCTGACCAACGAGATCTTAACTTACCTGGAAAAAGTCTGAGACGGGAATTATAAAGCAGCACTTTCTGTCCCACCTCAAAGTTTCTCCTCAAAATGTGCTTATCATGCCAAGCCTTTGTCTTGTCCTTGTAAATTCGGGCATTCTCATAAGCATCATTTCGCATTTCATCCATCTCATTTAATTGCAGCACCCTCTTTTCACCTGCTAACTTAAGATCAAAATTCAAAATTTGAATTGCCCAGTATGCCCGATGTTCCAATTCTACTGGAAGGTGACAAGCTTTTCCATACACCAATCGGTATGGAGACATGCCAATAGGTGTCTTGAAAGCTGTCCTATAAGCCCAAATTGCATCATCCAATTTCCTTGACCAATCCTTACGGGAGTTACTTACTGTCTTTTCAAGGATCCGTTTCAACTCTCGGTTAGACACTTCAACTTGTCCACTAGTTTGAGGATGATAAGGTGTTGCAATCCGGTGTGTTACTCCATATTTTTGCAACAGTGTTTCAAATTGGGTATTATAGAAATGCTTACCCCCATCACTTATAATTGCTCGAGGTGTGCCAAATCTGGAAAATATGTTCTTCTTGAGGAAATTGATCACAACCCTAGCATCATTGGTTGGCAAGGCAACTGCTTCCACCCATTTAGAAACATAATCTACACCAACAAGAATGTACTTATTAGCATGAGATGAAGGAAAAGGCCCCATAAAATCAATACCCCAAACATCAAATAAATTAATTATCAAAATATTTTTTAAGGGCATTTCATGTCTCCGTGAAATATTGCCACTCCTTTGGCAATCATCACACATTGAAACAAATTTGAAAGCATCTTTAAACAGGGAAGGCCAATAGAATCCAAATTGCAAATTTTTTGCTGCAGTTTTGGTTCCACCAAAATGTCCTCCAACTTCCTTTGAATGGCAATGACGAAGAATGCTTTCCATTTCTTCATTCGGCACACATCTCCTAATGATTTGATCTGCACAATGTTTATACAAGTAAGGTTCATCCCAAAAATAATGTTTCAAATCAGAAAAGAATTTCTTCCTTTGTTGATAAGAAAGGTCAGGAGGTAAAATTTTCTTGACCAAATAGTTTGCAAAATCAGCAAACCATAGAGCCATTCGGATGGCTAGCAATTGCTCATCAGGAAATGTTTCATTAATTTGTTCTTCATCTGCAAGGTAATCTTCCTCCAACCTGGATAAATGGTCAGCAACCAAATTTTCGGTCCCCTTTTTGTCCCAGATTTCTAAGTCAAATTCTTGCAAGAGAAGAATCCATCTTAGTAATCGCGGTTTGGCATCTTTTTTGGCTAGCAAATACTTAAGAGCAGAATGATCAGTATAAACAATGATTTTAGACCCAATTAAATAAGATCTAAACTTATCAAATGCAAACACTACTGCCAAAAGTTCTTTCTCCGTGGTTGCATAATTAAGTTGTGCATCTGTCAATGTCCTGCTTGCATAATAAATCACATGCAACAACTTATTTTTCCTTTGACCCAAAACAGCACCTATAGCATAATCACTAGCATCACACATTACCTCAAATGGAAAACTCCAATCCGGTGCACAAATTATAGGGGCAGAAGTGAGCTTTACCTTCAAAAGGTTAAAGGCCTGCAAACATTCAGAGGAGAAATCAAACTGTCCATTTTTAACCAACAAACTGCAAAGAGGTTTTGTTATTTTTGAGAAATCTTTAATAAATCTTCTATAAAACCCAGCATGTCCCAAAAAACTCCGAATGCCCTTTACAGTTGTTAGAGGTGGTAATTTTTCGATCACTTCCACCTTTGCACGGTCCACTTCTATTCCCTTTGCTGAAATCCGATGGCCAAGAACAATTCCTTCTTGAACCATGAAGTGACATTTCTCCCAATTTAGCACTAAATTTGTGTCTTGACAACGCTGCAAAACTAAAGAGAGATTATGCAAGCAATTATCAAAAGAATGGCCAAAAACAGAAAAATCATCCATAAAAACCTCAATAAACTTTTCGACCATATCAGAGAAAATTGCTATCATGCATCTTTGGAAAGTTGCAGGTGCATTACATAAACCAAAAGGCATCCTTCTGTATGCAAAAGTACCATAAGGGCATGTAAATGTTGTCTTATCTTGATCCTCGGGAGCGATGGCAATCTGATTGTATCCCGAATACCCATCCAGAAAACAATAATAAGAATGTCCAGCCAATCTTTCTAACATCTGATCAATAAATGGCAATGGAAAATGATCTTTTCTGGTAGCGTCGTTCAACTTCCTGTAATCAATACACACTCTCCACCCAGTCACTGTCCTCGTTGGAATAAGCTCATTGTTTTCATTTTCTACAACTGTGATTCCTCCTTTCTTTGGTACACAATGAATTGGGCTTACCCAAGCACTATCTGAAATCGGATAAATTACCCCGGCATCTAAAAGCTTAATCACCTCAGCCTTGACCACTTCTTGCATTGTTGGGTTCAAACGCCTTTGTGGCTGAATTGTGGGTTTGTAGTCCTCATTCATCAAGATTTTATGCATGCAGACAGAATTGCTAATCCCTTTGATGTCTGCCATTGTCCATCCAATTACTGCTTTGTGAGTTCGAAGAACTCCTAATAGCTTGTTTTCCTCTTCATCATTCAAAGAACTGTTAATAATAACAGGAAAAGATTTAGAGTCTCCAAGATATGCATACCTTAGATGGGATGGCAGCGGCTTTAGCTCAATCTTGTTGTCTTCCTTCTTTGCCATGGTGGTTGGAGTTTCATTTGTTCCCAACTCCTTGAATGTGTTATCACTAAATAAATATTCATCCAGTGCTGCCAGCAATTCTGAACATTGTCTCACTCCATCATCTTCCTCCTCAATTGTTGCAGATTTCACCAGGCAAGCTTCTAGTGGTAGCAATGGAGTGCTCTCCTCAAAAGTTTCTGAGATTAACCTGTCAAGAGTGTCAATTTGAAAACAAGAATGTACCTCACTAGGAAATTTCATTGCTTCAAAAACATCAAAGGTCACTTGTTCATCTTGCACCCTTAGAATTAGTTTTCCTTGCTGAACATCAATCAATGTTCGTCCTGTTGCAAGGAATGGTCTCCCCAATATCAAAGGTATCTCTCTATCTTCCTCCATGTCAAGCACCATGAAATCTGCAGGAAAAATGAATTTGTCAACTTTAATCAAAACATCCTCAACTACCCCTCGAGGATATTTCACTGATCGATCCGCCAATTGTAGAGAAATTGAAGTAGGTTTTACTTCTCCCAGGCCTAGTTTCCTGAAAACAGAAAGTGGCATCAAATTAATGCTTGCTCCTAAATCACATAGGACTTTATCAAAATTGCAACTTCCTATAGTACAAGGTATAATAAAACTCCCTGGGTCTTTCACTTTTTGTGGCAATTTTCTTTGAAGAACTACACTGCACTCCTCATTTAACATGACGGTTTCATAATCTCCCAGCTTCCTCTTCTTGGATAGAATTTCTTTCATGAATTTTGCATACTTGGGCATTTGTTCCAACATCTCTGCAAAAGGAATGTTAATATGCAATTTCTCAAAAATTTCCAGAAATTTACCAAATTGATTATCAAGTTTCTTCTTCTGTAATCTTTGAGGATACGGGATAGGAGGCTCATATTTTGCAGTCGGAGAAGGTTGAACATCTTGGGATGATGTTGGCTTTTCTTTAGATTCTTCCACCTTTTTCTCCAATTTCTTCTGCCATTCAAGTTCTTTACCACTTCTCAATGTGATAGCCTTTACATGTTCTTTGGGATTTATTGTGTCACTTGGCAATGATCCTTGAGATCTTTCTGCAATCTACTTTGAAAGCTGTCCCAGTTGGTTTTGGATGTCCCTGTTGATTGCCTCTTGATTTCTGAAATTTTTTCTTGACTCCTCAATGAACTTCCCCAAAATTCCTTCCAAATCTGGTTG
This sequence comes from Gleditsia sinensis, assembly GCA_037074535.1. Lineage (NCBI taxonomy): Eukaryota > Viridiplantae > Streptophyta > Magnoliopsida > Fabales > Fabaceae > Gleditsia > Gleditsia sinensis. Next base: position 22,322,042 of record CM073476.1, read on the forward strand.
TTTCTTCTCTTGGGGTTGGTAGGAAGATGATGACGGTTTGAAACCCCCTTGATTATTACCCCATGACAAATTTGGATGATTCCTCCAACCTGGATTGTAGGTGTTGGAATATGGGTTATGTTGAGGTCTTTGAAAATTTGAAACATAATTGGCTTGTTCAGCATTTGGTGAAGCAAATGGATTTCCAACTTGGCACTCAATACTAGCATGATTTCCACCACATAAATCACATTCTGCAATTGGTTTGGATTCGAATTTGGATGACAAAGAATCCATCTTTCTTGAAAGAGCGGCAACTTGAGTTGACAAAGCATTCACTGAATCAATTTCATGCACTCCTACCGGTCTTTTTGCAGTTACCCGCTCTGAATGCCACTGATTGTTGTTTTCTGCCATGATCTCTAACAACTGATGAGCATCCTCTGATGTTTTTCCCATTAAAGACCCTCCAAATGCAGCATCAATCATTGCCCGATAGTTTGAAACCAACCCATTATAAAATGTAGAGACTTGCAGCCAAATTGGTATACCATGATGTGGGCACTTCCTCAACATTTCTTTGAATCTCTCCCAAGCTTCATACAATGATTCTTGATCATATTGTGTGAAAGATGTGATTTCATTCCGCAATTTTGCTGTCTTAGCAGGAGGAAAGAACTTTGACAAGAACTTCTGAACCAACTCATTCCATGTTGTAATTGATCCCGGTGGTAATGAGTTTAGCCACTCCTTGGCTCTATCCCGAAGTGAAAAAGGAAAAACCCTTAATCTTATGGCATCTTCAGAAACATCATTTATCTTGTAAAGATCACACACCTCCAGAAAGTAAGCAATATGTGCATTAGGATCATCCTTTGACATTCCCCCAAACTGATTTGATTGAACCATTTGGATAAAGGATGGCTTTATCTCAAAGTTATTGGCTTGAACAGTTGGCCTCCTTATACCCGAAGTGGTTCCAGCAACATTAGGCGCAGCATAATCCCTCATAGCTCTACGATTTCCTCCTCCCTCAACAAATTGTGGATCCATGGCTGATTGTCTATTAGGAGCGGAGGTTGAACGCCTTCTCTCTCGGTTTAGACGCCTATATGTTCGATCAATTTCCGGATCAAAAGGAAGAAGGTTAAGACTTCGTGCACGTCGCATACAAAAGTCCTACAATCTGAAAAATCAACCAGCACTCACACAACACAAAGTTACCCCTTTTTTTTATGATAAACAAAATAAAAGAGCAAAGTAAACAACTGAAAAATGTGCAAGAAATGACTAAAATGAATAATGCAAACAAGCAGCAACAACTCTAAATGAACAAATGTTCAACACAGCTCACAAACTCAATTTAGAATAAAAATAAAACTGAAACAATGATAAAGCAAATTAACTTCAAATTAAAACTAAGATTAGGTAGTATCGATATTAATAATCAAACCATTCCCCGGCAAAGGCGCCAAAAACTTGATGCGTATTTTCGCAAGTGTACGAATCGTTCAAGTAATAAAGTGTACAAAAGTACGGATATCGAACCCACAAGGAATGGTGTTACTAAGTACCGAAATTGACTAATCCTAATTTTATCTGAAAACCAAATTGTTGATTGTGTAAAAGACAAATTAACTTACAAATAAATGCAAAGAACACAATTGAATGTTTGTTCACAAATGATTAAAACGCTAAGGCATCTGATTTCGCTGAATCAATTCACTCCAATTTCATGGCATGTTATATGACGATCAAAGCTACAATTGATGGTTGAAAAACCCAAACTTATCTAATACTCTCTCTCAAGTTATATTAGAGTTACTTGTCCATGCTAATCAACTATATTTCTATGAAGATTAATCACAAACAAGCACATTATGATCTATGGAATTTCCAGGATAACCACATACATCATGCATTAGTTCTCACACTCGCATTCAACATATGGTACTTATCATAAGAAGCATTCATTACACATCTCCTCTCGGTCTCAATATAATGCAACTAATCATCTAAATTTTGGCCAGAAATTCAGAAGCATTAAGCATGGAAATAAATACTCAACTGAAAACAATGAACTCATATACCCATAACCACAAAAATCAGAGTTTCATGATTCAACTACATCATAGCCTTAGCAAAAATGAATTAGCTCATCATTAAAATAAGAACAACAACTATCTCAACAAAATACATAACTATAAAAACGAAATGAACTGCAGAAAAACAGAGCTAAGGAAAAGAGATGAAGAACTCTTGGAGATGAACACTTGGCAGCAACAATGGTGATGATCCTTCAAGAATATCCAAGCTTTCAATCCAAAATGGCTTCTTCTCCTCCAAAAACGCCTATTCTAGGTCTTTTTCGCCGTCCACTCTCTCTGTACCTTATGGTATTTATAGATCCAGGGTTTTGGGGACAAATTTGGAACAAAAAGTCTGGAAAACGCGTTTGGCCGCCGAAACTCGCCGCCGGCGAAGTAATTCTCGCCGCGGCGAGTTTCTGGGAAATGATCGCACCGCAGCGAGAATATTGTCGCCGCAGCGCAATTCGTGTTTCGCCGGCGGCGAGCCATATTTCGCCGCCGGCAAAAATGATGTCGCCGGCGGCCAGATTCGAATGCAAAAATCGCGCTCTCGGGAAAATTTGCTGCATCATTCTCGCCGCGGCCAAAATATTCTCGCCGCGGCTAGACTTCTAAACCTTGAAATCTTGCTTTTCTTGATTCTAACTTAATCCCGGTCATTTGCATTTGTCCCAAACTTCTCCAAACTTATAATTTTACCTGAAATTGCACTTTAAACACAAAATACCCGTGAAATGACATTTGTCGAATAAATAATCAAATAACCACAATTTTCACACAAATATCAATATTTAAATCATAACAAAAGTGCAATAATATGACTCTTATAAATGGGCAAACTGAGATAGTTAATAGGATACTTACTACACTTTTACGTGCTATTATGTCTAAAAACTTGAAACAGTAGGAAAGAGCTTTACCACATGTTGAGTTTGCTTATAATAGATTTGTGCATTCTACTACTGCTTATAGTCCATTTGAGATTGTCTATGGCTTTAATCCTCTAACACCTTTGGATATTTTACCTTTGTTTACTAATAAATTTGTTAACTTAGATGGTAAGAACAAGGCTGAATATGTAAAGGATTTGCATGCTAAGGTTCGTGCTAACATTGAGAGGAAGAATAAGCACTATGGAACGCAAGCCTATAAGAGCCGAACTAAAATTGTATTTGAACCTGGTGATTAGGTTTGGGTACATATGCGCAAAGAACACTTCCCAGCTCAGAGGAAGTCTAAGTTACATCCTAGGGGAGATGGACATTTTCAAGTCTTAGAACGAATCAATGATAATGCCTATAAAATTGATTTACCTAGTGAGTATGGTAATATTAGTGCTACATTTAATGTTGCTGACTTGTCTTTATTTGATGTAGGTGATGCCTTTGATTCGAGGATGAATCCTTTCGAGGAGGGAGAGGATGGAGATCAAGGTGTGCTCAAACCTATTCCAAACCATTCCCAAGATCCTTTGCAAGGGATAGGCAGTCCAATGACTAGGAGAAAAGAAAAGTGGGCCAAAGAAGCTTTATTGACCTTCATCTTGCATGTGCAAGATAAAGAGGAAGTTATTGGGCCAAGTCAAGACATCAAGTGGGTCACACCTTGCAGCCTTGAGAAAGGCATTAAAGAGGGAAGTTTAGAGGCCAAATAGAGCTTGTTAGATCTTGAAAACAATTAGGCCAAATTTGCATGGACTAAAGATGTATTATGGGCTTTATGCTATATGCTTTCTTTAGGGATATTATTAGTATTTTTGGGCCCATTCTTTATGGCTAAATATTAGTTTAATTATATGTTTATTTTTGTTAGTTTAGTTGGGCCAAATACCTAGTTTTGTTTGGGCCATATACTTTTCAAAGTCCCATTAGGAGTTTTAGGGTTTTCTACTAGGTTTAAGATTGTTTGACTATATAAGGGTTCTTTATGTTCATGTAATTCAGAGATTTTTTATGATTAATAATGTAACATCCCTAATTTCATTTCTTTTATTGATAAAAGTACATAAATATTTAATTAAGAAAATAAAATTTATTAGACAATATTTTAGATATCTAAGGAAATATAATCCTTAGAAATTCTTCACCTTATTTATATGCATAGAAAATGTTTCTAACATTAAGAGAACAAATAAAGAGGGCAAACCTAATATGAAAAAAAATTAGAAATAACATACTAAAGAGATGCAAAATTCTTGGATAAGGAAGATAAATTTTTAGAAACAAGTAAAGGTCTTAAAATTTCAAGAACTTTGGATTAGGGTAATTTTTCCTAATTCAAGAACTAGAGTTACTAAGTTTAACATCTTTACCCATACATTGGGTTTTTACCTATGGACACTTCATATAGAGTTTTTCCACTTCACATAAGTTTCTAGCAAGCCCATTGGATAACCTAAGAAAGAAATAAAACATAGACTTGGACTAGGATATAGTAATTGGATCGATAGCCCAAAAATTATGAAAATGTGACCAAGCCCTCCAAGAAAGGTAGAATTTTAACCAAAGCAAAGAAAATGGGTAGGAATAAGCCCATAATGGGTAGGAATAAATCCAAATCCAAGAGGAAAAATAAAATAAAATAAATTAGGTGATGATATAATAATGTAATAATAATAAAGATTAGGTTACATGGAATTAAGACAAAAAATTAGCAAGTGGTGTGATTCTACATTCATAATTTTGGCAAGTGGCATGATAATACAAGGCTTTAGGACAAAAACATCTATATCATACATTCATAATTTTAGCAAGTGGTATGATAATACATGGCATTAGGATAAAAAATTCCTATCCCACACAAATAATATCAACCAAATAATGGAGATTCAAGGGCTAGAAATTTGCCACCTAAAATGGCAAACCTATCATACTTGTTTAAGACAAAAGAAAATGGAAAATGAATCCCTAAATCAAAGGGACCTTGTCCCTTATCTTAAGAACATATCATCATAATTTTCAAAATACAAATCTCCTTTTCCTATGCATATCTTGACTAAGGAAGAGGAAGACAAGAACATAAGTTGTTTGTTTTCCAAAAATTCAACAAAGTGTATCCTAATTGTGATCAGGTAGACCCATGATCATGAAAGGTGTATTATTTGGTGGTCTATTTAAGCAAAACTCACCCCTACAACATTTTAATTTCGTCCAAGTGAGGACGAGAGAGAAATAGAAGCAAGTAGAGTGAGGAAAGGAGAGAAAGAGAGGAGAAGAAAGGAAGGAAGAATGAGAAGTTTAGAAGGCTAAGTACTCAAGGTAAGTTACCTTAGTCTCCACTTGAATCCATTTTTCTTCTTCATCCTTGAGGTTCAAAAACTCAACCTCCTTCTCTTACCTAAGCTGCTAGAAAAGCTAAGGGAAGGGAGGAATCTTGCTACTTCTTTCAAGAGGAAACAAGAAAACTAATTCACTAAGTGAGCTAGGGAGATTCTTAGGTAAGTTTAACAATATTTCTTTTTGAAGAAAACTTTTGAAACTTATAATATTTATATGAGATTTTGGTCTTAGAATTTTGATGATTGGTCATGGATGTTGCTATATCATGTTACATATTGATCTTGCATGTGATGTATGTTTGAATACTTAGGTTGGTATAGAAAGTTCTGCATAGGTATGGCTATGGGTGGCAAAATTATAAGCTTCTGTGTTTTAATTTCTGGGAATTATATGTAGGGAATTAAAATAAATGGTTAACATAAGAATTATAGCTATGTGTGACATGGATTTTCAGCCACTAGAATCATTCAATTTGGAGTCCATATGAGGAAGATATGATCCGATTAGTAGTCAAAGGTCAGAAAATGGTTCATCAGGGAAGAATATGTTAGGATAGCTTTTGTATTTTAATTTCTGGGAATTATCTGTATCGAATTAAAATAAATGGTTAACATAAGAATTATAGCTATGTGTGACACAGATGTTTTGCCACTGGAATCATTCAATTTGGAGTCTATATGAGGAAGATATGAGCCGATTAGTAGTCAAAGGTCAGAAAATAGTTCATCAGGGAAGAATATGTTATGATAGCTTATGTATTTTAATTTCTGGGAATTATCTGTATGGAATTAAAATAAATGGTTAACATAAGAATTATATATATGTGTGTTACTGGAATCACTCAAGTTGGAGTCCATATGAGGTAGATATGGTCCAATTAATAAGCAATGGTCAGAAAATAGTTAATCAGGGAAGAATATGTTAGGATAGCTTCGGTGTTTTAATTTTGGGGAACATTCTATAAGGATTTAAAATAAATGGTTAACATATAAATTATAGATATATGTGTCACGGATTTGTATCCACTGGAATCACTTAATTTGGAATTCTTATGAGGGAGATATGGATAGATTAGTAGGTAGAGGTTAGAACCTATCCGAGAAGAAATAACCGGGGAGTAATATCACCTTGATTTCTTAATATTTCACTACAATGTTCAACATAATAAGTTTATATAATTGTTTTATCTTGAAATTGACACCAAGATCACCTACATCGGAGTTAAATTGAGGGAGTTATGCTCTGATTAGTAAGAGAATGTTAGATAGGATGAAAACCTACATCAAAAAAATAGAGAAATAAAATTAATATTTAAAAAAGAAGATGAATCTTATAAATGAAAATAATAAATGACTAGTATAGCTATAGCCATTGCCATTGTATGAACTTCTTACCATCTTAATTGTGAAATTTTGAGATGGAAATATTTTATAAATTGATATTTGAAATGGTTATGTTCATGGCATGATTACCAATGATTTTTGGTAATAGTTATATTTTGATGAACATACTTGTTATTGAAAGCATATTTTTGGCTACAATTTTGAAAAGAAATGAAATGAGCAGGGTCACATGGCAATCCTTGTGGTCCACCAGTAGGGGACGCCTTACTAACGGTTATGATCATGTTAATGAGAAAATAAAATAAAAGTAGGCCATGTCAGATAGAGCGAGAAAAGCCCGTACCAGAGAGTAGAAAATACTCACCCTGACCGGGGTAGCTTGATATGAGAATAAGTTGATAGCCATCATATGATATTCTGAAAATAGTTAATCCTGTCATACATATCATTACTGTATGATTCTTATGTGCATAGATATAACGCATTCATGTGACCAAAGATATTTTCTATAATTTATACAGCTGAACATGACACGATGAACTATATTGATCGTAAATTATGATTTATTGTTGAACCTACTGGGATTTAATTCTCACTATATTTCCATATCATGTTCAGAAGAATAATTATGTAGATTTTCTCAATGACACTTATTATTTCCGTACGTTGGATCGAGGCGCCCTACCTTGGGCAACTACCAGTTATATCAGATGTATCTGTAGTAGATGTGACTGAGATTCCGGTGGAGGTGCCACCCGCACCAGTGTCCCCAGAAGTAGTCGACATAGATGATTAAAGCTAATATGTATCTTTGTGTAAATGTTTGTAAAATAATGGTGTGTAGTTTGTAAAATAATGGTGTGTATGGAAACTCAGTATTGTATCATTGTTAATAACAATTATGCTTGGTTAAAGTGATTATTATTACGAGTTAAGTGGTTAGAATTAAAGTAGTAATAACTTCATGGAATTTTACAAATATAAAAAAAAAATTGTTACATTTACATAAATGGAGTTGTTACATATACAGTTGAACATGACATGATGAACTATTTTGATGGTAAATTATGATTTATTGTTGAACCTACTAGGATTTAATTCTCACTATATTTTCATATCATGTTCAGAAGAATAATTATGCAGATTTTCTCGATGACACTTATTATTTTCGTACGTTGGATCGAGGTGCCCTACCTTGGGCAATTACCAGTTATATCAGATGTATCTGTAGTAGATGTGACTGAGATTCCGGTGGAGGTACCACTCCCACCAGTGTCCCCGGAAGTAGTCGACATAGATGATTAGAGCTAATATGTATCTTTGTGCAAATGTTTGTAAAATAATGGTGTGTAGTTTGTAAAATAATGGTGTGTATGGAAACTCAGTATTGTATCACTGTTAATAATAATTATGCTTGGTTAAAGTGATTATTATTATGAGTTAAATGGTTAGAATTAAAGTAGTAATAACTTCATGGAATTTTACAAATATATAAAAAAAAAATTGTTACATTTACATAAATGGAGTTGTTACAAATAAAGATTGAGTTTTCTCCTAAAGTGAGAGCTTCCCTTGTTTCTTGGGCAATGAACTGAATCCGATCTTATCGAGGCAACTCGTGACGATCAAATATCCATTGAATTTTCAAAACGATCATTACTTCTGCCAAACACTCCGTGTAACAACTCCATTTTTTTACATATATACATATATATAATTTTTTAAAGTCCCATGAAGTCATTACCTTTATTTAACTCATAATAATATTCAATTAATTTAACCAAGCATAATTAAGGTTACACATCATTAATTAACAACATCTGTACACAAATCAAACACATATATGTCTACATCTTATTCATCCATATTGACCAGTTCTGGAGATACGTGTGTGGGTGGTTGTACCTTCACCAGGATCTTAGCCAACTCGACTACAAACAACTTATTAATTTCTGGGATCTGCTAACATAGAGTAACTCGATCCAACGTACACGAAGAACGAGAGCCAAAGAAAAATATGCAAAACTAGTTTTCTGAACATGATATAGAAATATTGTGAGAATTAAATCTCAGTAGTTTCAACAATAAATCATAATTATCATAATATAGATCATTATGTCATTCATCTGTATAAGCTACAGCAAATATCTTAGGTCATATGAATGTACTTTATCTATGCACATGAAAATCATACAGTAATGACATGTATGGCATGAATAACTATTTTGTAAATTATCATATGATGGTTATCAACTTATTTTTATATCAAGTTATTCCGGTCAGGGTGAGTACTTTCTACTCTTCGGTATGGGCTTTTCTCGCTCCGTCCGACATGGCACACTTTCTCTTTCTTTTCCCATTAACATAAACTTAGCCGTTGGTAGGGCGTCCCCTACTGGTGCACCACACAGACGGCCATGTGACGATGATTATTTCTTTTCTTTTCTTTTCTTTTCTCATTAATAACCAAAAATATGATTTTAATAACAAGTATATTCAATATACTCACATGCTATAATTTTTTATCAAAATATAATCATTACCAAAAATCATCGGTAATCATGACATGAACATAATTATTTCAAATATCACTTTATAAAATATTTTCATGTCTAAATTACACACTTAAGATGGTAAGGAGTTCATGCAATGGTAATGGCTATGGAATACACTAGTCATTTATTATTTTCATTTATAAGATTCTTCTTCTTTTTTAACTATTTTTTTTATCTCTTCAGTTTCTTTAGGCTTGGCCTCTGGTTAATTTCCTCCTACTTATATCATTTACAACACATGTTTTCATAAATTTAATACAGCATTCTTCTTCAATTTGGTTTCTATTAATATCCTATAGTTAATGAGGTTCATTTACGGTAGAAAAATGTTGAAAATAAGCTTTACCAGCTTCCAACATGGCCTAAACATATTCTATAACATGGCTTGACCATTTCCTATAAAACAGTCATGCTTTAGGCTTTAAAATGCCCTTTCTAGCACAGAAGATGGCCTGGTCTTGCCATGGAATACGGCTATGCTCAATGTTATGTTATTCCCTGATGCAGGTTTTGGTCATGCCTGACCTTCTCTTACTAATCAGAGCATAAATCCCTTATTTTAATTTCAAATTAGGTGATATTGGTGTCCATTTAAAGATAAAACAATGATCTAAAACTATTATGTTGAAAAATGTAGTTAAATCTTAAGGAATCTTGGTGATATTACTCCTTCAAATTAAACATTATTTCTTCTCGGGTAGGTTCTGACCTTTACTTACTAATCTGACCATATCGCCCTCATATGAACTCCAAATTGAGTGATTCTAGGGCTAAATTTCCATGAGACATATATCTATATTTTTTATGTTAACCAGCTATTTTAATTCCTTACACAATTTTCCAAAAATTCAAACACATAAGCTCTCCCAACATATTCTTCCATGGTTAACCATTTTCTTACCAGTGCTTACTAATCTGACCATATCTACCTCATATGGACTCTCAATTAAGTGATTACAGTTGCTAAAAATTCGTGAGATATATATCTATATTTTTCATATTGACCATTTCTTTTAATTACTAACCAATTCTTCCCAAAATTTGAAAAATATAAGCTTCTCTGGTTACTCCGAAATCCAGTTTCCTAACCAAACCTTTTCTAAGGTTTTAGTTCATCATTTCATTATATCCTCTTCCATTTTCTTCTTAATTTACATCTAATCATATTTCATCAATTTTTTACCACATTTAAATATACAAAATAGCAGCATAAAAATCTTAAAATTGTGTCACCTATAGACATACTTATGTAGAAATTTCCACACCAACCTAAGTATTCAAACATACATCACTTGCAAGATGAACATATAACATGATATAGCAACATCCATGGCCAATCATCCAGGTAAAAAATATAGTAAATTTCATCAAAGTTCTAGGATCAAAATCCCATATAAATGTTTCTAATTTCAAAGCTTTTCTAAAAAAAAATATTGTTAAACCTACCTAAAGATCTCCCTAGCTCACTTAGTGAATTCTTTTTCTTGTTTCCTCTTGAAGAAAGTAGCAAGATTCCTTCCTTCTCTTAGCTTTTCTAGTAGCTTAAATAAGAGAAGGAGAGTGAGTTTTTTTGAACCCCAAGAATAAAGAAGAAATATAGATTCAAGTAGAGATTAAGCTAACTTACCTTGAGTACTTAGTCCTCTAGACTTCTCCTTCCTATTTCTTCCTCTCTGATGAGTGAGTTTTATACTCATAAATTAAATATTTTCATCTTATCTTTTTGCCAAAATTAAGCATATATCTCCCTTAGTTGTCTTTAGTTTGTGTATTTCTTACAAATGGAGAGAAGAGTAGAAAATGGACTTAATTGGAGAAATCAGAGCTAAATTATGGTTCTTTGGGAATGATGTCTATAAATCAAGCAGATAAGACAAATTCATTAAGAATGGCTGAGTAAGGAGCATTATCATACTGACTCTTGAGGCGCATCCTAATGGAGATATGCACAAATTTATTCTTGATTTATGATCACATTTCCAAAAGAACTAAAACATAAAGATTCATGGCAAAGCACCCAATGTTGAGAATATGTTTGCTATTTGCAGTCCAGTCCAACCTTATTGTAGTACTTGGGCCATATCTCTGACAATACATATCCAATATGTATACAATTTGGTAAGTATGTAGCTGACACAATTGGGTACAACTTTCATGTTCAAGTGGTCAGGAAATTAGGATATTAAAAGGGCCAAAAGTGGGCTAGAATAGAATCTGACTACTGCTGCAGTCTAGCCTGACTTTGCTCTAGTATTTTAACCATAAGTCACACATTACGTATCCAATTTGTCCACAATTTGTCTTGACCGAAATCTAATGAAATTGTCTACAACTTTTGTATTGATGACGTCAGCAACTTCGGCGGATTTCAAGACGATATTCAAGGATCAATTTTAGTGCACACGATGGAATCCAAATTGTCAACTTTGTACAACTTCCTACCTAACAATTTTGACAATTATCACACCTACCACACCTAATTGTATCTATAAATAGAGAGTTTTGGAGAGCTTTTAGAGGAGCTTTTGGAGAGAGCTTGGGAAAGCTTTGTTGGAATTCTACGTACTTGTAATGTTATTCTCTCTTTAAACATCTTGTATTTTTCATTTTCTTCCGTAATATTATCATGTTTCTTCATCCTTCATTTTACTTTCTTGTCTTGATTATGGAGAATTAATCTCCTAATGCTAAGGTGAAAGGTTGAAACTCTTGGTATGAGAATGATAATTTATCTAACTCTTAACCTTAGCATGCTTCTTTACTTTGAATACATCTTCATTCGATATATGTTTGTTGTTTGCAGTCCAGTCCAACCTTGCTGTAGTACTTGGGCCATATCTCTGAAAATACATATCCAATATGTATGCAATTTGGTAAGTGTGTAGCTGACACAATTGGGTACAACTTTCATGTTCATGTGGTCAGGAAATTAGGACATTAAAAGGGCCAAAAGTGGGCTAGAATAGAATCTGACTACTGCTGCAGTCCAGCCCGACTTTGCTCTAGTATTTTGACCATAAGTCACACATTACGTATTCAATTTGTCCACAATTTGTCTTAACGGAAAGCTAATGAAATTTTCTACAACTTTTTTGTTGATGAAGTCAGAAAATTCAGCGGATTTCAAGACGATATTCAAGGATAAATTTGGGTGCACATGATGGAATCCAAATTGTCAACTTTGTACAACTTCCTACCTAACAATTTTGACAATTATCACACCTACCACACCTAATTGTATCTATAAATAAAGCTTTGGAGAGCTTTTGGAGGAGCTTTTGGAGAGATCTTAGGAAAGCTTTGTTGGAATTCTACGTACTTGTAATGTTATTCTCTCTTTAGACATCTTGTATTTTTCATTTTCTTTCGTAATATTATCATGTTTCTTCATCCTTCATTTTACTTTCTTGCCTTGATTATGGAGAACTAATCTCCTAACGCTAAGGTGAAAGGGTGAAACTCTTGGTATGAGAATGATAATTTATCTAACTCTTAATCTTAATGTTTATCTTTGATATTGTATTTACCTTCTTATTTCTTTTCTCATAATTATTTCTTAATTGCTGGTTTTATCAGACCGCCGATTTCTTGTTATTTTATTGGCTGGTTTTATCAGACCGGTTATCTCTTGTTATGTTTCTTCTTCGTACCTCTTTTCATTTTAATCTTGTAAACTTTGAATCATGATACATTGTAGACAATCTTTGGCACAATAAATGCTTGAATCAATCTTGATTTATTGTAGACAATATAATAATTGGCACAATGTACGCTTGAATTTAGTTACAAGTTATCTTTTGCATCTTTGTATTTTTAATCTTGTGAAATGTGAATTTTGATATATTGTAGACAATCTTTGGCACAATAAATGCTTGAATCAATCTTGATTTATTGTAGACAATATAATGATTGGCATAATTTATGCTTGAATCCTTCTTACAAGAATTCTTTAATTATTAGAAAGGAGGTAGATATAATTCATGTATAAATAAAGTTGAGATTAAATTAACATATCATCCGATTAGAACTTTATTCATGTAAAGATTCTAATTGAGTAATAAAAGAGTTAAATTTATTTTTATTCGATATACCAAGAGTGGATCCCCTAACCTTAGCATGCTTCTTTACTTTGAATACATCTTCATTTAATTTCAGTATATTACTTCTTTGTGTAATTTGTTCAATACTCCTCTCACAAAACAAGACGTCGGGAACTAGGTTAGAAGTATTTATTTCGGATCTATATTAGAATTTTCTCTCAATTGGCAATTTCTGTGGGATCGACCTTGCATACCACTAATCTATACTCCAATAGATTCGTGCACTTGCGAGTTTTAATTAAAACAACAACACTCTATTTTCCTCTCTATCTCTCATTTCCTCACTTTACCTTGCTTATGTTTGTTCCTCTCCCTAACTTAGACGAAATTATAATGTTATAAAGGTGGATTTTGTTTAAATAAACTATCATCTGGTTCACCTTTCATAACCATAGGTCTACCTTATCACAATTAGGATGTACTTGGTTATTTTTTTGGGAAAATAACTCATATTCTTGTCTTCCTCTCCCTTAGTCAAGATATGCATAGCAAAAGGAGATTTGTATTTTGAAAATCATGTTAAAATGTTCTTAAGACAAGGGACAAGGTCTCTTTAATTTAGATATTCATTTCCTATTTCTTTTGTCTTAATCAAGTATGATAGATTTGCCTTTTTAGGTGACAAATTTCCAGCCCTTGAATCTCCCTTACTTGGCTGAAATTATTTGTGTAGGATAACAATGTTTTTTCATAAGGCTATGTATTATTACCCACTTGTTGAAATTATGAATATAGGATACAGATGTTTTGTCCTAAAGCTATGTATTATTACCTATTTGTTGAAATTATGAATGTAGCATATAAATGTTTTGTCTTAATGTCATGTGACCTAATCTTGATTATTATTACACAACTATTTCCTTACATGATTCTTATTTTTCCTTCTTGGATTTAGGCTCATTCTTACCCATTTCCTTTACTTTGGCTGAAATTCTACCTTTCATGAAGGGCTTAGTCACATTTTCATAATTCTACCTTTACTTGGGCTTCAAAGTTCATCAAGGTCTTCTAGGGGTCAATGCCCCTAGGGTGCTGCAGTATACCTACTAGCACCCTCAGGAAGTTCCCTCAACTCTTCTTCCTTCTCTGCTGTATTTGGAATTCTTTTGCTTCTGCTATATTTGGGTGTCTTTTATTTTATGGCCATTGCATCAGCAGTGAGGACACTGCTCAGTTTAAGTTTGGGGGTGTGATATAATGTTTGCTGGGGTGTAATATAATGTTGCTATGTCACTTTTGGTGTTTTGTGCATTGCTGTGGTATCTGCTGAAGCATTAATTTTGTGCTATAGTATTTGCTGGAGCAAATGTTAGGTTAGACTTGATATTTGTGTTCTTGCCAGACTGAATTAGATGAAATTGCAGTGTTACTGGTTGATACCTATAGAAATTATCTGACTTAGATGTGTATTACCATTCAAAACCAAAAAAAAAAAAGAGTCTGCAGTTTGCATAGCCTGCTGAAAGTTCTGGGATACTCCATGAGGAGGATTAGGTAGTTCGCTAGAACCAAAATAGGAGACCTACAACCTCACCCAATCACACAGAACCCTCTTCTAATGAGCACAGGATCATGGGCAGTTTGCCAAAGAAAAATTTGGTGATCTTTCATAAATTGGACCTAAGTCTTAGAGCTAGTATTGAGAGCTCTCTGTAGAATTATAAAAGAGGCAGACGCATAGGGTAAAAAAGGCTTAAGTTTGGGGGGGGGAAGTAGAAAATAAAGAGAGAAATATGGACACTCTAATGCTTTGTAGTTCCTTAGTAACCAGGGGTATGCGTGAGCCCCATGTGTGCCTTTGCGTAAAATAGGGACATAGAGTGGACACTCCAATGCTTTGTAGTTCCTTAGTAACTAGGGGTATGCATGAGCCCCATGTGTGCCTTTGCGTAAAACAGGGATATAGAGTATGAGTAGGAAGCAGTTTAAGGGTGATAAGGCTGAGTAACTGGGTGCCTGCTGTAACAACTCCATTTAAGTATCAAATTTTTTTAAAAAAAAATACTATGAAGTTATTACCTCGTTTCAACTTAACTCAATATAACATTTATTTAATTTATACAATACAGAGTTCACATACATGTCATTAATCAAAACATACGTACAACATATCAAACACATAAAATCCACATCTTATTTATTCTGGTTGACCAATTCCGGAGATACAGGTGCGGGTGGTTGCACCTTCACCGGGATCTAAGCCAATTTGACCACAAACATTTTATTTGCTTCTGGGATCTGCCCAACATAAAGTACTTGATCCAACGTGCACTAAAAGCCAGAGCTATAGAAAAATCTACATAAATAATTTTCTGAACATAATATGGAAATATAGTGAGAATTAAATCCCAGTAAGTTCAACAATAAATTATCATCAATATAGATCATCACATCATGTTCAGCTGTATAAACTACAGAAAATATCTTTGGTCACATAATGCATTATATCGATGCACATAAGAATCATACTGTAATGATATGTATGACAGGATTAACTATTTTCAAAATATCATATGATAGCCATAAACTTATTCTCATTTCAAGCAACCCCGATCAGGGTGAGTATCCTCTACTTTCCGGTACGGGCTTTTCTCACTCCGTCCGACATGGCACACTTTCTCTTTCTTTTCTCATAATCATAATGATAACCGTTAGTAGGGCATCCCCTACTGGTGCACCACATGGATTGCCATGTGACCGTGCTCATTTATTTTCTTTTCACGATGATAGCCAAAAATATGCTTTCAATAACAAGTATGTTCATCAAAATATAACTATTACCATAAATAATTGGTAATCATGCCATGAACATAACCATTTCAAATAACACTTTATAAAATATTTTCATGTCAGAATTTGACACTTAAGATGGTAATAAGTTCATACAATGGCAATGGCTATGGCTATACTAGTCATTTATTAAGATTCATCTTCTTTTTTAAATACTAATTTTATTTCTTTATTTTCTTGATGCAGGTTTTCATCCTATCTAACCTTCTCTTACTAATCAGAGCATAACTCCCTCAATTTAACTGTGATGTAGGTGATCTTGGTGTCAATTTCAAGATAAAACAATTATCTAAAACTATTGTGTTGAACATTGTAGCGAAATATTAAGAAATCAAGGTGATATTACTCCCTAAATGTATAGGTTATTTCTTCTCAGATAGGTTCTGACCTCTACCTACTAATCGGACCATATCTACCTCATATGGACTCCAACTTGAGTGATTCCAGTGAGTAAAAATCTGTGACACACATATCTATAATTCTTATGTTAACCATTTATTTTAATGTTATATAGATAATTCCCAGAAATTAAAATACAAAAGCTGTCCTAACATATTCTTCCCTGATGAACCATTTTCTGACCGTTGACTACTAATAAGCTCATATCTTCCTCATATGGACTCCAAATTGAATGATTCCAGTGGCTAAAAATCCATGAAACACATATCTATAATTCTTTTGTTAACTATTTATTTTAATTCTATACAAATAATTCCCAGAAATTAAAATACAGAAGCTGTCCTAACATAATCTTCCCTAATGAACCATTTTCTGACCTTTGACTACTAATCAGCTCATATCTTCCTCATATGGACTCCAAATTGAATGATTCTAGTCGCTTAAAATCCATGACACACATAGCTATAATTCTTATGTTAACTATTTATTTTAATTCCATACAGATAACAGAAATTAAAATACAGAAGCTGTCCTAACATATTCTTCCCTGATGAATCATTTTCTGACCTTTGACTACTAATCAGCTCATATATTTCTCATATGGACTCCAAATTGAATGATTCCAGTGGCTTAAAATCCATGACACACATAGATATAATTATTATGTTAACCATTTATTTTAATTCCATATAGATAATTCTCAGAAATTAAAATACAGAAGTTGTTCTAACATATTCTTCCCTAATGAACCATTTTCTGACCTTTGACTACTAATCGGAACATATCTACCTCATATGGACTCCAAATTGAATGATTCTAGTGGCTACAAATCCGTGACACATATATCTTTAATTCTTATGTTGACCATTTATTTTAATTCCCTACAGATAATTCCCATAAATTAAAACATAAAAGCTATCCTAACATATTCTTCCCTGATGAACCATTTTCTGACCTTTGCTTACTAATTGGATCATATCTACGACATATGGACTATAAATTGAATGATTCCAGTGGCCAAAAGTCCATGACACACTTATCTATAATTCATATGTTAACCATTTATTTTAATTCCTTATAGATTATTCCCAGAAATTAAAACACCGAAACTAAAAATTCTGCCACCCATAGCCATAACCATGCAGAACTATCTACACCAACCTAAGTATTCAAACATACATCACATGCAAGATCAATATATAACATGATATAGCAACATCATGACCAATCATAAAAGTTCTAAGATCAAAATCTCATATAAATATTATAAGTTTCAAAAGTTTTCTTCCAAAAGAAATATTGTTAAACTTACCTGGAGCACTTAGTCCCCTAGACTTCTCCTTCCTCTTTCTTCCTTTTTTCCTCTCCTTTCCTCACTCTACCTTGCTTCTATTATTCCTCTCCCTCACTTGGACGAAATTATAATGTTGTAAGGGTGGGTTTTCTTATATAGACCACCAAATAATTCACCTTTCATGATCATGGGTCTACCTTATCACAATTAAGATACACTTTGTTGAATTTTTGGAAAACAAACAACTTATGTTCTTGTCTTCCTCTTCCTTAGTCAAGATATGCATAGGAAAAGGAGATTTGTATTTTGAAAATTATGATGATATGTTCTTAAGATAAGGGACAAGGTCCCTATGATTTAGGGATTCATTTCCATTTTCTTTTGTCTTAAACAAGTATGATAGGTTTGCCTTTTTAGGTGGCAAATTTTTAGCCCTTAAATCTCCATTATTTGGTTGATATTATTTGTGTGGGATAGGAAAGTTTTGTCCTAATGCCATGTATTTTCATACCACTTGCTAAAATTGTGAGTGTAGGATATAGATGTTTTTGTCCTAAAGCCTTGTATTATTATGCCACTTGCCTAAATGATGAATGTAGAATCACACCACTTGCTAAATTTTTGTCTTAATGCCATGTAACCTAATCTTTATTATTATTATTATATCATCATCTAATTTATTTTATTTTATTTTTCCTCTTGGATTTGGTCTTATTTCTACCCATTATGGGCTTATTCCTACCCATTTTCTTTGCCTTGGATAAAATTCTACCTTTCTTGGAGGGCTTGGTCACATTTTCATAATTTTTGGGCTATTGGTCCAATTACTATATCCTAGTCCAAGTCTATGTTTTATTTCTTGCTTAGGTTATCCAATGGCTTGCTAGAAACTTATGTGAAGTGGAAAAACTCTATATGAAGTGTCCATAGGTAAAAGCCCAATGTATTGATAAAGATTTTAAACTTAGTAACTCTAGTTCTTGAATTAGGAAAAATTACCCTAATTCAATGTTCTTGAAATTTTAAGACCTTTACTTGTTTCTAAAAATTTACCTTCCTTATCCAAGAATTTTGCATCTCTTTAGTATGTTATTTCTAATTTCTTTCCTATTAGGTTTTTCCCTCTTTATTTGTTCTCTTAATGTTAGAAACATTTTCTATGCATATACATAACGTGAAGAATTTCTAAGGATTATATTTCCTTAGATATCTAAAATATTGTCTAATAAATTTTATTTCCTTAATTAAATTTTTATGTACTTTTATCAATAAAAGAAACGAAATTAGGGATGTTACACCTGCATTGAACATGTTGGCATTCGCGTTAAAAGGCTGTAATGACCTCTGCTAGAATAAGATCTATGCCAAAAAAAACAATAAAGAAAGAAAATCAGTGAGCTACCACTCCCTCCACATTTGTCGCCCTGTCTGCAACTATGTTGAATGTTAACTTGACCTAGGAAAGGAAGCTCGATATATTAGCATGAAAGTCTTAGGAACTCTAGTTGTTTTTTACCCAAGTGGCTCTTAGGGAAACTGTCCATGTCACACACACAACTTCAAAGAAGGTTTTTGCTGTGATTGGGAGAAAGGTTTATGGTATCCTTTATATGGAAGAAATCCTGAGAGTTGAGAGCCATCAGCAGAGCTATGGATTCATGCATGAGAAAAGTCTAGAATTTCTGGGTGGTAGGAATGTAGTGAACAAAGTAGGTTGCTTGGGGACAAGCAATCCTTTGAGTTTGGGGGGATTTGATAACTGCATTTCATTATAGTTTCTATGCGTTGTCCGTGTATGTTTATTGAATGTTTCTGGTGTTTTAAGCACTCTTACCCCCTGATTTAATTAAATAGGATGACTCTTCTACATATAACATCAGCGACCTCATTGCTGCAGCATTTCAGTAAGCATATGTGGTAACAATAGCAGAACCCCGGATGATAGTGGGTGAGCTACTCCCTCTTTTGTGCAATGCACTGATTCTATTTGATATGGTGCAGGTGTCAAAACTGCGCAGCAAGAGCAGCCACTATTGAGCAGGGGACAGCAGCAGAGACACTGCAAGCTGCCGATACAAAATTGCCTCTACTATTGAAAGTAGAGATGAAAAAGCTGCACAACAAGGGCGCCGGCTGTAAAGCAGAAGGAATGTCAGCAACCCAGGGCACTTTACTGGGACCACAAGGGCTGCCTATAAAAGGCCATAAAGCAGCTATTGTAGTAAACCCGGGAGGGACGAAAGGAAGAGGAGAGAATTGGGAGAAAGGAACACCATAGCCGAGAGTGCTGCTGACACCGAAAGGTGCAGCATGAAGGGATAGTGCGCTATTTCAGAAAGGATTTTTTATCACTGTTGTTGTTCTTACTATTTTATCAAAAAGAAAAGAAAGAACTGCATTTTGTAATTTTGTTTTTATCTCTTAGGGTGCATACCAGTGTTTCTAGGATTTTTGTACTCAGTGTACCCATGAGGCTTGGCTAGTTTCCAGCTAGGGTTGCACAAGGGTTGTAATGAACTAAAGCACATTTTTATTATCAATACATTTCACTGCAGTTTTGCTTACCATTCAATTATGTTTCCTGTTAGTTTTTTTTTCCTTAATAACGGAAGTTTGGAGGAAGAAAACCAAGGCCAACATTCACCTGGAAGGGTAATGGAGGCTGGGAAAAGAATTGAATGCATGGGGGTTAGCTCATATAGGGATATACGGCACCCCATTAGTCCAATAATGTAACGTCATGCACAATTTGGAGTTGAGGACTGATGCAAGAATGCATGTCTGAACCTCAAAATTGCAACGAATGGAAGTCTGGGAAGACCCCATTCAGGACTGAGATTGGCACTTAGAACAATTGCTGCAGCAAGCCTAGAGCAAATATGAGTGCTGAAGTCCATGGCAACCCTGAGTAACCCTAGACCTCCCACTATAGTTTCCTCTTTACTTCCTATTACTCCTTATTTTAGTTAAAGTTGTAGTCAGTCAATCTACTTTTATATCAATCTTGTGAAACATCTTAACGTTGCTACAGCATTCATACAGCAAAAAGTCTCTAAATAGTTTTAGTTCACTCCTCGTGGGACGATACTCACTCATCACTTTATTACTTGGTCACGACACGTGCACTTGCGTTCTGACATTGTATTCATCTTTGTATGAATCACAAACCAACATTAGGCTATCCTATTGGCTTGCTAGAAATTCATGTGAAGTGGAAAAACTCTATATGAAGTGTCCATAGGTGAAAGCCCAATTTATGGGTGGAGATGTTAAACTTAGTAATTCTAGCTCTTGAATTAGGAAAAATTACCCTAATCCAATCTTCTTGAAATTTTAAGACCTTTACTTACTTCATAAAAAAAATTATCTTTCAGACCCAAGAATTTTGCCTCTCTTTAGTATGTTATTTCTAATTTTTCTATTAAGTTTTCTCTCTTTACCTATTCCCTTAATGTTAGAAACATTTTCTATGCATACACATATGGTGAAGAATTTCTAAGGATTATATTTCTTAGATATCTAAAAATTGTGTAATAAATTTTATTTCCTTAATTAATTATTTATGTACCTTTATTAATAAAAGAAACAAAATTATGGATGTTACATTAAATATTTATGTACCTTTATTAATAAATGAAACAAAATTAGGGATGTTACACTTCGTTTCTTGGCTTAAGGAAACGCATGACCTACTTCTATTATTACCATTGAATGTATGCATCAAATTGATTTTTAAACACTCAAGTAGGTCACCTCATCCTTTAGATCTCCCTATGTTGCGTTATCTTTATTTCTATTTTCACTCATTTTCTCACTCAAATTCTTTTACTTCTTTTCACTTCTTTTCTTCTTTCTTTTGTCTATTTCATTCATTTTTATTTTATAAAAATATACAGTGAGTGCATTTTATGCTCTATCTCACTAGGGTATAGGCAGCTAGGTACTCATACTAAGGCCTTTTTGGTGCCTTGAAGGGGTACTCAAAGTGAAAAAATTTTAGGATCTGCATTCCCTTATTTTTCACCTCTCCCTACCTTCATACTCTCATAATGTTAAAATCAATAATAGCATACAATTTACAACACAATAAGAGAGATATTTTTCAAAAAATTATAGGTTCAATACTAGAAGAGAGAGACTAAGATGATAAGTACTTATTTCATATTCTATTATGCATCACATGTTCATGAGTTAAAATTATCCTATATTACATCAATCTATCTCTAAAAGAACAAACTTCGTGATTATACAATGAAACAAGAGATATTCAGCCAACAAGAACAAAAAATTCAATCAGTGAAAACCACAAGCCTAAAGTTTACTCCCCTATGCTTAAACTTGACATTGTCTCCAATGTCAGTAATAATGAAAGTATGGGATAAGGAAGAAGTAACTTACTTGTTCATAGTCATCTAGAGGAGGAGGTGGAGGATTATATCTCAGGTGCCAGTTGTACCATCCGTGCATTATTCCCTGCATGCTTTGGATTGATTCATGGATTACATGCAGGGTGGCCCTTTGTGCTATTTGTTCCTCCTCAATTCGGTGAAGCCGTGAGGAGATAGATTGTTGATCCTCTTGCGGCACATGTGACGGACCTGCAGTGTTAGTGATGTAGGTATATGGTGGGGGTAGTATAGCCAAAAATGGCTCAAGGGGGATGTTATCCTGATGTGAACCCATGATATGAACCTCACCAAGAGTAGTGAGACCCGAAATCAATATGGGATCCAATTGGAAGGATCGTGTTCTAATCAGATTTGTAACAAAATAAGTTAAAGAAAAATGACCTTGACCCATTATATATAAAGAGATAAGAACCAAAGATATAAGAAATATTGTAAACGTCACACTCAAGAAAGATGAAGAAAATTGTAAGTGATAAGTCTTGTTTGAACACCACAAGAAAAATCTAGATAAGTTCAAAAAACTTCTTTAAAGAACCAAAGAGAAAACACTCTCAATATTATTAATAATAATCTCCATTGTTCAAGAGTATACATGCCTATTTATAGGCCAATTACATAAATAAATAAGGAAAACTACATAGGAAACTCTTATAGGATAAAAAAAAATAGAAATAGGAAATTCCTACAAAGCAAGAAAAATTTAAAATATGAAACTCTTATAGTCAGACAAGGAAACCACAAAATAGGAAACTTTCCTGGTCAAACAAACTAAAAGTAAAATTAAATAAATAAGAAAAAAATAGCTTAAATTAGGCCATAAAATAACTCATTGATTTTGGGCTTATATTCAATCTTCAGCCTTGAATCTTCTTGTACTTTAGGTCCATATTTAGATGGTTTGTCTTGACCCATATTTAAGTGGGTTTTAATGAAATGGACATGTTTTGACTCTTCTTTTGTAGTAATACAGGTATCTCCTTGTTGGGCCTCTAGAATTAAACCATTAAGTGCTTCTTTGAATATTTTAGCCCAAACTTTTGTGATAAGTCCAACTAGGACTTGAAGCTGGTCGATATTCCATTTCTATTTGCTAGCCGTGCTCACATCATTCCCTTCATCTTGAAAATAATTTTTCCTCAAATTAGCACTTACATCAAAAAGAGTTAAATCAATAACTTTGAAACACACACTAACATTATTATTACTTAGAAGATCTAACTTTTAGGCATTGATATTGATTCTTTCAATCACTTGAAATAAACCACATCCTCTTCAAAGTAGTTTCAAATGCCTTTGAGGTAGAATCCTTTCCTTTCTCATATGCAATGAAACCTAAACTCCAGGCTCAAATACAATTATGTTGTATCCCTTTTTAGGTTTGTTGACATATTGCTTAATTGTTTTCCAATGTTGTCTTGCCTTCTTATAGATTTGCTTAACAAAATCAACTTTCTTCTTTTCATCTAAGTTAACACAATCAACTATCGGTAAAGGAGTTAAATCCAAAGGAGTTAATGGATTAAAACCATGCACAATTTCAAAATGTGAAAACTTAGTCACAAAATGCACACTCCTATTATATACAAACTGGACATGTTTCAAAAACAAATTAGACATATTACTCCTAGGCATGCCATGCAAGCTCATAATTTTCTTGAAAGACAAATTATTAATATGTGATGCATCATTGGTTTTATGACATGGTATGATATGTGTCATTTTAGAAAACCTATCAACAACTGTATATATAGAATCTCTACCCCATTATGACCTAGGTAAACTAAATACAAAATCCATAGATATGTCAATCCAAGGTTCACTAGTTATATGCAAAGAAGTATATAATCCATTAGACTTCATCTTAGACTTAGCTTGTCTACAAGTGATAAACTGCTCATATATTTGTTCCACATCATGTTTCATATGCAAAACATATAAATTCTTAGATATGTAAAAATGCCTCATCAAACCATCTCTTTGAGCTTCCTTAACGAACAAGTCATGCAATGGATATTTAGGTAATACACAATTTATTTTCTCTAAACAGAAATTCATTTTGCTCAAAGAACTTATCAAAGGCCACTTTCTCACATGCATTGAGAACATTACCCTGCAAAAGAGAAATTTCAATATTGGGTAAATAAGAGTTGAGCTCATTAATACAATCATTGGCAAAATTGAAAACAAAACATTTTTTATCACACTTTCTCTTACATACAAATTCATTTATTTTCTCTAGATTTTTCTTTCAATGACCCAATTGGTTCTTTTAATTTCTCCATCAATTTCTCAGCCTCTCTCTCATTTTCTCTCTTAATCTTCTCGGCCTCTATCTCTTTTTATTTCATAATTTTTTCAACCTCTCTCTTTTTCTCTCTTAATTCTCTCGTCCTCTATCTCTTTTTCTCTCTTAATTTTCTCGGCCTCTCTCTCTTTTTCTATCATACTTTTTCTATCCTCTATCTTTTTCTCTCTCATAATTTTCTCAAAATCTCTCTCTTTTTCTCTCTTAATTCTTTCACTCATTTTCTTTTCTTCACTTTATTTCTTTTGTAACCCCACTTGATCAACATAGTAGTCTTTAACACTTTTATCCCTTTGAGTGGAGTATTGCAACTTCTTAATTAAATCTCTATGGTAGTGACTTGGAATGAATCACTTTCTCATAACTGCTTTTATCTCCTCCCACATCTCAATAGGTCTTTCTCCATTTTGTCTCCTATTTAAAAGCAATTGATCCCACCAACTAATAGCATAGTTAGTAAATTCCTTGGAAGCCAACGTTACCCTTTTCAACTCAGAATAATTATAACAATCAAACAACAACTCCATCCTTCTCTCCCATTATAGATAAGTTTCGGGGTCATTTTTGCCTTGAAATGATGGAACTTTCATCTTAGTACTACCCAAGTTATTAATTTTCCAATTCCTAACTTCTCTAAACCTCCCACCATATCTTCTATTATTAATATTCAAATCCTTGTCATATTCATCAAAACTATCTCCATAATACTCTTATTCAACACTCTCCCTCGATTGAACTCTCCCCTTCCTATGTATATTAGGAGTGTTTTGTGACTCCTCCACATGTGCATTCTCTACCTGATCTAAACTTTCATGAACCTGCTCTATCTCTACTCTCAATAATCTCCTCATCTCACTCACTAAACCTTCCATCAAGAACTTTGGATCTGCCATTCTCAACACACCATAGAATGTATTTTTGTCTTTGTTATGTAACATGATTTTCTTGCAAAATAATGTTAGAAAAAAAATATCACAATACTAATGCATGTGTTTCTCTAAAGATTAATGGCACTCACACTTGTGTTTACTCAAATTTTGCTTTTACCCTCTTATAGCTCACACACTCTCTTGTCTTTTTCCTCTCTTAGTCGCCTCTTTCAGTTCTTTATTGAACTCAAACAAACTTAAACAAAAATCTTCTTGCAACAATCCAAACTCAACAAATAGAATACAAAGAGTAAAGGAAGAAGAAAATAAACATAATTTTAAGAAACAAAGGGAACAAAGCAATAGAACTTTAAGAAAAAAATGAAATTAAAGACAAGATAAGCAATTGAATAAGAAAAATAACAACAAGAAGCAACTAGAATGGAAAGAAATCAATGACTAAAGGATAGGAAACAATTGAGATAGGAAAAATAACCAAAGTAAGAAAAACAAATGAAATAAAAGATCAAAGTAAGAAAAAAAATTGATGTAATTAGAATTACTAGATCACCTTTTTTTAAAGATTAGATTGCAAAATCTAGGTGGAAAACTTGAAATTCAACAACAATGGGTTCTAATTTTTTTTTTCAAATTTCCTTTTTTTTTAGAATTATGCACTCTCTTTTTTTCTTTTTTCTTTTTTTACATATGCACTTGAACTAGGAACACTTGAAATAAAACAAAAATTAGAAGATAAGAAGAATGAAGAACACAGGAAAAAAAGATACAAGATAGTAAGATGGAATAATAATAAGAAAACAAATAGGATAGATCCAACCTAATTTAGAAATTAGCCTCTAATACCAAATGATGTGAACCCCTAATATGAACCTCACCAAGAGTAATGAGACTCAGAATCAATATGGGATCTGATTGGAAGGATTGTGTTCTAATCAGATTTATAACAAAATAAATTAAAGAAAAATGACCTTGACCCGTTATCTATAAAGAGATAAGAACCAAAGGTATAAGAAATATTGTAGACGCCATATTCAAGAAAGAGAAAGAAGATTTTGAGTGATAAGTCTTGTTTGAACGCCATAAGAAAAATCTTAATAAGTTCAGAAAAGTTCTTTAAAGAACTAAAGAGAAAGTACTCTCAATATTATTAATGACAATCTCTATTGTTCAAGAGCATACATGCTTATTTATAGGCCAATTACCTAAACAAATAAGGAAAGTTACATAGGAAACTCCTACAAGACAAGAAAAATTAGAAATAGGAAACTCCTACAAAGCAAGAAAAAATTAAAATAGGAAACTCTTTTAGTCAGACAAGGAAACCACAAAATAAGAAACTTTCGTAATAAAACAAACTAAAAGTAAAATTAAATAAATAAGAAAAACGTAGCTAAAATTGGGCAATAAAATAACTCATTGATTTTAGGCCTATATTCAATCTTCAACCTTGAATCTTCTTGTACTTTGTCCATATTTAGATTGGTTGGTATTGACCTATATTTAAGTTGTTTTTAATGAAATGGACAAGTTTTGACTCTTCTTTTGTAGTAATGCAGGTATCTCCTTGTTAGGCCTTTAGAATTAGACCATTAAGTGCTTTTTTGAATTTTTTAGCCCGAATTCTTATGATATAAGTCCAACTAAGACTTGAAGTTGGTCTGTATTTGTAATCCGATGAAAGTTTGTCACAATTAAATAAGTAAAGATAATCAATTGAATAAAGCCTAGGGTTACGGTTCACCACACTTATGATACTCAACAACTAATATGTACCTCTAATTGCAATTATCTAGGTTATAGGCGATGGTTTAGCCTTAATTTATTAGCAAACTCTTTCAAGCAATACCAATCGTACCAAGGTTAATCCAATTGCCTATTTTCATGGTACTTAGTTCAACCTAGGTCCATTAAGCTTTATGCCAACCATGGAATATGTAATGCCCCCAATTTACGTTACGTAAAATAAACATTTTTTTTATTATTATTTCCGCAATCAGATATTTTCCATAAAGATACATAATTCAATTCTTTATCATGGGAACTAATACATATAGGATCTCTCGTGTATACACAATATACAGACCAAGTCTATAAACATCAAAGTACAGTAGAAACGGGGATCCTGCCTGTAGCGTTCAGAGCACTCTAGAATACAAACACAGTATAATTCAAAGACCGTGAGTCTTGGAAGCAACATAGACTCACCCAGAGAATATATCACCTATATGCCGAATCAAACTCTGATATTCTTATCTAAAAATGTAGAAATATCGTGTAGTGAGTTTGACAACTCAGTGAGCAAATAATTCCTCCTATGACCTCTTAGGTCAGCATATAGATGTACTTATGTTTTAAAATATGTCATATAGAAAATATAGTTTAGAAGTACATTCATATGAGACCTGTTTTTCAAATATTCTCAAATCAAAGGATATTCAGATATCCAAAACCATATGCTGCACAGTATGATCATTAAACAAATGTTGTTATGCTCAGCTGTATAAGTTATAGTAAAATATTAACATTTGGAGATAAAATCATCATTTTTAATGCACCTGCCTCACTCAAAAATCTGGTTAATGCAATGAAAATATAACTCATTTGCTATACGCATAGTGACCTCGACCCCAGTCACAATAAGTGATCAGGGAATGTGAGTACATCACCCTCCTACCCTCTCACATTACCACTGTCACTCGGTTGGAGCGGCCCTCCCCCAGCTCACTCAGGCTAATAGGGTGTCCCCTATTCGGTACCGTCACAAGCCATACAACCAGCCGATATTCATCAATACATATATATACATGTAAAATTATCAAGCAACTCGCCATGAGCATTACGCTTGCCATTCAATCTCATTTATAATATGACATGCATCATTTTCACAAGTATATAGCTTTACAAATCAATGCATCGTGCACATAATATTCACTTTATCAAATAATGATAAATACATTTAGAACCACATATTCAATGAGCTCCAAAATCCATTTCTAAAACCATACTCTTCTTGAACTATGTGCCAGTTTATAAATATAATGGATATTTTAACTCATTTAATAAACTTATAATAGTATAAATAATTTATAAACAGAAACAATAATACATTTATAGTTCAAGAAGAGCATGGGACAAGTCATAGAAAGAATTATCTACTCACAGGGTAGGGCTCCAGATTGGACAGCCCTAAAATATACTTTTTTCATGCTGAATTTGACCAATTAGACCTCAAAAACATGTCAGGAGGGTCCAAAGACTTAGAAAATTACTCTGGGAGCTTGGTCACTATTCACCACGCGAAAAACACTATTCACGACGAACAAAAAGTTGTCAGATAGTTGAAAAATTTCATATCCTAAGGTTTATCTAACTCCTGAATCCATCTACGGTGTCAGAATTTCAATTA
This sequence comes from Gleditsia sinensis, assembly GCA_037074535.1. Classification (NCBI taxonomy): domain Eukaryota; kingdom Viridiplantae; phylum Streptophyta; class Magnoliopsida; order Fabales; family Fabaceae; genus Gleditsia; species Gleditsia sinensis. The sequence goes on from CM073476.1 coordinate 22,350,880, forward strand.
GAAGTCTCTAAGTAAGAGTCTTAGAATTTATCTTTTTCTGAGATTTTCTACTTCAAATCTACGACGATTCAACAGTTGATTTGAAAAATTAATCGGTCAAAACCGTAGTATTCTCCGTCCTGAATCCAGTGGTATCCTTAGTTTTGAGATCGGAAGCCAATAGGCACTCCAGATCTAGAGAGAAAGTTGAAAGTTACTATTTACTCACTATTGACTATCACTATTCCTTCTTTCAATTTTTCTGAAATCTTCTAATGCTTCCGTGTTGTCTCCCCCTCCCCTTTTATTTTATTTTTATTTTTAAAAATAATAAATATTATTATTTAATAATTGAATAATAGGATTTTTTTATATAAATTCATATAAATTCTGTTTTTCATCCTAAAATATCCCAAAATTTTCTAAAAATTTACATTCTCATAAACCTTTAGTTAAACTCTTAAATCATGATTTTTCTTGATAAAAATCATAATAAAACAAATCTCAAAATAAATATCTTTATACATATTAAAAGAAAGAATATTTCTAAAAATACAACAAAAATTCATTAAAGACCAATATAATTATTTCACGCAAAATAATAATTATTTTAATTAAAAATAGATTTACTTTTAGCAGAACATAATTATTTTTAAACAAATAAAAATATATTTGTTTATAAGAAAATATTTTTATTTAAAAATAAAAATAATGGGATGTTACATAATACAATTAATCGATTTTTGTGTCTACTAATTGATTCAATCTTAGATAATCTTAAACTACTTTCGTGATTAAGATATCCTTAATTAACCATTAAGTTCAGGTTTTAATCTTCACCTTTCAGTTTATCAATTAAATACCTAAGACGTGATAGATTGGTGATCAAGCATTCTACCAACTCATTCATGCATATAATAGTTAATCCTAATCAATCTAGAAGTGATCACAATTAAGGTTCCAACATTCAATTCATCAACCTAGTAGCATCATATCACAAGTGGGTTTACCAAAACCCTAGATCAAATTTACTCACACATCATGTAAACAATAATCAAATTCATATTCATTAAGTAAACCATGATAGTTCGATACTATCCAAAGAGAATGAGTATAGATAGAATTAGAGAATTCAAGTAGAAAGATATAACCTAGTCTTTGAAAAATTAAGATGAAAATACAACCTTCGAATGTAGTAAATCTTACTCTAGAACATAAAATCCACAATGATTCAAGTAAAAATATAACCTAGGAGTGTTTTCTAAGCCTAAAAATAGAGTCTAAAGTGTCTCTCTGAGTCTGAATATCTGCCTCTGCGTTTTCCCCCACCTATCTATCAAGTTGACAGCCAAAAACCCTAAAAATCACGTGCATTACGGACCCAAAGCACGGCTTGGCCGTGCTCTGGGCTGGTTTCTGGAGGTTCTCTGCATCATCTGCCCAGAGTACGGCCTGGCCATGCTCCATGGCTGCCGAGCTGCTTTCTTGCCAATTTTTGGTGTGTTTCCTCCTTAGCATATCCCAAGTCCTTTTGGCTCTTCCCATGATTGTTTTCTCTTGCTTCTTGTCCTCTTTTGCTCTCCTACAAACACAAAACAAACCACAACAGTATCCAGAACAAAGTATAACCAAAAGCAGAGAAATAACCACAAGTTACTATGAATTAGGGGATAAAATATAGCCATTAAGTATTCAAAATTTCCCTTTATCAGTATTCCATTTCCATTCACTAGCCGTGCTTACATCACATCCCTCTCAGGATCATCATCACCTTCTCTACCCTCTTCTAGAGAATATATCCAATTATCCTCATTCGTAACTACTGTTCTAGTGGGGTTAAGGAGGTGAAAGATATTATGACCATGGAGATGCAACCAATAGTTGGTATTCTTTTTAACAATTATTTTCATATGCAAACAGGATTCTAAATCTATTATACTACTGCCAACTATTGGTTGCAAATCTCGAAGATTTGCCTCAAATCCTAACCTTCTAGCTAATGCAGTCACTAAGACCCCTATGATAACTTTGCCATTCATGGCATTATTGACCCTAGCCATCTGTTGGGCCATAAAGGCTCTAGTATCCACCTTATGACCATTTAACATGGCTCAAAGAAAATAAAGCTCTCTTTTATTTGCAATCCTACCACTTTCAACTCTACCAAAAACGGTATGAGCAATTAGACGTTGTAAATATCTAAAAGAGGGATTGCAAATAAAAGAAGCTTTCGAACTTGATGCATCATATTGCCCCCAACAGAAATAGAGTTCCAAAAATGTTGAGAAAGAAAACTTGAGGGAACTGATCTATCTCCCCCGGGAGGTAATATGAATAATGCATTAAATTGAGCCAATGATAAATTAAATGTACGGTCAAATAATCTAAAGTTAATGCGACCCTAATCGACGTTGGGACCCCGAAATAAATTCACATTAATTGATCTTAAAAACTCTAAGGTGGTCCTGGCATAGGCTGGGTAACATTGTCCAATGAATGTATTCCACCCAATCCGATCAACAAGATAGCTGACGTTGGTTAAAAGTCCTAACTAGTCCAAACACTCCTCATCCATGTACCAAGTACTCAGCATTTCTCGTTTAACTAGAGTATCATATTGTTTCTGTTGATTATCATCAACAAATACGATACCATACTCATTTATTTGATGAGGAGGTTAGGATAGTCTTTGAATCCGTCCTCTACCTTGTTGCTGGGATGGGGAGGAAGATTGGCCAATTTTGGCTCTTTTAGGGCCCATTTATAGTTATATGCATTATAAAATGTAATGGAGAGTGGGATGATTAGGACCAAAAGCCAATTAACAGACTAATGCACTTCAGTATATATATAGAGCCAAAAATGAGCAAGGCAAGCAATAGGTGTCCAATAATGCAGCAACAAAGTAATCAATATTCTCTAAATAACCAAAGGCTCAAATAATGATGAAACTCAGCAAAATTTCAAGCTAAGAGAATTTGTAAATAAGTCAATTTCAAACTTAGATTCAACTAGAGAATTTCCAAGAAAAACCTAGCAAACTTGTCAAGTCTAATTCCTATTCAACAAAGGCAAGCCTAGTGCAAAGCAAAAAAATTAAGGCTCTAAATGCAATGTACAGTTAATCAGAAAATGTAATTCATACAAATTCAATTTATACAACCAGAGTTTTCACTACTAGTCATACAAACCACAAGTGCATATGAGTTCTAATTCAAGCAATGCAAAATGGGAGATTCAAGCACACTAAATTCCAAATACTGCTAGTGGTTTCCAGAAGTTGCCAAGCAATTACAATATGCTATCTTAACCAGCAAATTCCTAACTTTCTTATCCAGCAAATAATAATTAAGTGAGAGGAATTAAGGCATTAGAAATTTCCCAAATGCAGAGATTATGGAATGTACTAAAATATTAGTTTAGGAAAAAAGATTCTAATTAAACAGAGTCAACCAGCATTTTATTGGGAGCATGTCCAAACTAGTGAAATAATGTAGTCAAACAATAACCAGTAAGAGTCATGGACAACTAGCAATAACTAGGGAATCTAAACCAGAAAAAAAATGAAAAAAAATTTAGAGATAGAAATTACCTAGAGGGAATCCACAAGTTATGCCAGCAGCTGGGTGTGCTTGGGAGATGAGGGGAATGCAATGTAGGCTGAGAGTGAATGGAAACACAGGTAAAGCTAGGCACGACCTGATGGGATGTGGGGAAGAAATACATAGCACGGGTAAAGGTTTGGGATGCAAGGATGGGCACGGTTTGGCTGGGAATGTGTTGGTGCAAAGGAACAGGCCGAGGTAGGGAGTTGAATATGGGATTGCTGGTTTAGGGTAGGATGCTGGGAGGATGGGAATTACATAAGGAATGGGGAAAAAGGAGGTTGATAGTTATGATGTGGTTGGGTGAGAAAGAGAGTTCAAGTTGCAGAAGTAGTGTTGGGAGAAGAAGGAAAGGTGGCTATGGGATAATTTCTGGGTTGGGGAAGCTGGCAGAGGAATAAGGGAAGAGAGATGGAGACCGAGAAAAGGAAAGAGATAGGGGAGGCTTGGGTGCAAAGAAGGATTCGAGTAAGGGAGTGGAGAAGAAGGGGAGCATAGGAATGAGAATTTCTAGTTATAGGGGAACCGAGAGGAAGAGGGAAGAGATGAAACACAGGTGTAGGGGAGTAGTAGGGAGAGGGATTAAGGCACGGGGATGGGATTGGGGGTGGAGAAGGAGATGGAATTTATAGAGGAAAAAGGAACACAAGAACTCTAGGTGAGACATGGGAAAAAATAAAATGAAACATGGGAGGAGAAAAGAAGAAAAACTGGGCAAAAATGCTTATCTGGGCTCGAAGCACGACAATGATTTAGGTTAAAAAGGCCTTTTCTTCTTGGGATTGCAACACGACTTGGGGACAGGCTGTGTTCACCAACACAAGTCACCCGTTCTTCGTGCTAGACTCCAAAATTTCCTAGAACAAGCCTTGTTGAGCAACACGATAAAGGTGTGTTTGGACCTGGACCTGGGGCACAATTGTGGTTGGAGACACGACTTGCTCGTGCTTGGCTCTGGAAGTCCAAATTTTCTTGGATTTGGCCCGTGTTCGCTGGCACGAGAAGGGTGTGCTAGGGCTGGACGTAGGCGCAGTTGTGTCAGGTGACCGTCTTTCTTGTGCTTTGTGTTAGAGTCACCAAAATCTAGAATTTTTTTGCCCGTGCTTGAAGCACGACCATGCTCTATGACACGGGTAACCCATGTTTCATGCTGGAATCCTTATTTTCTCAAAATTTGCCTAAGTTTTTTTATCCTCTTGAATTCCCTTTGCATATCATTCTTTTCTCCAATATTAAGGACATGGAATTGGCCTAAAAAGCAAATGAAAACACTTATTAAACTCTTAACCTAAGAAATTAACTAGAATTAAAGATAAAAAAACTAAAAGCAATGAAACTAAGCAAAAAGAAACTTAAAAATTAAAATGTGGGTTGCCTCTCACCAAGCACTTGTTTAAAGTCATCAGCTCGACTCCCTTGCACTTTATGGGATTGATAAGGGCTCTAAGAGAGCTTGGGTGGCTCTCTTTTCAACTGGTTGTCTAGTGAAAAAGTGCTTGAGGCATTGTCCATTAACTTTGAAGGATCTGGTTGCTTCACTCCATATGTCCACTGCTCCATATGGGAAAACTTGACTTACTTAGAATGGACCAGACCAACGAGAACGAAGCTTTTCGGGAAAAAGCTTTAGCCTTTAATTAAATAGTATGACCCAATATCCTACTTGAAATTCACATTTTAGGATGTGTTTATTGTGCCATTTCTTTGTTCTTTCTTTATACATCCTAGCACTTTCATACGCATTAAGTCTCAGCTCATCTAGCTTATTTAATTGTAAACATCTCCTCTTTCCAGCAGCGCTTAAGTTAAAGTTAATCGTCTTTATTACCCAATAGGCCTTATGTTCGAGCTCTACTAGCAAGTGGCAAGGCTTTCTATATATTAACCGAAAGGGTGTGGTGCTTATGGGAGTTTTATATGCTATTTTATAGGCCCATAGTGCATCATCAAGCTTGAGAAACCAATATTTTCTTACTTTTGATACAATCTTCTCTAATATAGCCTTGATTTCCCTGTTAGATATCTTAACTTGTCCACTTGTTTGGTGATGATATGCTAGAGCCATTTTATGAGTGACTCCATATTTCTTCAAGAGGTTTTGAAAATGTTGCTCAGTGAAGTGGGAACCACCATCACATATTATAGCTTAGGGTACTCCAAACCTTGGAAAAATCACTCTCTTAAAGAGTTTGGCAACTACTCTAGCATCATTAATGGGAGATGCCACTGCTTCTATCCACTTAGACACGTAATCCACAGCTACTAGGATATACTTATTCCCACATGAAGATGGAAAGGGGCCCATGAAATCAATACCCTAAACATCAAATATCTCCACTTCTAAAATACCGTTTAGGGGCATCTCATTCCTTCTTGATATATTGCCAATTCTTTAACACCGATCACAAGCTTTTACAAAGGCATGCACATCTTTGAAAAGGAAAGGCCAATGAAAACCAGCTTGAAGAATTTTGTCTGCAGTTTTTGAGGTGCTAGTATGGCCTCCACAAGGTCAGTTATGGCAATGATATATAACACTATGTACCTCTTCCTCTAGAATACACTTACGGAAGATGCCATCTGCACACCATTTGTAAAGGCATGGATCATCCCAATAGTATGATTTGATATCAGAGAAAATTTTCTTTCTCTGATGGTAGTTCAACTCTTCAGGTAAAATCCTGCATGTCAAAAAATTTACAAAATCTACATACCAAAGAGCATCGGTATGAGTGACTACAAGGAGTTGGTCATCAAGAAAAGAATCGTCTATAGGCAGCTCATCTTTATCATCTCTCATTGAATCCTGTCTCAACCTTGAAAGATGATCCACTACCTCATTCTCAGTTCCTTTCTTATCCCAAATCCCAAGATCAAATTCCTATAATAGAATTATCCATCTAATCAATCTTGGCTTGGCATCCTTCTTACTTAGCAAATATTTGATGGTAGCATGGTTTGTATATACTATGACTTTGGATCCCAACAAATATTGGTAGAATTTGTCAATTGTATATACTACTGCCAGGAGCTCCTTTTCTAAGGTAGAATAATTGACTTGAGCTTCATCCATGGTTTTACTGGCATAGTAAATAACATCATAGGGCTTTTTATCTCTTCTTTGCCCAAGTACAGCTCCAACAGCATAGTCACTTGCATCACACATGATCTCAAAGGGAAGGCTCTAATTAGGAGGTTGGATGATTGGTGCAGATATTAGTGCCTCCTTTATCTTATGAAAAGCACATAAATAGTCATTATCAAATAAGAAGGGAGTATCCTTAATAAGAAAATTAGTTAAGGGTTTAAAATTTTTTAAAAAGTCTTGAATAAATCTTCTGTAGAAGCCTACATGCCCAAGAAAAGTCCTTACTTCCTTAACATTAGATGGTGGTGGCATGGTCTGGATTGCCTCAAGTTTTGCTTTGTCCACCTCAATCCTTCTCTCAAACATCAAGTGTTCAAGTACTATTCCTTCCCTTACCAAAAAGTGGCATTTTTCCCAGTTTAGTACTAGGTTAACTTCATCACATCTTTTGAGTACTTGTGTCAAATTATTTAAGCAATTATCAAATGAGGCATCATAGACAAAAAAGTCATCCATAAAAACTTCCATTATATCTTCAATAAACTTTCTGAGTGCATCCAATAACTTATCAGTTTCTTCAGCATTCAACTCAGCATTCATAATTATTGGATAGTTAGGGTCTAGAAATTCATACCTTAAATTGGATGGAAGTGGTTCGAGTTCTACCTTAGGTGCCTTAATTTCCTCTACAGTTGTTGATTTTTAATTGAGATCTAATTTCAGCTTTTCAACTTTTTCTTTTGAGGTGAGCATAGGACACTCACCAGACATTTGAGCATATGCACTAGCTTCTACCTATTCAGCATAAGAAATAGGACTTTCCACAAGGCAAAGCTCAAGTGGGTCAGTAGAATAAAAACTTACTACATTATCAACCATATTATGCTCAATTACATCAATCATGCAACAAGAATCACCTAAAGATGGGCATTTTATTGCTTGATTTAAATTGAATTCAATCTTTTCATCCCCTACATTCAAGGAAAGCTTTCCATCTTTTACATTGATAATTGCACCTGCAATGACTAGGAAAGGCCTTCGAAGAATGATGGAGATTTGGTTATCTTCCTTTATCTCTAAAATAACAAAATCAATAGGTATGAAAAATTTACCTACCTTTAAAGGAACATCTTCTAATATACTTACCGGATGCGTAACGGATTGGTCCACCAACTGGAGGGAAATAGTGGTAGGCTTCAAATCACCCATCTAGAGCTTCTTGCATATAGATCATGGAATGAGACTTACACTTGCTCCAAGATCATATAAAACTCTAGTAATGTGCACAAATCCAATAGAACAAGGTATATAGAAGCTTCCAGGGTCCTTGAGTTTAGGAGGCAATTTATTCTAGATTAATGCAGTGTATTCTTCAGTTAATGCTACTGTGGTATACTCCTCAATCTTCCTCTTGTTTGTAAGGATTTCCTTTAGAAATTTAGCATAAGAAGGCATCTAAGAGACAGCTTCCAAGAATGGAATATTAATGTGCAACTTTTTCAACACATCAAGGAATTTTCCATACAGCTTTCTAATTTGGCTTTAGTAAGTCTTTGGGGGAAAGGAATTGGTGGTTTGTATGGTTCAGGAGCCATATATTTAGCCTTTTCTTCCTCTTTCCTTTCAGTAATTTACTCTTCTTCTACAATTGCTTGTTCAGGCAAATCTTTCAATTCTTTCTCTTTATCTTCGTCTTTTTTCACTGACTCACCCATCTACTTACCACTTCTCAAAGTGATAGCCTTGCAATGTTATCTTGGATTCTTAGGTTGACCAGGGAATTTACCAAAGTTTCTGTTTGAAGAATTGGCTTGCTATGCTATATGTGTTTCTAGCATTTTATTATGAGTAGCAAGTGAGTCAACCTTAGAGGCTAAGTCTTTTATGGCCTTATTCATTGAGTGGTTATGGGCTCTAAATTTATCATTTTATTTCGTTTGAGTAGTAATAAAAAATTTCATCAGAGCCTCCAGATTTGACTTTGGCTGTGAAGTAGGATTGAATGGCCTCTGATTTTGAAATCCAAGAGGTTGCCTAAAATTATTCTAAGGCTGATTCACATTAAGCTTGTATGAGAGATTTGGGTGATTTCTCCAGCTTGGATTGTAAGTGTTACTGTAGGGATTTTTTTCTCTGATTATTGTTCCTAAAGTTCACCTGTTCACAATCCTGAGGTGCAAAATTTCCAAGCAAGCATTCATTGGCCACATGACCAACACATCCATAAATCTTGGATGCAGAAGATAGAGAGGAACCAATAGCATTGATGCTTAATTTATTTAACTTTTGAAACAATGCACCAACTTTAGAAGTGAGATGATTAAACGCATATACTTCATACATACTTGCTAGTTTCCTTGGTTGCCTCTCACTAAACCATGACTAATGATTCTAAGTCATATCTTCAATCAGCTCATATGCCTCATCAACTATTTTGTTTATCAAAGCTCTTTGAGCTGTAGCATCCACAGACATACAAATGTTGTATATTAGTCTACTGTAGAATATATAGACCATAAGCCACTTTTTCAACCCATGGTGTGGGCATAGTCTGAGAAGTTCTTTAAATCTCTCTCAAGCTTCATATAATGATTCACCATCTTTCTAAGCAAATGTAGTGATTTGGTTCCTAAGATAAATTGTTTTATTTAGGGGAAAGTACTTGGCTAAAAATGCTTGTGATAATTACTGCCAAGTAGTGATGGACCCTGATGGAAGAGAGTGCAACCATGCACGGGCCTTGTCCCACAGAAAGAATGAGAACAATCTCAGTCTAATAGCATTAGATGATACTCTATTCAACTTCAATGTGTTACAGTACTCTAAAAAGACTAATAGATGGAGATTGAGGTCTTTAGCAGGTGATCCTCCAAATTGATTTTATTGAACCATCTACAGAAGAGAAGGCTTCAGCTCAAAGTTGTTGACCTCAACAACTTGTCTAACAATGCTTATGTTCAGGCCATACGTATTTGGGGTGGTGAAATCCTTAAGAGATCGGTTATCTATGTCTGCCATGGTGGGTAGTGCAAGATGATCTTGCTACTATTTTCTTCTTCTCCTCCATAAGGTGTGTTCAATCTCTGGGTCTCAGCAAAGAATTCACGATCCCTTCGCATAAAAGAGCAACACACCTATAAAGGAAGAAAAAGGAACAAAAATTAGCAAGATAGAATTATGCAAAAAAATTCAAAGAAAAAGATCTAGTCTACCTTTTTTTGCAAAATAACTAATATTGACACTATTATTGTAACAACCTTTTTTTATTAATATTTATTATACAATATAGAGTTCACATATACGTCATTAATCAAAACGTACGTACAACAAAATCAAACACATAAATAACTACATCTTATTTATTCTGGTTGACCAATTCTGGAAATATAGGTGCGGGTGGTTGCACCTTCACCAGGATATGAACCAACTCGACCACAAACATATTATTTGATTCTGACATCTGCCCAACATAAAGTAACTCAATCCAACGTACACTAAAAGCCAGAGCCATAGAAAAATCTTCATAACTAATTTTCTGAACATGATATGGAAATATAGTGAGAATTAAATCCCAGTAGGTTCAACAATAAATCATCATCAATATAGCTCATCACGTCATGTTTAGCTGTATAAACTACAGTAAATATCTTTGGTCACATGAATGCACAATATCTATGCACATGAGAATCGTACAGTAATAACATGTATGACATGATTAATTATTTTCAGAATATCATATGATGACTATCAATTTATTCCCATATCAAGCTACCTCGGTCAGGGTGAGTATTTTCTACTCTCCGGTACGGGCTTTTCTCGCTCCGTCCGACATGACCCACTTTCTCTTTCTTTTCTCATTAACATGATCATAACCGTTGGTAGGGCGTCCCCTACTGGTGCACCACACGGATTGCCATGTGACCGTGCTCATTTCTTTTCTTTTCACAATGATAGCCAAAAATATGCTTTCAATAACAAGTATGTTCATGAAAATATAACTATTACCAAAAATCATTGGTAATCATGCCATAAACATAACCATTTCACATATCACTTTATAAAATATTTTCATGTCAAAATTTCACACTTAAAATGGTAAGAATTTCATACAATGGCAATGACTATGGCATATACTAGTCATTTATTATTTTTATTTATAAGATTCTTCTTCTTCTTTAAATATTAATTTTATTTCTTTATTTTCTTAATGCATGTTTTCATCCCATCTAACCTTCTCTTACTAATTAGAGCATAACTCCCTCAATTTAACTCTGATGTAGTTGGTCTTTGTGTCAAGTTCAAGATAAAACAATTATCTAAAACTATTATGTTCAATAGTTTAGTGAAATATTACGATATCAAGGTGATATTACTCCTTGAATGTACAAGTTATTTCTTCTCGAATAGGTTCTGACCTCTCCCTACTAATCAGTCTATATCTCCCTCATAAAAATTCTAAATTAAGTGATTCCAGTGGCTACAAATCCGTAACACATATATCTATAATTCATATGTTAACTATGTATTTTAATTACTGACATAATGTTCCCAAAAATTAAAACACAGAAGCTATCCTAACATAATCTTCCCTGATTAACCATTTTCTGACCATTGCTTACTAATCAGACCATATCTACCTCATATGGACTTTAAATTGCATAATTCCAGTGGCTAAAATTATGTGACACATATATCTATAATTCTTATGTGAACCATTTATTTGAACTCCCTACATAATATTCCCAAAAATTAAAACACAGAAGCTATCCTAACATGTTCTTCCCTAATTAACCATTTTCTGAACACTGCTTACTAATCAAACCATATCTACCTCATATGGACTCCAAATTGAGTGATTCCAGTGGCTAAAAAGCCATGACACATATATCTATAATTCTTATGTTAACCATTTATTTTTATTCCCTACAGAATGTTACCAGAAATTAAAACATAGAAGCTATCCTAAAATATTCTTCCTTGATTAACCAATTTCTGACCACTGCATACTAATCAGACCATATCTACCTCATATGGACTCCAAATTGAGTGATTCCAGTGACTAAAAATCTGTGAGACATAAATCTACATTTTTCATGTTAACCATTTGTTTTAATTCCTAACTGATTCTTCCTAGAATAATAAAAACAGAAGCTAAAAAGTTTGCCATACATAGCCATACCTATGCAGAACTATCTACACCAGCCTAAGTATTCAAACATACGTAATATGTAACATGATATAGCAACATCCATAACCAATCATAAAAGTTCTAAGATCAAAATCTCATATAAATATTATAAGTTTCAAAAGTTTTCTTCAAAAAGAAATATTGTTAAACTTATCTTAAGTACTTAGTCCTCTAGACTTCTCCTTCCTCTTTCTTCCTTTCTTCCTCTCCTTTCCTCACTCTACCTTGCTTCTATTTTTCCTTTCCATCACTTGGACAAAAATTCTAATGTTATAGGGTGGGTTTTGCTTAAATAGACCACCAAATAATTCATCTTTCATGATCATGGGTCTACCTTATCACAATTAGGATACACTTGGTTGAATTTTTGGAAAACAAACAACTTATGTTCTTGTCTTCCTCTTCCTTAGTCAAGATATGCATAACAAAAGGAGATTTGTATTTTGAAAATTATGATCATATGTTTCTAAGATAAGGGACAAGGTCCCTTTGATTTAGGGATTCATTTATTTTTCTTTTGTCTTAATCAATTATGATAGGTTTTCCTTTTTAGGTGGCAAATTTCCAACTCTTGAATCTTACTTGCTTAACTAAAATTATTTGTGTAGGATAATGATGTTTTGTCATAATGCTATGTATTATTACCCACTTGCTAAAATTATGATTGTAGGATATAGATGGTTTGTCCTAATGCCATGTATTATCATACCACTTGCTAAAATTATGAATGTAGGATATCACACTACTTGCTAAATTTTTGTCTTAATGTCATGTCACCTAATCTTGATTACACCATTATTTCATCACTTTATTTTATTTTTGTTTTTATTTTTCCTCTTGGGTTTGGGCTCATTCTTGCCTATTTTATTTTACTTTGGATAAAATTATACCTTTCATAATGGGCTTAGTCACATTTTCATGATTTTTGGGCTACCGATCCAATTTCTATATCCTAGTCCAAGTCTATGTTTTATTTCTTCCTTGGGCTATCCTATTGGCTTGCTAAAAATTCATGTAAAGTAGAAAAACTCTATATGAAGTGTCCATAGGTGAAAGCCCAATTTATGGGTGGAGATACTAAACTTAGCAACTTTAACTCTTAAATTAGGAAAAATTACCCTAATCCAATCTTCTTGAAATTTTAATACCTCTATTTACTTCACAAAAATTTATCTTCCTTACCCAAGAATTTCACCTTTGTTTAGTATATTTATTTCTAATTTTTCCTCTTAGGTTTTCTCTCTTTACCTATTTCATTAATGTTAGAACATTTCTGTGCATACACGTAAGGTGAAGAATTTTTAAGAATTATATTTCTTTAGATATCTAAAAATTGTCTAATAAATTTTATTTTCTTATGGGATGTTACAATTATTCCCTGACAACGACGGCAAAAACTTGTTGTGTATGTTTTACTAGCAAGCGCACGGCGCAGCTGTAGCTAGTCCGGCGAGTACAGGTCGTATCCACAGAGAATAAAGATCAACTACTAGAATTATACGAAACAAGCTATCTAAATTAATGAAATTCGATAGAGAATATGTCATGATTAAGCTAATAAGGAATTTAATTAACAAAAGCCTAGAGTTAGGGTTTACTTCACTTATGATATTCAACATTCAATATGTGCTTCTAATTTCAATTATTTAGGTAATTGGGGATGGTTTATCCTTAATTAATTAGTAACCTCTTTCAAGCATTACTAATCATACCTAGGTTAATCTAATTTCCTACTTTCGTGGTTCTTAGTTCAACCTAGGCCCATTAAGTTCTATGCCAACTGTGGAATGCAATTAATCTGTTTTCTCTTGCCCATTAATTGATTCAATTCCTAGAGAACCTTAAACTACTTTCATGATTAAGATATCCCTAATTAACTATTAGGTTCTGGTATTAAATTTCACTTTTCAGTTCATCAATTAATAACCTAAGACGTAATAGATTGGTGATCAGGCATTCTATCAACTCTTAAACATACACATAATAGTTAAACCTGATTAATCCATAAATAATCATAATTAGGGTTCCACAATTCAATTAGCATAGTATCATCATATTATAAGTGGGTTTACTGAAACCCTAGATCAATATCTACTCACACATAATGGAAATATAAATCATAATCCAATTTATTGAATAACTCATAAGTGTTCAATACAATCAAAGAGAAATAGTAGAAGTAGAAGTAGAGATATAAAGTAGAAGGATAAAACCTAGAGTGCAAAAGATGAAATAAGAATACAAACTTGAATCAATCTCAAATTCTACTCTAAGAACATAAATCAACAATGATTCTAATAAAAACCTAGTCTAATGGTGTTTTCTAAGCCTAAAACTAAGTAAAAATACGTCTCAATATGTCTGGATGTCTTTGGCTACATTTCCCCCTGAATATATATCACTTTGGCTGTTGAAGACCCTAAAAAATACAGAATGTACAGAAACGAAGCATGGTTGTGCTTTATGACACGGCTTTGCCATGTTTCGTGCTAAAAAATCTGGGAAAAAATGCGCTCTTTGCACAGAGCACGGCTTGGCCGTGCTTCCTGCAACACCGAGCACTGTCTGGTTGTGTTTTGGGTTGCCAAGCTCGTTTCTTGCCAATTTCTTCTGGGTTTCCTCCTTACTTCCTTCTCAACATGTTCCAAGTCCATATAGCCCTTCACATGAGTGTTTTTCCTTGCTTCTTGGCCTATTTTGCTCACCTACAAACATAAAATAAACCAAAGCAGTATTCAAAGCAAAGCATAATCAAAAGCAGGGAAATAATCACAAGTTTACTATTAATTAGGGGATAAAATATAACCATTATACACTCAATTTTCCCCTTTATCATTCTATCAACCTAACCTTCTTCCATTATATATACCATAGCCAAATCAATTAAAAATGGACATCATAATAGTCTTTAGAGGTTTCGCCACCTGCATCTATGCAAAAATTCCAAACCAACCTAAACAAGCATACAACCATCACATGCAAGATTCACATATAGCAAGATATAATGTTACAAATTCATCAAAGTCCTAGAATGAAGAACCCCATATAATGTTACAAAATTTTAAAGTTTTCTTGAAAGAAAATATTGTTAAACCTACTTATAGCACTTCCTAAGTTTACTTAGCTAGTTTTTCCTTTTTACTTTCTCCTTGGAAGTGGTGAGATTTTCCCCTTCTATTTGCTATTACAGCAGCATATTTAAGAAGAAAAGAGTGAGTTCTAAGCCCTGGAGATAAAGAGAAAGAAGAGATTTGGGTGGTGGTCTTACTACTTTACCTTACACCCTTTGTTCTTCATACTTTCTACCTTCTATTCTCCCTTTCTTCTTCCTTCATTTCTTCCTTCCTCAAAACTATGGTTTTCCTCCCCCTTGCTCTTAGCTAAAACCTTCCCTTGCTAAGAGTGACAATTGCTTAAAAGTTACATATGGTCAACTTCTTTAATCATGAGTCATTTGCTTTACTTATGGGGCACTCCATAAACACATCATTATGGCTCATTACTTAGCTTCATATAGAGTGCCATGAATTTTGGTTTTCTTCCCCTCATTCTTGGCCAAAAATGTGTCTTCAAATGGTTGTGAGAAATGCTTAAAAAATCATGTGATTAAATAGCATTTCTTTTGATATACTTATTGGCCAACTCACTTACTTATTGAACACTCAAACAATTTACTTATTGTGCACTCAACAAGAGATAATAATTGCTTATCATTGTGGGCTACTATTGCATCATGTGTGCTCCTATTTCCCTCTCAGTTTTCCCCATCTTAATCCATGCTTGGCTGAAATACTCCTCTAGTTAAGAGAGGTATTGCTTTAAATACACTTTGACCAATCTTTGATCTATTCCTTCTATAATGCATTTTCTTAATCTCCTATCCAACAACAACTAAGCCTGTTCCCTTTATTTTGCCTTTATTTTGTATAATGGACCCAAGATATTTAAAGCTTCTAACTTGTTTTAATATATGGTCTCCAAGTTTTACTTCTAAATTCGTATTTGTTTGTCTTTTACTAAAACTACATTCCATATATTTTGTTTTATTTTTACTTATACAAAAACCATGTGTTTCTAAAGGTTGTCTCCATGACTCTAACTTTATATTTATTTCCTCTTTTGATTCACCAACTAAGACTATATCATATGTAAAAAGCATACATCGAGGCCTCCAAATCTTATATATGTTCAGTAATTAAGTCCAAAATCAAGTTAAAAAGATATGAACTCAGAGAAAACCCTTGATGTAGTCTAATAATTGTGGGAAAATCCTTTGTGTCTCCATTTTGTGTTCTTACTCAAGTCATGATCTTATCGTACATGTCTTTGATTACTCGAATATACGCAATACATAGTCATTTCTTCTCTAAAGCCTTCCATAAAACCTCTCTTAGCACTCTGTCCTATGCCTTTTTTAGATCAATAAAAATCGTATGCAAATCTTTTTGCCTCCTTTGATAACTTTCTATCAATCTCCACAGTAAGTAAATTTCTTCCATAGTTGACCTTTCTGGCATGAAACTAAATTGATTATCTATGACTTGAGTCTCTTGTCTTAATCTTTGCTCAAATATCTTCTCCCATAACTTCATAGTGTGGCTCATGATCTTAATCCCACTATAGTTGGCACAATTCTGTATGTCCCCCTTATTTTTATAGATAGGGATTAAAGTACTTCTCCTCCATTCATCTGGTAATTTTTAGATTTCATTATCAAATTGAACAACTTAGTGAGCCAATTTATGCCTTTCCTTCGTAGACATTTTCACACCTCAAGAGGTATATTATCGGGTCCTACTGCTTTGCCATTTTTCATTCTCTTCAAAGCCTTCTCTACTTTAAGCTCCTAAATTCTATGATAAAAAGTATAATTACGGTCTTCCTCTACAACATTTAGTTTGTCAGAGTCACAGGTCAACTCATGTCCTTCGTTAAAAAAACCTTGAAAGTAACTCCTCCATCGTGCTTGGATATTGTTCCCTTACCAAAACATTACCTTATTCATATTTAATACATTTTACTTGGTCTTGGTCTCTTGTCTTTCTTTCTCTACCTTTCGCAAACTTATAAATTTTTCTTTCCCTATCCTTAGTTCCTAATGATTGATATAGCCCTTCAAAAGCTCTAGATCTTGCTTCACTTACAACCTTCGTAGCATCTTTCTTAACAACATTCTATTTATCCCAATTTTCATTATCTTTACTTAAGTGACACGCCTTATAACACCCTCTTTTAATCTTAATCTTATCTTGTACCTCTGCATCCTACCACCAAGTCTCTTTACCCTTTAGTTCAATGCCTCTTGATTCTCCAAATCTCTCTTTTGTTATATTCCTGATCCCTTTGGCCATCTTATCCCACATATCATTTACATTTTCCTGGACCTCCCAAAGTCCCTCTTCCTCCACTCTTCTTTGAAAACTCCTATGTTGTTCATTCTTCAATTTTGCACTTTAATAAATATTTTTTTGACAAAAAAGTTTCTATACAAAGAATAAATAAATATTTTAAATAATGACTAGTGGAAGAATTATACTTACCTGGATCTAATTAGCTTTTCCGTCAAAATCCCCGACAACAACACCAAAAACTTGTTGTTTTAATTAAAACTCGCAAGCGCACGAATCTATTAGAGTATAGATTTAGTGGTATCCAAGGTCGATGCCACGAGGATTGCCAATTGAGAGAAAATATAATTCAGATCCAAAATAACTATTTCTAACCTAGTTGCCAGAATGTTTATTTTGTGAGAAGAGTACAAATACGAAGTGTAACATCCCTAATTTCGTTTCTTTTATTAATAAAGGTACATAAATATTTAGTTAAGGAAATAAAATTTATTAGACAATTTTTAGATATCTAAAGAAATATAATCCTTAGAAATTATTCATCTTATGTGCATGCATAGAAAATGTTTCTAACATTAAGGGAATAAGTAAAGAGAGAAAAACCTAATAGGAAATTTTTTTGAAATAACATACTAAAGAGAGGCAAAATTCTTGGGTAAGGAACATAAATTTTTAGGAAGTAAGTAAAGGTCTTAAAATTTCAAGAAGATTGGATTAGAGTAATTTTTCCTAATTCAAGAGCTAGAGTTCCTAAGTTTAACATCTCCACCTAAACATTTGGCTTTCACCTATGGACACTTCATATAGAGTTTTTTCACTTTACATGAGTTTCTAGCAAGCTAATAGGATAGCCTAAGCAAGAAATAAAACATAGACTCATGATATAGAAATTGGACCGATAGTCCACAAACCATGAAAATGTGACCAAGTCCTCCATGAAAGGTATAATTTCAACCAAAGCAAAGAAAATGGGTAAGAATGAGTCCAAATTCAAGAGGAAAAAATAAGAATCATGTGAGGAAATAGCAATATAATAATAATCAAGATTAGGTCACATGGCATTAGGACAAAACATCTATATCCTACATTCATAATTTCAAGAAGTAAGTAATAATACATGGCATTATGACAAAACATCCTTATCAGACACAAATAATTTCAGCCAAGCAAGAGAGATTCAAGGGTTAGAAATTTACCACCTAGAAAGGTAAACCTATCATACTTGAGTGAGACAAAAGAAAAAAGAAACGAATCCCTAAATCAAAGGGATCTTGTCCCTTGTCTTAAGAATATTTTATCATAATTTTCAAAATACAAATCTCCTTTTGCTATGCATATCTTGACTAAAGGAGAGGAAAACAAGAACATAAATTGTCTTTCCCCAAAAAACAACTAAGTGCATCCTAATTGTGATAAGGTAAACCTGTAACATCCCATAATTTTTAAATATTTTCCTTATAAATTCTTCACCTTACATATATGCCTAGAAATGTTCTAATATTAATGGAATAGGTAAAGAAAGAAAACCTAAGAGGAAATATTAGAAATAAACATGCAAAAGAAAGGTGAAATTCTTAGGTAAGGAAAACAATTTTTTGTGAATTAAAGGTCTTAAAATTTCAAGATTGGATTAGGGTAATTTTTCCTAATTTCAGAGTAAAAGTTACTAAATTTAGTATCTCCACCCATAAATTGGGCTTTTACCTATGGACACTTCATATAGAGTTTTTCCACTTCACATAAGTTTCTAGCAAGTCCATTGGATAACCTAAGCAAGAAATAAAACATAGACTTGGACTAGGATATAGTAATTGGACCAATAGCCCAAAAATTATGAAAATGTGACCAAGCCCTCCAAGAAAGGTAGAATTTTATCCAAAGCAAAGAAAATGGGTAGGAATAAGCCCATAATGGGTAGGAATAAGCCCAAATCCAAGAGAAAAAATAAAATAAAATAAATTAGGTGATGATATAATAATGTAATAACAATAAAGATTAGGTTACAAGGCATTAAGACAAAAATTTAGCAAGTGGTGTGATTCTACATTCATCATTTTGGCAAGTGGCATGATAATACAAGGTTTTAGGACAAAAACATCTATATCCTACACTCATAATTTTAGCAAGTCATATGATAATACATGGCATTAGGACAAAACATTCCTATCCCACACAAATAATATCAACCAAATAATGGAGATTCAAGGGCTAGAAATTTGCCACCTAAAAAGGCAAACCTATCATACTTGTTTAAGACAAAAGAAAATGGAAATGAATCCCTAAATCAAAGGGACCTTGTCCCTTATCTTAAGAACATATTATCATAATTTTCAAAATACAAATCTCCTTTTCCTATGCATATCTTGACTAAGGAAGAGGAAGACAAGAACATTAGTTGTTTGTTTTCCAAAAATTCAACAAAGTGTATCCTAATTGTGATAAGGTAGACCCATGATCATGAAAGGTGAATTATTTGGTGGTCTATATAAGAAAACCCACCCTTACAACATTATAATTTCTTCCAAGTGAGGGAGAGGAAAAATAGAAGCAAGGTAGAGTGAGGAAATGAGAGGAAGAAAGGAAGAAAGAGGAAGGAGAAATCTAGGGGACTAAGTGCTCCAGGTAAGTTTAACAATATTTCTTTTTGAAGAAAACTTTTGAAACTTATAATATTTATATGAGATTTTGATCTTAGAACTTTGATGATTGGTCATGGATGTTGCTATATCATGTTACATATTGATCTTGCATGTGATGTATTTTTGAATACTTAGGTTGGTGTATATAGTTCTGCATGGGTATGGCTATGGTTGGCAGAATTTTAAGTTTCGGTGTTTTAATTTCTGGGAACAATCTATAAGGAATTAAAATAAATGGTTAACATAAGAATTAAATATATATGTGTCACAGATTGTTAGCAACTCGAATCATTCAATTTGGAGTCCATATGAGGTAGATATGGTCCGATTAGTAGTCAAAGGTCAGAAAATGGTTCATCAGGGAAGAATATGTTAGGATAATTTTTGTATTTTACTTTCTGGGAATTATCTGTATGGAATTAAAATAAATGGTTAACATAAGAATTATAGCTATGTGTATCACGGATTTTTATCCACTGGAATCATTCAATTTAGAGTTCATATGAGGTAGATATGTTCCGATTAGTAAACAGAGGTCAGAAAATGGTTAATCAGGGAAGAATATGTTAGGATAGCTTCGGTGTTTTAATTTTTGGGAACATTCTATAAGGAATTAAAATAAATGGTTAACATATGAATTATATATTTATGTGTCACAGATGTTTATCTACTGGAACCACTTAATTTGGAATTCTTATGTGGGAGATATAGTCAGATTAGTAAGTAAAGGTTAGAACCTACCCGAGAAGAAATAATATTGAATTTAAGGGAGTAATAACACCAAGATTTATTACTATTTTCCTAATATAATTAACATAATAGTTTTAGATAATTGTCTTAGCTTTCCATATACACCAAGATCACCTCAATCGGAGTTAGAATGAGGGAGTTATGCTCTGATTTGTGAGCAAAGGTCACAGAGCACGGCCAGGCTGTGTTCTGGGTGCTTCAAGCACGGGTTAGCTGTGTTTGAGGTTGTTTTTGAGTACATTTGAAGTATTTTTAAAGTATGGCCGTGTCCTAGAACATGGCCAGACCGTGTTGGAAGTTGGTGAAGCCTAGTTTTAACATTTTTCTACCCTAGATGAACCTCTTTAACTATAAGGTAATAGTAGAAATCAAATTGGAGGAAAATGCTCTATAAATTTGTAAGAACATGTGTTAGAAATGATATAAATAAGAAGAAATTGACTAAAGGCCAAGCATAAAGAAAATGAAGAGATGAAATTAATATTTAAAAAAGAGGACGAATCTTATAAATGAAAATAATAAATGACTAGTATATGACATAGCCATTGCCATTGCCATTGTATGAACTTCTTACCATCTTAAGTGTGAAATTCTGACATGGAAATATTTTATAAAGTGATATTTGAAATGGTTATGTTCATGGCATGATTACCAATGATTTATGGTAATAGTTATATTTTGATGAACATACTTGTTATTGAAAGCACATTTTTGGCTATCATTGTGAAAAGAAAAGAAATGAGCACGGTCACATGGCAATCTGTGTGGTGCACCAGTAGGGGACGCCCTACCAACGGTTATGATCATGTTAATGAGAAAAGAAAGAGAAAGTGTGCCATGTCGGACGGAGCGAGAAAAGCCCGTACCGGAGAGTAGAGGATACTCACCCTGACCGGGGTAACTTGAAATGAGTATAAGTTGATGGCCATCATATGATATTCTGAAAATAGTTAATCTTGTCATATATATCATTACTATATGATTCTTATGTGCATAGATATAATGCATTCATATGACCAAAGATATTTTTTGTAGTTTATACAGCTGAACATGACGTGATGAGCTATATTAATGATGATTTCTTGTTGAACTTACTGGAATTTAATTCTCACTATATTTTCATATCATGTTCAGAAAATTAGTTATGCAGATTTTCTATAGCTCTAGCTTTTAGTGCACATTGGATCGAGTTACTTTATGTTGGGTAGATCTCAGAATCAAATAAGATGTTTGTGGTCGAGTTGGCTCAGATCCCGGTGAAGGTGCAACCACCTACACCTGTATCTCCAGAATTGGTCAACCAAAATAAATAAGATGTAAATATCTATGTGTTTGATATGTTTCATGTATGTTTTGATTAATGACGTGTATGTAAACTCAATATTGTATAATAATAAAAAAAGGGTTGTTACAAGACCCATGATTATGAAAGGTGAACCACTTGATAGTTTAATTAAGCAAAACCCACCCTTATAACATTATAATTTCGTTTAAGTAAGGGAGAGGAAAAACATAAGCAGGGTAGAGTGAGGAAAGTAGAGAAAGAGAGAAGCCTAGATGACTAAGTACTCAAGGTAAGTTAGCTTAATCTCTACTTAAATCTATCTTTTCTCTTCATCCTTAGGGTTCAAAACTCACCCTCCTTCGCTTATTTAAGTTGCTATTAAAGCTAAGGGAAGGAAGGAATCTTGCTACTTCCTTCAAGAGGAAGCAAGAAAAAGAATTCACAAAGTGAGCTAAGGAGTTCTTTTGGTAGATTTAACAATATCTCTTTTTGAAGAAATTTTTTGAAATTTATAACATTTATATGGGATTTTGATCTTAGAACTTTGATGAAATTTACAATATTTTCTACTTTGATGATTAGTCATGGACGTTGCTATATCATGTTACATGTTATCTTTTATATGATGAATGTTTTTAACATTTTGATTTGTGTGAAAAGTTCTGCATAGGTGTGGCTATGTGTGGCAAAATTTTAGGATTTTTATGCTTCTATTTTGTATATTTGAATGTGGTTAAAAATTGATGGAATATGATTATATGTAAATTAGGAAGAAAATGGAAGAGGATGTAATATAATGATGAACTAAAACCTTAAGAAAGATTTGGTTAGGAAATTGGATTTCAGAGTAACTAGGTGATGTGAACCCCTGATATGAACCTCATCAAGAGTAGTGAGACCCGGAATCAATATAGGATTTGATTGGAAGGATCATGTTCTAATCAGATTTATAACAAAATAAATTAAAGAAAAATGGCATTGACCCGTTATCTATAAAGAGATAAGAACCAAAGGTATAAGAAATATTATAGACGCCACATGTAACATCCCTAATTTCGTTTCTTTTATTAATAAAGGTACATAAAAAATTTAATTAAGGAAATAAAATTTATTAGACAATATTTTAGATATCTAAGGAAATATAGTCCTTAGAAATTCTTCACCTTATGTATATGCATAGAAAATGTTTCTAACATTAAGAGAACAAATAAAGACGGAAAACCTAATAGGAAAGAAATTAGAAATAACATACTAAAGAGATGCAAAATTCTTGGATAAGGAAGATAAATTTTTAGAAACAAGTAAAGGTCTTAAAATTTCAAGAACATTGAATTAGGGTAATTTTTCCTAATTCAAGAACTTGAGTTACTAAGTTTAAAATCTTTACCCATACATTGGGCTTTTACCTATGGACACTTCATATAGAGTTTTTTCACTTCACATAAGTTTCTAGCAAGCCATTGGATAACCTAAGCAATAAATAAAACATAGACTTGGACTAAGATATAGTAATTGGACCAATAGCCCAAAAATTATGAAAATGTGACCAAGCCCTCCAAGAAAGGTAGAATTTTATCCAAAGCAAAGAAAATGGGTAGGAATAAGCCCATAATGGGTAGAAATAAGCCCAAATCCAAGAGGAAAAATAAAATAAAATAAAATAAATAATGATATAATAATAATAATAAAGATTAGGTTACATGGCATTAAGACAAAAATTTAACTGGTGTGATTCTACATTCATCATTTAAGCAAGTGGCATGATAATACAAGGCTTTAGGACAAAAACATCTATATCCTACACTCATAATTTTAGCAAGTGGTATGATAATACATGGCATTAGGACAAAACTTTCCTATCCCACACAAATAATATCAACCAAATAATGGAGATTCAAGGGCTAGAAATTTGCCACCTAAAAAGGCAAACCTATCATACTTGTTTAAGACAAAAGAAAATGGAAATGAATCCCTAAATCAAAAGGACCTTGTCCCTTATCTTAAGAACATATCATCATAATTTTCAAAATACAAATCTCCTTTTCCTATGCATATCTTGACTAAGGAAGAGGAAGACAAGAACATTAGTTGTTTGTTTTCCAACAATTCAACAAAGTGTATCTTAATTGTGATAAGGTAGACCCATAATCATGAAAGGTGAATTATTTATTGGTCTATATAAGAAAACCCACCCTTACAACATTATAATTTCGTCCAAGTGAGGGAGAGGAAAAATAGAAGCAAGGTAGAGTGAGGAAAGGAGAGGAAGAAAGGAAGAAAGAGGAAGGAGAAGTCTAGGGGACTAAGTGCTCTAGGTAAGTTTAACAATATTTCTTTTTGAAGAAAACTTTTGAAACTTATAATATTTATATGAGATTTTGATCTTAGAACTGTGATGATTGGTCATGGATGTTGCTATGTCATGTTACATATTGATCTTGCATATGATGTATGTTTGAATACTTAGGCCGGTATAGAAAGTTCTGCATAGGTATGGTTATGGTTGGCAAAATTTTAAGCTTCTGTATTTTAATTTCTAGAAATTATCTATACATAATTAAAATAAATTGTTAACATAAGAATTGTAGATATGTGTGCCACGGATTTTTAGCCACTGGAATCACTCAATTTGGAGTCCATATGATATAGATATGATCTGATTAGGTTGCAAAGGTCAGAAAATGGTTCATCAGGGAAGAATATGTTAGAATAGCTTCGGTATTTTAATTTCTCAGAATTATCTGTATGGAATTAAAATAAATGGTTAACATACGAAATGTAGATATGTGTGTCATGGATTGTTAGCCACTGGAATCATTCAATTTGGAGTTCATATGATGTAGATATGATTTGATTAGTTAGTAAAGGTCAGAAAATGGTTCATCAGGGAAGAATATGTTAGAATAGCTTCGGTATTTTAATTTTTGGGAATTATCTGTATGGAATTAAAATAACTGGTTAACATAATAAATGTAGATATGTGTGTCTCAGATTTTTACCCACTGGAATCATTCAATTTGGAGTCCATATGATGTAGATATTATCCAATTAGGTAGCAAAGGTCAGAAAATGGTTCATCAGGGAAGAATATGTTAGAATAGTTTCGGTATTTTAATTTCTGGGAATTATCTGAATGGAATTAAAATAAATGGTTAACATAAGAATTGTAGATATGTGTGTCACAGATTTTAAGCCACTGGAAGCATTCAATTTGAAGTCCATATGTGGTAGATATGGTCCGATTTGTAAGAAATGGTCAGAAAATGATTTATCAAGGAAGAATATGTTAGGATATCTTTGGTGTTTTAATTTCTGGGAATTATCTGTAGGGAATTTAAATAAATGGTTAACATAAGAATTAAAGATATATGTGTCATGGATTTGTATCCACTGGAATAATTCAATTTGGAGTCCATATGAGGAAGAGATGAGCTGATTAGTAGTCAAAGGTCAGAAAATTGTTCATCAGGGAAGAATATGTTAGGACAGCTTCTGTATTTTAATTTCTGGGAATTATCTGTATGGAATTAAAATAAATGGTTAACATAAGAATTATAGCTATGTGTATCATGGATTTTAAGCCACTGGAATCACTCATGTTGGAGTCCATATGAGGTAGATATGGTTCGATTAGTAGGTAGAGGTCAGAACCTAACCAAGAAGAAATAACCTATACATTTAGGGAGTAATATCACCTTTATTTCTTAATATTTCGCTACAATGTTCAACATGATAGTTTTAGATAATTGTTTTATCTTGAAATTTACACTAAGATCACCTACATCAGAGTTAAATTGAGAGAGTTATGCTCTGATTTGTAAGAGAAGGTTAGATAGGATGAAACCTGCATCAAGAAAATAAAGAAATAAAATTAGTGTTTAAAAAAGAAGATGAATCTTAATAAATGACTAGTATAGCCATAGCCATTGCCATTGTATGAACTTCTTTCCATCTTAAGTGTGAAATTCTGACATGGAAATATTTTATAAAGTGATATTTGAAATGGTTATGTTCATGGCATGATTACCAATGATTTATGGTAATAATTATATTTTGATGAACATACTTGTTATTGAAAGCATATTTTTGGCTATCATTGTGAAAAGAAAAGAAATGAGCACGGTCACATGGCAATCCGTGTGGTGCACCAGTTGGGGACGCCCTACCAACGGTTATGATCATGTTAATGAGAAAAGAAAGAGAAAGTGGGCCATGTCGGACGGAGCGAGAAAAGCCCGTACCGGAGAGTAGAGGATACTCGCCCTGACCGGGGTAGCTTGAAATGAGAATAAGTTGATGGCTATCATATGATATTTTGAAAATAGTTAATCATGTCATACATATCATTACAGTATGATTCTTATGTGCATAAATATAATGCATTATGTGACCAAAGATATTTTCTGTAGTTTATACAGCTGAACATGATGTGATGAGCTATATTGATGATAATTTATTGTTGAACTTACTGGGATTTAATTCTCACTATATTTCCATATCATGTTCAGAAAATTAGTTATGCAAATTTTTCTATAGCTCTGGCTTTTAGTGCACATTGGATCGAGTACTTTATGTTGGGCAGATCCCAGAAGCAAATAAAATGTTTGTGGTCAAGTTGGCTTAGATCCTGATGAAGGTGCAACCACCCGCACCTATATCTCCGGAATTGGTCAACCAAAATAAATAAGATGTGGATTTTATGTGTTTGATATGTTGTACGCATGTTTTGATTAATGACATGTATGTGAACTCTGTGTTGTATAAATTAAATAAATGTTATATTGAGTTAAGTTGTAACGAGGTAATAACTTCATGGTATTTTAAAAAAAAATTGATACTTAAATGGAGTTGTTACACCACACTCAAAAAAGAGGAAGAAGATTGTGAGTGATAAGTCTTGTTTGAATGCCACAAGAAAAATCTTGATAAGTTCAGAAAAGTTCGTTGAAGAATCCAAGAGAAAACACTCTCAATATTATTAATGATCATTTGTCATGTTCAAGAGTATACATGCCTATTTATAGGGCAATAACCTAGACTAATAAGGAAAACTACATAGGAAACTCCTATAGGGCTAGGAAAGTTAAAAATAGGAAAATCTTTTAGAAACTATCAAATAGGAAACTCCTACAGGGTAAGAAAAATTAGAAATAGGAAACTCTTCTAAAAGCTATCAAATAGGCAACTTTCCTAGTTAAATAAAAAAACACTACAAATAAATAATTTAGAAAAAAGCGTAGGATAAATTAGGCCATTAAATAAATCCATTATTTTGGGCCTATATTCAGTCTTTAGTCTTCAATCTTCTTGCACTTTAGGTCCATATTTAGATTGGTGGGTCTTGGCCCATAGTCAAGTGGATTTTAATGATATGGACCAGTCTTGACTCTTCTTTAGCAGTCTTGAATTTTTCCACTTGATGGGCCTCTAGAATTAGGCCCTTAAGTGCTTCTTTGAATATTTTAACTTGAGTTTTTGTGATAAGTCCAACTAGGACTTGTAGCAGATCCGTATTCCATTTTCGTTTGTCATTCGTAAGCATGATCTCATCACCAGGGAAGCTTTTGTTTTTGAAATTTTGAGAAGAATTTGTTAGAAATTAAAAGAAATGGTTAACATGCAAAATGTAGATATATGTCTCATGGATTTTTAGTCACTAGAATTACTAAATTTGGAGTCCAAATGAGGAAGATATTGTTCGATTAGTAAGCAGTGATCAGAAAATAGTTAACCAAGGTAGAATCTATTAGGTACACTTCTGTGTTTGAATTTTTGGGATAACTCTGTATGGAATTAAAAGAAATGCTTAACATGATAAATATAGATATACGTCTCAAAAATTTTTAGCCACTGGAATCATTCAAATTGGAATCATTATGAGGAAGATATGGTTAGATTAGTATGTAGAGGTTAGAAACTAGCTAACCAGGGAAGAATCTGTCAAGTATGCTTTTGTGTTTGAATTTATGGGCAACATATGTAGAGAATTAAAGGAAATTGTTAACATAATAAATATACATATATGTATCATGGATCTATGTTGGTTGCAAAGTATATATGCAATGTCAGAATGCAAGTGCACGTGTCGTGACCAAGTAATATAATGATGAGTGAGTATCGTCCCACGAGGAGTATACTAGAAACTACTATAGAATACTCATGAAATGTTGTAGCAAAATTCTGTTGGTTCACACGATTTAATGTAACATCCCTAATTTTGTTTCATGTATTAATAAAAGTACAAAAGTATTCAAAGTAACATTCCTAATTTCATTTCTTTTATGGATAAACATACATAAATATTTAGTTAAGGAAATAAAATTTATAAGACAATTTTTAGATATCTAAGGAAATATAATCCTTATAAATTCTTCACCTTACGTGTATAGAAATGTTCTAACATTAATAGAATAGGTAAAGAGATAAAACCTAAGAGGAAATATTAGAAATAAACATGCTAAAGAAAATTGAAATTCTTGGGTAAGGAAGATAAATTTTTGTGAAGTAAGTAAAGGTCTTAAAATTTCAAGAAGATTGAATTAGGGTAATTTTTCTAATTTAAGAGTTAAAGTTACTAAGTTTTGTATCTCCACCCATAAATTGGGCTTTCACCTATGGACAATTCATATAGAGTTTTTCCACTTTACATAATTTTTTTAGCAAGCCCATTGGATAACCTAAGCAAGAAATAAAACATAGACTTGGACTAGGATATAGAAATTGGACCGGTAACCCAAAAATCATGAAAATATGACCAAGCCCATTGTGAAATGTAGAATTTTAACCAAAGTAAAGAAAATAGACAAGAGTGAGCCCAAACCCAAGATGAAAAATAAAAATAAAAATAAAGTGATAAGATAATGGTGTAATCAAGACTAGGTGACATGGCATTAAGACAAAAATTTAGCAAGTGGTGTGATATCTTACATTCATAATTTTAGCAAGTGGTATGATAATACAAGGCTTTAGGACAAAATATCTATATCCTACACTCATAATTGTAACAAGTGGTATGATAATACATAGCATTAGGACAAAACAATTCTATCCCACACAAATAATTTCAACCAAATAATGGAGATTCAAGGGCTAGAAATTTGCCAACTAAAAAGGAAAACCTATCATAATTGATTAAGAGAAAAGGAAAATGAAATGAATCCCTAAATCAAAGGGACCTTGTCCCTTATCTTAAGAACATATTATCATAATTTTCAAAATACAAATCTCCTTTTGCTATGCATGTAACATCCCTAATTTTGTTTCATGTATTAATAAAAGTACAAGAGTATTCAAAACATCCCTAATTTCATTTCTTTTATTGATAAAGGTACATAAATATTTAATTAAGGAAATAAAATTTATTAGACAATTTTTAGATATCTAAGGAAATATAATCCTTAGAAATTCTTCACCTTACGTGTATGCATAGAAATGTTCTAATATTAATGGAATAGGTAAAGAAAGAAAACCTAAGAGGAAATATTAGAAAGAAGCATGCTAAAGAAAGGTGAAATTCTTAGGCAAGGAAGATAAATTTTTGTGAAGTAAGTAAAGGTCTTAAAATTTCAAGAAGATTGGATTAGGGTAATTTTTCTTAATTTAAGAGTAAAAGTTACTAAGTTTAGTATCTCCACCCCTAAATTGGGCTTTTACCTATGGACACTTTATATAGAGTTTTTCTACTTCACATGAATTTTTAGCAAGCCAATAGGATAGCTCAATGAAGAAATAAAACATAAACTTTGACTAGGATATAGGAATTGGACCGGTAGCCCAAAAATCATGAAAATGTGACTAAGCCCATTATGAAAGGTAGAATTTTAACCAAAGTAAAGAAAATGGGTAAGAATGAGCCCAAACCTAAGAGGAAAAATGTAACATCCCGTAATTTTTTAGACATTTTCCTTAAAAATTCTTCACCTTACATATATGCATAGAAATGTTCTAATATTAATGGAATAGGTAAAGAAAGAAAACCTAAGAGGAAATATTAGAAATAAACATGTTAAAGAAAGGTGAAATTCTTAGGTAAAGAAAGATAAATTTTTGTGAAGTAAGTAAAGGTCTTAAAATTTCAAGAAGATCGGATTAGGGTAATTTTTTCTTAATTTAAGAGCAAAAGTTACTAAGTTTAGTATCTCCACCCGTAATTGGGCTTTAACCTATAGAAACTTCATATAGAGTTTTTCTACTTCACATGAATTTTTAGCAAGCCAATAGGATAGCCCAAGGAAGAAATAAAACATGGACTTGGACTAGGATATAGAAATTGGACCAGTAGCCCAAAAATCATGAAAATGTGACCAAGCCCATTATGAAAGGTAGAATTTTAACCAAAGTAAGGAAAATGGGCAAGAATGAGCCCAAACCCAAGAGGGAAAATAAAAATAAAAATAAAATTAAAGTGATGAAATATTGGTGTAATCAAGATTAAGTGACATGGCATTAAGACAAAAATTTAGCAAGTGGTGTGATTCTACATCCATCATTTTGGCAAGTGGCATAATAATACAAGGCTTTAGGACAAAAACATCTATATCCTACATTCATAACTTTAACAAGTGGGTAATAATACATAGCATTATGACAAAACATCATTATCCTACACAAATAATTTTAGTTAAGTAAGGAAAATTCAAGGGCTAGAAATTTGCCACTTAAAAAGGCAAATCTATCATACTTGATTAAGACAAAAGAAAAAGGAAATGAATCCCTAAATCAAAGGGATCTTGCCCCATATCTTAAGAACATATCATCATAATTTTCAAAATACAAATCTCCTTTTTCTATGCATATCTTGACTAAGGAAGAGGAAGACAAGAACATAAGTTGTTTGTTTTCCAAAAATTCAACAAAGTGTATCCTAATTGTGATAAGGTAGACCCATGATCATGAAAGGTGAATTATTTGGTGGTCTATATAAGAAAACCCACCCTTACAACATTAGAATTTCGTCCAAGTGAGGGAGAGCAAAAATAGAAGCAAGGTAGTGTGAGGAAAGGAGAGGAAGAAAGGAAGAAAGAGGAAGGAGAAGTCTAGGGGAGTAAGTGCTCCAGGTAAGTTTAACAATATTTCTTTTTGAAGAAAACCTTTGAAACTCATAATATTTATATGAGATTTTGATTTTAGAACTTTGATGATTGGTCATGGATGTTGCTATATCATGTTACATATTGATCTTGCATGTGATGTATGTTTGAATACTTAGGTTGGTGTAGATAGTTCTGCATGGGTATGGCTATAGTTGACAGAATTTTAAGTTTCGGTAATTTAATTTTTGGCAATTATTGGTAGGGAATTAAAATAAATGGTTAACATAAGAATTAAAGATATATGTGTCACGGATTTGTACCCACTAGAATCATTCCATTTGGAGTCCATATGAGGTAGCTATAGTCTGATTAGTAGTCAAAGGTCAGAAAATGAATCATCAGGGAAGAATATGTTAGGATAGCTTCGGTAATTTAATTTCTGGGAATTATTGGTAGGGAATTAAAATAAATGGTTAACATAAGAATTAAAGATATATGTGTCACGAATTTTTACCCACTGGAATCATTCCATTTGGAGTCCATATGAGGTAGCTATGGTCTGATTAGTAGTCAAAGGTCAGAAAATGAATCATCAGGGAAGAATATGTTAGGATAGCTTCGGTAATTTAATTTCTGGGAATTATTGGTAGGGAATTAAAATACATGGTTAACATAAGAATTAAAGATATGTGTGTCATGGATTTTTAGCCACTGGAATCATTCAATGTGGAGTCTACATGTGGTAGATATGGTCCGATTAGTAAGCCAAGGTCAGAAAATGGTTCATCAGGGAAGATTATGTTAGGACAACTGTTATATTTTAATTTCTGAGAATTATCTGTATTGAATTAAAATAAATGGTTAACATGAAAGTTATATATCTATGTCTCATGGAAATATACCCACTGGAATTATACAATTTGGAGTTCATATGAGGTAGATATGATCCGATTAGTAAGCAGAGGTCAGAAAATGTTTATTCAAGGAAGAGTATGTTATTAATGCTTTAGTTTTTGAATTTCTGGGAATATTCTGTAGGGAATTAAAATAGCGCGCCAACATACCAATTATAGATATATGGCTCATGGATTTTTAACAACTGGAATAACTCAATTTGGAGTTCCAATTTGGTAGATATGGTCTAATTAGTCAGTAAAGGTCAGAACCTATCCAAGAGGAACTATCATGTACTTTGAGGGAGTAATATCACCTTCGTTTCTTAATTTTTTCGCTACAATGTTCAACATAATAGTTTTAGATAATTGTTTTATCTTGAAATGGACACCAAG
Organism: Gleditsia sinensis; assembly: GCA_037074535.1. Lineage (NCBI taxonomy): Eukaryota > Viridiplantae > Streptophyta > Magnoliopsida > Fabales > Fabaceae > Gleditsia > Gleditsia sinensis. The sequence goes on from CM073476.1 coordinate 22,383,083, forward strand.
ATCACCTACATCAGAGTTAAATTGAGGGAGTTATGCTCTGATTAGTAAGAGAAGGTTAGATAGGATGAAAACCTGTATCAAGAAAAATAAAGGAATAAAATTAGTATTTAAAAAAGAAGATGAATCTTAATAAATGACTAGTATAGCCATAGCCATTGCCATTGTATGAACTTCTTACCATCTTAAGTGTGAAATTTTGACATGGACATATTTTATAAAGTGATATTTGAAATGGTTATGTTCATGGCATGATTACCAATTATTTATGGTAATAGTTATATTTTGATGAACATACTTGTTATTGAAAGCATATTTTTGGCTAACATTGTGAAAAGAAAAGAAATGAGCACGGTCACATGGCAATCCGTGTGGTGCACCAGTAGGGGACGCCCTACCAACGGTTATGATCATGATAATGAGAAAAGAGAGAGAAAGTGGGCCATGTCGGACGGAGCAAGAAAAGTCCGTACCGGAGAGTAAAGGATACTCACCCTGACCGGGGTAGCTTGAAATGAGAATAAGTTGATGGCTATCATATGATATTTTGAAAATAGTTAATCCTGTCATACATATCATTACAGTATGATTCTTATGTGCATAGATATAATGCATTCATGTGACCAAAGATATTTTCTATAGTTTATACAGCTGAACATGACGTGATGAGCTTTACTAATGATAATTTATTGTTGAACTTACTGGGATTTAATTCTCACTATATTTTCATATCATATTTAGAAAATTATTTATGCAGCTTTTGTTTTTAAGGCTCTGGCTCTTAGTGCACATTGGATCGAGTTACTTTATGTTGGGCATATTTCATAATCAAATAAGATGTTTGTGGTCGAGTTGGCTCAGATCCCGGGGAAGGTGCAACCACCCGCACCTGTATCTCCGAAATTGGTCAACCAAAATAAACAAGATGTAAATATCTATATGTTTGATATGTTATACGTCTGTTTTGATTAATGACATGTATGTGAACTCAATATTGTAAAATAATAAAGGAAAAAAAAAGGTTGTTACAAAAAACCAAAATAAAAATGAAAGTAAAGTGATGAAATAATGGTGTAATCAAGATTAGGTGACATAACATTAAGACAAAAATTTAGCAAGTGGTGTGATATCCTACATTCATAATTTTAGCAAGTGTTATGGTAATACAAGGCTTTAGGACAAAACATCTATATCCTACACTCATAATTTTAGCAAGTGGTATGATAATACATGGCATTAGGATAAAACATTCCTATCCCAGACAAATAATTTCAACTAAATAATGGAGATTCAAGGGCTAGAAATTTGCCACCTAAAAAGGCAAACCTATCATACTTGATTAAGACAAAAGAAAAAGGAAATGAATCCCTAAATCAAAGGGACCTTGTCCCTTATCTTAGAAACATATTATCATAATTTTGAAAATACAAATCTCCTTTTGCTATGCATATCTTGATTAAGGAAGAGGAAGACAAGAACATAAGTTGTTTGTTTTCCAAAAATTCAACCAAGTGTATCCTAATTGTGATAAGGTAGACCCTTGATCATGAAAGGTGAATTATTTGATGGTCTATTTAAGCAAAACCCACCCTTACAACATTAGAACTTTCATCCAAATGAGGGAGAGGAAAAATAGAAGCAAGGTAGAGTGAAGAAAGGAGAGGAAGAAAGGAAGAAAGAGGAAGGAGAAGTCTAGAGGACTAAGTGCTCTAGGTAAGTTTAACAATATTTCTTTTTGAAGAAAAGTTTTGAAACTTGTAATATTTATATTAGATTTTGATCTTAGAACTTTAATGATTGGTCATGGATGTTGCTATATCATGTTACATATTATATATGTTTGAATACTTAGGTTGGTGTAGATAGTTCTACATAGGTATGGCTATGGGTGGCAAACTTTGATGCTTCTCTTTGTAAAATTCTGGGAAGAATTGGTAAGAAATTAAAACAAATGGTTAACATAAAAAATGTATATGTATGTCTCGCTGATTTTTACCCACTGGAATAACTCAATTTGGAGTCAATATGAGGTAGATATGGTCCGATTAGTAAGCAATGGTCAGAAAATGGTTAAGCAGGGAAGAATATGTTAGGATAACTTCTATGTTTTAATTTCTAAGAACATTCTGTAGAGAATTAAAATAACTGGTTAACACAATAATTATATCTATATGTGTCACAGATTTTTAGCCACTGGAATCACTCAATTTGGAGTCCATATGAGGTAGATATGGTCCGATTTGTAAGCAATGGTCAAAAAATAGTTAATCAGGGAAGAATATGTTAGGATAACTTTTGTGTTTTAATTTCTGGGAACATTCTGTAGGGAAGTAAAATAATTAGTTAACATAAGAATTATATCTATATGTGTCACAGATTTTTACCCACTGGAATTACTCAATTTGGAGTTTATATAAGGTAGATATGGTCTGATTAGTAAGCAATGGTTAGAAAATCGTTAATCAGGGAAGAATATGTTAGGATAACTTCTGTGTTTTAATTTCTGGGAATATTCTATAAGGAATTAAAATAAATGGTTAACATAAGAATTATATCTATATGTGTCATATATTTTTAGCCACTGGAATCACTTAATATGGAATTATTATACGGGAGATATGGACAGATTAGTAGACAGAGGTCAGAACCTACCCGAGAAGAAATAACATGTTCTTTGAGGGAGTAATATCACCATGCTTTCTTACTATTTTGTTCAACTGTTCAACATAAGAGTGTTAGATAATTGTTTTTTCTTTAAATTGATATCAAGATTACCTAAATCGGAGTTAAATTGAGGGATGTATGATCTGATTAGTAGGAGAAGGTTAGATAGGATGAAAACCTGTATCAAGAAAATAAAGAAATAAAATTAATATTTAAAAAGAAGAAGAATCTTATAAATGAAAATAATAAATGACTAGTATAAGACATAGACACTGCCATTGTATGAACCTCTTACCATCTTAAGCGTGAAATTTTGAAATGGAAATATTTTATGAAGTCATATTTGAAATGGTTATGTTCATGGCATGATTACCAATGACTTTTGGTAATAGTTATATTTTGTTGAAAATACTTGTTATTGAAAGCATATTTTTGGCTATCATTGTGAAAAGAAAAGAAATGAGCACGGTCACATGGAAATCCTTGTGGTACACCAGTAGGGGACGCCCTACCAACGGTTATGATCATGTTAATGAGAAAAGAAAGAGAAAGTGGCCCTACCAACGGAGAGTAGAAAATACTCACCCTGACCGGGATAGCTTGATATGAGAATAAATTGATAGTCATCATATGATATTCTGAAAATAGTTAATCCTGTCATACATGTCATTATTGTACGATTCTCATGTGCATAGATATAGTGCATTCTTGTGACCAAAGATATTTCTGTAGTTTATACAGCTGAATATGATGTGATGAACTATATTGATAATGATTTATTGTTGAACTTACTGGGATTTAATTCTCCCTATATTTCCTTATCATGTTCAGAAAATTAGTTATGCAGATTTTTTTATGGCTCTAGCTTTTAGTGCACATTGGATCGAGTACTTTATGTTGGGCAGATCCCAGAAGCAAATAAAATGTTTGTGGCCGAGTTGGCTTAGATCCCGGTGAAGGTGCAACCACCCGCACCTGTATCTCCGAAATTGGTCAACCAGAATAAATAAGATGTAGATTTTTATGTGTTTGATATGTTGTATGTATGTTTTGATTAATGACATGTATGTAAACTCTATATTGTATAATAATAAGAAAAAAAAAGTTGTTACAACGCATATCTTGACTAAGGAAGAGGAAGACAAGAACATAAGTTGTTTGTTTTCCAAAAATTCAACCAAGTGTATCCTAATTGTGATAAGGTAGACCCATGATCATGAAAGGTGAGTTATTTGATGGTCTATTTAAGCAAAACCCACCCTTACAACATTAGAATTTTCTTCCAAGTGAGGGAGAGAAAAAATAGAAGCAAGGTAGAGTGAGGAAAGGAGAGGACGAAAGGAAGAAAGAGGAAGGAGAAGTCTAGATGACTAAGTGCTCTAGGTAAGTTTAACAATATTTGTTTTTGAAGAAAAGTTTTGAAACTTATAATATTGATATAGGATTTTGATTTTAGAACTTTAATGATTGATCATGGATGTTGTTATATCTTGTTACATATTATGTATGTTGAATACTTAGGTTGGTGTAGATAGTTCTGCATGGATATGGCTATAGGTGGCAGAATTTTATGCTTATATTTTTAAAATTCTGAGAAGAATCGATAAGGAATTTAAAGAAATGCATAACATTAAAAATGTATATTTGTGTCTCACGGATTGCTAGCCACTGAAATCACTCAATTTGGAGTCCATATGAGGTAGATATGGTTTGATTAGTAGTCAAAGGTCTGAAAATGGTTAATCCGGGAAGAATATGTTAGGATAGCTTCTATGTTTTAATTTATGGGAATTATCTGTTGGGAATTAAAATAAATGGTTAACATAAGAATTATAGATATATGTGTCACGAATTTTTATCCACTGGAATCACTCAATTTTGAGTCCATATGTGGTAGATATGGTCTGATTAGTATGTTGTGGTCAGAAATTGGTTAATCAGGGAAGAATATTTTAGGATAGCTTCTGTGTTTTAATTTCTGAGAACATTCTGTAGGAAATAAAAAAAAAGATTAACATAAAAATTATTGCTATATGTGTCACGGATTTTTAGCCACTGGAATAACTTAATTTAGAATTCTTATGAGGAGATATGGACAGATTAGTAGGTAGAGGTCAGAAACTATCCGAGAAGAAATAACATGTACTTTGAGGGAGTAATATCACCATGATTTCTTAATATTTTATTCAACAAAATAGTTTTAGATAATTATTTTATCTTGAAATTAGAATCAAGATCACCTACATCGGAGTTAAATTAAGGGAGTTATGATCTGATTAGTAAGATAAGGTTAGATAGGATTAAAACCTGCATCGAGAAAATAAAAAAATAAAATTAATATTTAAAAAAGAAGAATCTTATAAATGAAAATAATAAATGACTAGTATATGCCATAGTCATTGCCATTGTATGAACTTCTTATGATCTTAATTGTGAAATTTTGATATGGAAATATTTTATAAAGTGATATTTGAAATGGTTATGTTCATGGCATGATTACCAATGATTTTTGATAATGGTTATATTTTGATGGACAAACTTGTTATTGAAAGCATATTTTTGGCTATCATTGTGAAAAGAAAAGAAATGAGCACGGTCACATGGCAATCCGTGTGGTGCACCGGCAGGGGACACCCTACGAACGGTTATGATCATGTTAATGAGAAAAGAAAGAGAAAGTGGGCCATGTCAAACGGAGCGAGAAAAGCCCGTACCGGAGAGTAGAAAATACTCACCCTAACCGGGGTAGCTTGATATGAGAATAAATTGATAGTCATCATATGATATTCTGGAAATAGTTAATCCTGTCATACATGTCATTTTTGTACGATTATCATGTGTATAGATATAGTGCATTCATGTGACAAAAGATATTTACTGTAGTTTATACAATTGAACATGATGTGATGATGATTTATTGTTGAACTTACTGGGATTTAATTCTCACTATATTTCCATATCATGTTTAAAAAACTAGTTATGCAGATTTTTCTATGGCTCTAGCTTTTAGTGCACGTTGGATCGAGTACTTTATGTTGGGTAGATCCCAGAAGCAAATAAAATGTTTGTGGTCGAGTTGGCTTAGATCCTAGTGAAGGTGCAACCACTCGCACCTGTATCTCCGGAATTGGTCAACCAGAATAAATAAGATGTAGATTTTTATGTGTTTGATATGTTGTACGATGACATGTATGTAAACTCTATATTGTATAATAATAATAAAAAAAAAGTTGTTACATTTAATGTTTAGGAGAAATTAAAATTTAACAAACTAGACAAGACTTAAATTAAGTTGAGAGACTCTAGGTTGTGAGGAAGAAGATATTAGGTGAACTAGGGTTGCTTCAAGGTTGCCATGAACTTCTGCACTCATTTTGCTCTAGAGATTACTACAGCAACTACTTCAGTCCCTAGTCTGCTCTTGAATGGGGTCTTTCCAGACTACCATTCCTTACACTGTTGGGGTTTGGACATGCATCCCTGCATCAATCCCAACCCCAGAGTTGTATTTGAAGCCCCCAACTCTTGGGTCAAATGGGACAACCATACATTCCTATATTGGTTATGCCCACACATCCAAATCTTTTCCAGCATTCACCACCTTTCCAAGTTAATGATAGCCTAAGCCTTTCTTTATCTAATTTCAGTTAGTAGGGGAAGTTAAGATATACACACACAATTGGATGTTACAGCATTGCTACAGCAAAATCATTTATAAATTAAAATGTGCATGTGTTCATTGCAACCCGTCTACAACCCTAGCTGGAAATTAGCCCAGCCTCATGTCAAAACTGACTACAAGCATTAGATTAACCAGTATGCAGTGAAGAGTAATACAACTATATGAAAAGAAAAAAATGCAGTTTCCTGCTAACAATGGAAACACTAAAGAGAAAATGAAAGGAATCCCCAGCAGCAATCCTATTCCTTGCTCCTATACTTCACCATGCAGGGTTGCCCCGGCCTAGCCCAGAGTGTAACCACGCAGCTCACTCCAAACAGGGATTTCTGGGCTTCCTCTTTCGGTCTTCTTTTGTCACCCCCCGCGTCTCTCCTCTGTGCTTTCTGTTTTCCCCTTTATAGATGATCCTTTTGGTCCCATTAAAGTGGCTTGGCCTACTGAAATTCTCCTTCCTTTTCGGCCAGTACCTCCGTCAGCAGCTTTCTCTCCACTTCTAGTAGTGGAGGCCGTTCCTATACCTTCAACAGTCTGTTGTGTCAACTAAGCACTCCTTTTACCCTACTAGGTGGTGGCCGCTCTTACTGCATAGCTTTGACTCCTTGCCACCTGCACCATATCACACAATGTAAGCTTCCCATCTTATGCAACATATTACAAAGGACCAAGATCTCCCAACATCACTCGGTTTACTGCCTTAATTGCTGCACATGTATATTGAATTGTCATAGCAAAAAGAATGGGTGATCTTGTGTCCGTGGGAGGCTAAACATTCCATTAAACCAGGGGGCATAAATGCTATTAAGTCAAAATGCATATTAAATATCCTTAGAAAAACACAGAGAAACTCTAATGAATTAGAGTTATCAATTCCCCCTAAACTTAAATGGTTGCTTGTCCTTAAGCAATTTACTCTATCCACTACACCTCTTCTATTAAGCTTCAGCTCCTTTCCCGTGTATAGTTCCATGTGGTCCTGCTGCTAGCCCTCAATTCTCAGGGTTGTTTCCATGTAGGGAATACCACTTGCCTTATGCCTTTTTCCTCAATCTCAACTAGAACCTTTGTCGAAGTTGTGTGTGTGATATGGACAGTTTTCCAAGAGTCCCTTGGGTCAAGATCAGGACAAATTCCTAAGATTCTCCTACTAATATATCGAGTCTCCTTAATAAGGACAAGTTGGCATACTTCATAGGCACAGCCAGGGTAAATAAGATGGGGTAGCTCACTGATTTTTGATTTTTTGATTTTTTTGTACATAAATATTTTTTTCTTTTCCCTTTTTTTTATCAGCAAAGGTCATTAGTGCCTTTTGAAGTGAATGCCAACATGTGAGATGAAGGCACCTGGTTACTAAGCATTATCACCCTTAAGCAGAATCCTACTCATACCTCTATATCTCTATTTTACGTAAAAGTACACATGGAGCTCATGCTTACCCCTGGTTACTAAGAAACAACAGAGGCATTAGAGTGGCAACATTTCTCTCTTCTTCTTCTCTTTCCCCCAAACTTAAACCTTTCTGACCATAGCCCATGCCTCTTTTTGTAATTCAACAGGAGACTTTCAACATTAACTCTAAAAAATTAGGCCCATTTCCTGAAGAATCACCAAATTTCTCTTGCTAAAACTGACCATAGTCCTGTGTCAATTAGAGGAAGGTTCTAGTTGTGTAGGGTTGACATGTAAGGTTCCTATTTTGGCTATCAGTGAAGTTCTAGAACTTCCTCATAGAGTTTCTTAGAGCTAACAGCAGGTTATGAAATACACATGACAGACTCATCTCTCTTCTTCTTTTTCTCTTTTTATTTATTTATTTAGGTAAAACAAAAAGTAATTGTAAGAACTCCCTAATTGCTAAAGTTATCAAATGTAAACTCACATTTAAGCACAATCACACAGAAATTTATACCAGAACTAGCACAAATTGAAACACTCTCATTCAGTTAAGCACAACAAATGCCACAGCAAACACTAAAGAAATTACTAAAACAACACTAATTCCACCCCCAGCACAGCAAATGTCACAGAAAACACTAAAGCAACACTAATTTCATCCTACCCAAACATAAAGATGAGCAGTGTCCCCACTGCTGATTATATTGTACAACCTATAAAAGAGGAAAAATACTAAAACAGGAACAGCAACATGCAAAGCAAAGTGAGAATACGAAAACAGAAAAAGAGAAATAGAAGGTAAGGGGACTCCCTGAGGGTGCTTGCAGGGATGCTGCAGCACCCTAGTGGCATTGACCCCCTTAAGACTTTGAGGCACTACGGAGGCCACTCCTTCGTTAAGTTGATCTTTGTGAGCTCTGGAGTTTGGCATTCCCTTTATGTATTGTTTCTGCCCTATTTGCAAGTGGATCTTCATCCTCTGAGGACTCATTTTCCTCATGAGTCCTTGGTGGGCATGACTGCTACTCGTGGCTATGGGAAGAGTCTTGGGACTCTTGGCCCTCTTTAGACTGAGGCTCTGGGGGCCTCTGTTCTTCTCCAGTTGTGTAGTGCAGTAGGTCTAAGGGGAAGTCTGGAAAGGGGAAGAACTGCTTGAAATTTTGCTCAAGCATTTTCTGTAAGGCAATGTCCCTTTGCTATTAGTACTGCTAGAAGGTGTGCTAGTGTTTGAGGAGCAGAGATTGCTGCTGCAAGATGGTGGTTTGCTGTTGAAGCAGTAGGTGTAGGGTCTTATCAGCCGGATGAGGAGCATAGGTGGAGGCAACTTGGCCTTCAGAGTGTGGTGGGGCTTGTGTGGCAGCTGGTGGATCTAGAGCACCTTTTTCTTGGACAATTCAAGCTATGGTTATGATGCTAATGGGGCTGCCCCCTTGAGTATCTCCTCATCGATTGAGATAGGCACCCTGCTATCCTGGCACAGCAGGGTGATGAGGGAAGGAAAAAGTAGACTTCCCTTTTTACGGCTTGCGCACACTCTGATTTATTCATTAATGACCCTGCCTACAGTAATAGGCCTACCCAAAATAATGGCATCGACCATTGCCACTCTATCTTTACTCACTGTTTGCCCGTGAGTGGAGGGAAAAAGGTGAATTTTTAGAAAATGGTATCAAACCTTTGCTACAGGCACTAAGGAAGCTCGATTGATTGTAGCAGCACCCTGGGAAGATCTGTCCTAGGTGGTGCTTGGGATGCATACCCAGGCCAACATTGCTTGCCAGTCGTGGTCTTGTAAAGCCTCTAAATGTGCTTCATAATCATCGTCCTCATCAGGCAATTTATAGGCTTTGTTGATTGTGGCTTGGTCAAATAATACCCGGGTCTCCTTGACTCTAACCCATTCCTTGGCGTTTTGCAGGAAGTTGGCATAGAACTCCCTTACCAAAGGGATAAGGGCAGGCTTAGGGTGAATGGTGAAGGTCTCCCATCCTCGTTGCTTCACCACTGTTGCCACATACATTGGTAAACCCAGATTTTCAAGCATGGTAAAGGCAAAGCCTTTCTCTGTGCAGAAATTTCGCTGAATGGTTTCTTCATCATGTCGCGTCTTGTTCTCTTCGGAGGTAAACTTCTACATCTTGCTTGCCTTTCGTGCTATGGTCTTGACCCTCAGCATTGTTGGCTAGTGGAGATTCTAAGAGATGCAGGTCTACTTTCGTGCAAAGGGGGTTCCAGGATGTGAAGGGATGAGAGTACAAGAGAGTACTTGGAATGTGTAAGGGTTGACAGAGAGTTGCAGAGACTGTCAAGTACACCAGGCTAGGTTGGGTGAAATGAAGGGGTGTACGTGACTTATGGGATTCTCAAAGTTTTCTCGCCCCACTTTTTTTTAACAGGGCTGAGGGCTTTTGCTGCAACAATTCTTGTGGCAAAAATTGGCTTCCCTATGATTTTTTTTGCAGCAATTCTTGTGGCAAAAGCTGGCTTTCACACGATTTTGCCACAACAAAACAAGACTAGCTTTCACATGCTTTTGCTACAGCAGGGCAAAAACTGTCCTTCAGCCTGATGTTCTCCCCCTCATACGAAACAAACACAATTGATATTAGAGTCACAATTTAACCTACCTAACAATTGTAAAATAAAACAACAATGAATGAAACATGGTTTGCCTCCCATGAGCGCTTGTTTTAAAGTCCACAACCTGACTTCTTCCCTATTCAACCTTCTTGCAATTGGAGTGAGGTGTGCTAGCGATCCACATCACCTCCAAGGTAGAGCTTGATCCGTTGTCCGTTAACCCTGAATGTCCTACCTTCCTTTTCTTCTTCCAGTTCAACAGTTCAAAAAAGGAAAGACTTTGCTGATGCGGAAGGGGCCAAACCAACGAGATTTTAATGTCCCAGGGAACAAGGTTAGCTTGGAGTTGTATAGCAGCACTCTCTGTCCTACTTCGAAGTCCCTCAGCTATATCATTTTGTCGTGCCATTGCTTTGCTTTCTCTTTGTATAGCTTGGCATTCTCATAAGTTTGACCACGGAATTCATCCAGCTTAATTAGGTGCAACATTCTTTTCTCACCCGCAGCTCCCAAATTCATATTTAACTCCTTCACTGCCCAATGTGCCCGATGCTCTAGCTCTACTTGCAGATGACAAGCCTTACCAATCACCAACTTGTATGGTGACATCCCCAGTGGTGTTTTATAGGCTGTTCTATAGGCCCACAATGCTTCATCCAACCTTGAGGACTAATCCTTCCTAGTTGGGCCAACCATTTTTTCTAGTATCCTTTTGATTTCTCTATTGGAGACTTCATCCTGCCCACTAGTTTGTGGATGATATGGTGTTGCCACCTTATGCCTTACACCATATTTTGCCAGTAGTGCTCCGAATTGCCTGTTATAGAAGTGGGATCCTCCATCGCTGATGATGGCACTGGGCGTTCCAAACCTTGTAAAAATGTTCTTCTTTAGAAATTTGGTTACCACCTTTGCCTCGTTAGTGGGAGACGTACTTGCTTCTACCCATTTTGAGACGTAGTCAACAGCTACTAAGATGTATTGGTTCCCAAAACTCGAAGGAAATGGTCCCATGAAATCTATTCCCCATACATCGAACAATTCCACTTTTATAATGTTGTTCAGCGACATTTCATGTCTTCTGGATATGTTTCCTATTCTCTGGCACCTTTTGTATTGCAAAACAAAGGAGTGGGAGTACTTGAATAGAGAAGGCCAGTAGAACCTTGCCTACAGTACCTTTTTTGTAGTCCTCACTCCTCCAAAATGGCCTCCATAGGGTGAAGCATGTCATTGCTGCAGAATTTGCTCCATCTTTTCGTTGGGAATGCATCTTCTTATCATCTGATTAGCACACTGCTTGAAGAGGTATGGTTCATCACAATAATATGAATTCACATCATGCAGAAATTTCTTCTTTTGTTGTGACGTCAACTCCGGTGGGAGCAGGCCACTTACCAGGTAGTTTACATAGTCAGCAACCATGGCACACCAGCTTGGGACATGAGGAATAGTTGCTCATATGGGAATTTCTCATTAATTTCTTCTGCTTCTGCGTTGTCCTGTTCCAGTCTGGAGAGATGGTCTGCCACCTGATTCTCTGTCCCCTTTCTATCCCTAATCTTCAGATCAAATTCTTGGAGCAAGAGCACCCACCGAATAAGTCTAGGCTTGGAATTCTTCTTCTTAACCAGGTGCTTGATGGCAGAATGGTCTGTGTGCACAATTACTTTTGTTCCTACCAAATATGATCTGAATTTTTCAAAAGCAAATACCACTACAAGCATCTCCTTCTCTGTTACTGTGTAGTTGAGCTGGGCCCCTTGCAACGCTTTGCTTGCATAATATATAAAATGAAAAAATTTATTCTTGCATTGCCCAAGGATGGCTTCCAATGCTGCTTCACTTGCATCACACATTAGTTCAAATGGAGAAGTCCAGTCTGGTGCCACAATAACTGGTGCTGAACTCAATGTTTTCTTGAGGTCACAAAATACTGTCATGCAGTTTTCATCAAAGCAGAAAGTTCTGTCTTTTTCTAGCAAGCTGCATAGAGGTTTCGCATCCTTGGAGAAGTCCCTGATAAACCTCCTATAGAATCCTACATGGCCAAGAAAACTTCTGATGCCTTTGACTGAGGTGGGAGGAGGCAGCTTCTCTATGATCTCTACTTTGGCTTTGTCAACCTCTAGTCTATTTTGAGAGACTTTGTGTCCCAACACAATCCCTTCCTTCACCATGAATTGACACTTCTCCTAGTTCAGCACCAAGTTTGTTTCCTTACATCTTTGTAGGACCTTAGCAAGGTTTCCCAAACATAAGTCGAAGGAGTCCCCGAAAACTGAGAAGTTATCCATGAAAATTTCCACAAATTGCTCAGCCGTTTCTGTGAAAATTGCTATCATGCATCGCTGAAAAGTTGCTGGAGCATTGCATAACCCAAACGGCATCCTTCAAAATGCAAAAGGTGCCATAAGGACATGTGAATGTGGTCTTATGCTGGTCTTCGGGTGCTATAGCAATATGATTGTAGCCTGAATACCCGTCTAGGAAACAATAGTATTCCCTTCTTACAAGTCTGTCCAGCATCTGGTCTATGAATGGTAGGAGGGAAGTGGTCTTTCTTGGTGATTTTGTTCAATCTTCGGTAGTCCATGCAAATCATCCAACCAGTCATAACCTTGGTAGGGATGAGGTCACTGTTTTCATTTTCCACCACAGTCATGACCTCTTTCTAAGGAACATATTAGACTGGACTAACCCAGAAATTGTCTGATATGGGGCAAATAATCCCAGCATCTAACCACTTTATGATTTCCTTCTTTACCACCTCCTTCATTATTGGATTGAGCCTTCGTTGAGGTTCAATGGACCCTTTTTCATTGCTCTCCAAAAGGATCTTATGCATACAAAATGAGGGGCTAATACCCTTAATATCAGCAAGTGTCCAACCAATAGCTTTTCTGAATCTTTTCAACATCAGGGCTAGTTTCTCCTCTTGCTCTTCTGTTAAGAGTGCTGAAAAGATCATAGGAAGGGTGGTTGTTTCGTCTAGATACACATACTTGAGATGTGATGGTAATGGCTTCAACTCCAAGATTGGTGGTTCCTCTACTGATGCCTTAGGCATCTTCACTTCTGGTGAGGACATGTCTAAGGGCTCATTCATCGACCCCTGCTTCCTAGTGCCATGTCTGGCTTCAATCTAGGCTCATTCTTTCTTGTTTTACCCTCTAAATCCGAGTTATCTACCCATATAACTGATGATGGGCCCTTGCAGCATTTTTCAAACTGCTCTGATGCTAATGTGTCTATCACAAAAACAACTGAACATTCCTCTACTTCACTAGAAAATTTCATGGACTGGAATACATTGAATGTAACCTGCTCATCCTATACTCTCATGGTTAATTCCCCTTTTGGGACATCAATTAAGGTTCAGCCAATTGCTAGGAATGGCCTGCCCAAAATAATTGGCACCTCTGCATCAACTTCATAGGCCAGTATTATAAAGTCTATTGGGAAAATGAATTTATCCACCTTAACTAGGACATCCTCGATTTTCCCTTCTGGATGTGCAATGGATCTGTCTGCCAATTATAGTGAGACCATGGTAGGCCTTGCTTCTCCACTCCCCAGCTTCTTGAATATGGCTATTGGCATGAGGTTGATGCTTGCTCCCAAGTCATAGAGGGCTTTGCCAAAATACTAGTTCCCAATGGAACAAGGTATGGTGAAGCTACTTGGATCCTTGAGTTTGAGAGGCAGCTTATTCTGCAGCACAGCACTACATTCTCGTGTGAGGGCAACAGTCTTAAATTCCCCAAATCTTCTCTTTTTGGTCAAGATGTCCTTCATAAACTTTACATAGTTTGGCATTTGCTCTAATGCTTCCACCAAGGGGATGTTAATATGTAGCTGCTTGAGGACATCCATGAATCTTCTGAACTGATGGTCATTCTGATATTTTTGGAATATTTATGGAAATAGTGGAGGTAACTTGGTCTACTGCACATTTTGCTGTGGCAAAGCTGCAGTATTTTGCTATGGCATAGCTGTAGACTTTTCTCTAGAGATTCCTGCTTCATCACTTGCCTCTTCCACTGGCCTCTGCTTGGCTTTCTTCTTTTCCATGGGTACAGTAGGGTCTTTTTGGTCCTATCTCTTTGCTTGGGGTGCTTCCACTATTTTTTCACTTCTAAGAGCTATAGCCTTGCAGTGCTCTTTCCCTTCTCTCCTAGGGACTTCAGTATTGCTTAGAAGCATCCCTGGAGGTCTTCTTTTTAATTCATTGGCCTGCCCAACTTAGGTCTCCAGATTCCTCAATGTTACAGCTTGACTCTGAATCACAGCATCATTTCTTGCTATATACTCCTTTAGTAGGGACTCCAATGAAGTGGGAGTTTCAGTAGGCTGATGCCTTTACTGCTGAAAGCTTGGGGGGCATGTGGTCTTTGTGGGGCAGAGTTGCTTCCCTGTCCAGTACCATAGTTACTCCAAGAAAAATTGGGATGCTGCCTCCAACCCGGGTTATACATGTTTGAATAGGGATTGTTGTTGCGGTTCATATTTCCCACATAGCATACTGACTCCGGGTTTAAGGGATAGCTTTCAAATAAATAATGCCCATTGCACAGAACACAAGATACTCCATTCTCCTGGACTGCATTAGCAGCTTGTGGGCGAATCAGCTGCTGGTTTTTTAAGACATTCACTAATGAAGCTAGTTGGGCTGTGAGAGAAGTGACTTCACTCACTTCATGCATACCTGCTATCTTCTTTCCAGTTGAGACTCTATCCATAGGACATTGATAGTTATTGCTAGCCATTCTTTCGAGCAGCTCATGTGCCTCATTGTATGTTTTGGACAAAAGTGCCACATTAGCTGCTGCATCCACTATGGTTCGTGTTTGAGCATTAAGGCCATTATAAAAGGTCTCCATCTGAATGTAGTATGGCATTCCGTGATGGGGACATCTCTGTAGCAGCTCTTTGTACCTTTCCCAGGTGTCATATAGCGATTCCCCGTCTAGTTGTTGGAAGGACGTGATATCATTCCTTAATCTTGCATTCTTGGTAGGTGGGAAGTATTTTAGCAAAAACTTTTCTGCCAAATCACTCCATTTTGTAATAGAATAGGGTGGTAGAGAGTTTAACCATGCCCTAGCTCGATCTCTTAACAAGTAGGGGAACAGTTTCAGCCTGAGAACTTCATCTGTCACCCCATTCATTTTGAAAGCATCAGTGACTTTGATGAATACTCTCAGGTGAAGGTGTGGATCCTCCGTAGGCATTCCATTGAATTTCCCTGTGGTCTGCAACATCTGAAACATTACCGGCTTGAGCTCAAAATGAAGAGTTTCAATTTATGGTCTTACAATGCTCGGGTTCAACCCATTCAGGTTTGGTTGAACATAAGCATTCAGGACTCTATCTCTATCATCCATGTTGTCTGCTCCATTCTGGTTGGCCATTTCTGCTTGTTGTTGAGGTCCCAACAATCCTCTCCTTCTTCTCAAAAGCGTTCTTTCTATCTCAGGATATAGAGGTAGTATCTCTCTTTCAGACCTGCACATGCACTGCGTTCACCTGCCCAAAAATGAAACTAGAATAACTAAAACATAAAGTCCTTCACACAATCAAACATCTAATAATAATTTTCTAGTTGACACTCCCTGGCAACGGTGCCAAAAACTTGTTGGTTGCAAAGTATATATGCAATGTCACAACGCAAGTGCACATGTCGTGACCAAGTAATATAATGATGAGTGAGTATCGTCCCACGAGGAGTATACTAGAAACTACTATAGAATGCTTTGACTCGTGAAATGCTGTAGCAAAATTCTGTTGGTTCACATGATTTAATGTTTAAGAGAAATTAAAATTTGACAAACTAGACAAGGCTTAAATTAAGTTGAGAGACTCTAGGTTGTGAAGAAGAAGATATTATGTGAAGTAGGGTTGCTTCAGGGTTGCCATGAACTTATGAACTTCTACACTCATTTTGCTCTAGAAATTGCTACAGCAATTGCTTCAGTGCCCAGTCTGCTCTTGAATGGGGTCTTTGCATACTACCATTCCTTATACTCTTGGGGTTTGGACATGCATCCCTACATCAATCCCAACCCCAGAGTTGTACTTAAAGCCCCCAACTCTTGGGTCAAATGGAACAACCATACATTCCTATATTGGTTATGCCCACACATCCAACTCTTTTCCAGCATTTACCACCTTTCCAAGTTAATAATAGCCTAAGCCTTCCTCTATCTAATTTCAATTAGCAGGAGAAGTTACACACACAGTTGGATGTAATAACACCATGATTACTTAAGATTTCACTAAAATATTCAACATAAGGGTTTTATAAGATTGTCGTATCTTTTAATTGACACCAAGATCACTTTAATCAGATTTAAAAGGAGGGTGTTATACTATGTTTAGTGAGAGAGGAAAATAATATTTTAAAAAAAGAAGAATCTTATATATGAAAATAATAAATGACTAGTGTATGCCATAGCCATTGCCTTTACATGAGCTCCTTACCATTTTAAGTGTGTACTTTTGACATGAAAATACTTTATAAAAAGATATTTGAAAATAATTATATTCATGGCAAGATTGTATTTTACCAATGATTTCTGTTAATGATTATGCTTTGATGATAAATTATGGTCTGTGAGTGTAATGAACATACTTGTCATTGAAATCATATTTTTGGCTATTAACGTGAAAAGAAAAGAAAGAAAAGATATGAGCACGGTCACATGGCCGTCCTTGTGATGCACCAGTAGAGGATGCCTTACTCACGACTATGATTATGCTAATGAAAAAAGAAAGAAAAAGTGTGCCATGTCAGAAGGAGCGAGAAAAGCCTGTACCAGAGAGTAAAAAGTACTTACCCTGATCGGGGTAGCTTGATATGAAAATAAGTTGATAGCCATCTTATGATATTTTGAAAAATAATTATTCATTCCATACATGTCATTACTGTATAATTTTTATGTGCATAAATAAAATGCATTCATGTTACCTAAGATATTTGCTGTAGCTTATACATATGAACATGACATGATGATCTATATTAATGATAATTATAATTTATTGTTGAACTTATTGAGATTTAATTCTCACTATATTTCCATATCATGTTCAGAGGACTAGATATGCAGATATTCTCTATGATCGACTTTTAGTGTACGTTGGGTCAAGTTGGCTAAGATCCCGGTGAAAGTGCAACCACCCGCGCCCGTATCCCTAGAACTGGTCAATATGGATGGATAAGATGTAGACATATATTATGTGTTTGATTTGTGTACAGATGTTGTTAATTAATTATGTGTATGTTTGGTTAAATTAATTGAATGTTATTATGAGTAAAATAGTTAGAAGTAAAGAGGTAATGAATTCATGGGATTTTAAATATATATATATATATATATATATGTGTGTGTGTGTGTGTGTGTGTGTGTGTGTGTGTGTGTGTGTTTGTGTAAAAAAAATGGAGTTGTTACACGGACGAGTATGATGCCTTTAACTCCCATTCTTATTGTTGAGATATTTGATGTCTAGGGAGAAAAGCTAAAGAGTGAGTTTGGAAAAGTTTTGTTGGAGTTCTAAGTGTTTGTAATATTTTTCTCTCTTTATACATTTTGTATCTTTACTTTCTTTCTTAAATTTTATTGTGCTTCTTAATCTTTCATTTTTTTTTCTTACTTTGATTATAAAGAACTAATTTCCTAATGTTAAGGTGAAAAGGTGAAACTCTTTGTATGAAAATAATAATTTATTTAACTCCTAATTTCAATGTTTATATTTGATGCTGTATTTATCTTCTTATTTTTTTTCTTGTTATTTTCTTTCTTAGAGGATGGTTTTGTTGCCTCTCTGTTATTTACTTTATTAGATGATGGATATGTTGCCCCTCTATTATTTATTTTCTCTGTTATTATTTTCTTGTTATTTTCCTTCTGACGGCTATACTGCCTCTCTATTATTTATTGTATACCCTTCCGTTATTTATTTTCTTATTATTTACTATCTTAGAGGATAGGTTTATTGTCCCTCTGTGATTTATTTTCTACACCTCTGTTATTTACTTTCTTAGAGGATGGTTTTGTTGCCCCTATGTTATTTATTTTCTCTGTTATTATTTTCTTGTTATTTTCCTTCTTAAAAGATGGTTTTGTTGGCCCTCTGTGATTTATTTTTTTGGAATTCTATCATTTACTTTCTTAGATGATGGTTTTGTTACCCTTCTATTATTTATTTTCTCTGTTATTAATTTTTTGTTATTTTCGTTCTTAGAGGATGGTTTTGTTGCCCCTCTGTTATTTATTTTTTGCACATCTGTTATTTACTTTATTAGATTATGGTTTTGTTTTCCCTCTGTTATTTATTTTCTTATTTTTTTATTTCTTAATTGCTGGTTTTATCGCCTACTTTATATTATTATTATTGACTCTTGCACCTTTCTGTTGTTTTTTTTCTTCCTTTTACATCTTTCATTTTTAATTTTGTAAATTACGAATCTTGATACATTGTAGACAATTTTTGGCACATTGAATCATTCTTGATTTATTGTAGACAATATAATGATTGGCACTGTGTATACTTGAATCCATTTTACAAGAGTTATTTATTATTAGTAATACAATAAAAAGAAGGCAAATACACTTCTTCTGTAAACCAAAGTGCGTTTAATGTAACATCTTTCGAATGGAACCTCATTTATGTGAGGATTCCATTTGAGTAATAAAATAGTTAAAATTTATTTTTATTTGATGTACTAAGAATGGATCCCCTAACCTTAGCATGTTTCTTTACTTTGAATACATTCCTATTTAATTTTAGTATTTTAGTTCTTTCCATACTCTATTCAATACTCTTCTCACAAAATAAACATTCTGGCAACTACGTTAGAAATATTTATTTTGGATCTGAATTGGATTTTCTCTCAATTGACAATCCTCATGGGATTGACCTTGCATACCACTAAATCTATACTCCAATAGATTCGTGCACTTACGAGTTTTAATTAAAAAAATAAGTTTTTGGCACCGCTGCCAGAAATTTTAACGAAAATGATAATTAGATCTAGGTAAGTATAATTCTTTCACTAATCATTATTTAGAATATTTATTTATTCTTTGTATACAAATTTTTTTTTGTGAAAATAGTATTTATTAAAAATTTGTGTGGTAATTTGGGTGTGTAAAATTAGTTGATTCTAACAACAAAGATAAAAATTTCTAAGGAGTATGGATTTTAATTGAGACTATTGTGACTCCTCTACACTTTCTTGGGCATCCACTAATTAAATACCACCCACTATTACTAACATTTAAAAAAAATTCTTTGTTGCATAATTTTGTGCTTTTTTTTGTTGTATTTGCACTTTGTTACTTGTAGTTAACATTGTATATATATGTTATTAAGTTGTAAAATTCTCTTTTATAATTGTGTTGTAAGATATTAGAAATATTTGTTTATAGTTTTTCTTTTAGTTTATGCGTACTTGAAAACATGATAAATATTAGTGTTTGGTTAGGAAAAGTTTAGGATTACCCATTGATTTTAAAATTGGAACATTAGACTTTGTTGGGATATTATCAAAAATGAAAGAACAAGTTGTACACGAGAAAATTCTTATGGAATATTTCTCACCTGTCATAGTTAGTGCTCCATCTTGTACAATGTTACTACAAACTAATACAACTCACTTTGGGCTTTAACCATCCATTATTCAACTATTGATTTTATGGATTAGAGAGAGAATACCCATACATGCATATTAAAGAGTTTCTTGAAATCTGCTCGACATTTCGCTTCCAAAATTTCAATGATGAGTCAATTAAGCTTAGAATGTTTCCACTTTCATTGAAAGATAAAGCTAAAGCCTAGTTGAATTCGCTTTCTACAGGAACTATTACTTGTTGGAATCAATTAGTAAATAAGTTTTTACCAAAAAATTTTCCTATATCTAAAACAGATGCCCTTAAAAGAGAAATATATGATTTTTTTCCAAAAAGAAGGTGAACAATTTTTTGAGTGTTGGGAAAGATTTAATTACCTTCTTTTGAAGTGTCCTCATCATGGTTTTGAAACTTGGAGACTCGTGAAATATTTTTATGACGGTTTGACTCCATCAAATCGTCAAATGATCCAAAGTATGCATAGTGGAAGGTTTTTATAGTTAAATGCAGCTGAAGCTTGGGGATCCTTAGAGTCTCTATATGAAAACTCTTAATATTGAAATTGCATTTATCCAAAGGATAGAAAGTCTTAAACCCGAAAAAGAGGAGAAAGGCTGAAGAGTGAGCTTGGAAAAGTTTTGTTGGAGTTCTAAGTGTTTGTAATATTATTCTCTCTTTATACATTTTGTATCTTTATTTTTTTCATAAATTTTATCATGCTTCGTCATCTTTCGTTTTGTTTTCTTACTTTGATTATGGAGAACTAATTTCCTAATGCTAAGGTAAAATGGTGAAACTCTTGGTATAAAAATAATAATTTATTTAACTCTTAATTTTAATGTTTATATTTGATGTTGTATTTATCTTTTTATTTTTTTTTCTTGTTATTTACTTTCTTAGAGGATGGCTTTTTGCTCCTTTGTTATTTATTTTTCCTATTATTATTATTTTGTTATTTTAGTTGCCTCTCGATTACTTATTTTATGCCCTTCTGTTATTTATTTTCGTATTATTTACTTTCTTAGAGGATTGTTTTATTGCCCCTCTGTGATTTATTTTCTTAGATGATGATTTTGTTGCCCCTCTGTTATTTATTTTTCCAGTTATTATTTTCTTATTATTTTCCTTCTTATATGATGGTTTTGTTGCCCCTCTGTTATTTATTTTCTTGTTACTTTATTTCTTAATGGCTAGTTTTAACGCCTACTTTATATTATTATTATTGACTCTGACTCTTTTCTGTTGTTATGTTTTTCTTCCTTTTACATCTTTCATTTTTAATTTTATAAACTACGAATCTTGATACATTGTAGACAATCTTTGGCAAAATAAATGCTTGAATCAATCTTGATTTATTGTAGACAATATAATGATTGGCACGATGTATACTTGAATCCATTTTACAAGAATTATTTATTATTAGTAATACAATAAAAAGAAGCCAAATACACTTCATCTGTAAACCAAAGCGCGTTTAATGTAACATATCTTCCAAATGGAACCTCATTTATGTGAGGATTCCATTTGAGTAATAAAATAATTAAAATTTATTTTTATTTGATGTACCAAGAGTGGATCCCCTAACCTTAACATGTTTATTTACTTTGAATACATTCCTATTTAATTTTAGTATTTTAGTTTTTTGTATACTCTGTTCAGTACTCTTCTCACAAAACAAATATTTTGGCAACTAGGTTAGAAATATTTATTTTGGATCTGAATTATATTTTTTCTCAATTGGCAATTCTCGTGGGATTGACCTTGTATACCACTAAATCTATTCTCCAAACATATGCTTTATCGAATGTTTCCCCTAGGAAATTTTTGATCAAGTTTCCTTCTTTTCCCTATCTATTTAAATTAACATTTCTTATGTATTTTAAATTATTAAGAAAAATAGGGTTGTTACAATTTCTTCCCCTAAAATTTTAGCTAAACAAATCACTTTTTAGAGGGCTAAAATATGCTCTTTGGTGCTAGAAAGCACAGAGAGGTGCAGCACCAAATTTCAATCATGTTTTGGATGATTTTCAAGGTTTGGATGACTTGAGGTATTTGTAGGAATCCTTGGATTTTTGGATATCATGTGAAATTTCTGGTTTATACTTATGTTTAGCACATATTATAACATCACTATGCAAATTTTCATACAAAGACAACACCATTTAGGCATTTAAATCACAAAAAACAAAACCTATGAATAGTACTTGCGAAATTGGTTTAGTTCATTTAATTGTCCTTATGATGGAATATGAGTTGAAGATTTAAATAATGGATTTAGGTTTGGAAAGTTGTTGAAAAAATTAGCTTATTTTGAGGCTTGAAGTGATGGTATGGAAGTTGGAAGATTGTGAAGTATAAGAATTTTTTGTTGCACTTGAATTTCGTGGCATGAATTTTGTAAGTTATGGATTGACATGATATTGTAGATTAACATATGTTTTGTGGCTATGGAAACTTGGCCAAAATTTTGGAGAAAAATGGGAATAAATTCCAATAAGCCATGTGTGTAGTGAAGGTGGCAAAATGCTAGGTTAAGAATAGGAAATTTCATACCAATTATGCTTACTAATTTTTCCTACATTATTTTTTAGGTTTTGAGAAGTTACAAGACTAAGCTTGAATCCTAATTGGATTGCTAGAACATTGGAAGAATGGAGAGAATTTGATTTCTTTAAGTCCCCAAAGTCGTGAGTAAATATTATTTGCTATGAAATGTCTTTGAAAAATGTTTCTTGCTTAGTTTGCATGTTGATTTTTATGTGATACAACATTCATTTAACTTTGCACAAATTTGGCCATTTTGTGGGTTTATGTATTTCAAATACTATATAACTTATTTATCCTCATGTTTTATGTGTTTAAATTAAATGTCAATTATTTTAAAATGGGTTTCAATCCTTAGAAATTTAGGTATGCAGAACATGCCTCTACAATGGATCCCTCCATGACATATGTTACGAAGCTTAACATTAGCCATATTGTTACTTTGGATCATATGTGGGAATGTGTAAATGATTATTCCTTTTTCTAGTGAAAGGTGTGAAACATTTTATTCCGAGGTGAATATGGAAATTGATTTGAAGTTGATTGGTGGCTAAGGCTTAATATATGATCCCAAGTATGCTAAGGCTTAAAGCTAGCATATATGATTTGAAATGGTAAATGCACTAAAAGTTAGTGTACTTTTGAAATGAGAAAGGTTATGGAGGGATGTCTCTTTAAGGAAAAGGTATAATTCTCTTTATGCATAAACTTATTTATTTTAATTTCTCACACTTTATTTTTATTGCATTAGAGGAATCAATGCCAGTTAGCAATAGTGATTACTAACCTTGGTGCGCCTTGAACCCCAGCTAACAAGGGCATTGTTAGCCTCGTGTGTGACAGTCAATGTTGACACGCAAGTGCACGTATCATTTTCAAGTAACAAAAGTGAGTATAGAGTACCCTCTTATGAGGATTGTGGACTAAGTACCAAAATTAAACCATAAGAAAATTATCTAGGTAATGAAGAGTGAGAGAGTAATTTATGAAAATAAATTGGAAACTTAGAGGCAATTTGAAAATACGAAATTGTGGACACTCAATTTGAGAAAGCTCTAGGGATATGATTTCACCATTGTCACTCAGATTTTAGCAAATCATCTAATTAGTGGACAGTTAGTTATAATCATGAATAATTGAGAATAAAATGCAAAAAAAAAAGAAATAAGAAATCCATTGCATAAATTACAAAACCATGTGATTAGACTACATCATCACCCTAGAATTAAGGATTTAGAACACAAAACCCATAAGCAAGGATAAAGAAAAGTGAAGAAGAATAATGATTGGGTAGAATTCTCCACTTGCATCCTTGCCAATTGATGATCTTTTCCTTTACCTTGCCTCTCTGCCAAAAAGTCCTTCAAAATACACTAGTCTTACTTATAATACTCAAGTGGGCCATACTCCTATTTGAAATGAAACTGCTACATGTTGGCCAATAAAATGAATTTGTGTCACGACCTGGATCTCTATGAGTCACAACACACCATTAGTTCCTCTGTGTTGTGTGTCGTGACCTAGCCTTCTTGGCTCAGGACCAGTATATTTGCTTTTTTGTGTTGCGACTTGGTTCTTGCATATAATAACCTAGTTCCTTCAACTCTACGTTGCAACCTGCTCCTTCATTAACGATTGGGTCGTGTAACACCCTCAATTTTTATTCTTTAAAGAATACATAAATATGTTTCTAAAGTGGTAAGGAAGAAAAAGATAATTAAAATAAAATGGTGGAGATGCTTTGGAAAAGTGCTAAAAGAAAATACACTGAATTGCTTTTTTATAAAAGACCTAAGTGTTAAAATGACCTAAATGGCTAAGAAAAATGGGAGGAAATTAGCTAGGGAAAATTTCATAAGATAGTGTGAGATGAATTGGCACTAATATTCTTGAAAACACACTCTTAAGAAATAAATATAAAAGCTTCATATTTTGGAAGAATTAAGAAGGGAAAAAATGAAATTTTAGGCTAACTAGGGTTAAAACCAAAAAGAAAAGAAGAAAAAGAGAGTTTCTAGGTAAGTTACATCGTTCCTATCTTCATAACAAGTCTTTCTCTTCATTTTAAGTTTCTTAAGTCTTCCATTTTTCCATGAGGAAGTACAAAAAAAGTGAGAAAAGAAGGAGAGAGAGTGACATTGAGGGAAGAGAAATCAAGGGGAACCAAGGAAAATTCACATAAAAAGCCATAGGTAATTGGTTCTAAGTAGGCTTAATAATGATTTGTGATTGAAAATCTATGCCTTTGGTAAGATTAAGATGGAGTTTTAATATTATACTTTCATGGTTTAAGAAATTGAACATGTTTATCTATTACTAGTCAAGATAAGTTGATGTTAGATGTACATATGTTGTATGAGTGTTACTCAAAATTATGCTTTCAATGGTTGTGAATTATTTTTTAAAATAGTTGGCTTTAGGGCTGTTTTAAATTATGTGATTAGTGTATTTTACTTATGTAATCATATGAATGTATGGTGCAGAAATGAAGGGGTGTTAAAACCATGAATATTGACAACTAGGAGTTTGAAATTAACAAGAATGATAAAATTGTGCCCTTGACTTTGAGGGGATTTGGCCAAAACCTTGCTCCTCCCTTGATGACCAAGTGATATTGTAACATTAAAAGATGCCTAGAAGAGTAATCAAATGGGAAGGAGATAGTTGAGATGTGTATTGGTTAAATAGGCTGAGAAAATGAAGGGTATGTGATGCAGGCACAACTAATGTGTAACAACTCCATTTTTTTTACACATATATATTTGTAAAATCCCATAAAGTCATTACATATTTATTTCTAACTATTTAACTCATAATAACATTCAATTAAATTAACCAAGCATAATTAAGATTTATAGTATAGCAATAATACTGATACAATTCTGGGTTCACATACACATCATTAATTAAAAACATCCATACAAAAAGCATACACATATATATACACATCTTATTCATCCCTATTGACCAGTTTCAGGGATACAGGTATGGATAGTTGCACCTTCATCGGGATCTTAGTCAACTCGACCCAACGTACACTAAAAGCCAGTCATAGAGAATATCTACATATTTAGTCTTCTGAACATGATATGGAAATATAGTAAAAATTAAATTCCAATAGGTTCAACAATAAATCATAATTATCATTAATATAGCTCATCATGTTATGTTCATCTGTATAAGCTACAACAATTATCTTAGGTCACATGAATGCACTTTATCTATGCATATGAAAATTGTAGAGTAATGACATGGATGGCATGAATAACTATTTTCAGAATATCATATGTTGGTTATCAATTTATTCTCATATCAAGCTACCCCGATAAGGTTCAGTATTTTCTACTCTCCGGTACAAGCTTTTCTCGCTCCGTCCAACATGGCACACTTACTCTTTCTTTTCTCATTATTATAATCATAGTCGTGAGTAGGGCATCCCCTACAGGTACATCACACGGACTGCCATGTGACCGTCCTCATCTCTTTTCTTTTCTTTTCTTTTATTTTTACATTAATAGCCAAAAATATCATATCAATAACAAATATGTTCATTATGCGCATATGCCATAATTTAACATTAAAGCATAATCATTATAAAAAAATCATTGGAAAAATGCAATCATGCAATGAACATAATCATTTTCAAATATCATTTTAAAATATTCCATGTCAAAAGTACACACTTAAGATGGTAAGAAGTTTATGCAATGGCAATGGCTAGGGCATACATTAGTCATTTATTATTTTCATTTATAAGATTTTTCTTCAATTTGGTTTCTACTATTATCCTATAGTTAATGAGGTTCATTTAGGGTAGAAAAATGTTGAAAGTAAGCTTTACCAGCTCCCAACACAGTCTAAACATATCATGTAACAAGGTTTGGCCATTTCCTATAAAAAAAAGCCTTGCTTTAGGCTTCAAAATGCCCTTTCTAGTACCGAACACAGCCTGGCCATGCCTTGGAACACGGCCATGCTCTAGGTTGTGTTATTCTCTGATGCAGCTTTTCATCCTTCTTGACTTTCTCTCACTAATTAGAGTATAACTCCCTCATTTTAACTCTGATTTAGGTTATCTTGGTGTCAATTTAAAGATACAACAATTATCTAAAATTGTTATGTTAAACATTTTATCGAAATTGTAAGGAATCTTAGTGATATTACTCTCTCAAGTTAAACATTATTTCTTCTCGGGTAGGTTCTGACCTCTACTCACTAATCAAACCATATCTCCCTCATATGAACTTCAAATTGAGTGATTCCAGTAGCCAAAATTCTGTAAGACACATATCTATATGTTTTATGTTAAATAGTTATTTTAATTCCCTACAAATGTTTCTCAGATATTCAAACACAAAAGCTTTCCTATCAGATTCTTCCCTAGTTAACCATTTTCTAACTACTACTTACTAATCTAACCATATCTACCAAATATTGACTCTAAATTGAGTGATTCTAGTGGCTAAAAATCTGTGCGACATATTTCTATATTTTTCCTGTTAACCATTTCTTTTAATTTCTTACGGAATTTGCCCAAAAATTCAAACACAAGTTTTTCTAGTTACTCCGAAATCCAGTTTCCTAACCAAACCTTTCCTAAGGTTTTAGTTCATGATTATATTACGTCCTCTTCTATTTTCTTCATAATTTAGATATAATCATATTCCATCAATTTTTCACCATATTCAAATATACAAAATATAAGCATAAAAATCTAAAAAATTTGTCACCTATATCTATACCTATGCAGAACTTTCCACACCAACCTAAGTATTCAAACATACATCACATGCAAGATCAACATGTAACATGATATAGCAACATCCATGGCCAATCATCAAGGTAACAAATATAGTAAATTTCATCAAAGTTCTAGGATCAAAATCCCATATAAATATTTCTAATTTCAAAGCTTTTCTAAAAAAATATATTGTTAAACCTACCTACTAATGATCTCCCTAGCTCACTTAGTGAATTCTTTTTCTTGTTTTCTCTTGAAGGAAGTGGCAAGATTCCTACCTTCCCTTAGCTTTTCTAGCAACTTGAATAAGAGAAGGAAGGTGAGTTTTGAAGCCATAGGATGAAGAGAAAAGATGGATTCAAGTGGAGATTAAGCTAACTTACCTTGAGTACTTAGTCCTCTAGGCTTCTCCTTCTTCCTTCCTCTCTTCTCCTCTCTTTCTCTCATTTCCTCACTCTACCTTGCTTCTTTTTTTCCTCTCCCTCCCTTAGACGAAATTCTAATTTTATAAGGGTGGTTCTTGCTTAAATAAACTATCAAGTGGTCCTCCTTTTATCATCATGTGTCTACCTTATCACAATTAGGATTCACTTGGTTACTTTTTGAGGAAAGACAACTCATGTTCTTGTCTTCCTCTCCCTTAGTCAAGATATGCATAACAAAAGAAGATTTATATTTTAAAAATCATGATAAAATGTTCTTAAGACAAGGAACAAGGTCCTTTTGATTTATAGATCATTTCCTTTTTCTTTTGTCTCACACAAGTATGATAGGTTTACCTTTCTAAGTGGCAAGTTTCTAGCCCTTGAATCTCCCTTGCTTGGCTGAAATTATGTGTAGGATAGGAATGTTTTGTTCTAATACCATGTATTATTATACCACTTGCTAAAATTATGAGTGTAGGATATAAATGTTTTATCCTAATGCCATGTAATATTATACCACTTGCCAAAATTATGAATGTAGGATATAGGTATTATCACACCACTTTCTGAATTTTTATCTTAATGTAATGTAACCTAATCTTTATTATTATTACACTATTATTTCATCACATGATTTTTATTTTTTTCCTCTTGGATTTAGGCTCATTCTTGCCCATTTCCTTTACTTTGGATGAAATTCTACATCTCATGGAGGGTTTGGTCACATTTTAATGATTTTTGGGCTATAGGTCCAACTTCCATATCATAGTCCAAATCTATGCTATATCTCTTACTTGGGCTATCAAATTGACTTGCTAGAAACTCATGTGAAGTGGAAGAATAACTCTATGGAGTGTCCATAGGTGAAGGCCCAATGTGTGGGTGGAGATGTTAAACTTAGTAACTCTAGCTCTTGCATTAGAAAAAATTACCCTAATTCAATCTTCTTGAACTTTTAAGATCTTTACTTACTTTCAAAACAAATTATCTTCCTTATCCAAGAATTTTACCTCTCCTTCGGATGTTATTTCTAATTTTTTTCTATTAAGTTTTCTCTCTTTACCTATTTCGTTAATGTTATGGCATTCAAAGAACGTTTTTCTGAATTTATCAAAAAATTTCTTATGGCATTCAATCAAGACTTATCACTCACAATTTTTTCCCTTTCTTGATTATGTCATTTGCAATATTTTCTTATACCTTTGGTTCTTATCTCTTTATAGATAACATGTCAAAGTCTTTTTAAATTTTTTTTGTTATTAATCTAAATTGTAACATCATCATTCAAATTAGATCCCATATTGATTTTGGGTTTCACTACTCTTGATGAAATTTATATAAAGGGTTCACATCATTTAGTATTAGACCCTAAGTTCTAACACAGGTTTAATCTATCATATTTACTTGTTTTCTTGTTATTATTCTATTTTTTTTATCTTTTGATTTTCTTTTCTTGTGTTCTCCATTCTTCTTATCACCTTTTGATTTCTTATATTCTTGGTTCAAGTACATATTTCAAACATAAAATTCAAAAAAAGAAAAGCAAAGAAAAAAAGAGAGTGTAAAATTTCAAAAATATAAAAAAGTGATAAATTCAAAAAAATAAAAAGAAAAAGAAAAGAGAAGAAAAAATAGTTATGAATTTGAAGGTGGATGAAATTCATCAATGATTATAAACTTGAATTGAAGTATCATCTTAGAAAGGCAAATGCAGTAGCCAATGCACTATGCCAGAAGTCATTGCACATAAGTCAAATGCTAATAAAGGAGAAGACGTTAATAGAGAAATTTAGAAATTTGAATTTATCAGTAATGTTTATCCTTGGAAGCTTAATTATCAGTGAACTACTAATTGAATGTGACTTGAAAACACAGATTAAGAAGGCTTAGTTGTAGGATTAATCTAACTTTACAGTGTCAAAGGATGGAATTATCAAGTGTCGGGGAAGAATATTTATACCACAAGGAGAAAATTTGAAGACTGAGATTTTGGAAAAAGCTCATTAGAGCAAGTATATTATCCATCCGGGATATAGTAAGATGTATAAAGACTTGAAGAAGATATACTGGTGGCTAGGAATGAAGAAAGATATTGCGGAGTTTGATACCAAGTTTCTGACTTGTCAAAAGGTAAAAATAGAACATCAAAAACCTTTTGGAATATTACAGCCCTTAGAAATACCTGAATGGAAGTGGATAGTATTTCCATGATATTTTTAAGGGTCTATCTAAGACCAAAATAAGTCATGACTTAATATGGGTAATGGTAGATAGATTAACGAAATTTGCACATTTCTTACCCATTAAGATTAGTTATACGCTTGATAAGCTAGCTCAGTTGTATATAAGGGAAATTGTTCAGCTACAAGTAGTCCTTAATAGTATCATTTCATATAAAGATCCTAGATTTACTTCTAGGTTTTATAGGGTTTTACAAAAATCTTTTGGCACCAAATTGTGTTTTAGTACAACATACCATCCTTAGATTGATGGCTAAATTGAAAGAACCATACAAACCTTGGAAGATATGCTCAGAACTTGTACTTTGGAACAAGGAAAATGATGGGACAAATACTTATTGTTAGTAGAATTTGTATATAATAATAATTATCACTCTAGCATCGGAATGGCACCTTATGAAACTTTGTATAGCCAAAAATGCAAATCCTTTTGTGTTGGTATAAAGTGGTGGAAAGAAATTTATTGGGTCAATAATTAGTACAATGCAACTCTAAGCAGGTATAAATGGTCCGAGAGAAAATACCAACGAACCAAGGTCGACAAAAGAGCTATTTTGATAAAAGAAGGAAGCCGTTGCAATTTCAAGAAAGGGAGCATGTGTTCCTAAAACTCTCCTACTACAAGCATTAGGCAAACAATGAAAGTTAAGAAGTTGATCCCACGATATTTAACTCCTTATCAAATTCTCAAAAGAATAGGACCAGCAGCCTGCCAAATTGCTCTTCCTCCACATCCATTAAATCTTCATTATGTGTTTCATATTTCATAACTTCGTAAATTCCTCCCAGATACGTCACAGTCGATACAAGAAGACTTAATAGCTATGGAAGAAAATCTAACTTACCACCCATGGTAGATCATAGTTTTAAATAGAGATGTAAAATAGTTACGAAACAAGACCATCCCTTTGGTGAAGATAGCTTGGAAAGGTTTAAATGAAGAAGAAGCTATGTGGGAAAGGGAAGACAGCATGAGAAGTATTCACAGCTCTTTGAAAACAAGTAAACCCTAAATTTTGAGGACAAAATTCCTTTTTAAGGGGAGAATTGTAACATCCCCCTATTTGTTTCCAATAAATAGCATATAATTTTAATTTTGAAGGAAGGAAAGAGAATAATTTTTATTCTTAAAGAAAAACTAGAAGGGGTAAAATCTTAATTTCCTAACCTCTAGTGTAACAACTCTATTTTTTTAATATACATATTTATAAAGTCTCATAAAGTCATTACTTTTTTACTTCTAATTACTTAACTCATAAAAACATTCAATTAATTTAACCAAGCATAATCAAGGTATAAGGTCTACCAATAACATTGATACCATTTTAAGTTCACATATACACCATTAATCAAAACATTCATACAAAAATCAAACACATAAATATCTACATCTTATTCATCCATGTTGACCAATTTTGGAGATATAGGTGCGGGTAGTTGCACCTTCACCGGTATCTTAGTCAATTCGACCACAAACACCTTATTAATTTCTGAGATCTACCTAACATAGAGTAACTCGATCCAACATACACTAAGAGCCAAATCCAAAGAAAAATTTGCATAACTAGTTTTCTGAACATTATATGAAAATATAGTGAGAATTAAATCCATGTAGGTTCAACAATAAATCATAATATCAATCAGTAATGCTCGTCACGTCATGTTCATCTGTATAAGCTACAACAAATATCTTAGGTCACATGAATGCACTTTATCTATGCACATGAAAATTGTGCAATAATGATATGTATGTCCGGTACAGGCTTTTCTTACTCCGTCTAACATGACACACTTTCTCTAACTTTTCTCATTAACATAATCATAGTCGTGAGTAGGGCATACCCTACTGGTGCACCACATGGACCACCATGTGACCGTGCTCGTCTCTTTTCTTTTCTTTTCACGTTAATAGCAAAAAATATGATTTCAATAACAAGCATGTTCATTATACTCACATGCCATAATTTATCATAAAAGTATAATCATTACAAAAAATCATTGGTAAAAAAAAATCTTGCCATGAACATAATCATTTTGAAATATCACTTTATAAAATATTTTCATGTCAAAATTACACACTTAAGATGGTAAAGAGTTCATGCAATGGCAATAGCTATGGCATACACTAGTCATTTATTATTTTCATTTATAAGATTCTTCTTCTTTTTTAAATATTATTTTTCTCTCTCACTAAACAAAGCATAACACCCTCATTTTAAGTCTGATTGAGGTGATCTTAGTGTCAATTGAAAGATAAGACAATCCTCTAAAACCCTTATGTTGAACATTTTAGTGAAATTTTAAGTAATCATGGTGTTACTACTCCCTCAAATTCAATGTTATTTCTTCTTGGGTAGGTTCATACCTTTACTTACTAATTTGACCATATCTCCCTTATACAAACTCCAATTAAAGTGATTCTAAAGCCTATAAAAAGATAAGACACTTATATACAACTTTAATTTTTATCATTTCTTCATATTCCTTACCAATTATTCTTAGAAAATTGAAAACAAAAACGCTTACATTTACCAACCTAGATTCTAGACTGATTCTAATCTCTATTAATTAATCAGCCATATCTCCCTTATATAGACTCCAAATTTAGTGATTTTAGATCCTATTGATCCTTGATACATATATCTATATTTATTATGCTAACAATTTCCTTTAATTCCCTACAAATTTGCCCACAAATTCAAACACAGAAGCATACCTAACAGATTCTTCCTTGGTTAGCTAGTTTCTGACCATTGCTTTTTAATCTGACCATATCTTTCTAATATGGAAACTTACCTAACAGTTCTTTTCTGGTTAAAATTTTCTTTTAATTCCTAACTAATTCTTCCCAAAATTTTAAAAACAAAAGCTTCCCTGGTTACTCCAAAATCTAGTTTCCTAACCAAATATTTTCTAAGGTTTTAGTTCATCATTATATTACATCCTCTTCCATTTTCTTCCTAATTTACATTTAATCATATTTCATCAATTTTTCACCCATTCAAATATACAAAATAGCAGCATAAAATCCTAAAATTTTGCCACCCATAGCCATACCTATGTAGAACTTTCCACACCAACTAAAATGTTCAAAACATCTATCATATGCAAGATAACATGTAACATGATATAGCAACATCCATGACCAATTATCAAAGTAGAAAATATTGTAAATTTCATCAAAGTTTTAAGATTAAAATCTCATATAAATATTACAAATTTCCAAACTTTTTTTCAAAAAGTGATAATGTTAAACTTACCTAAAGATCTCGCTATCTCACTTAGTGACTTCCTTTTCTTGTTTCCTCTTGAAGGAAGTAACAAAATTCCTCTATTCCCTTAACTTTTTGAGCAACTTAAATAAGAGAAGGAGGGTGAGTTTTGAACTGCAAGGATGAAGAGAAAAGATGGATTCAAGTAGAGATTAAGCTAACTTACCTTGAGTACTTAGTCCTTTAGACTTCTCCTTCTTCTTCCTTCCTCTATTTCTCTCATTTTCTCACTCTACCTTGCTTATGTTTTTCCTCTCCCTCACTTAGACAAAATTATAATGTTATAAGAGTGGGTTTTGATTAAATAAACTATCAAGTGGTTCACCTTTCATAATCATGGGTCTACCTTATCACAATTAGGATGCACTCAGTTTTTTTTAGGGGAAGACAACTCATGTTCTTGTCTTCCTCTCCCTTAGTTAAGATATGCATAGCAAAAGGAGATTTGTATTTTGAAAATCATGATAAAATATTTTTAAAACAGGGGACAAGGTCCCTTTGATTAAGGGATTCGTTTCTTTTTTCTTTTTTCTCACTCAAGTATGGTAGGTTTGCCTTTCTAGGTGACAAATTTCTAGCCCTTGAGTCTCCCTTGCTTGGCTTAAATTATTTGTGTAGGATAAGAATATTTTGTCATAATGCTATGTATTATTACCTATTTTTTGAAATTATGAATGTAAGATATAGATGTTTTGTCCTAATGCCATGTGACCTAATCTTTATTATTATTACACTACTATTTTCTCACTTGGTTCTTATTTTTTCCTCTTGGATTTGGGCTCATTCTTGCCTATTTCCTTTGCTTTAGCTAAAATTCTACTATTCACGGAGGGGTTGGTTATATTTTCATGATTTTTGGGCTTTTGGTCCAACTTCTATATCCTAGTCCAAGTCTACGTTTTATTTCTTGTTTAGGCTATCCATTTGGCTTGCTAGAAACTCATGTGAAGTGGAAAAACTCTATATGAAGTGTCCATAGGTGAAGGCCCAATGCATGGGTGGAGAAGTTAAACTTAGTAACTCTAACTCTTGAATTAGGATAAATTACCCTAATCCAATCTTCTTAAAGACTTTCACTTACTTCTTAAAAATTTATCTTCTTTACACAAGAATTTCGCCTCTCTTTAGTATGTTATTTCTAATTTTTCCTATTAGGTTTTCTCTCTTTACTTATTCCCTTAATGTTAGAAATATTTTCTATGCATACACATAAGGTGAAGAATTTCTAAGGCTTATATTTCCTTAGATATCTAAAAAAAAATTTAATAGATTTTATTTCCTTTATTAAATATTTATGTACCTTTATTAATAAAAAAATGAAATTAGGGATGTTACATTTAGGGTAAGGTTGGGCTTTGGGAAGTGGACTAGAAATATGTGGTGAGTGTGCTTCTAAATTCCACTAGTGTTCCCCTTAAGAGAAGATTAATGTATTTGGATTTTTTTTGGGAGCCAAACATGGCCCTAGTTTGGGAATAATTGGAATGTAATAGAATGGCATGCTTGTAATTTTGATTCAGTTGAGGGATATAGTTGGAAGAGGAAAAGTAAGATTCTAGAACACTTTTTTTTATTATTTTTCTTAGAGATTTCATGAGGAAGTTGACCAAGTTGAAGGGGAAGTAGAAAAGCAAGTAGGCAAAGGGAAAAAAGGAAAAAGAGAAAGGAAGAGAGAGAAAGCCAACAAAAAGAAAAAAACAAGTTGATTCTTGCACAGCCAAGCCTTAATCCACTATTCTCTTAATCTTAAATAGTTTAAAAATTAATTTTTCTATGGTGGAAATGCAAGACATTGTAGGAAAAGAAAGAAAGAGTGACCATAAGAGAAAGAAATCCAAGGGGTTTTGAGAATACAAAAGATATCTAGAATTTTGGTAGGTTTAACATTAACCCCATCTTGAAATCTTACATGAATTGATAATGTATGTATGCATAATTGTGTATATCTTTGCTTCTTGAAGTTAGTTAATGAAGTTGAATGTGGGTTTTAGGGTTTGAACATATGAATAATGGTGTGTATGGTAGAATATGAGAAATAGAAGTTTTTAATGTGATCTTGAAGTTAAACAACTTCTTTTGTATATGTATATACCTAATTAAGGACTTAAATCTTCGTATATAACTTCCTTGGTAGCTGCTTTGGTATTTTGTATGGATGCATTAGAGTGTATAAAATAAGAGGGAAGATGGACGTTCACAAAACTTAACCAAGCTCTGTGCTAGTAAGAGTTTTGTCCAACTAAAGAATGACTGTGTTCCAGGATAAGGCCAAGCTGTGTTAGGTGTTGGTTTTGCATAGTTCAACCCATATTCTACTTTAAATGAACCTTATTAATTTGAGGGTAATTATAGAACATAAATCAAAGAAGAATACCTTTAAACAAAATTGCTTTACAACACTAATTTCCTATTTCTTTAGCTTGTACAACATGATTTGCATTGAGAATTACCATATAATGATTCAATAGGGTGATGAAGATGATAGTAACTTGATGAAATATATGGTCTATACATGATGTGATGATGTTCATGCTTGTGAGATATAATGCATGGTTGATGTTAGAAGTATTAATATATATTTGTTAAATGATGTAATGATGAATGTGGTTGTTGCATAATCCCATTGAGATGATGATGTTAAGCAAGATATTAACGATAAATTATTTGATACATAATTGATATGGTGATGATACAAAAAGAATGATGTGATGCATGTGGTTTAGTAGAAAAGAAAACTAATAATACATGAAATGGAATAAAATAGAATCTTTGAGATGACCCTTGCAATAAGGTGACCTGACGAGGTCGTATGACTTGAGATGATACCGAATAGGGGATGCTCTATTAGACTTGAGTGAGCTGAGGAGGAGTATGACCACTCCGACTATGTCACAGTGATGTATGAGTAGTAGATGGTTGAATGGCTCATATTACTTTGTTACTGGGACAAAGACGGATGATGGCTACACAACCACTATGCATAATGTTCATTATACTGTAAATTACAATTATAAAGTATTTATGCATAACATAGTTATTTATGTTACCTATTAATAAGCCATTATAGAATATTGATGTTTTTTTGCAGCATATACAATTGGACATAACACTATAATTTTTACTTATTATATGATATGTTTAATGTTGAATCTATTAAGACTTTGTTCTCATTAATGTTGGTGTTATGTTCATTAAAAAGAAAGTAAGATGCCGATAGTTCTCCTATCATTGGTCTTGGAGATTTAGATGGTGGAAATACCCTACTTGGGTCAATTCACCATTCTATAAGACATTATAATAGTGAACATAGTGGAGATTGAAGAGCACTTGGCTAGAAGACTATAGGTATGATCTAGTGAACAATCTCATGATTTTGTGGTGTTAATAGTGAGGGAGTTTTATGCTAATCTCCCAAAGCCTAAAGACTATATGGTTTATGTGCAAGGTAAGTATATACCTTTTAGTCCTACTTTTACAACCACTACTATGCTATGCCAGACTATGATAGGGATGCATACGAGTAGTTTTTAGCCAAAGAAGTTAATTTTGTTGAGGTATTAGGAACCCTTTGTGTAAGGAGAAATGAGTGGAGAAAAACTAGATGATATCTTAGCAACAAACCGTTGCTATATAACATTGATAACTTTACTCACATAGATGAGACGTTTAGAGCATTTAGTGCTTAGTACAATATTCACTACTATACTACACCTGACTATGATAGGGATGAGTATGAGTAGTCTTTAGCCAAAGAAGTTAATTTTGTTGAGGTACTAGGAACCCTTTGTGTAAGGAGAATTGAGTGGAGAAAAACTAGATGATATTTGAGCAACAAATCGTTGATCTATAACACTGATAGCTTCACTCACATGATGAGATGTTTAGAGCATTTAGTGCTTGGTACAATATTCAAACAATTGATCTCCCTCATATACCTCCACCTTCTATTTGGCCTACTTATCTCGATATCCTAATTGTCCCCCTAAAAGCTAAGGAAGATAAAAAGGATGATTTCTAGCCTCACATTATCATTCAATCAAGGGAGTTTTCTATTTCTTTTATCTTCTTCTTTAATTTCTTTTTTAAATATTGGTGACAATGTTTATTTTAAGTTTGAGTAGTGTTAAGCTTGTTCTAATTTTGGCTACTAATGATTATTAATTTTATCTTGCTTTATGAATTTTTTGTTGTTTTGATTATGCTTATCTTATGACCTATTTTGTACATCTTTCTTTTAGGCATATTTATCTTGTATTTTATATTGTTTTACTCTAGTTTACCTTTAAATGCTTGGAATTTTGATTGAAATTCTATTCCAAAAAGAGTAAAAAAAATTTTTGAAATTATATGCCAGTACCACGTCTTCCACCCTATGCATCTCAGGGAAGAAGTTCTAGGCCAAATCTAGTAGTAGTAAAATGTAAATTATGTAGCTATGTAACTTAGTGTACCCTTTTGAAGGTGTAACCCCTAGTACTTCTCTATTTTGATAACATGAGTAGTACCCAAGGTTACTTCTGTATAAAAACTAATCACTAATGTAGCCTTTATGATATGATGATAATGATATATGCGATGTTTTATACATGCGTATTAATTGATGTTTTAATTATAGTTTTTTTCTATATGGATTCCAAGGGCAAAAAAAAATCTGGCTCTTACAATTATCCTTGTAATTCCTATTCCCCATTTATCCTTTATTTTACAAAGCATCCTTTTCTTGCACTTATCCATCTTATTCCTTAAAAACAAACAAATAAATAAAAATAAATAGAAAGGAATAAAATTTGGAGAAATAAGAGAATAACTAGCAATTTTATTAAGTAAAAGAGTAATATAAATGATGTAACAATTATACTTGTCAAGTTACAAGGTGTATAATATACTATTGGAAGACTCTTTTTATGCCTTTTAACTTTATACCAAGAACACCCAGGTCAAAGTTCATCTTCATGCTCAAAAGTATGCTTTTCTCTTCAAAGGTCAAGCACTAAACTACAAAAGAAAGCAATCTTTGTAAAATATCCATTAATTATCAAAAGTAACCAAAAACACATGTAATTGCTCACATTACTCAAGAACAAGCATCAAAATTGGAT
The DNA here is from genome assembly GCA_037074535.1 of Gleditsia sinensis. Classification (NCBI taxonomy): domain Eukaryota; kingdom Viridiplantae; phylum Streptophyta; class Magnoliopsida; order Fabales; family Fabaceae; genus Gleditsia; species Gleditsia sinensis. Next base: position 22,421,357 of record CM073476.1, read on the forward strand.
AAAAATGGCCAAATAAATCTCATATGAAGAGTTATCATACCCCAAAAACAGAAGATACTCAATCAAAGCCAATGGAGTGGTAAAATTGGATTTTAAAGCAAACTAGAACATGCAAAGATCTAGCCAAAAAAAACTTCATAGCAATAACATCCCAACTCATTTTTCCAACATCATTCTTAAACAACATTATCATTAGAGTTAACTATTGATAAAGAAACATCCATGAATTACTTACTCCATGATCAAGAACACAACTACTATTTTGTTTGCTATCAACTAAATCTAAGTATATAATTATACAACATTTTGACAAGTAAGTATGAAATTTCAAAAAAAAAATTTGCCCTTTTTTGGAAGAGAATTTCAATCAAAATTCCAAGCATTTAATTTAAAGGTTAACTAGAGTAAAACAATATAAAATACAAGATAAATATGTCTCAAAGAAAGATGTATGAAATAGGTCATAAGATAAGCATAATCAAAAAAAAAATTCATAAAGCAAGATAAAATTAATAACCATTAGTAGCCAAAATTAGAATAAGCTAAACACTACTTAAACTTAAAACAAACATTGTCCCCAATGTTTAAAAAAGAAATTAAAGAAATAGAAAACTCCCTTGATAGAATGATAATGTGAGGCTAGAAATCATCCCTTTCATCTTCCTTAGCTTTTAAGGGGACAATTGGGATATCGAGATAAGTAGGCCAAATAGAAGGTGGAGGCATATGAGGAAGACCAATTGTTTGAATATTGTATCAATCACTAAATGCTATAAACATCTCATCATATGAGTGAAGCTATCAGTGTTATAGATCAATGATTTGTTGCTCAAATATCATCTAGTTTTTCTCTACTCAATTCTCCTTACACAAAGGGTTCCTTAACTCAACAAAATTAACTTCCTTGGCTAAAGACTACTCATACTCATCCCTATCATAGTTGGGCGTAGCATAGTAGTAAATATTGTACTAAGCACTAAATGCTCTAAACATCTCATCTATGTGGGTGAAGTTATCAATGTTATATAGCAATGATTTGTTGCTAAGATATCATCTAGTTTTTCTCCACTCATTTCTCCTTACACAAAGGGTTCTTAATACCTCAACAAAATTAGCTTCTTTAGCTAAAAACTACTCGTACGCATCCTTATCATAGTCTACCATAGCATAGTAATGATTGTAGAAGTAGGACTAAAAGGCATATACTTACCCTAGACATAAACCATATAGTCTTTAAGCTTTGGGAGATTAGCATAAATTCCCCTCACTATTGACACCACAACATCATGAGATTGTTCACTAGATCATACCTATAGTCTTCTAGCCAAATGCTCTTGAATTTCCCTCAAATCGTGCTAGTGAACCTTAGTGTCGTTAGAGGAAAACTTAGCCATATTAAATTTTGTACTATCACCACCCTTTCTTTCTCTTTCGTTAGCCATTAAGTGCACTCAAAAGATATAACTAATAAAATCCAAAACCAAATGGAAATTGAAGGAAATCCCAACTTAGCAAGACTATGAAACCCTTAAACAATGACAAACTTGAGTTCTTAACAAAATTAGGTGATTGCCCACTTACTAATTAACACTTAATCACAATCCCACTCAATATTAATTGCAAAACCCAAAATAGGCATCCAAATTAATTCAAAATATACATTCACCACATACTTAGGTCCTACGAACTAAAGGAAGTCTTCCCCTAAATTGGAAGTTCAAGAAATAGCCCTATTTTGAACAAATTTCAATTTCTATCAATTTGTAATACAAAATTTGAAAATAAAATAAAATTAAATACTAGTAAGGATGAGTTCTTACTTCTAGTAGCCCTTGAATAGCTTTAAAAATGCATCATTAAGAATAAGAGACATTACTAAAAACAGGACATTCAGTGACGACTTTTCTGTGGCGACTAGAAAAGTCGTCACTGAAAGTTTACTTTTCAGTGGCGACTCATGAAAGTCGCCACTGAAAGCTACTTTTTAGTGATGACCTATACGAAGTCGTCACTGAAAGTTAAGAATTTGTTTTTAGTAACGACCTAAAGTCGCCACAGAAAGTAGCAAAATCCTTAAACATTTATTTTCTCACAGTCAATGAGTGTTTCCATGTGTGTGTTTATTAATTGTAAAAAAAAAATTATATTATATTTTTAGTTATAAAATAAATAAAAGTTAATTATTTAATAATAAAATAAATTTAAAAATATTTTTTTTAATATAAGTTAATTTTTAATTAAATACTTAATTGATGAAGTAAATTTTTAAAATTAAAATGAAAAATATATATATCTTTGAAAAATTAAAACATTCTCATTTCACATGTGTAATAGTCATATAATAGAATAATAAAAAAAATGAAGTAGAACATTTTTAAAATATTAAAAAAGACCACTATTAATAAAAAAAAATGAAATAAAGCATAATTAATTAGTCTAATATTTTCACATGATAGTCATATAATAAAATATATATAAAAAATAAAAATTATAATATAGTTATATTCTTTAATTAAAATATATTAAATTATATTCACCTAATTCTCTCTAATTTAAAATAATTAAACAAGTTGGGCGTTAAGCTAAAAAATCAAGTGCCTGGAAGTCTTTCCCGCTAATTCAGCTAAATGTATTTATCTATTTGATTAAATCTTCTTTGATTTTAGATTTGTGAAACCCGACACAATTTCTATCTCACCTCCTCCGGGTACTCCCGTCTTCAATGGCCGATACCCTTCAGAACCCTAGTCCTAACCCTAAGATTTTCGCTTACTATCAGAGGAGGGCGGCACATCATGGCGTTGTCACCAGCGACTGGCTCGCTCAGGCTCAGGCTACTGTTGGCCCCAACCCAGATGATAATGGGATTTAGAGAAGTGATGTTAGGGCGTCGGATCCTGATAAGCCCTTCAACGTGATAGATGAGTTCAATAATTGGCGAAAACAACCTGATTTGGCTGAGGCGGTGGCGGCGATTCGCGCCTTGGCGACGGTGATTAGGTCCAGTAAGGCTACGACTATGATGGAGCTGGAAATTGAGCTCAAGAAGGCTTTGGATTCTCTCAAAGTTAGTAAATTTATAATTTTTTTCTTTTGTCACTTCACAAAGAACTTTCAGTTATGATAATGGGAAATAGTCAAATAGTTGTTTCTTTAAGGCTTTTGAACAAAATTTGATGGGTGGATTTATACATAAAGCATTTTGAGATTTAAACATGTAAATTGTGTTGATGTTTTTCGAGAAGAGAAAATATGTACCAAAATCAATTGAATTGTGGTTTTTTTATGTGCCGAAGTTGTCAGTGTAGTTGACTGAAATTTTAACTGAAGTGGGATGTTTACGAATTACTCTGATGTTGTACAGTAATTTTAAACCATTCACCTTCTTTAGAAGCTTCTTCAGTCAATATCTGTTTCCAGCCAAAACATAATTTGGATGTGAAAGATAATTTATTTGTGAAGGGAATGCCTTTTTCTCTCGGTTCTCACACTCAAATGTAAGAGTGAAATGGCGGACTCTAATATTATCAGTAGTGTGTGCTGGGTAATCCGGTTGAGCTTGCTAATGGAGATATCATAACACTTGGAACAACATTGAAAGTAATTGTAAGTTGTGCACTTTTAAATATCTGCTAAAAATGATGTCTTCTTAGTAGTTTTGACTATTGTAGATGCAAAGCTTGTCCCTTTATGCATGATGTTAGCCATTACAAGACTATATGCAGGTTTATTTGGTTGAACAAATTTTAGTTGGTGAACAAACCTCGCAGGTGTCTTGCTCTCCTCTGCAGCCCCTGAATATTTTTTCGATTCTTATAATTTTTACATTAAAAAGTGTAAAATTTTATTGAACGGTAATTATTGTCTGTTTCTTGCATGAATATTCAGGAGGAAATTTTCATCAATATAAATATAATAGAACGAGATTGTTTCTGTTGAGATACAATGATTAGAAGCTTCATTCCAAGGAAGCCTTTTTTGGCAGCTTGACTCAGGAATGTTTTTTTTTATTCTTTCTATGCCCTAAAAAAAGAAAAAGAAAAATTGTATTATCCCTACACTGCTTTGGAGAAAGGAAATAAGAAATACATTTTTTTGGCTTCTTTTATTAAGGGAAAAATTATTATTTGATGATCACTGTGAAAATTCCGATTTGTATATGATTTTACCAAAGTCTCTGGTGTAAATAAATTTTAAGCGGTCAAGTTTTTTTTTCTTCTTTTCCTCTTTGCACAAAGTTGTTCACATGGCGATACTTAGAATGAGTGTGTTGTATTGGTTAGTTCTTAATGCTATTATGAACGATGTGATTGCTTCTTCTTTAAACATGCTATTTAACCTATTATGCAATTTTAATATATGGCAGGTTCATATTACTTCTCAAAATAGAAATCACATTCCCTTTGGAGTAGGTATGGCATCAGATCCCATGGCTTTGCATTGAGGAGGGAAAAAACTGCCCATGGAAGATGTTTGCTATTATCAGTGGCCTCTGCTTGGACTAGATCAGGTTCTAGACTTCTACACAATGCTTGTTAAATCAAGGTCTCTTCTGTTGTTTTATTTTTCACCTTCCATTGGGAGCTAACCTACCTAGATGCCTAACTTGCAGTTTGGGCTATTTGGCATTTGTGATGGGCATGGTGGAGATGGGGCTGCCAGATCAGCTAGCAAGTTAGTATTTCTCTGCCACGTTTGTTGTTTCCCTTCCCGTTTTTATGAAACTTATGTATAATGCATGCCAATTCTATTCTCTATAATCGTGTCATCTGAGTAGTTTTTTCCATAGATGTGAAACTCCGTGATCCAGTAACTTGCAGATATGTATTTTTTGTGAATAACTTCTATTGATGCTTATAATCACTCTTTGTTTTCTTTGATTAAATTTTTTTTTATTATGTGCATAATGTTAGAATATTTTTTTAAGTGTCATATATGTGATATTAACTTTGTTAAACTTGGTCACATTTTTTTTTTGTATTTTTTTCATGCTATTGGTATATATTTATTTTTAAAAATTATACTTGTCAAGTTATATCTTAATTTATTATTGGAATATGAATAGGGACAAATTCCGTTGGGCATTATGGGTAGCGCTGCACCAAGTTCTATGACTAATGCAACACCATATCCAAGAGAGCCACCAAGTTGATTTTTTTTTTATTTTGTTGACATTTTATTATGTAATTTTTTGTTAATTGACATTCTATATTTCACTCAACAATCTTGTATTATGTATGAAATTCTGCTTATATATATATATATATGTACTTTATTAATTTCTTTGGTTATGTTTTTTAATTATAAATAAAGATTTTATTTAAACAGTAAAGAAAAAATTTTAAAAAAATTACTATAGGATTTAGTGACGACTAAAAGTCGTCACTAAATCCAATGATAGGAGATTCAGTGACGACTTGAGTCGTCACTGAATGAAGAATTAAAGGATTCAGTGACGACCTCAGTCGTCACTGAATGAAGAACCAAAGGATTCACTGACGACTTTCGTCGTCACTGAATCCATTATCAATGGCATTTCAAATTTTTTTATCTCAAGCTTTCGTGGCGACTATCTTAAGTCGCCACTGAAAGTTACATTTAGTGACGACTAAGTCATCACGGAATCATAGTATTCAGTGACGACTTAAATTGTCGTCACTGAAAGTTTAGATTTAGTGACGACTTAGTCGTCACTAAATGTCCATTTTCAATGACGACTTTTCAAGGTTGTCACTGAAAGCTTCTGTGACGCATTTATTGGCGACCACTTCGTGACGATCAAAAGTCGTCACTGAAAGTTTTCAGTGACGACTTTTTGACTTTCAGTGGCGACTAAAGTCGCCACTAAATGCCAGTTTTCTTGTAGTGAGAGGTTGAACATTAACTTCCTTTTCGAATACCACAAGTAAGCTTCTTTGTGGTGCCACAATTCCACTTATTGGCTATAGAAAGGTAATTTATGGTGTGTAATTGGTGATTTGAGCCAGAGATGATGGAGGTAGATTTGGGGTTGAAGGGTTGTTGCTAGGGTTCAAGGAAAGACAGACAAGAAGTGTCAATGTAGGGCTTTTTCTTGTATATTTAAGGGCCTAGGCGAATTCGACTCCTTTTAAAGCAAGCCTATGGACTTTGGTAAAATGCTTAAAAATTTGGTCGTCTTGTGATTTTTGTGATTCTTTGGCCTTTTCTTTAGTCTTCATTTGACAAATACAAGATAGAGAACATGTTAGGGGTCTTCAAGAAAACTTAAAAAGAAATAACACTCCAAAAAAACTACTTCTAATCTTAAGAAATTTAAGGAAAGGAATACAATACTACTTAAAAAAATTTAACATGGAAAAAGAAAAGAAAAGCAAGCTAGGGTTTCCTCCTAAGAAGCACCTTGGTTATAGTCACGGTTCGACTTTCTCATAAATCAACTTAGGCTACTTCTAATAGAAAGGAGTATAATTGACAAACTTGCATGTCTATAGTTTCTCAAGCTAGTTTCTCTTTTGTTGGCTTTAGACCATGCTAATATTCTTTTATAATCTTGTAAGTGTAAGGGTGTTAGCCTAGGTACAATGTTGGTAATCCATTAATAGAAATATTTTTATGTCATTTTTGTAAATTTGGAGATGTCTAATGGCTTAAGTTGAGAAGTAATTTTTCCACAGTTGGTGGATCTAGCAGTTTCAAGTGCTCATCTACTTCATTATTATATTTTTAGGTAGAGAATAAGGATTAGTCAAGTGAATTTGATGAACCTTTCCTTATAAGTATCTATCTAATCTTCTTCTATTTATTTGGAAAATATTTACTAGAGTCATAAGGTAACTATATAGAATTAAAAATTTTAGATGTTACCTATCTTTTTTGAAAACACTAAGACAAGGGTGGTAGAGGTAGTGTAGATTAAGCATTTTCTTCTGGCACTTTTCCTCTGGGTTCTCAACCACTGCATCTTTTATTGACTCACTAGAAGGTTCAAGCTTCTCAAATTTTGGTTTATTATTGATCACAACTTTGCTACACTATTTCATCATCCTATACCTAGGAATGACATAAGTATCTTTCATATTGGGCAATCCAATAATCACCTTTCTAAAACACTTTTAATAGTATTTTGGATTACACTATAATAGCCTATCTTTTCACACATGTGAATAATTCAATAACTCGATGCCGTAAAATTATTAGTGACTTCAGTATCACTTTCTTCTTAAAAGTCAGCATTACTTCTAACAGGCTATTCTAAATTATGCTAATTAACAAGGCCACATATGGCGTCATTGCTTGTATATATGCTCCTAAACTCGATATCAAATATAATATGGGCCATCAAATTTAGTGATTGTATATATGCTCCTAAACTCTAAATATCAAATCTAATATAGGCCATCAAATTTAGTGATGTATCCGCAGCTTGCTAAATGAAGAAAAGGAAGGGAGAAAAGATAAGAAGAGAGAAAATAGAATTATGTGAGAAATGCATCTAATTCTTATTACCATACAAATGTACTAGTGATGTTGTTATATAGAGTTACAATGCAAACTAACTTTAACAACCTTCATTTAATGAACACTAACTACTTTCAACTACTAACCACTTTACAATTTGCACTTCTATTCAAAGCTCATTAACCTATCAACTTACATCCCCCTCGAACTTAAGGGTGTTGAATCTAAACCCTAAGTTTGAATCTTTAGTTGAAAAATTGGTTAATAGCTAATGGTTGTTAAGGATATCTGGAAATTGATTTTGTGAGACAATATTCAGTACTATAATTTGCTTATTAATCACTTTCTCTCTAACAAAGAATAAATCTAGTTCAAGTTGCTTTGTCCTTCAATGCATGACTGGATTGGCCCTAAGAAGTAATGTGTAAAGGCTGTCATAACAGATTTTGGGAGGGTTAATAGAAACTAAGTTATTGTAGCATTGATTAAACCCAAGTAACTTTAGCAACCAAGTTGGGAAAATTTTTATATTCAGCTTATGTTGATGATCTAAAGATTGTATACTACTACTTTGAGGACTTTGAGATAAGGTTAATGTCAAGGAACCCACAATTTCCAGATGTACTCCTTCTGTCATCAAGGTCATTAGCCCAATTAACATCACAAAATGTAATGATATTTCTAAGGAGAAAGACTTGTTGAATTTTAGGCCCAGTGAAAGTGTTCTATCCAAATACCTTAATATCTTTATTATAGCTACCTAATGGTCTTCTAAAGGATTCTATATATATATTGGCAGACCCTATTTAGTGCATATGAAATCTCTAGCCTAGTAGTTGTGTGGTACCATAATGCTGCCATAATGCTTTTGTAAAGTGAGATATTATCAAATACCTATGACCCTATAGGAGTAAGCTTAGCACTTATTGCCATAGGAATAGATATTGGCTTAGCTTGCTACATTCCTGCCTTAACAAGTAGCTTCTTAATATATTTCTCTTAAGATAAGAAAAAGGAACCATTATTAGCATACTTTGTCACGCTCCAAATTTTAGAGCACGTGAAACACCTACTGTGCGAACATATAATTTTCAGAACATGTATAATACACTCCTTTACAAATAGGTATTTCCATGTATACACAATATACATGCCAAGTCTATAAACATTAAAGTACAATAGAAGTAGAGATCTTACTTGTGGCATTCAGAGCATACTCTAAAAAATAAGTACAATATAACAAAAAATCTACAAGATTTGGAAACAAAATAGGCTCACCAGAGAATATGTCGCCTAGCTAATCAACTATCTGAAGGGGAAAGACCAAACTCTGTATTCTTATATGAAAAAAATGTAGATATTGTATAGTGAGTTTGACAACTCAGTGAGTATATAATACCTCCTATGACCTCTTAGATCAACATATGGCAAATTTTTAGCTTTTGAGTCTCCCTTGCTTGGCTAAAATTATTTGTGCAGGATAGGGATGTTTTGTCCTAATTGCATGTATTATTACCTACTATATCATCACATGGCTTGCTGAAATTATGAATATATGATATATATATGTTTTATCCTAATTCCATGTGACCTAATCTTGATTATTAATACACTACTATTTCATTACACGGTTCTTATTTTTTTCTCCTAGATTTGGGCTCATTCTTGCCCATTTGATGTGAACCCCTTATATGAACCTCACCAAAAGTAGTGAGACTCGGAATCAATATATGATCCCATTGGAAGGATCGTGTTCTAATTAGATTTATAACAAAATAAATTAAAGAAAAATGACCTTGACCCGTTATCTATAAAGAGATAAGAACCAAAGGTATAAGAAATATTGTAGACGCCACACTAGAGAAAGAGGAAGAAGATTGTGAGTGATAAGTCTTGTTTGAACGCCACAAGAAAAATCTTGATAAATTCAGAAAATTTTTTTGAAGAACCAAAGAGAAAACACTCTCAATATTATTATTGATAATCTGTCCTGTTCAAGAGTATACATGCCTCTTTATAGGCCAATAACCTAAACTAATAAAGAAAACTACATAGGAAACTCTTATAGGGTTAGGAAAGTTAAAATTAGGAAACTCTTTTAGAAACTATAAAATAGGAAACTTCTACAGGGCAAGGAAAATTAGAAATATGAAACTCTTCTAAAAACTATTAAATAGAAAACTTTCCTAGTTAAATAAAGAAAATACTACAAATAAATAAATAAATAAATAATGTAGGCTAAATTGGGCCATTAAATAAATCCATTATTTTAGGCTTATATTCAGTTTTTAGCCTTCAATCTTCTTTCACTTTAGGTCCATATTCAGATTGGCAGGTCTTGGCCCATAGTCAAGTGGATCTTAATTATATGAACCAGTATTGACTCTTCTTTAGTAGTCTTGTAGTTTTATCCCTTATAGGCCTCTAGAATTAGGCAATTAAGTGCTTCTTTGAATATTTTAGCTTGAGCTCTTATGATAGGTCCAACTGGGACTTGTAGCGGATTCATATTCCATTTCAATTTGTCATCCCTAGCCATGATCTCATCATTTCACTCCTCTTGAAAATGATTTGTCCTCAAATCATCACCTAAATCAAAAGGAGACAAGTTAGAAACATTAAAAGTTGCACTAACATTATACTCACCTGAAAGATCTAGTTTGTAGGCATTATCATTAATCCTTTTAATCACTTGAAATGAACCATCCCCTCTTGGAAGTAATTTAGAATGCCTTTAAGCTAGAAACCTTGCCTTCCTCATATGTAACCAAATCCAATCACCGGGCTCAAATACAACTTTCTTGCACCCCTTATTGGCTTGTTTGACATATTGCTCAGTTTTTCTCTCAATGTTTTGTCGAGCTTTTTCATGAATTTGTTTAACAAATTCATCTTTCTTCTTTCCATCTAAGTTAACAAGCTCAACCATTGGTAAAGGAGTTAAATCCATAGGAGTTAATGGATTAAAATCATACACAATTTCAAAAGGAGAAAATTTAGTTACAGAATGTATGCTCCTATTATAGGCAAACTCAACATATAACAAACATTTTTCCCAATATTTCAAATTCTTTTGTATTATGGCACGTAACAAAGTAGATAAAGTCCTATTAACTACTTCAGTTTGACCGTCAATTTGTAGGTGACAAGTAGTAGAAAATAAAAGTTTCGTCCTTAACTTATCCCACAAAGTCTTCCAAAAATAGCTTAAGAATTTTGCATCTCTATTAGACACAATACTCCTAGGCATGCCATGCAGTCTCATAATTTCTTTGAAAAATAAATCAGCAATATGTGATGCATCATCAGTTTTATGACATGGCATGAAATAAATTGTGTGTCCATAAATGTTCATTACGTGACTTACTTGTTAGAGAAGCTCATGGAGGTGATTTGATGGGGGATTTTGGCATTTCCAAGACTTTGAGTGTTTTGCATAAACATTTTTTGGCCTTATATGAAACGTGATGTAGAACGAATATGTGAAAAGTGTATGATTTGTAGACAAGCTAAGTCTACAACTAAACCTTATGGGTTATATACTCCTTTGCCTATACCTAGTGAACCTTGGATGGACATATCTATGGATTTTGTGTTAGGATTACTTAGGTTAAAAAGGAGTAGGGATTCTATATATGTGGTTGTTGATAGGTTTTCTAAAATGGCATGTTTCATACCATGTCATAAAACTGATGATGCATCACATATTATTGATTTATTTTTCAAAGAAATTGAAAGATTGCATGGCATGCCGAGAAGTATTGTGTCTGACAGAGATGCAAAATTCTTAATTTATTTTTGGAAGACTTTGTGGGGTAAGTTAGGGACGAAACTTTTATTTTCTACTACTTGTCACCCACAAATCGTAACGCTCCTAACTTACAGATACGTGAAAAAACATTTTTTTTTCGCAATTAGATATTTTTCATAACAAGCATAACACTATTCTTTGTCATGGAAATATATACCAATAGGTTCTCTCATGTATACACATTATACAGACCAAGTTATAAATGTCAAAGTAACAACAAAAGTAGGGGTCCGGCCTGTGGTGTTCAGAGCACACTCTAGAATACAAACGCAACATAATGTAATAACTGTGAGTCTTAGAAGCAATGTAGACTCACCCAGAGAATATGTCACTTAACTGATCACCTATTTGCAAAATCAGACTCTGTATTTTTATCTGAAAAATGTGAAAATATCGTGTAGTGAGTTTGACAACTTAGTGAGCAAATAATACCTCCTATGACTTCTTAAGTCATCATATGGATGTTCTCGTGTTTTAAAATTTGTCACTAAAAAAATACAATTCAGAAATATATCTATATAGGACCCGTATTTTAAATATTCTCAAATAAAAAGATATTCAGATATCTAAGATCATATTCAGCACGGTATAATCATTAAACAAATGTTATTATGCTTAGCTGTATAAATTATAGTAAAATATTAAACTTTTGAGATAAAGTCATAACTTTTGTTTATGTATAATTAACATACTATATATGCACTGAAAATCTATTCTTTTTACATAATGCTCAAGCATGTTTCAGCTCTCAATACACTCAATTCACTCATTTGCTATATGCATAGTGATCGATCGACTACAGTCACAATAGTGATAAGGGAATGTAAGTTCATCACCCATTTGCCTTCTCACATTACCACTATCACCCGGTTGGAGCGGCCCTCCCTTAGTTCACTCAGGCTAATAGGGCGTCCCCTACTCAATACCGTCACAAGCCACACAACTCATCGATATTCATCCATACATATAAATACATATATATAAATACATATTCATCAAATGCAATGTATAATTATCAAGCAATTCGCCATGAACTTTACGCTTACCATTCAATCATAATCAACAATTATATAGTTTTACAAATCAATGCCTCATGCACATAATATTCACTTTACCAAATAATGATAAATACATTTAGAACCACATATTCAATGAGTTTCAAAATCTATTTGCAAAACCATACTCTTCTTAAACTATGTGCCAGTTCGAAAGCAAAACAAATATTTTAACACATTTCCAAAACTTATGATAGGATAAATAATTTGTAAATATAACCAATTATACATTTTAAGTTCAAGAAGAGCACGGGGTAAGTCATAGAAAGAATTATCTACTCACAAGTCAGGGCTCCAAGTTATATAACCCTAAATGTATTTTTTCAAGCCAAATATAATCAAATGGATCTTAAAAACGAGTTCGGAGAGTAAAAAAACCTAAGAAATGACTCCGAAATTGTGAAATTGATCGCTGGGAGCTTGGTCATCACTGGTCAACTGATGGAGACTATTTATAATTGAAAATTACTATTCATCACCGAAAAATACTATTCATGCCAATCGAAATTACTGTTCAAGACACCAAAAATTGTCAAATGATTGTGAAACTTCATATCCTATAGTTTATCTATCTCTTGGATCCATTTACGGTGTCAAATTTTCAATTTGAAGTCTCTAAATAAGAGTTTTAGAGTTTACCTTTATTAAGATTTTCTACTTCCGATTTGCGGTGATTTTGCAGTTGATTTAAAAAAATGTTTGACCAAAATCATAGTACTTTCCATCCTAAATCCAGTGGTACCCTTAGTTTTGAGATCGGAAGCTAGTAAGCACTCTAAATCTAGAGAAAAAATATAGAGGTTACTATTCATATTATTTATCAGTTACAGGATTTTGCACATTCACGCTTCATCTCCCCCCTTTCTTTCTTTTATTTATTTATTTTAATAATTAAATATTTAAAATTTATTATTAATTTTTTTATATACATATAAATACTATTTTTCATCATAAAATATCCCAAAAATTTTAAAAAACTTATATTATTGCAAAACTTTAGTTGCACTCTTAAATTATGACTTTTTTTGAAATTTTTTTTAATAAAACAAATCACAAAATAAATATTTTTATGCATAATAAAAGAAAGAATATTTCTAAAAATAAAACAAAAATTTATTAGAGGCAGATATAATTATCTTAAACAAAACAAAAATTACTTTAACTAAAAATATATTTGTTTATAAAAAAACATTATTATTTAAAATTTATGAGATATTACACAAACTGACAATCAAACTGAAGTAGTTAATAGGACTTTATCTACTTTGTTACGTGCCATAATACAAAAGAATTTGAAATTATGGGAAGAATGTTTGCCACAAGTTGAGTTTGCATATAATAGGAACATACATTCTACAACTAAGTTTTCTCCTTTTGAAATTGTGAATGGGTTTAATCCATTAACTCCTTTACCTATGGCTGAGTGGGTTAACTTAGATGAAAAGAAGAAAGCTGAATTTATTAGGCAGATCCATGAAAAAGTTTGACAAAACATTAAGAGAAAAACTGAGCAATATGTCTAACAAGCCAATAAGGGAGGTAAGAAAGTTGTATTTAAGCCCAGTGATTGGGTTTGGATGCATATGAGGAAGGAACGGTTTCCAGCTCAAAGGCATTCTAAATTACTTCCAAGAAGAGATGGTCCATTTCAGGTGATTGAAAGGATCAATGATAATGCCTACAAACTAGATCTTCCAGGTGAGTATAATGTTAGTGCAACTTTTAAAGTTTTCGACTTGTTTTCTTTTGATGTAGGTGATGATTTGAGGACAAATCCTTTTCAAGAGGAGGGTAATTATGAGATCATGGCTAGGGATGACAAACAGAAAAGGAATGCAGATCCACTACAAGTCCTAGTTAGACCTATCACAAGTGCTCGGTCTAAAATATTCAAAGAAGCACTTACTTATTAGTCTAATTATAGAGGCCCATCAAGGAGAAAACAAAAAGACTACTAAAGAAGAGTCATGACTGGTCCATATCATCAAAATCCACTTGACTATGGGCCAAAACTAGCCAATCTAAATATGGACCTAAAGTGCAAGAAGATTGAAGGTTAAAGACTAAATATAGGTCCAAATTAATGGATTTATCTAATGGCCCAATTTAGCCAACATTTTTTTTTCTGATTTATTTATTTGTAGTGTTTTCTTTATTTAACTAGGAAAGTTTCTTATTTGATAGTTTTTAGAAGAGTTTCCTATTTCTAATTTTTCTTATCATGCAGGAGTTTCCTATTTGATAGTTTTTAAAAAAGTTTCCTATTTTTAACTTTCCTATCCTTATAGGAGTTTCCTATGTAGTCTTCCTTGTTAGTCTAGGTTATTGGCCTATTAATAGGTATGTATACTCTTGAACAATATAGATTAATAATATTGAGAATGTTTTCTCTTTGGTTCTTTAAAGAACTTTTCTGAACTTATCCAAATTTTCTTGTAGCGTTTAAGCAAAACTTATCACTCACAATCTTCTTTCTCTTTCTTGAGTGTGGCGTTAGCAATATTTCTTATACTTTTGGTTCTTATCTCTTTATAGATCTAGGTAATTTTCTTTAATTTATTTTGCCATAAATTTGATCAGAACACGATCCTTCCAATTGGTTCCCATATTGATTCCGGGTCTCACTACTCTTGGTGAGGTTCATATCAGGGGTTCACATTACAATGTTTTCCTTACCTTTCTTGTACTTAATCACATAAGGAAATGTTTCAATAAACTCCACCCATTTGGCATGTCACTTTTTTAGCTTGTGTTGACCCTTCAAATGTTTTAAAGATTCATGATCAGTGTGAATCACAAACTCTTTTGGCCAAAGATAGTGTTGCTAAGTTTTTAATGCCCTAACCATTGTATACATCTCTTTGTCATATGTCGGATAGTTTAGGGCTGCTCCACTTAGTTTCTCACTAAAGTAGGCAATGGGACGCCCTTCTTGCATTAGTACAACTCCAATACCTGTTCCTAAGGCATCACACTCAATTTCAAAAGTTTTTGTGAAGTTAGGTAAAGAAAGTAAGGGAGCATTAATCAATTTTCCTTTTATCAAATTAAATGACTTTTTTTGTTCGTCACCCAACTTAATTCCCACATTCTTTTTTATGACTATAGTCAAAGGTGCATCTAGGTTACTAAAATCTTTTAAAATCCTTCTATAAAAGCTAAACAACCCATGAAAACTTCTAACATTACCCACGTTTGTAGGACTTGGCTAATCTTGAATTGCCTTTACCTTTTCTTCATCCACCTTAATTCCTTTAACACTAATAACAAATCCAAGAAATATAAGTTTATCTGTGCAAAAAGTACACTTCTTGATGTTAGCAAACAACTTTTCTTTTCTCAAAACATCTAAAACAATTTTTAAATGCTCAACATGTTCATTCAAGTTTTTGCTATAAATTTGAAGATCATCAAAAGTATACAATCAAAAATTTGTCAATAAAAGAATGCAAAACATGATTGATCAATCTCATAAAAGTACTTTGTGCATTAGTTAATCCAAATGGCATAACTAACCACTCATATAAACCATATTTTGTTTTAAAAGCAGTTTTTCATTCATCACCTTCTCTCATTCTAATTTGATGATATCCACTTTAAAGATCAATTTTTGTAAAAACACAATAACCATGCAATTCATCAAGCATATCATCTAACCTAAGAATGTGATGTCTATACTTTACAGTGATATTATTAATATCACGACAATCAACACACATCCTCAATGTCCTATCCTTCTTAGGAACAAGTAACATTGGAACTGCACAAGGACTCATGCTCTCTCGCATATACCCCCCCATGAGCTCTCCAACTTGCCTTTGAAGTTCTTTTGTCTCCTCAGGATTGCTTGTATTGACTGGCCTATTTGGAATTGATACTCTAGGTATAAAATCTATTTAATGCTCAATTCCCCTAATTGGTGATAAGCCATTGGATATTTCTTCAGAGAATACATCCTCATAGTCTTGCAAAAGAGAAACTACGATACTAGGCAAAGAAGAGTTAAGTTCATTAATACTTAAACAAGTCTCTTTGTACAAGAGTACAATTAAAGGTTTATTTAAACACAATACTCTTTTGGCTTCACTCACTATTGCATAAAAGTTCATTTGTTTTATCTATTTTGTTTTCTCATTTACTAATATTTCTTTTTCTTTTTCAACATATTTCTTTCTTTCCCTAGATTCAGACTCTCTTTCTTTTGAAACATCACTCACTTTTTTTGTCACTCTTTTTTTAGCTTCACTTGATCTTCAAACACTTGCATTGGAATTAAGGGCATAAGAGTGATTTTTCTTTTATCATGTACAAATGAGTATCTATTGGTATAACCATCATGAATTACATGTCTATCAAACTGCCATGGTCTTCCCAAAAGAATATGTCTTGCCTACATTGGCACCACATCACACAAAACCTCATCTTTGTACTTTCCATTGGAGATTGACACCAACACTTTTTTAGTCACCTTAATTTCTCCACAATCATTCAACCATTGTAGCTTATATGGCTTTGTATGCTTCAAAGCCATAAATGAATGCAGTATCACACCACTTGCTAAAATTATGAATGTAGGATCACACCACTTGTTAGATTTTTGTCTTAAAGCCATGTAATCTAATCTTTATTATTATTACACTATTATATTATCACGTGATTTATTTTATTTTATTTTTCTTCTTGGATTTGAGATTATTTCTACCAATTTCCTTTGCTTTGGATAAAATTCTACCTTTCTTGGAGGGCTTGGACACATTTTCAAAATTTTTGGGCTATCGGTCCAATTTCTATATCCTAGTCCAAGTCTATGTTTTATTTTTTGCTTAGGTTATACAATGGGCTTGCTAGAAACTTATGTGAAGTGAAAAAACTCTATATGAAGTGTCCATAGGTGAAAGCCTAATGTATGGGTGAATATGTTAAACTTAGTAACTCTAGTTCTTGAATTAGGAAAAATTACCCTAATCCAATGTTTTCTTGAAATTTTTAGACCTTTACTTATTTCCAAAAATTTATCTTTCTTACCTAAGAATTTCGCATATCTTTAGTATGTTATTTCTAATTTTTCCTATTAGGTTTTCTCTCTTTACTTGTTCTCTTAATGTTAGAAACATTTTCTATGCATACACATAAGGTGAAGAATTTCTAAGGCTTATATTCTCTTAGATATCTAAGACTCTTTCCCCTGTGGGGGTTCTACAGATAGCTCATAGGGAGTTTCAGAAATAGGAAACTGAAACTTCTTAATACATTCTTCCGATATAAATGAATGACTAGTACCAGAGTCAAACAACAACATAAGAGCAAATCCATAGATATAGCATGTACCTTAAATCATTTCAGAAGATTGAGTTGCCTCTTGGCCACTCAGGGTGAAAACCCTTCCTTTCACCTAAGTCTTTTGTTCTGGCTGGTTCCCCACATTTTGTGGGCAGCTCCTTGCAAAATGGCCCTTTTGTCTGCATTTAAAATAAACATTTAGTCCCATGTAGCATGGCCGGTTACCATGCATGCGTCTGTACTTAGTCACTTGAATGGGGTGAGGTCTTGTCGGAAGGGTCGAGGACTCACAATCGTTGGCCTCTTGCCAGTACCCTATCCTTTTCCTCTGACATTTTTGCTAGAATTTTGTGGCCCGTTCTTCCTTTTCTAAAAGTTCCATCTTTGTTTCTCATCCTCCACTACCCCTAAACTCTTCTCCAGGAGTTTGTATTTATTTTTCAAAGGTACAAACTCCCTTATCTCTATAGCTATAACATCATTCTTTATCTCTGGGTTTAGTCCCACTTCGAACTTAACAGCCTTCCATGCTTCATCTGGGTTAAATCGCAGGTAAGAGGAAAACTTAGACAACTCCTCGAATCTCGCGATGTACTGGTCTACGGTCATGCTGCCTTGCCTGAGTTAGAGAAATTCGACCTCCTTCTCCACCCGCACAGTACTTGGAAAGTACTTTTCTAAAAAGGTGTCTTTGAACACCTGCTAAGTGATCTGCCTTCCCTGGTGAGTTAAAAGTTCTCTAGCTCCACGCCACCAGTATTTTGCTTCATCTTTTAGCATATATGCAGCGAAGATTACTTGCTGCTCCTCAGTACAGCCCATCACTTTAAAGATTTTCTCTAACTCCCTTATCCATCTTTTAGCTACAATCGGGTCAAAGCCGCCTTGAAAACAAGGTGGCCTAGTCCTCAGGAACTCTGATATGCCATTATCATTTCCAACAATCCGGTTGTTAGCACCATTCTCACCATTCGAGTTATTAGCATTTTGGAGGTATTGTAGAATTTGGTTAGTGGTCATGACTTGGTCTCGAATTGCCGTGGCTAAGTTGTGCAAGGTGTCCTTCGCATTGTTTGCTGGATTCCTCCTTGGTGGTGCCATTTCTTACTATAGCAAAAACAAAGTTATGCTGCTATTGAGGTGATCAAGTCTAATAGTTAGTTCAAAAATATTTAACAGTAGTCATAACACTACCTCGGCATGTAGATAGAAAATACTAGTAATTTCTTACCTATATAAAATCACTAATCCCCTACACAGCACAACCACAACATACTCAAGACACTATAAGATTGATTCAGATAACCATCCACCCACTGGCCATCTAGGATTGACCTGTTCTGATACCAATTATGTAACAACTTTTTTTATTTTTTATTATACAATATAGAGTTCACATACACGTCATTAATCAAAATGTACGTACAACATATCAAACACATAAATATCTACATCTTATTTATTCTGGTTAACAAATTTCAGAGATCCAGGTGCGAGTGTTTGCACCTTCACCAGTATCTGAGTTAACTCGACCACAAACATTTTATTTGATTTTGGGATTTGCCCAACACAAATTAACTCGATCGAACGTGCACTAAAAGCCAGAGCCATAGAAGAATCTACATAATTAATTTTCTGAACATGACATGGAAATATAGTGAGAATTAAATCCCAGTATGTTCAACAATAAATCATCATCTATATAGCTCATTACGTCATGTTCATCTGTATAAACTACAGCAAATATCTTTGGTCACATGAATGCACTATATCTATGCATATGGGAATCATACAGTAATGACATGTATGACAGAATTAACTATTTTCAGAATGTGATATGATGACAATCAATTTATTCTCATATCAAGCTACCCCGGTCAAGGTAAGTATTTTTTACTCTCCGATACGGGCTTTTCTTGCTCCGTCTGATATGGCACACTTTCTCTTTCTTTTCTCATTAGCATAATTATAACCGTTGGTAGGGCGTCTCCTACTGGTGCACCACACGAATTTGCCATGTGACTGTGCTCATTTCTTTTCTTTTCACAATAATACTCAAAAAAATCATTGGTAATCTTGCCATGAACATAATCATTTCAAATATCACTTTATAAAATATTTCCATGTCAAAATTTCACACGTAAGATGGTAAGAAGTTCATACAATGGCAATGGCTATAGCATATACTAGTCATTTATTATTTTTATTTATAAGATTCTTCTTCTTTTTTAAATATTAATTTCATTTCTTTATTTTCTTGATGCAGGTTTTCATCCTATCTGACCTTCTCTTACTAATTAGAGTATAACTCCCTAAATTTAACTCCAATTTAGGTGATCGGGATGTCAATTTAAAGATAAAAAAATTATCTAAAACTATTATGTTGAACAGGTGAATGAAATATTAAGAAATAATGGTGATATTACTCCCTCAAAGTACAGGTTATTTCTTCTCAGGTAGGTTTTGTCCTCTACCTACTAATATGTCCATATCTCCCTCATAAGAATTCGAAATTAAGTGATTCTAGTGGCTAAAAATCCATTACACATATAGAAATAATTTTTATGTTAATCATTCATTTTAATTGCCTACAGAATGTTCCCAAAAATTAAAACACAGAAGCTATTCTAAAATATTCTTCCCTGATTAACCAATTTTTGTACAACTGTTGACTAATTGGAACATATCTACCTTATATGAACTCCAATTTGAGTGATTCCAGTGGCTAAAAATCTGTGATACATATAACTATAATTATTATGGTAACCATTTATTTTAATTCCATACAGAATATTTCCAGAAATTAAAACACAGAAGCTATCCTGACATATTCTTCTCTGGTTAATCAATTTCTGACTACTAATTACTAATCAGACCATATCTACCTCATATAGACTCCAAATTGAGTGATTGCAGTGACTAATAATATGTGACACATATAGCTATAATTCTTATCTTAACCATTTATTTTAATTCCCTACCAAATGTTCTAAGAAATTAAAACTCAGAAGCTATCCTAACATATTCTTCCCTGATTAACCATTTTCTGACCACTGCTTACTAATCAGACCATATCTACCTCATATGCACTCCAAATTGAGTGATTCTAGTGGCTAAAAAGCTATAATTCTTATTTTATCCATTTCTTTAAATTCCTTACCGATACTTCCCAAAATTTTAAAAACTGAAGCTTAAAATTTTTCCACCTATTGTCATACCCATGCAGAACTATCTACACCAGCCTAAGTATTCAAGCATACATAATATGTAACATGATATAACAACATCCATGACCAATCATTAAAGTTATAAGATCAAAATCTCATATAAATATTACAAGTTTCAAAACTTTCTTCAAAAAGGAATATTTTTAAACTTATATTGAGCACTTAGTCCTCTAGACTTCTCCTTCCTCTTTCTTCCTTTCTTCCTCTCCTTTCCTCACTCTACCTTGCTTCTATTTTTCCTCTTCCTCACTTGGACAAAAATTCTAATGTTATAAGGGTGGGTTTTGCTTATATAGACTATCAAAAAATTCTACTTTCATAATCATAGGTCTACCTTATCACAATTAGGATGCACTTAGTTGAATTTTTAGAAAACGAACAACTTATGTTCTTGTCTTCCTCTTCCTTAGTCAAGATATGCATAGAAAAAGGAGATTTGTAGTTTGAAAATTATGATAATATGTTCTTAAGATAAGAGACAATTTCCCTTTGATTTAGGGATTCATTTCCTTTTTCTTTTTTCTTAATCAAGTATGATAGGTTTCCCTTTTTAGGTGGCAAATTTCTATCCCTTGAATCTCCATTATTTGGTTGAAATTATTTGTGTGGGATATGAATGTTTTGTCCTAATTCCATGTATTATCATACCACTTGCTAAAATTATGAGTGTAGGATATAGATGTTTTGTCCTAAAGCCTTGTATTATCATACCACTTGCTAAAATTATGAATGTAGGATCGCACCACTTATTAGATTTTTGTCTTAAAGCCATGTAATCTAATCTTTATTATTATTACACTATTATATTATCACGTGATTTATTTTATTTTATTTTTTCTCTTGGATTTGGGATTATTTCTACCCATTTCCTTTGCTTTGGATAAAATTCTACCTTTCTTCGAAGGCTTGGACACATTTTCATAATTTTTGGGCTATCGGTCCAATTTCTATATCCTAGTCCAAGTCTATGTTTTATTTCTTGCTTAGGTTATCTAATGGGCTTGCTAAAAACTTATGTGAAGTGGAAAAACTCTATATGAAGTGTCCATAGGTGAAAGCCTAATGTATGGGTGAATATGTTAAACTTAGTAACTCTAGTTCTTGAATTAGGAAAAATTACCCGAATCCAATGTTTTTTTTGAAATTTTATGACCTTTATTTGTTTCCAAAAATTTATCTTTCTTACCTAAGAATTTCACATTTCTTTAGTATGTTATTTCTAATTTTTCCTATTAGGTTTTCTCTCTTTACTTATTCTCTTAATGTTAGAAACATTTTCTATGCATACACATAAGGTGAAGAATTTCTAAGGCTAATATTCTCTTAGATATCTAACAAAATTGTTTAATAAATTTTATTTCCTTGATTAAATATTATGTGCCTTCATTAATAAAAAATAAAATTAGGGATGTTACATCACTCGCATCTTCCAAAAGGGGCATATACTCATTATCGGACTCACCTTCATTCTCAATGTCACTATCTTCTTTCAATATCATCACTCTCTTTTTTGGACATTGACTAGCAAAATGACCCATTCCCAAACACTTAAAAACTTTTAACATCTCTAGTTATAAAAGCTTGGGAAATAGTTTTACCTTGGTTTGGTGTGCCTCCATTTTTATTTTCTTTGGAAGGTTCAGCCTTGGGTTTTTCATCCTTACTACTCCAATTCGACTTCCATGTTGAAGAAGAACTCAAATTTTGTCCCATTCTTGAAGATCCCTTCCTTTTTAGTTATTGCTCCACCTTTATGGCCATGTGCACCATGTCATCCAACTCCACATATTGTTGCAACTCTACCACATTTGCTATATCACGGTTTAAGCCAACTAAGAATCTCGCCATTGTAGCTTCTCGATCCTCCTTCACTTGGCTCGAATCATGGCTATCTCCATCTCCTTATGGTAGTCTTCAACACTTTTCAACCTTTGAGTAAGGCATTTCAATTTTCTAAACAAGTCCCTATGGTAGTGGCTTAGAATGAATTGTCTCCTCATAACTGCTTTCATCTCCTCCCATGTCTCAATGAGTCTTTCTCCATTTTGTCTCCTGCTTAAAATCA
Source organism: Gleditsia sinensis (assembly GCA_037074535.1). NCBI lineage: Eukaryota > Viridiplantae > Streptophyta > Magnoliopsida > Fabales > Fabaceae > Gleditsia > Gleditsia sinensis. The sequence continues at coordinate 22,444,235 of CM073476.1, forward strand.
ATTGGTCCTACCAAAGAATAGCATAGTCAGTAATCCTCTAACATCTTTGGATATTCTACCTTTGTCTACTAATGAGTCTGTTCACTTGGATGGTAAGTTGAATATGTAAAGGATTTGCATGCTAAGGTTTGAGCTAACATTGAGAGGAAGAATGAACAATATGCAAAGCAAGCCAACAAGAGCCGAACTAGAATTGTATTAGAACCTGGTGATTGGGTTTGGGTACATATGCATAAAGAACGGTTCCCGGCTCAGAGGAAGTCTAAGTTCCATCCTAAGGGAGATGGACCTCTTCATGTCTTAGAGCGAATCAATGACAATGCCTATAAAATTGATTTACCTAGTAAGTATGAAAATATTAGTGTTACATTCAATGTTGCTGACATGTCTTTATTTAATGTAGGTGATGCCTTCGAGGACGAATCCTTTCGAGGAGGGAGGGAATGATGGAGATCAAGGTGTTGTCAAACCTATTCCAAACAGTTTCCAGGATCCTTTGCAAGGGATAGGCGGTCCAATGACTAGGAGTAAAGCAAAGTGGGCCAAAGAAGTTTTATTGGGCTTGATCTTGGATATGCAGGCTAAAGAGGAAGTTATTAAGTCAAGTCAAGACATTAAGTGGATCACAGTTTACAACCTTGAGGATGGCATTAAATAGAGCTTATTGGATCTTGAAGACAACTAGCCCAAATCTGCATAGACTAAAAATGTATTATGGGCTTTATGTTTTATGCTTTCTTTTGGATATTATTAGTATTTGGGCTCATTCTTTATGTTGGCCAAATATTAGTTTAATTATGGATTTTTTTTTTGTTATTTTAGTTGGGCTAAATAACTAGTGTTGTTTGAGCCGTATTCTTTTTAAAGTCCAATTAGGAGTTTTAGGGTTTCCTACTAGTTTTATGATTGCTTAACTATATAAGGGTTCTTTATGTTCATGTAATGCAAAGATTTATTATGATTAATAAAGATTGAGTTTTCTCTTAAAGTGAGAGCTTCCCTGAGTTCTTGGGCAAAGAATTGAATCCAATCTTATCGAGGCAACTCATGGCGATTAAACATCCATTGAATTTTTAAGAAGATCCTTGCTTCCGAAAAACACTCCATTTATTGACTTAAAGAAACGCATCAGAAGAGGACTTCAAGAAGACATTCATTAGGAAAAGAAGAAAGTAATTATGGCTAGGAATTCGACTTTGAAGGGTTTATAGCTCCAGATCTGCACCAATAGCCTTTATGCATTACTTTTCCTAACCTTAATGAAAATATTAATTTTAAATTAAAATCTGGATTGATTCATCTCTTACCTAATTTTATGGTCTTGCAGATAAAGACCCACATAAGCACTTGAAGGATTTCCATATAGTATGTACCAGCATGAAGCCACCTGAAGTAACTGAAAAATAAATTAAACTCTAGGCTTTTCCTTTTTCTTTAAGAGATTCAACCAAAAATTGGCTATATTATTTACCATCTAGCACTATTACTACTTGGAATTAAATGAACAAGTTTTTTTTAGAGATATGTTTCCCTACATCTAGAGCTACAAATATAAGAAAAGAAATATGTGCCATTAAAAAATAACATGGAGAGATTCTTTATGAGTATTGGGAGAGGTTTAAAAAGTTTTGTGGAAGTTACCCATATCATCAAATTAGTGATCAGGTACTAATCCAATATTTTTATGAAGGTCTTTTACAAGATGATAGGAGCATGATAGATGTAACTAGTGGAGGAGCACTAATAGACAAGACTCCTGAAGTAGCCAGAATCCTAATATCAAGTATAGCTGTTAACTCCCAACAATTTAACATTAAACATTATCCCTTAGTTAGACATGTCTATGAAGTAAGTACATCTTCTCTTTAGCAAAAAATTCTTGAACTCACCTCTCGTGTACGTCAAATTGTTATGGGTATATATCAGCCAGTTAAAGTTTGTGGAATCTATTCAACAACGGAGCACCCAACTGATATGTGCCTTACACTTCAAGAAGAATCCATAGAACAAGCTAATGCGATAGGTGATTTCCCTAGACAACCAAATAGGTATGATCATTACTCTAATACATATAATACTGGATGGAATGATCATCCCAACTTTAGATATGTGAATGCAAAAAATAGGCTTGCAAGATAAAATTTTACAAATTTTCAGTATAACCAACAGGCTTATTACCCCAAACAGACTACATCTAATGATTCAATGGTAGGTAGTTCTTTAGAAGAGCTCATTAAATCTCTTGCACATGAATCAAAGTAATTTCAGTAAGAGGTAAAAGTTAGCATCCAGACCCTAGCAAATCAAATAAGCCAATTAGCAACCATAGTTAGCTAGTTAGACGCTCAAAATTCATGTCAGTTGCCCTCTCAAACTATGGTAAATCCAAGGAAAAAAGTAAGTACCATCATATTACAAAGTGATAAAGAGGTTGAGATTCCAATGCAAGAGGTACAAGTACCAATAGAGTAAGAAGAAGAAGAAAAATAATGTAACCATGGAAGGTAAGCATCTAAAAGGTAAGTTTCCACATATGTTTAAATATGAACATGTACCACCCTTTCCTGAAATTATAAAATAAAATAGGATGAATGAGAAAACTTTTGACTTGTATGAAACCTTTAAAAAATGTGAGGTGAATCTTCCTCTTTCAGATGTGATCAGCCAGGTACCCCGTTATGCCAAATTCTTAAGGGAATTATAGACCCAAAAGAGGAAGCATAAGTTGAAAGGATATGAGAAAATAAAAGTAAAGGAGCATGTTTATGCAATTATTCAAAGAAAACTCCCTCCACAGTGCAAGGACCTAGGTATGTTTTCTATCCCCTGCACTATAGGCAATTCCAAGTTCGAGAAGGCCATGCTAGATCTAAGAGCATCTATGAATGTCATACCATACTCAGTTTGTACATATTTAGCACTAGGACCTTTGAAAGAAACTAGTGTTATAATTCAATTGGCTAACAAATCTAATACTCTTCCTAAGGGTGTGGTTTAGGATGTTTTACTACAAGTTGGTAACCTAATTTTCTCTGCTGATTTTTATGTACTTAATATGAAGAATGGTGATCAAACCACTTTAATTTTGCTAGGGAGATCATTCTTAAAAACATCCAAGGCTATAATAAATGTTCATAGTGGCACACTGACAATGGAATTTAAAGAAAACATTATAAAATTTAGTGACTATAATGCCATGAAAGATCTTACTACCTATGCTATTAATATGATAGATTCTGTTGTAGCACAGGATGTTCAGCCTTCAGAGAAAAAGGTTGAGGAACCAACCTTGAGTGTTCACTTGTAGGAGAATAATAGAGAATTAAAAGTAGCTCCAAAAGTATAGCAAATAAGTAAGGATCCCCATACTTTATTATCAAATTCTTATGAAATAAGTGCATCTTCTGTTTTATAGGACCTTGGATCAAATCTGTCATCTCTTTCCAATCACCTAAAATACATGGAAGTTGGAGATGCACCAATCTAAGTGCTTAAAAAAAGGAGGCATTAATGCATATTTTTCAGGAAAAATGAAGTGCCATTGCAAAAGTTGTTGCCTTGAAGGCATAGACCTAGCTGTAGAATTGCATCCAGCTTCAGAAATCAAAGGGGCTAAACCTTGTAAAGGTAAAAATTATCTCCCTTGGTTTGGACCCCTTGTTATTACTAATGTGGTTGATTGTCATGCTGTAGAATTTCAAAGCTTAAATCAGTCTAAGAAATTTCAAATCAAGGTGGACATTAAAGATCCTCTTTAAATAAAATAAAAAAGAACTTTGAGTTGAGCTAACGACTTTAAACAAAGGTGCTTATTAGAAGGCAAACCAACAAAGATCTCTTATTCTTCATCTTCTTAGTAAAAAAAGAGAGGTGAAAATTAAAAAAATTCAAGGTCTAGTAATGCAACACTCTCATCTCACCCCAAGTAAAATCAAGGAAGTTCACTTATCTCAAATCTCTTCATATCTCCCTATTTATTTCATCTTTATTTTACATTGAGGACTGATGTGAACCTTACTAAGAGTAGTGAGATCTAGAATCAATATGAGATCTAATTGGAAGGATTGTGTTCTAATTCAGATTTATAACCAAATAAATTAAAAATAAAAAGACCTTAACTCGTTATCTATAAAGAGATACGAACCAAAGGTATAAGAAATAGTGTAGACGCCACACTCAAGAAAAGAGAAGAAGATTGTGAGTGATAAGTCTTGTTTGAACACCACAAGAAAATCTTGATAAGTTAAAGAAAGTTCTTTAAAGAACCAAAGAGAAAATTCTCTCAATATTATTAATGATAATATGCATTGTTAATGAACATACATGCGTACTTATATGCCAATAACCTAAACTAACAAGGAAAACTACATAGGAAACTCCTATAGGACAAGGAAAATTAGAAATAGGAAACTCCTATAGGGCAAGGAAAATTAAAAATAGGAAACTCTTCTAGTTAGACAAGGAAACCACAAAATAAGAAACTTTCCTAGTTATACAAACTAAAAGTAAAATTAAATAAATAAGAAAAACGTAGCTTAAATTGGGCCATAAAATAACTCATTATTTTGGGCCTATGTTTAATCTTCAGCCTTGAATCTTCTTGTACTTTAGGTCTATATTTAGATTGGTTGGTCTTGAGCCATATTTAAGTGGGTTTTAATGACATGGACCAGTTTTAGCTCTTCTTTTGTAGTAATGCAGGTATCTCCTTGTAGGGCCTTTAGAATTAGACCATTAAATGCTTCTTTAAATTTTTTAGCCCGAGTTTTTATGATAGGTTTGCTTAGGACTTCAAGCAAGTCTGCATTCCATTTCCATTCGCTATCCGTGCTCACATCAAGGACAATGTAAAGTTTAAGTGTGGCGGTGAAAATATCAAAGCACTTTTATTACATTTAGCAAGTTGAGTGATTGTGTAAGTGTTTCAATTTATATTTTGTGTTGTTAGGCATAGCCAATAGCCAATGATTGGAAGATCCAAATTTTTTTTAACTCTTGAAAAATGTAGAAAATTCATGGTTGTGTGCAACTTTAACCTTTTTGCAATTTATTTTTTTAACTTTAGAATCCTAAAATATTTTTTCACAATAAATTTGGGCATTTAATTTGTCTTTTACTTAGAGAAGGTTTATATAACCCAAAAACATTTTATGATCTCAATAGGATTTTAGAACTAATTTGAATGCTACTTGACGTAAAATCTTAGACTAATACTATTAATTAGGAGATGATTTAGGTATTTTTTGATAGACTGAGCCTCTGAACCCCAACCCAAGCAATGAAATATCCTTAGTCCCTCTATTTTGAGCTTAATTAACATTTTTTTATATCCACAAACGAGCCAATAGACAAATTTTGTGGTTACTATCCTTATTTTTTACACTATTCACTCACTCTGATTATTTGTTTTGTAGAACTTTATTGACAAAATGGTGGAAGAGTGGAGCAAGGAAAGAGAAGAAAAATCTCAAGGAAAGAAAAGGAAAATTCAAAGAAAAGAGAAAATTCAAAATAACGGATGAAAGCTTATATAGTGGTGAAAGAAAAGAAATAGAGAACCAAGGAAAAGAATGAATTAAATCTAGTTGAAGCAAGAAAATGAGTGTGAAGGAAATCCCTCAAACTTGAGGAAGCTTTAAAATTATAATTAACCATGTAGTGCGGGGTGATTGAGCCTAAATTATATCATATACCCTACCCTATGCCCTGACCATAATACAAGCTGAAAAAAGTTCTATTGATCCTAGAGGTAGTTTTTGCCTACATTAGTAGAGAGTGGAATAAAAAATAGGCCTATGAAAATCCTAAACTAATTAGAGATCTGCGCCCAAAATTTTGAGACATATAAACTTATCCAGGTAAAGGAAATTTATTGACCCAAAAAAATACACACACTCAGGATTTAGGAGAATAAAATAAGGGATTGCATTTGAGTTAATCTTGTGCATGGTTGTGACCTTTCAAAAACTTGGTAAGCTTAACTCTTACTACATATATTAATTTTTGTTTTCGTCTTTAGGGATTATTTTGGTTGATGACAAGTAAAAGGTTAAGTGTGGGGGTATTTGATGTGTTCATAATTAAGCACGATTTTAATACCTTTAAACTTACTTTTTGTTTGATTTAAGTAAAATATGATTACAAATTAGCTTTGTTTTGTGCTTTGTGTTATAGGAGAAAAGGAAGAAGAAAGGAGAAGAAAAAGATAACAAAATTCATGGTTAAATGCTGAATTGCAGCGATTTCAGACCTTTCATCACTAATTAGACTATATCTCCCATATATAAACTCCAATCAAAGTGATTTAAGTCCTTGGAAAAATTTAAAATAATAATCTACAACTATTATGTTGATCAATTTGTCAAATTTGGGAGGATTCAAAGAGTTACAAAGCTCAAAATTTAGAATCATAGTGCAGCAAGATGAATCCTGACCTTTCATCACTAGTTGAGGTATATCTCCATCATTTAGCTCTGATTATGGCGATTTTAGCAGTTATGAAAAGATCCAAGATAGGGCTATAACTTTCATGTTGACCATATTTCCAAATTCTAAAGAACTCTTAGCATCACGACGCTTGTAAGTTATCACCGTGGTGTTGGCGCCCCCTGCTGCTAGCATTAGGCATCGCGATACCACATTCTCAAAAGCACGAAGTGTTGAGGCACTCATTGCCCAGAAATAAGTGTGTCGCAATGCCTGCTACCGTTACAAAAATTAAACATTGCGATTTATAAGTTATTTTGACTCCAATTGAAGTCGAAAATTCCAAAAACCAACTTAGAAGCAATCCTACTTCATTTAGGACTCTCCAAACCTAAAAATAAGAAAGAAAGCAAACCTGAAAGGATAATCAAATCAAAGATTAAATCATGAACTTCTTAAGAATTCTCTCTTTTTCTTTTTCTTCTTTTAGGTTTTATTATGGCCTTGCGTGATTAATTTCCTTTTTGTTGGTTGAGAAAGATTGCAACCTCAAGGATCTTTTATACATTTTGAGATGTGGATTTGAGTTTGTTATATCAATTGTAATTGAGTATTGATTATTCATCCATTCTTATTCCTATGATTGTTTCAATTGATATCTAAGGTGCACACTAGTGATTTCGTTGTTTCAATCTACTACTAAATCATATTTTGAATAATGGTTTTATTATTATGATTTAAGAGGCACATAAGATTAATAATTTTGGATTATTAATTATTAATTCTATAGTGAATAATTAGCTAAATTTAATATAATCAATGTGTGTAACATCTTTAATTTCGTTTCTTTTATTAATAAAGGCACATAAATATTTAATTAAGAAAATAAAATTTATTAAACAATTTTTAGATAACTAATGAAATATAAGCCTTAGAAACTCTTCACCTTATGTTTATGCATAGAAAATATTTTTAACATTAAGGGAATAAGTAAAGAGAAAAAACCCAATAGGAAAAATTAGAAATGACATCTTAAAGAGGGCCAAAATTCTTGGGTAAAGAAAATAAATTTTTTAGAAGTAAGTAAAGGTCTTAAAATTTCAAGAAGATTGGATTAGGGTAATTTTTCCTGATTCAAGAGTTAGAGTTCCTAAATTTAACATCTCCACCCATACATTAGGCCTTCACCTATGGACACTTCATAGAGTTTTTCCACATCACATAAGTCTTTAGTAAGCCAAATGGATAGCCCAAACAAGAGATATAACATAGACTTGGACTAAGATATAGAAGTTGGACCAATAGCCCAAATATTATGAAAGTGTGGCCAAGCCCTCCATGAGTGGTAGGAATTTCAACCAAAGCAAAGGAAATGGACAAAAATGAGTCTAAATCCAAGAGGAAAAAATAAGAACCATGTGATGAAATAGTAGTGTAATAATAATCAAGATTAGGTCACATGGCATTAGGACAAAACATCTATATCCTACACTCATAATTTTAGAAATCCATGTGATGATATAATAGGTAATAATACATGGTATTAGGACAAAACATCTATATCTTACACTAATAATTTCAGCAAGCCATGTGATGATATAGTAGGTAATAATATATGGCATTAAGACAAAAGAAAAAGGAAATGAATCTCTAATTAAGGGGATCTTGTCCCTTGTCTTCAGAACATTTTATTAGAATTTTCAAATAATAAATTCTCTTTTTGTTGTGCATATCTTGACTAAGGGAGAGGAAAACAAGAACATGAGTTGTCTTCCTCCAAAAAGCAACCAAGTGCATCCTAATTGTGATAAGGTAGACCAATGATTATGATATGTGAACCACTTGATGATTTTTTTAAGCAAAAGCCACCCTTATAACATTAGAATTTCATCCAAGTGAGGGAAAGGAAAAAATAAAAGAAAGATAGAGTGAGAAAATGAGAGAAAGAGAGGAGCATAAAGGAAGGAAGAAGAAGGAGAAGTTTATTGGACTAAGTACTCAAGGTAAGTTAGCTTAACCTCTACTTGAATCTATTTTTTTTCTTCATCCTTAGGGCTCAAAAATCACCCTCATTCTCTTATTTAAGCTGCTGGAAAAGCTAAAGGAAGGGAGGAATCTTGCCACTTCCTTCAAGAGGAAATGAGAAAAAAAATTCACTAAGTGAGTTAGGGAAATCTTTAGGTAGGTTTAACAATATCTCTTTTTGAAGAAAATCTTTGAAATTTGTAACATTTAAATAAGATTTTGATCTTAGAACTTTGATGAAATTTACAATATTTGCTACTTTAATGATTGAACATGGATGTTGCTATATCATGTTACATGTTGATCTTGCATGTGATGGATGTTTAGAATACTTTGGTTGGTGTGGAAAGTTCTTCATAGATATGGGTATGAGTGGCAAAATTTTAGGGCTTTTATGCTATTGTTTTGTATATTCGAAGGAGGTGAAAAATTGATGAAATATGATTAGATTGATAAAATGAGTATGGCTTTAAACAGTTAAAAGAAGACCATGAGAAATTTCTTTTGGGAAACGCCCATAATAATACATGCTTTGATTTCTGTTTTCTTGAGAAGGAGATGATGGAATATGTTAAATTAAGTGTAAGGAATCTAATTAAAATGTTGAAATGAGTAAACTTATGGTAAGATGTAAATTAGGAAGAAAATAGAAGAGGATGTACTAAAAGGATGAACTAGAACCTTAGGAAGGGCTTGGTTAGAAAACAAGATTTCGGAGTAACTAGGAAAGCTTCTGTTTTTAAAATTCTGGGAAGAATAAGTTATGAATTAAAATAAATGGTTAACAAGAAAAACATAGATATATGTTTCATGGATTTGTAGCCACTTGAACCACTCAATTTGGAGTCCATATGAGCGAGATATGGTCAGATTAGTAAGCAATGGTCAGAAACTAGTTAACCAAGGAATAGTCAGCTAGGTAGGCTTCGGTTTTGTAATTTCTGGGAAATATCCATTGGGAATTAAATGACATGGTTAACATGAACAATGTAGATATATGTGTAATGAATTTTTATCTACTAGAATCACTCAATTTGGAATCCATATTAGAGAGATATGATCAGATTAGTAAGTAGAGGTCAGAAACTACCATAGAAGAAATAACATTGAATTTTAGGGAGTAATAACACCAAGATTCTTTAATATTTCACTAAAACTTTTAACAAAATTGTTTTAGAGAATTGTCTTAGCTTTAAATGGACACTTAGATCACCTTAATTGGAGTTAAAATGAAGTACAGATGCTCTGATTAGTGTGAAAAGTGATTAGTGAGAGAAGGTCAGGTTGGACGAACTTACATTAGGGAACAACACAACACAAAAGCATGATTGTGTTCAAGGAAACAACCAGGTTGTGTTCATTGTTGGAAAGGACTTTTTGAAGTCTAGATCATAGTTGTGTTACAAAAAATGGCCAAGCAATGTTATAGAATGCTTCCTGGCCGTGTGGGGAGCTGGTAAAGATTAATTTCAACACTTTTCTGCCCCAAATGAACCCTATTAACTATAGGGTAATAATAGAAACCAAATTGAAGAAGAATGCCTTATAATTTTTGTGAGAACATATGTTGGAAATGATATAAGTAGGAGAAAAGTAACTAGAGGCCAAGCATAAAGAAAATAAAGAGATGAAAATAATATTTAAGAAAGAAGAAGAATCCTATAAATGAAAATAATAAATTACTAGTGTATGCCCTAGCCATTGCCATTGTATGAACTCCTTACCATCTTAAATGTGTAATTTTGACATGAAAACATTTTATAAATTAATATTTGAAAATGATTATATTTATGGCATGATTGTATTTTACTAATGATTTTTGGTAATGATTATGCTTTGATGATAAATTATGGCATGTGAGTATAATGAACATACCTATTAATAAAATCATTTTTTTTCTATTAATGTGAAAAGAAAAGAGACGAGCACAATCACTTGGCGGTCTGTGTGGTGCACCAGTAGGGAATGTCATACTCACACCTATGATTATGATAATGAGAAAAGAAAGAGAAAGTGTGCCATGTTGGACAGAGCGAGAAAAACTTGTACCAGAGAGTAGAAAGTACTCACTCTAACTGGAGTAGCTTGATATGAAAATAAGTTGATAGTGTAACATCCCTAATTTCGTTCCTTTTATTAATAAAGGTACATAAATATTTAATGTAACATCCCTAATTTTGTTTCTTTTATTAATAAAGGTACATAAATATTTAATTAAGGAAATAAAATTTATTAGACAATTTTTAGATATCTAAGGAAATATAATCCTTAGAAATTCTCCACCTTATGTGTATGCATAGAAAATGTTTCTAACATTAGGGAATAAGTAAAGAGAGAAAACCTAATAGGAAAAATTAGAAATAACATACTAAAGAGAGGCGAAATTCTTTGGTAAGGAAGATAATTTTTTTTGTGAAGTAAGTAAAGGTCTTAAAATTTTAAAAAGATTGAATTAGGGTAATTTTCCTAATTCAAGAGTTAGAAATTTCTAAGTTTAACATCACCCATAAATTGGGCTTTCACCTATGGACACTTCATATAGAGTTTTTCCACTTCACATAAGTCTCTAGCAAGCCCATTGGATAGCCCAAGAAAGAAATAAAATATAGACTTGGACTAGGATATAGCAGTTGGACCAATAGCCCAAAAATTATGAAAATTTGACCAACCCCTCTAAAAAAGGTAGAATTTTATTCAAAATAAAGGAAATGGGTAAGAAAGAGCCCAAATTCAAGAAGAAAAAATAAAATAAAATAAATCATGTGATGAAATAATACTATAATAATAATAAAGATTAGGTCACATGGCATTAAGACAAAAATTCAGCAAGTGGTGCGATAATACCTATATCCTACATTCATAATTTTAACAAGTGGTATGATAATACATGGCATTAGGACAAAGCATATATATCCTACACTCATAATTTTAGCAAGTGGTATAACAATACATGGCATTAAGACAAAACATTCCTTTCCTACAAAAATAATTTCAGCAAAATAAGGGGATTCAAGGGTTAGAAACTTGCCACTTAGAAAGGCAAACCTATCATACTTGTGTAAGACAAAAGAAAAAGAAAAGGAATCCCTAAATCAAAGGGACCTTGTCCCTTATCTTAAGAACATTTTATCATGATTTTCAAAATAACAATCTTCTTTTTCTATGCATATCTTGACTAAAGGAGAAGAAGACAAGAACATGAATTGTCTTTCTTCAAAAAGTAACCAAGTGCATCCTACAAAAATAATTTCAGCCAAATAAGGGGATTCAAGGGTTAGAAACTTGCCACTTAGAAAGGCAAACCTATCATACTTGTGTGAGACAAAAGAAAAAGAAAAGGAATCTCTAAATCAAAGGGACCTTGTCCCTTATCTTAAGAACATTTTATCATGATTTTCAAAATAACAATCTTCTTTTTCTATGCATATCTTGACTAAAGGAGAAGAAGACAAGAACATGAATTGTCTTTCCTCAAAAAGTAACCAAGTGCATCCTAATTGTGATAAGGTAGACCCATAATTATGAAAGAATGACTACTTGACAGTTTATTTAAGCAAGAACCACCCTTATAACATTAGAATTTCATCCAAGTGAAGGAGAGGAAAAATAAAAGCAAGGTAGAGTAAGGAAAGGAGAGAAAAAGAGGAGAAAAAAGGAAGGAAGAAGAAAGAGAAGCCTAGAAGGCTAAGTATTCAAGGTATGTTAGTTTAATCTCTACTTAAATCCATCTTTTATCTTCATCCTTAGGGTTCAAAAATTCACCCTTTTTCTCTTATTTAAGCTGCTAGAAAAGCTAAGGGAAGGGAGGAATCTTGCTACTTCCTTCAAGAGGAAACAAAAAAAGGAATTAACTAAGTGAGCTATGGAGATTTTTAAGTAGGTTTAACAATATTTTTTTAGAAAAGTTTTGAAATTAGAAACATTTATATGGTATTTTGATCATAGAACTTTGATGAAATTTACTATATTTGTTACCTTAATGATTGGCTATGGATGTTGCTTTATCATGTTAGATGTTGATCTTACATGTAATGTATGTTTGAATACTTAGGTTGGTATAGAAAGTTTTGCATAGGTATGGCTATGGGTGGCAAAATTTTAAGATTTTTATGCTTCTATTTTGTATATTTAAATGTGGTAAAAAAATTGATGAAATATGATTAGATGGAACATAGAAATAAAATGGAAGATGACATAATAAAATGATGAACTAAAATCTTAAAAAAGGTTTGGTTAGGAAACATGATTTTAGAGTAACTAGGGAAGCTTCTGTTTTTCAAATTCTAGAAAGAATTGGTTAGGAATTAAAAGAAATGATTAACATGAAAAATATAAATATATGTCTCACAGAGTTTTAACCACTGAAATAACTCAATTTGGAGTCCATATGAGGAAGAGATGGTTAGATTAGTAAGCAGTGGTCAGAAAATGATTAACCTTAGAAGAATCTGTTAGGAAAGTTTCTGTGTTTGAATTCTTGGGAAAATTTTGTAGGGAATTAAAATAACTAGTTAACATAATATTTATAGATATATGTTTCATGGATATTTATCCACTAGAATCACTCAATTTAGAATTTATATGAGGGAGATATGGTCATATTAGTAAGTAGAAGTCAGAACCTACTCGAGAAGAAATAATGTTTATTTTTATGGTGTAATCTCACCAAGATTCCTTAAGTGTTTACTAAAATGTTCAACATACTAGTTTTAGATAATTGTTTTATCTTTAAATGGACACCAAGATCACCTAATTCGAAGTTAAAATGAGAGAGTTATGCTCTGATTAGTGATAGAAGGTCAGGCAGGACAAAATCCTGCATCAGGGAATAACACAACATAGAGTAGACCGTGTTCCAAGGCACGGCCAGGCCATGTTCAGAGCTGGAAATAGAATTTTGAAGCCTATAGCATGGCTGTTTTACAATAAATGGCCAAGTCGTGTTACATGATACGTTTGAGCCGTGTTGGAAGTTGATGAAGCTTATTTTCAACATTTTTCTACCCTAAATGAACTTCATTAACTATAGGATAATAATAGAAATCAAATTGAAGAAGAATGTCGTATTAAATTTATAAGAACATGTGATAGAAATGATATAAGAAAAGTGACTAGAGGCCAAACTTAAAGAAAATGGAAAGATAAAAGTAATATTTAAAAAAGAAGAATCTTATAAATTAAAATAATAAATGACTAGTGTATGCTATAGCCATTGCCATTGCGTGAACTCCTTCCCATCTTAAGTGTGTCATTTTGACATGTAAATATTTTAAAGTGATAATTGAAAATGATTATGTTCATGGCTTGATAGCATTTTTTTCAATAATTTTTTATAATGATTATGCTTTGATGTTAAATTATGGTATATGAGCATAATGAACATACTTGTTATTGAAATCATATTTTTGGTTGTTAATGTAAAAATAAAATAAAAGAAAAGAGATGACCACAGTTATATTGTGGTATTTGTGGTGCACTAGTAGGGGATGCCTTACCAACGACTATCATTATATTAATGAGAAAAGAAAGTGTGCCATGTCGAACGGAACGAGAAAAGCCTGAATTGGAGAGTAGAAAGTACTCACCCTAACCGGGATAGTTTGATATGAAAATAAGTTGATAGCCATAATATGATATTCTGAAAATAGTTATTCATATCATCCATGTCATTACTGTACAATTTTCATGTGCATAGATAAAGTGCATTCATGTGACCTAATATAATTGCTGTAGCTTATATAGATGAACATGACATGATGAGCTATATTGATGATAATTATGAATTATTGTTGAATCTACTGGGATTTAATTCTTACTATCTTTCCATATCATGTTCAGAAGACTAAATATGCAGATATTTTCTATGGCCGGCTTTTAATGTACGTTGGGTCGTGTTGGCTAAGATCCCGGTGAAGGTGCAACCACTCGCACCCGTATTCCCGGAACTGGTCAACAGGGATGAATAAGATGTGTACATATATTTTTTTTTGTATGGATATTTTTAATTAATGATGTGTATGTGAACCCAGATTTGTATTAGTATTATTGCTATACTATAAACCTTAATTATGCTTGGTTAATTTAATCAAATTTTATTATGAGTTACATAGTTAGAAATAAAGAGGTAATGACTTCATGGGATTTAAAAAAAACTTATATATCTGTTTGTATGTAAAAAAAAGGGAGTTGCTACAAATAGCCATCATATGATATTATGAAAACAATTATTCATGACATACATGTCATTAATGCATGATTTCATGTGCATAGATAAAGTGCATTCATGTGACCTAAGATATTTGCTATAACTTATACAAATGAACATGACGTGATGAGCAATATTGATGATGATTATGCTTTATTGTTAAACCTACTAGGATTTAATTCTCACTATATTTCCATATCATGTTTTGAAAACTAGATATGCAGATTTTTTCTATGGCTCTGACTTTTAGCGCACGTTGGATTGAGTTACTCTAATTAATAAGGTGTTTGTGGTCTAGTTGGCTAAGATCCCGATGAAGGTGCAACCACCCGCACCCGTCTCTCTGAAATTGGTCAACATGGATAAATAATATGTAGATATTTATGTGTTTGACTTTTGTACGGACATTTTGATTAATGATGTGTATGTGAACTTAGAAATGTATCAGTGTTAATGGTAGACCTTAAACTTGAATTATAGTTGGTTTAATTAATTGAATGTTATTATGAGTTAAGTAGTTAAAAGTAAAGAAGTAAAGAACTCACTAAGTGAGCTAGAAAGATCTTTAGATAGGTTTAACAATATCTCTTTTGAGGAAAAGCTTTGAAATTTATAACATTTATATGGGATTTTGTTCCTAAAACTTTGATAAAATTTATAATATTTGCTACTTTGATGATTGACCATGGATGTTGCTATATCATGTTATATGTTGATCTTTTTTGTGGTGTATGTTTGAATACTTAGGTTGGTGTGGAAGGTTCTGCATAGGGTATGGCTATGGGAGGCAACATTTTAGGGTTCTGTGCTGCTATTATATATATTTAAATGTGGTGAAAAATTGATGTGATATGGTTAGATTGAAAAAATGAATATTACCTTAAACACTTAGAAGAAGACCATGAGAAACTTTTGTTGGGAACACACTTAATAATACATAATTGGATTTTCTATTTTCTTGAGAAGAGGAAGATGGAATATGTTAAATTAATTGAAAGGAATTTAATTAAAATGTTGAAATAAGTAATCCTATGGTTAGATAGAAATTAGGAAGAAAATGGAAGAGGATTTAATAAAAGGATGAACTTGAACCTTAAGAAGGGTTTTGGTTAGAAAATTGGATTTTAGAGTAACCAAGAAAGCATTTTTTTTGAAATTTTGGGAAGAATCGGATAGGAATTAAAATAAATGATTAACATGAAAAATGTAGGTATATGTTCCACAAATTTTTTGGAACTGAAAGAACTCAATTTGGATTCCATATGAGAGAGATATAGTTAAATTAGTAAGCAATTAATCAAAATCTAGCTAACCAGGGAATAATTTATTAAGTATGCTTCTGTGTCTGAATTTTTGAAAAACATCTGTAGGAAATTAAATAAAATTATTAACATATAAATATAGATATATGTCTCACTGATCTATAGGCTCTGAAATCACTTAAGTTTGAGTCCATATGAAGGAGATATGATTGATTAATGAGTAGAAGTTCAAAATCAGTCTAGAATTCAAGGTGGTAAATATAAGAGTTTTTTTTTTCAATTTTTTGAGAATAATTTGTAAGGAATCAGAAGAAATAATAAAACAAAACGTTGTAGAAAAGTACCTTATCTTTTTATAGGATTTGGAATCACCTTAATTGGAGTCGGTATGAGAGAGATATGGTTGAATAAATGAGAAAAGGTCACAGAACACGGCCAGGCCATGTTCTGGGTTGCTTTAGCACGGGTATGCCATATTCAAAACTTTTTTGAGTATGTGTGAAGTATTTTTCAAGCATGTCCATGTCCTGAAACATGGTCAGATCGTGTTGGGAGTTAGTAAAGCTTATTTTCAATATTTTTCTACCCTAAATGAACCTCATTAACTATAGGGTAAAAAATAAAAACCAAATTGGAGAAGAATGCCCTATAAAATTTGTGAGAACATGTGTTGGAAATAATATAAGTAAGAGAAAAGTAACTAGAGGCCAAGTATAAAGAAAATAAAAAGATGAAAATAATATTTAACAAAAAAGAAGTACCTTATAAATGAAAATAATAAATAATTAGTGTATACCTTAGCCATTGCTATTGCGTAAACTTCTTACCATCTTAAGTGTGTAATTTTGACATGGAAATATTTAATAAAGTGATATGCAAAAATGGTTATGAACATGGCATGCTTTTATTTTACTAATGATTTTTGGTATTGATTATGCTTTGATGATAAATTATGGCATGTGAGTATAATGAACATACTTATTATTGAAATCATATTTTTTGCTATTAACGTGAAAAGAAAATAGATGAGTACGGTCACATGGTGGTTCGTGTGGTGCACCAGTAGGGGATTCTCTACTCACGGCTATGACTATGATAATGAAAAAAGAAAGAGAAAGTGTGCTATGTCGAATAAAGTGAGAAAAAGCCGTACCGAAGAGTAGAAAGTACTCACCATGACTGGGGTAACTTGATATGAAAATAAGTTGATAGCCATCATATGATATTCTAAAAATTGTTATTCATGTCATATATGTCATTACTATACAATTTTCATGTGCATAGATAAAATACCTTCATGTGACCTAAGGTATTTGCTGTAGCTTATATAGATGAACATGACATGATGAGCTATATTGATGATAATTATGATTTATTGTTGAACCTATTGGGATTTAATTCTCACTATATTTTCATATCATGTTCAAAAGAATAAATATGCAAATATTCTCTATAATCGGCTTTTCGCGTACGTTGGGTCGAGTTGACTAAGATCTCGGTGAAGGTGCAACCACCCGCATCCGTACCCCCAAATCTGGTCAATATGGATGAATAAAATGTAGACATATATGTGTTTGATTTTTGTATAGACGTTTTTAATTAATGATGTATATGTGAATTCAGAATTGTATCAGTGTTAATGGTATACCATAAACCTTAATTATGCTTGGTTAATTTAATTAAATGTTATTATAAGTTAAATAGTTAGAAGTCAAGAGGTAATGACTTCATGGAATTTTATAAATATACATATATATATATATATATATATATATACATATATATATATATATATATGTATATATATATATATATATGTATATATGTATATATATACATAGATGTAAAAAAATGGAGTTGTTACACCTACTCCATAAGAGGAGATGTAGTTATTAATGCTAAAACCCAATCAAGTCAATCGTGAGTTAAAGAGTGGAGTACTTGGTTAGATTCTCCTGTGTTTATCAAACCTAGAAGTAGAACCAAAGCATCATGAAATCTTAATAGCTAATGAGTTTCCTGAAGTATTTCCACCAGATATTCTAGGCTTACTTCCGGAGAGAGAGAGAGATAAAGTTCCCTATTGATCTCCTACCCGGGACAAGGCCTATTTCTATTGCACCTTATAGAATGGCCTCGAAGGAACTACAAGATCTGAAGAAGCAGTTGAAGAAATTTTTAGACAAGCAATTCATTAGATCGAGTGTATCACTTTGGGGAGCTCTTAGATTGTTTGTTAAGAAGAAAGATGGGAGCCTGAGACTATGCATAGACTATAGACAGCTGAATAAGGTGACTGTAAAAAACAAGTACCCTCTTCCTTGGATTGATAACTTATTGGATCAACTGAAGCGAGCCTTCATCTTTTCTAAGATTGACTTGAAATCAATATATCATCAGATTTGGATCAAGGAGGAGGAAGTACTAAAAACAACCTTCAGGACTAGGTATGGGCACTAGGAGTTTCTCATAATGCCCTTCAGGTTGACAAATGCACTTGTAATTTTTCATAGATTACATGAATCGTATTTTTCAACCCTACCTAGATCAATTTGTGGTAGTGTTCATTGATGACATCTTGATATATTCTAAGAATGAGAAAGAACACGAACAACAACTCCGAATCGTGCTGCAAGTGCTTAAAGAGAAAAAGTTGTATGACAAATTAGAAAAGTGTGGATTTTGGCTGTCAGAAGGGAAGTTTCTTAGACATGTTATCTCCAATAGAGGGGTAGTCGTAGACCTTAGTAAGACAGAGGCAGTGATTCAATGGGAGAGACCAAGGACGGTTACTGAAGTCAGAAGTTTCCTGGGTTTAACAAGTTACTACAAGAGGTTCATACAAGGTTTATCTCGTATAGCCTTGCCATTGGTTAAATTGACCAGGAAGGGAAGTCCCTTCAAATGGACTGATGAGTGTGAAGCTAGTTTCCAAGAGTTTAAGACAAGATTGACCACTCCTCTTGTTTTAATTATTCCAAACACCCCAGGATTTTTTGAAGTGTATAGTGACGCTTCAAAGAAAGGGCTGGGGTATGTGCTGATGCAAGATAAGAAAGTAGTTGCTTATGCCTCTAGACAACTGAGACCCCATGAAGGAAATTATCCAACCCATGATCTTGAATTGCCAGTGGTGGTGTTTGCCTTAAAGATTTGGTGACATTATTTATACGGAGCAATATTTGAAGTATATTGTGATTATAAGAGTTTTAAGTACCTTTTTGATAAGAAGGAGTTAAATATGAGATATCAAAGATGGGTAAAATTTTTCAATAACTACAAGTTTGAAATAAAGTATCATATAGGAAAGACGAATTTTATAGTTGATGCCGTGAGTCGAAAATCTCTACACATAAGTTAGATAATGGTGTATGAGATGCAGATGCTAGAGGAGTTTCAAAATTTGAAGCTGGCCATTACTCTTACCCCAAAGAAGCTAATCATCAATGGGTTGAGTATAGAGTGTAACCTTAGAGCCCAGATTAAAGAGGCTCAAGCTTACGACTAATACTTATAGGATCGCAAAGAACAAGATAATTTTTTGTCTCGAAAGATGGAGCAATCATGTATCAGGGAAGGTTTTGTGTCCCTCAAGAACGAGGATTGAGGACTATGATCCTGTAGGAGGCACATCAGAGTAAGTACACAGTCCATCCTGAACTCGCTAAAATGTATCAAGACTTAAAGAAGATGTACTGGTTGCCAGGGATGAAAAAGGACTTTGTTGAGTTTGTGGTGAAATGTTTAATTTGTCAAAAGGTAAAGGTGGAGCATCAAAAGCCAACGGGAATTGTACAACCACTTCAGATCCCTAAATGGAAATAAGGCAGTATTTCGAGGGACTTTGTGGTGGCCTTACCTAAGACTTTAGTTGGACATGACTCTATCTGGGTAATCATAGATAGATTAACCAAATCTACTCACTTTCTGCCTATAAAGATTAACTATTTATTTGAAAAATTGGCCCAATTGTACGTCTAGAAAATAGTTAGACTGCATGGAATTCCCTTAAATATCATTTCTGATAGAGATCCAAAGTTCACGTTAAGATTTTGGAAGGCGTTGTAGGAAGCTTTTGGAACCCAGTTATGATTCAGTATTGCCTACCATCCTCAGACTGACGAGCAAATAGAACGGATCATTTAAACCCTAAAAGATATGTTAAGGGCTTGTGTGATAGAGTAAGGTAAAGGATGGGATAAGTTCTTACCTTTAGTGGAATTTGCTTATAGTAATAGCAATCACTATAGTATTAAGATGGCCTCCTACGAAGCTTTATATGGTAGGAAGTGTTTGTCTCCACTATATTGGTTTGAGATAGGTGAAAAGAACTTGCTGGGTCCTGATCTAGTTCAATAAACCATTGAGAAAATTAGGATGATACGAGACAAAATACTTACAGCTCAAAGTCGGCAAAAGAGTTACTATGATAAGAGACATAGACCTTTGGAGATTGAGGAAGGAGACCATATATTTCTAAAGGTTTCTCTGACTACTGGAGTTAGTAGGTCTCACAAGACCAGAAAGTTAAGTCTGTGATTTTCAGGACCCTACCAAATTTTGAGAAAAGTGGGGACGTCAACATATCAAGTTGCCCTTCCACCTAATTGTCCAACCTGTATAATGTTTTCCATGTATCAATTTGCCATTCCCCTGGTCAAGATGTTATGGGAAGTTTGACTTCAGAAGAAGCAACTTGGAAGCCAGAAGAAGTCACGAGGAAGAAATATCTGCAATTGTTCTTATTAGGTCATTTTTAAAATTTTGATGACAAAATTTCTTTTAGGGGCACAGAAATGTAACATCCCTATTTTTGTTTCTTTTATTAATGAAGGCGTATAAATATTTAATTAAGGAAACAAAAATTATTAATCAATTTTTAGATATTTAAGAAAATATAAGCCTTAGAAATTCTTTACCTTATGTGTATGCATTGAAAATGTTTCTAACATTAAGAGAATAGGTAAAGAGAGAAAACCCAATAGGAAAAATTAGAAATAACATCCTAAAGAGGGGTGAAATTTTTGGGTAAGAAAGATAAATTTTTGGAAGTACGTAAATGTCTTAAAAAATTTTAAAAGATTATATTAGCGTAATTTTTCATAATTCAAAAGTTAGTGTTCCTAAGTTTAACATCTCCACCCATACATTGAGTGTTCACTTATGGACACTAGAGTTTTTCCAATTCACATGAGTCTTTAGTAAGCCAAATGGATAGCCGAAACAAGAGACATAACATAGACTTGGACTAGGATATAGAGGTTGGACCAATAGCCCAAAAATCATAAAAATGTGGCTAAACGCTCCATAAGAGGTAGGAATTTCAGTCACAGCAATGGAAATAGGCAAGAATGAACCCAAATTTAAGAGAGAAAAATAAGAATCATGTGATGAAATAGTAGTGTAATAAGAATCAAGATTTTGTCACATTGCATTAGGATAAAATATATATATCCTACACTCATAATTTCAGCAAGCCATGTGATAAAATAGTAGTTAATAATACATGGCATTAGGATAAAACATCTATATCGTACACTAATAATTTTAGCAAGCCATGTGATGATATAGTAAGTAATAAGACATGACATTAGGACAAAACATTCCTATCCTACACAAATAATTTCAACCAAGCAAGGGAGAATCAAGGGCTAAAAATTTTCCACCTAGAAATACAAATCAATTATACATGAATGATCAAAAGAAAAAGCAAATGAATCTATAATTAAGGGAACCTTGTCCCTTGTCTTAAGAATATTTAATCATAATTTTCAAATAACAAATTCTCTTTTTACTGTACATATCTTGACTAAGGGAGAGGAAGACAAGAACATGAGTTGTCTTCCCTCAAAAAGCAACCAAGTGCATCCTAATTATGATAAAGTAGACCAATTATTATGAGAGGTGAACAACTTGATGATTTTTTAAAGCAAAAACCACCCTTATAACATTAGAATTTCATCCAAGTGAGGGAGAGAAAAAAATAGAAGAAATGTAGAATGAGGAAATGAGAGAAAGAGAGGAAAAGAGAGGAAGGAAGAAGAAGGAGAAGTTTATTGAACTAAGTACTCAAGGTAAGTTAACTTAATCATCACTTGAATCCATCTTTTCTCTTCATCCTTGGGGCTCAAAACTCTCCCTCCTTCTATTATTTAAGTTGTTGGAAAAGTTAAGGGAATGAAGGAATCTTGCCACTTCCTTCAAGAGGAATTAAGAAAAAGAATTTACTAAGTGAGCTATGGAGATCTTTAGATAGGTTTAACAACATCTCTTTTTGAAGAAAAGCTTTGAAATTTATAATATTTATATAGGATTTTGATCTTAGGACTTTGATAAAATTTACAATATTTGCTACTTTGATGATTGGATATAGATATTGCAATATCATGTGATGAATGAGTTTTATACTCATAAATTAAATATTTTCTTCTTATCTTTTTTCCATAATTAAGCATATATCTCCCTTACTTGTCTTTAGTTTTGTGTATTTCTTATGGATGGAGAGAATAATAGAAAATGGACTAAATAGGATGAATCAGATCTAAATTGTGGTTCTTTGGGAATTATGTCTATAAATCAAGTAGATAAAACAAAACCATTAAGGATAGCTGAGTAAGGAGTATTATCATATTGACTCCTGAGATACATCCTAATGGATATATGCACAAATTTATTCTTGATTTATGATCACATTTCCAAAAGAACTAAAACATAAAGATTCAAGGCAAAGCACCTAATATTGAGAATATGTTTGATGTTTGTAGTACAGCCCAACTTTGCTATAGTACTTGGGCTATATCTCAGAAAATACATATCCAATATGTATGACATTTGGTAGGTGGGCAGTGGAGACAATTGGGTACAACTTTTATATTCAAGTGGTCAGAAAATGCAAACATTAAAAGGGCCAAAAGTGGGCTAGAAGAGAATATGTCTGTTATTGCAGTCCAGCCCGACTTTGCTCTAGTATTTTGACCATAAGTCACAAATTACGTATCCAATTTGTCCATAATTTGTCTTGACAGAAAGATAATGAAATTTTCTACAACTTTCATGTTGATGGAGGCAGCACATTCTCTGGATTTCAAAAAAAATATTCAAGGTTCAATTTTGGTGCACATGATAGAATCCAAATTGTCAACTTTGTACAACTTCCTACCTAACAATTTTGACAATTACCACACCTACCACACCTAATTGTATCTATAAATAGAGGGTTTGAGGAGTGAGTTAGGGAGCTTTTGGAGAGAGTTTGGAAAAGCTTTGTTGGAATTCTAAGTACTTGTAATGTTCTTCTATCTTTAGAAATTTTGTATTTTCATTTTCTTTCATAATATTATTATGCTTCTTCATCTTTTATTTTGCTTTCTTACCTTGATTATGGAGAACTAATTTCCTAATGCTAATGTGAAAGAGTGAAACTCTTGGTATAAGAATAATAATTCATTTAACTCTTAATTTTAGTATTTATATTTGATATTGTATTTACCTCCTCATTTTCTTAAGTTATGTTTCAATGGCTGGTTATGCCACCTACTTCTTTTTCTTATTGTTTAATGAATGGCTTTGTCACCTACTTCTTATTTTTATTTTTTTTAATGGTTGGATTTGCCACATATTTTATTTCATTTTATTTTGTTATGTTAATTAGTTTTCTACCTTTCTCATTTTCTGCATCATTTAATCTTGTAAGATGTGAATTTTGATATATAGTAGACAATCTTTGACACAATAAATGCTTGAATCAATCTTGATTTATTGTAGACAATATAATGATTGGCACAATTTATGCTTGAATCCATTTACAAGTTATCTTTTGCATCTTTGTATTTTTAATCTTGTAAAGTGTCAATCTTGATATATTGTAGAAAAATTTTGGCACAATAAATACTTAAATGAATCTTGATTGATTGTAGACAAGATGATGATAGGCACAATATACGCTTGAATCCATTTTACAAGAATGTTTTATATATTAGTAATACAATAAAAATAAGGTAAATATAACTCATGTATAAACAAATGTAAGTTTAAATTAACATATCTTCCGATTGGAACCTTATTCATGTAAGGATTTTAATTGAGTAATAAAAGAGTAAAATTTATTTTTATTTGATATACCAAGAGTGGATCCCCTAACCTTAGCATACTTCTTTACTTTGAATACATCTTCATTTAATTTCAGTATATTAGTTCTTTGCATATTTTGTCCACTATTCCTCTCACAAAATAAGACATTGGCAACTAAGTTAAAATTATTTATTTTGGATCTAAATTAGAATTTTCTCTCAATTGGAAATCCTTCTGGGATCGACCTTGCATACCACTAAATTTATACTCCAATAGATTTGTGCACTTGCGAGTTTCAATTAAAACAAGTTTTTGGCACATTTGCTAGGGATTGCGACAGAAAGGCTATTTGGATCTAGGTAAGTATATTTCTTCCACTAGTTATAGTTTAGAAAATTTGTTTTTATTCTGTGTATAGTAATTTTTTTAGAATTGTTTCCTGTAAATTAGTGTAGTAATTTGGGTGTATAAAATTGGTTGATTCTATCATGGCTAAAAGTGTAACATCCCTTATTTCACTTCATGTATTAATAAAAGTACAAAAGTATTCAAAGTAACATCCACAATTTCATTTCTTTTATTGATAAAGGTACATAAATATTTAATTAAAGAAATAAAATTTATTAGACAATTTTTTGATATCTAAGAAAATATAATCCTTAGAAATTCTTCAACTTACGTGTATGTATAGAAATGTTCTAATATTAATGGAATAGGTAAAGAAAGAAAACCTAAGAGAAAATATTAGAAATAAACATGCTAAAGAAATGTGAAATTTTTAGGTAAGGAAGATAATTTTTTGTAAAATAAGTAAATGTTTTAAAATTTCAAGAAGATCGGATTAGGATAATTTTTCTTAATTTAAGAGTAAAAGTTACTAAGTTTAGTATCTCCACCCATAAATTGGGCTTTAACATATGGAAACTTCATATAGAGTTTCTCTACTTCTCATAAATTTTTAGCAAGTCAATAGGATAGCCCAATGAAGAAATAAAACATAGACTTGGACTAGAATATAAAAATTGGACTGGTAGCCCAAAAATTATGAAAATGTGACCAAGCCCATTATGAAAGGTAAAATTTTAACCAAAGTAAAGAAAATGGGCAAGAATGAGCCCAAACCCAAGAGGAAAAATAAAAATAAAAATAAAATTAAAGTGATGAAATAATGGTGTAATTAAGATTAGGTGACATGGCATTAAGACACAAAATTTAGCAAGTGATATGATAATATAAGGCTTTAGGACAAAACATCTATATCCTACACTCATAATTTTAGCAAGTGGTATGATAATACATGGAATTAGGACAAAACATTCCTATCCCATACAAATAATTTCAACCAAATAATGGAGATTCAAGGGTTAGAAATTTGCCACCTAAAAAGGCAAACCTATCATACTTGATTAAGACAAAAGAAAAAGGAAATGAATCCCTAAATCAAAGGGACCTTGTCCCATATCTTAAAAACATATTATCATAATTTTCAAAATACAAATCTCCTTTTCCTATGCATATCTTGACTAAGGAAGAGGAAGACAAGAACATAAGTTGTTTGTTTTCCAAAAATTCAACCAAGTGTAACCTAATTGTGATAAGGTAGACCCATGATCATGAAAGGTGAATTATTTGATAGTCTATATAAGCAAAATCTACCCTTATAACATGGGAATTTTGTCCAAGTGAGGGAGAGAAAAAAAAAATAGAAGCAAGGTAGAGTGAGGAAAGGAGAGGAGGAGAGGAAGAAAGGAAGAAAGAGGAAGGAGAAGTCTAAAGGACTAAGTGTTCCAGGTAAGTTTAACAATATTTCTTTTTGAAGAAAAGTTTTGAAACTTGTTATATTTATATTATATTTTGATCTTAAAACTTTAATGATTAGTCATGGATGTTGCTATATCATTTTACATATTATGTATGTTTGAATACTTAGGTTGGTGTAGAGAGTTCTGCATAGGTATGGCTATGGGTGGCAAAATTTTTTGCTTCTATTTTTAAACTTCTGGGAAGAATTGGTAAGAAATTAAAACAAATGGTTAACATAAACAATGTATATGTATGTCTCACGGATTTTTACCCACTGGAATCACTCAATTTGGAGTCCATATGAGGTAGATATGATGGGATTAGTAAGCACAGGTCAGAAAATGGTTAGTCAGGGAAGAATATGTTAGGATAGTTTTTGTGTTTTAATTTTTGGGAACATTCTGTAGGGAATTAAAATAAATGGTTAACATAATAATTATATCTCTATGTGTCACGAATTTGTAGCCACTGGAATCACTCAATTTGGAGTCCATATGAGGTAGATATGGTCAGATTATTAAGCAATAGTCAGAAAATGGTTAATCTAGGAAGAATATGTTAGGATAGTTTCTATGTTTTAATTTCAAGGAACATTCTGTAGGGAATTAAAATAAATGGTTAACATAAGAATTATAGCTATATGTCTCATGGATTTTTACCCACTGGAATCACTTAATTTAGAGTTATTATGAGGGAGATATGGACAGATTAGTAGGAAGAGGTCAGAACCTACCCGAGAAGAAATAACATGTTCTTTGAGGGAGTAATATCACCATGATTTCTTAATATGTCGTTCAATTGTTCAACATAAGAGTTTTATATAATGGTTTTGTCTTCAAATTGATATTAAGATCACCTAAATCAGAGTTAAATTGAGGGAGTTATACTCTAATTAGTAAGAGAATGTTAGATAGGATAAAAACCTGGATCAATAAAATAAAGAAATAAAATTAATATTTTAAAAAAAGAAGAAGAATCTTATAAATGAAAATAATAAATGACTAGTATATGACATAGCCATTGCCATTGTATGAACTTCTTACTATCTTAAGTGTGAAATTTTGACATGGAAATATTTTATAAAGTGATATTTGAAATGTTTATATTCATGACATGATTACCAATGATTTTTGGTAATAGTTATATTTTGTTGAACATACTTGTTATTGAAAGCATATTTTTTGCTATCATTGTGAAAAGAAAAGAAATGAGCACGATCACATAGCAATCCATGTGGTGCAACAGTAGGGGACGCCCTACCAACGATTATGATCATGTTAATGAGAAAAGAAATTGAAAGTGGGTCATGTCGGCAGAGCGAGAAAAGACCGTACCGGAGAGTAAATAATACTCACCCTGATGGGGGTAGCTTGATATGAGAATAAATTGATAGTCATCATATGATATTCTGAGAATAAGTAATCCTGTCATACATGTCATTACTGTATGATTCTCATGTGCATAGATATAGTGCATTCATGTGACCAAAGATATTTGCTGTAGTTTATATAGCTGTACATGACGTGATGAGTTATATTGATGACAATTTATTGTTGAACTTACTGGGATTTAATTCTCACTATATTTCCATATCATGTTCAAAAAATTAGTTATGCAAATTTTTCTATGGCTCTGGCTTTTAGTGCACGTTGGATCAAGTACTTTATGTTTGACAGATCCCAGAAGCAAATAAAATGTTTGTGGTCGAGTTGGCTTAGATTCCGGTGAAGGTGCAACCACCCGCACCTGTATCTCCGGAATTGGTCAACCAGAATAAATAAGATGTAGATTTTTATATGTTTGATATGTTGTACATATGTTTTGATTAATGACATGTATGTAAACTCTATATTGTATAAATTAAATAAATATTATTTTGAGTTAAGTTGTAACGAGGTAATAACTTCTGGTATTTTAAAAAAATATTGATACTTAAATGGAGTTGTTATATAATCCTAAATGGCCAGTGGGTGGATGGTTATCTAAATCAATCTTATAGTGTCTTGAGTATGTTTGTGGTTGTGCTGTGTAAGGATCAGTGAATTCATATAGGTAAGAAATTACTAGTGTTTCCTACCTACATGTCGAGGTGGTGTTATGACTGTTGTTAAATATTTTTGAACTATCTATTGGGCTTGATCACCTCAATAGCAACATAACTTTGTTTTTGTCACAGTAGGAAATGGCACCACCAAGGAGGAATCCAGAAAATAATGCAAAGGAAACCCTGCACAACTTGGCCACAACAATTCGAGACCAAGTCATGACCACTAATCAAATTCTACAATACCTCCAAAATGTTAATAACTCGAATGGTGTGAATAGTGTTAACAACCGGATGGCTGGAACTGATAACGGCATATCCGAGTTCCTGAGGACTAGGCCACCTTGTTTCCAAGGCAGCTTTGACCTAATTGTAGCTGAAAGATGGATAAGGGAGTTAGAGAAAATCTTTGAAGTGATGGGTTGTACTGAGGAGCAGCAAGTAATCTTCGCTGCATATATGCTAAAAGATGAAGCAGAATACTGGTGGCGTGGAGCTAGAGAACTTTTAGCTCACCAGGGAAGGCAGATCACTTGGCAGGTGTTCAAAGACACCTTTTTGGAAAAGTACTTTCCAAGTACTGTGAGGGCAAAGAAAGAGATCGAATTTCTCCAATTCCGGTAGGGTAGCATGACTATAGACCAATACATCGCGAGGTTCGAGGAATTGTCTAAGTTCTCCTCTTATCTGTGATTTAACCTTGATGAAGCATGGAAGGCTGTTAAGTTCGAAGCGGGACTGAACCCGGACATAAAGAATGCTGTTGTAGCTATGGAGATTAGGGAGTTTGTGCCTCTGATCAATAAATGTAGACTCTTGGAGAAAAGTTTAAAGGTAGTGGAAGATGAAAAGCAAAGGCGAAACCTATGGAAAAGGAAGAAAATTTTTTCCAACCCTAGCACGAATGTGAGAAGAAGTGGATATGGAGCTGGTAAGAGGCCATTGACTGCGGGTCCCAGACCTTTCCAACAAGACCTTGCCCTAGTAAAATGCGCTAAGTGTGGACGCATGCATGGTAATCAGCCATGCTACATGGAACAAGATGTCTGCTTCAACTGCGGACAGAAGGGTCATTTTGCGAGAAACTACCCACATAATGTGGGGGAGCACCCAGAACAGAGGTCT
Source organism: Gleditsia sinensis (assembly GCA_037074535.1). Taxonomy (NCBI): domain Eukaryota; kingdom Viridiplantae; phylum Streptophyta; class Magnoliopsida; order Fabales; family Fabaceae; genus Gleditsia; species Gleditsia sinensis. The sequence goes on from CM073476.1 coordinate 22,473,195, forward strand.
CAGGTGAAAGGAAGGGTTTTCACCCTGAGTAGCCAAGAGGCAGCTCAATCTTATGAAATGATTTAAGGTACATGCTATATCTATAGATTTTCTCTTATGGTGTTATTTGACTCTGGTGCTAGTCATTCATTTATATCGGAAGAATGTATTAGGAAGTTTCAGTTTCTTATTTCTGAAACTTCCTATGAGCTATCCGTAGTAACCCCCAGAGGGGAAAGGGTATTAACTTCTTTTATATGTAAGGACTGTCAAGTCACCATCCAGTAGAAAAAATTTTCTGTAGACCTCTTCTGTTTACCTTTAAGAGGTATTGAGGTTATTCTAGGGTTAGACTGGATGACTAGAAATCGAGTCTTGCTGAATTGTTGTAACAAGACCGTTGAATTTCTACCTCCTACTCTGAAAGAGGAGGTCTAGTTATTGATGCTTAATGCCAATCAAGTTAATAGGGAGTTGAAGAATGGAGTACTTAGATACATTCTCTTGTATTTATCAAACTTAGAAGTCGAATCAAAGCTTGATGAAATCCCAATAGTCAAAGAGTTTCTTGAAGTATTTCCATCAGATATTCTAGGCTTACCTCCCAAGAGAGAGATAGAGTTCTCCATTGATCTCCTACCTGGAACAGGGCCTATCTCTATTGCACCATATAGAATGGCCTCAAAGGAACTACAGGAACTTAAGAAACAGTTGGAGGAACTATTAGACAAGAAATTCATTAGACCGAGTGTATCACCTTGGGGAGCTCCTGTATTGTTTGTTAAGAAGAAAGACGGGAGCTTGAGACTATGCATAGATTACAGACAGCTGAATAAGGTGGCTATAAAAAATAAGTACCCTCTCCCTAGGATAGATGACTTATTGGATCAACTAAAGGGAGCCTCCATTTTTTCTAAAATTGACTTGAGGTTAGGATATCATCATATTAGGATCAAGGAGGAGGACGTACCAAAAACTACCTTCAAGACTAGGTATGGGCACTATGAGTTTCTTGTAATGCCCTTCGAGTTGACGAACGCACCTGCAATTTTCATGGATTACATGAATCGCATTTTTTGACCCTACCTAGATCAATTTGTTGTAGTGTTCATTGATGACATCTTGATATATTCTAAGAGTGAGAAAGAACATGAACAACATCTCCGAATCGTGCTGCAAGTGTTGAAAGAGAAAAAGTTATATGCCAAATTGGAGAAGTGTGAATTTTGGCTGTCAAGGGTGAAGTTTCTCGGACATGTCATCTCTAATAGAGGGGTAATCGTAGATCCTAGCAAGACGGAAGTAGTGATTAAGTGGGAGAGACCAAAGACGGTTACGGAAGTCAGAAGTTTTTTGGGTTTGGTAGGATACTATAGGAGGTTTATACAAAACTTCTCTCGTATAGCCTTGCCATTGACTAAATTGACCAGGAAGTGAAGTCCTTTCAAATGGACTGATCAATGTGAAGCTAGTTTCCAGGTGCTTAAGACAAGACTGACCACTCCTTCTGTTTTAATTATTCCAGACCCTACAGGATATTTTGAAGTGTATAGTGATGCTTCAAAGAAAGGGCTAGGATGTGTGTTGATGCAAGATAAGAGAGTAGTTGCTTATGCCTCTATGCAACTGAGACCCCACGAAGGAAACTATCCAACCCATGATTTTGAATTGGTGGCAGTGGTGTTTGCCTTAAAGATTTGGTGACACTATTTGTACGGTGCAACCTTTGAAGTATATTGTGATCATAGGAGTCTTAAATATCTCTTTGATCAGAAGGAGTTAAATATGAGGCAACGAAGATGGGTAGAATTCCTCAATGACTACAAGTTTGAGACAAAGTATCATTCAGGAAAGGCGAATGTTGTAGCAGATGCCTTGAGTCAAAAATCTTTGCACATGGGTCAGATGATGGTGTATGAGATGCAGATGCTAGAGGAGTTTTGAAATTTGAAGTTAGCCACTACTCTTACTCCAAAGAAGCTAGTCATTAATGGTTTAAGTATAGGGTGTGACCTTAGAGCCCAAATCAAAGAGGCTCAAGCTCACGACCAATTCTTACAGGATCATAAAGACCAAGGTAATTTTTTTATCATGGAAGACGGAGCAATCATGTATTAGGGAAGGATTTGTGTCCCTCAAGAACGAGAGTTGAGGACTAAGATCCTGCAGGAAGCACATCAAAGTAAATACACAGTCCATCCTGGATGCACTAAAATGTACCAAGATTTAAAGAGGATGTATTGGTGGCCAGGGATGAAAAAGGACATTGCCGAGTTTGTGGCGAAATGTCTCATTTGTCAAAAGTTGAAGGTGGAGCATCAAAAGCCAGCGGGATTTCTACAACCTCTTGAGATCCCTAAATGGAAATGGAATAGTATCTCAATGGACTTTGTTATGGGATTACATAAGACTTCAGTGGGATATGACTCTATCTGGGTAATAGTTGACAGATTAACCAAATCTGCTCACTTTTTACCCATAAAAATTAACTATTCACTAGATAAGTTAGCCCATTTGTACATCTAGGAAATAGTTAGATTACATGGAATTCCCTTAAATATCGTTTCTGATAGAGATCTAAGGTTCACATTGAGGTTTTGGAAGGCAATACAAGAAGCTTTTAGTACTCAGTTGCGGTTTAGTACTGCCTACCATCCTCAAACTAACGGGCAGACAGAACGAACCATTCAAACCCTAGAAGATATGTTGAGGGCTTGTGTGATAAAGCAAGGTAAAGGATGGGATAAGTACCTACTTCTAGTAGAGTTTGCTTATAATAATAGCTATCACTCTAGTATTAAGATGGCCCTCTATGAAGCTTTATACGGTAGAAAGTGCGGATCTCCACTATGTTGGTTTGAGGTAGGAGAAAAGAACTTGTTGGGTCCTAATCTAGTTCAACAAACCATTGAAAAATCAGGATGATACGAGACAAAATACTTACAGCTCAAAGTCGGCAAAAGAGTTACTACGATAAGAGACATAGACCTCTAGAGTTTGAGGAAGGATACCATGTATTTCTAAAACTTTCCCTGACAATTGGAGTTGGTAGGTCTCTCAAAATTAGAAAGCTAAGTCCGCAATTTTTGGGACCCTATCAGATTCTAAAGAAAGTAAGGACAACGACATATCAAGTTGCCCTTCCACCGAATTTGTCCAACCTGCACAATTTTTTCCATGTATCACAGCTCTGGAAGTATCTTCCAAACTCCTCACATGTGATACGAGATGAACCAATCCAAATAAAGGAGAACATGACATACCAGCTAGTACCAGCATCTATATTGGACACTGATGTGAAGCAATTGCAGAACAAAACTATTCCCCTAGTTAAGGTGTTATGGGAAGGTTTGACTCTGGAAGAAGCAACTTGGGAGTTAGAAGAAGTCATGAGGAAGAAATATCTGAAATTGTTCTTATTAGGTAATTTCTGAAATTTTGAGGACAAAATTTCTTTTACGGGGAGATAAATGTAACATCCATAATTTCGTTTTATGTATTAATAAAAGTACAAAAGTATTCAAAGTAACATCCATAATTTCATTTCTTTTATTGATAAAGGTACATAAATATTTAATTAAAGAAATAAAATTTATTAGACAATTTTTAGATATCTAAGAAAATATAATCCTTAGAAATTCTTCACCTTACGTGTATGTATAGAAATGTTCTAATATTAATGGAATAGGTAAAGAAAGAAAACCTAAGAGAAAATATTAGAAATAAACATGCTAAAGAAAGTTGAAATTCTTAGGTAAGGAAGATAATTTTTTGTGAACTAAGTAAAGGTTTTAAAATTTCAAGAAGATCGGATTAGGGTAATTTTTCTTAATTTAAGTGCAAAAGTTACTAAGTTTAGTATCTCCACCCATAAATTGGGCTTTCACCTATGGACACTTCATATAGAGTTTCTCTACTTCACATAAATTTTTAGCAAGCCAATAGGATAGCCCAATGAAGAAATAAAACATAGACTTGGACTAGAATATAGAAATTGGACCGGTAGCCCAAAAATTATGAAAATGTGACCCAGCCCATTATGAAAGGTAGAATTTTAACCAAAGTAAAGAAAATGGGCAAGAATGATCCCAAACCCAAGAGAAAAAATAAAAAATAAAATTAAAATTAAAGTGACGATATAATGGTGTAATTAAGATTAGGTGACATGGCATTAAGACAAAAATTTAGCAAGTGGTATGATAATACAAGTCTTTAGGACAAAACATCTATATCCTACACTCATAATTTACCAAGTGGTATGATAATACATGGCATTAAGATAAAACATTCATATCCCACACAAATAATTTCAACCAAATAATGGAGATTCAAGGGTTAGAAATTTGTCACCTAAAAAGGCAAACCTATCATACTTGATTAAGACAAAAGAAAAAAGAAATGAATCCCTAAATCAAAGGGACCTTGTCCCATATCTTAAGAACATATTATCATAATTTTCAAAATACAAATCTCATTTTCCTATGCATATCTTGACTAAGGAAGAGGAAGACAAGAACATAAGTTGTTTGTTTTCCAAAAATTCAACCAAGTGTAACCTAATTGTGATAAGGTAGACCCATGATCATGAAAGGTAAATTATTTGATAGTCTATATAAGAAAAACCCACCCTTATAGCATGGGAATTTTGTCTAAGTGAGGGAGAGAAAAAAAATAGAAGCAAGGTAGAGTGAGGAAAGGAGAGGAGGAGAGGAAGAAAGGAAGAAAGAGGAAGGAGAAGTCTAAAGGACTTAGTGTTCCAGGTAAGTTTAACAATATTTATATTATATTTTTATCTTAGAACTTTAATGATTGGTCATGGATGTTGCTATATCATGTTACATATTATGTATGTTTGAATACATAGGTTGGTGTAGATAGTTCTGCATAGGTATGGCTATGGGTGGCAAACTTTTATGCTTCTGTTTTTAAAATTCTGGGAAGAATTGGTTACCTCCCACTGGAATCACTCGAATGCACATAAGTGGTATGATAATACATGGCATTAGGACAAATGGTTACCATGAAAAATGTAGATGTATGTCTCACGGATTTTTACCCACTGGAATCACTCAATTTGGAGTCCATATGAGGTAGATATAATCTGATTAGTAAGCAAATGTCAGAAAATGGTTAATCAGGGAAGAATATGTTAGGATAGCTTCTGTGTTTTAATTTCTGGGAACATTCTGTAGGGAATTAAAATAAATAGTTAAAATAAGAATTATAGTATATGTGTCACGGATTTTTAGCCACTGGAATCACTCAATTTGGATTCCATATGATGTAGATATGGTCTGATTAGTAAGCAATGGTCAGAAAATGGTTAATCTGGGAAGAATATGTTAGGATAGCTTCTGTGTTTTAATTTCTGGGAACATTCTGTAGGGAATTAAAATAAATGGTTAACATACGAAATATAGCTATATGTCTCATGGATTTTTACCCATTGGAATCACTTAATTTAGAATTATTATGAGGGAGATATAGACAGATTAGTAGGAAGACGTCAGAACCTACCCGAGAAGAAATAACATGTTCTTGAGGTAGTAATATCACCATGATTGCTTAATATTTCGTTCAACTGTTCAACATCAGAATTTTAGATAATGGTTTTGTCTTTAAATTGATATCAAGATCACCTAAATCAGGGTTAAATTGAGGGAGTTATGCTATGATTAGTAAGAGAAGGTTAGATAGGATGAAAACCTGCATCAATAAAATAAAGAAATAAAATTAATATTTTAAAAAAAAATCTTATAAATGAAAATAATAAATGACTAGTATATGACATAGCCATTGCCATTGTATGAACTTCTTACCATCTTAAGTGTGAAATTTTGACATGGAAATATTTTATAAAGTGATATTTGAAATGGTTATGTTCATGGCATGATTACCAATTATTTTTTGTAATAGTTATATTTTGTTGAACATACTTGTTATTGAAAGCATATTTTTGGCTATCATTGTGAAAAGAAAAGAAATGAGTACGGTCACATGGCAATCTGTGTGGTGCACCAGTAGGGGACGCCCTACCAACGGTTATGATCATGTTAATGAGAAAAGAAATTGAAAGTGGGCCATGTCGGACTGAGCGAGAAAAACCCGTACCGGAGAGTATATAATACTCACCCTGACCGGGGTAGCTCGATATGAGAATAAATTGATAGCATCATATGATATTATGAAAATAAGTAATCCTGTCATACATGTCATTACTGTACGATTCTCATGTGCATAGATATAGTGCATTCATGTGACCAAAGATATTTGTTGTAGTTTATACAACTGAACATGACGTGACGAGCTATATTGATGATGATTTATTGTTGAACTTACTGGGATTTAATTCTCACTATATTTCCATATCATGTTCAGAAAATTAGTTATGCAGATTTTTCTATGGCTCTGGCTTTTAGTGCATGTTGGATTGAGTACGTTATGTTAGGCAGATCCCAGAAGCAAATAAAATGTTTGTGGTCGAGTTGGCTTAGATCCTAGTAAAGATGCAACCACCCGCACCTATATCTCCGAAATTGGTCAACCAGAATAAATAAGATGTAGATTTTTATATGTTTGATATATTGTATGTATGTTTTGATTAATGACATGTATGTAAACTCTGTATTGTATAAATTAAATAAATGTTATTTTGAATTAAGTTGTAACGAGGTAATAACTTCATGGTATTTTTTTAAAAAATTGATACCTAAATAGAGTAGTTTCAAAAAGCACCTAAGGAGTGTGGGTGTTACGAAAAGCCATTGTGATTCCTCCATATTTTCCTAGGAGTCTACTGATAAAATACTGCCCATTATTACCAACACTTTGAAAAAAAAAGTTTGTTTAATTTTGTGATTTTTTTTTCTTTTTGTGGTATTTGCATTTTGCTGTTGTTGTGTAGTTAGATTCTTTTTCATAATTAGGAAGCAATTTTTTTTAGTTTATGCATGCTTGGAAACATGATAAAGATAAGCGGTTGGTTAGAAAAATTTTAGGGTCAACCATTGATTGTACAACAGAGACATTAGATTCTGCTGGATCACCATTAAAATTGGAATAACAAGTTGTGCATAATAAAACTCTTATGGAGTACTTCTCACCTATCATAGCCAATACTCCATCTTGCATAGTTTTGCCACAAACTACTGCAACTCATTTTGAAATCAAACCAGCCATACTCAAACTTTTACCATCATTTTATGGGTTGGAAAGAGAAGATCCATACATGCACATTAAAGAGTTTCTTCAAATCTGCTCAACATTTCACTTCCAAAATTTCAATGATGAGTCAATCAAGCTTAGAATGTTTCCATTTTCATTGAAAGATAAAGCTAAAGCCTGGTTGAACTCCCTTCCTATAGGAACTATTACTAGTTGGAATCAATTGGTAAATAAGTTTCTTGCAAAAAAATTTCCCATGTCTAAAACTGATTCCCTTAGGAGAGAAATTTCTGATTTTTGTCAAAAAGATGGTGAACAAATTTTTGAATGTTGAGAAAGATTTAATGATCTTCTTTTGAAATGTCCTCATCATGGTTTTGAAACATGGAGATTGGTGAAATATTTCTATGATGGTTTAACTTCATCGAACCGTCAAATGATCCAAAGCATTCATGTTGGGAGAATTTTACAATTGAATGAGGGGGAAGCTTGGGAATCCTTAGGATCTTTATCTGAAAATTCTTAACATTGTAACTGCATAGATCCCAGTAATAAGAAGTCTTAAATAAAAAAGGGAGAAATTTATGAAGTGAGTGATGACACAGATATGAGAATTACCTTAGTGAGCCTGACTAGAAATGTAGAAGCTTTAACTTTAAACTACAGTCTAAACCCTTTTACCCAGTAATAAGAAGTCTTAAATAAAAAAGGGAGGAATTTATGAAGTGAGTGATGACACAGATATGAGAATTACCTTAGTGAGCCTGACTAGAAATGTAGAAGCTTTAACTTTAAACTACAGTCTAAACCCTTTTACCAATACTAGGATAGAGGCATGTGCCTTATGTTGGAGTACATCTCACATTGCACAATCTTGTCCATCTATACCAGCTTACCAAGAAGCATTCTCTGAGCAAGTTAATTCACTTTAGTCTTATGGAAGATCATCAGATAGTCCATTTGCACCAACATATAACCCAAATTGGAGAAATCATCTAAATTTTTCATGGAGACAAAATCAGCCTCCAATGAATCAAGGTGGCAACAATTTGCCCCTCCCAATTCATACCATAAATTTTCTCAACATGCTCCTCCTTTCGGGGTACTACAACAAAGAAAATCTTCTTTGGAGGATACCTTGCAACAGTTCATGCAATCAACCCAACAAGTCTTGCAATCTCACACTCAAGCTATTTCAAAGCTTGAAATGCAATTAGGTCAAATAGCCAATGCTGTAAGAGAGAGAGAAAAAGGGAAATTCCCTAGTCAACCTGTTCCCAATCCTAAGGGTCAATTTGAAGTAGGATCATCAACAAATTCTAATGAAGAAGTAAAGTTTGTAACAACCCTTAGATCTGAAAAATTCATTGATAATCTTATTCACATGCTAGAAAATGAGGGACGGAGTTAACATGAATCCCAAACTAATGAATCAAGTGAAAAGAAAAGTGAACAAATTTTTTATGCCCCTAAAGGTCCTTTCCCACAAAGACTTGCATCAATTAAGAAAGGTACTCAGTATAGTGACATTTTAGAGGTGTTTAAGCAAGTAAGCATTAACATCCCTTTTCTTGACGCTATCAAACAAGTACCTGCTTACTCAAAATTCTTGAAAGATCTTTGCACGGTGAAAAGGAAAACCAATGTTCCAAAAAAGGCATTCTTGATTGAACAAGTAAGCTTTATAATTCAACAAAAAACTCCTATCAAGTACAAAGATCCTGGTTGTCCTATAATTTCTTGTGTGATAGGTGACCATGTGATTAACCGAGCCTTACTTGATCTAGGAGCAAGTGTGAATCAGCTGCCTTACTCTGTGTATGAGAAAATTGGGTTAGGAAAGCTGAAACCTACACCAGTGACCCTTCAATTAGCTGATAGGTCCACAAAAATTCCTAGAGATGTCATAAAGGATGCGCTTATTAAGGTTGATAAATTCTATTTCCCAGTAGATTTCATTGTTCTTGACACTGAATCTGTTGAGAACACAGAGACAAATTCTAGTCATTTTGGGTAGACCATTTTTGGCAACATCCAATACAATCATTAATTGTCAAAATGGAATTTTGAATTTATCTTTTGGAAATATGACTATAGAACTAAATGTTTTTAATGTCTCTTGTCAACCTATGGAAATGGATGATTTATGTTAGGTCAACCTGATTGAAAGTGCCATTTATGATTCATTTTTAGATTCATTTAGTAATGATCATATAGAAAAATATTTGACTCATTTCAATAAGGATAAAGATGAGGATTATTTGGTTAGTGAAGTAGACTCTTTATTAGAGACAACTTCATTAATGGATATTGATAAATGGAAAGCCAAGAAAGAAACATTGTCACCTTTTGAGTCGGTTCCATTGCTATCTATAGAGAAACCACCCTAGGCAAAGTTAAAACCTTTGCTTGATTCTCTGAAATATGTGTTTTTAGGACCTTCTAAAACCTTGTCTTTTGTTATAACGTCTTATTTAGATAAAGAACAAGAAGATGAACTCATTAGAATCCTTAGGGAGCAAAGAGAAGCCATAGAATGGATAATAGCAAACATCAAGGGTATTAATCCATCAATTTGCATGCACAGGATACATTTAGAGGATAATGCCAAAATTTTAAGAGAGACACAAGGATGGTTAAATCCAAGAAAACTACATTCTCGGTGGTCAAACTTATTCATTGTTCATGCTGTTTACCTACATGGTGCAATTAAGATTGAAAATCCCAAAAATGGTGATGTGTTTAAAGTCAATGGCCAAAGATTGAAATCATTTTTGGAATTTCACAACCCAGAGGTAGAGGAGACACTTTTGCATGATCCTGTCTACCAGTATTGATTTTCTTCCTTTAATAGAAGTTACTACGCACACTATTTAGGTGCAATCTTTCTTTATTTAGTTTACATTATTTTGTTCCTTGTTATCTTCTTTTAAATTGTTATCATTTTCTTGCTTCTGTTACTTTTACTTTTCTCTAAAAAAAAGAATGGAAGACATACTCAAAAATTGGAAAAATCATTTTCCTTATCTTCTACCCAATGCATTGAAAAAAATTTACAAAGCACGGGCTAAAATATTGAGGTTAATGATGATGATGGGAATACCTACTGATGTCTGTTGGCTAATTGAAACTAATGTATGATTATCAGGTGAGTTGGCAAATGGTTTTATCTCTTACATGTCTGATTTAGGAAAGAGCAGCTTTACTAAAAAGCACAAAGCTAAACGAATGGGTGTTTATCATAAATGTGGATGTGAAACTTGCAACAAATGTTCAATCTGGAAGACAAAATTAAGTTCATTAAGGATAGTTTGAGTAAGGAGTTATTGGATGATAACTTTCATCCAACGTCTCTTGAGATGCATTCGAGTGGATCTGTGTAAATCGGGATAGTCGGTTTATAGACCTATTTTAAAAAAGAATAGAAACGGTACAATCTTGGAAATCTGACGTTAAAAGACCTTGTTTGCCAATTTATAAGAAAATTGGATGGAAAGTATATCATCAACCCATAGAGGGCTTTTAAGTTGTTACTAGACGTAAAACCAAAGGAAGATGTGAGCCACAATCACAACTACTGTACATATGCATGCGTGCAGTCATTTTTAAAATTTTCACCTTTAATTTACCTGACATCCGTCGGCCTACTCATATAGCTATTGAAATTATGCCACCGGCTTATTCGCATAGCTATTCAAGTAAGCCTTGTTTGAGTTCTATAAATGCACACTTCATTATCTTCATCTTCATACTCAAAGTTAAGGTGAGTGTAGTTATGGAGGGAACTGTTTTTCGTCAGTTTAGAAATGTTTGTGTCTTTTGTGATTCTAGTCCTGGGAAAAATGGAGAGTATGTAAAAGCAGCATAAACTTTGGGTATGGTACTAGCCAGGAGAAAAATTCATTTAGTTTATGGTAGAGGTTGTCGAGGGTTAATAGGGGGTGTGTCTAGATCTGCATATCTAGAAGGATGCCAAGTTCTTAGTATTATTCCTACAGCTCTAGCTGCTTCAAACATCGTAGAAAAAACAATTAGGGAAGAATGTAGGTTGTCCTCCATGCATGAGCGCATTGGTAGAATGATGAGCAATGATGATGCCTTCATTGCCTTACCAGGTGGTTTTGGTACTTTAGAGGAAATTTTTCAAATAGTCTCCTGGGCACAACTGAATATCCACCATAAACCCGTAGGTTTGTTGAATGTTAACAATTTCTTTGATGGTTTGTTGTCTTTTCTTGATCATGTTATGGAACAAAGGTTTATCTCGCACTCAGCACGATAGATTCTCATCTCGGCTTCAAATGCTGATGAGTTGACTAATGCATTACAAGCATATGTTCATGTTCCTGATCTAGCTACAACTCAAATAGATTGGACGACAAACAACCATAGAAAGCTTAAATTAGACTTGGATCTTCATCTATAACACATTTTATTTGATTTAATAAATTTTTATTTTCTGTTTAGTTTGTTGCATATTCATCTTTTCTTTGATCTGCTTTCAGGTAATATCCTTTTTAAGTTTTGTTGATTGTTTTATGCTTTTTCTTTATAAAAAAAGGGCGTGGGTGCCTAGCCTCCTATCTTTGTATAGCTTCCAGCACCTAGATTTCAAAAAAAAAAAAACAGAGTGATGTTTTTGGGATTAGGCAAAACTAGCATCAATGATGAAAATGGTTTAAAGTGCTTGTAACATCTGGAAAATAAATGAGTTCTAAGTGCTATGTGTGAACCTAAATTCTATTGTAACCTATGCTTTATCCGAGAATCTCAATACCTTGAGCACTTAATCTTGTACATTTGACTAATTGTTTATTCAGAGAAGATTTATGTGATTTAAATATGCTGAGTGATCTCATAATAGTCTAGAACTTATTTGATTGTCACTTGAGGCAAAATCCTAGACTATTCTCCATTTAAGAAATGAATTAGGCATTGTTGGAATCGTTTAAGTCTTTCAAACCAACCTATATATTATGCCATCCCTAGTAACCCATTTTGAGCCTATATTTATCCTTTTCTTGTACACCTATATTATTATCTAATCCTTAAATAAAAATATTTCTAACTCTTACCTTTCACTCATAAGAATGATCATTTGAAAAGTTATGGTTCAGGGGTGGATGGAGGGAGATTGAAAAAAAAAGAACTTCCCAAATAAATAAGTTTGGGGGTGTTTACTTAAAAAAAAAAAGAGAAAAGGAAAAGAAATATTACTCCCTTAATTAATAAGCTTAGGGGTGTTTATGTTTAAAAAAAAGTAGTATAAGAAAATAACAAAAGGATGACGACAAGGTTGGAGATAGAATATCAAAAGTATTTGGGAAGATTTAAATGATCATGTATGTTATAGAGTGAATTGAGCTTTCATTAATATCTTTTTATCCACTTTTAACCTATGCCATACATTACAAGCCTACTGAAAGTCCTAATGATCTCAAATGTTATGGTTAGTCTACATTAATGGAGAATGACATGAAAAATAAGCATATAGAGTCTTAAATGCATACATCTAGAGATCTTTTTTAAATATCTAATTACATAAATTTATTTGAATGTAAAATGTCTAATGTTGTAAGATTACCACACACACACATTTGGGATTCAAGAGTAAATCATATGTTGCATTTGAATTGAAGTTCTACATAACCTTTGGATCTTGATATTTTTCTTGGTTGCACAATTTGAATCCTTGAGGAATGCTTAGTAAGCCAAAAACAACTCATCACTCACTCATATTTTGAATTTTGATGTTTATGTGTTTTGCTTAAGGATAAGCAAAAGAAATAGTTTGGGGGTATTTGATGAGTGAGTTTTATACTCATAAATTAAATATTTTCATCTTATCTTTTTGCCTTAATTAAGCATATATCTCCCTTACTTGTCTTTAGTTTTGTGTATTTCTTACAGATGGAGAGAAGAACAGAAAATGGACTCAATTGGAGGAAACAGAGCTAAATTGTGGTTCTTTGAGAATTATGTCTATAAATCAAGCAGATAAAACAAATCCATTACGGATGGCTGAGTAAATAGCATTATCATATTGACTCCTGAGACGCATCCTAATGGAAATATGCACAAATTTATTCTTGATTTATGATCACATTTCCAAAAGAACTAAAACATAAAGATTCAAGGCAAAGCAACCAATGTTGAGAATATGTTTGATGTTTGCAGTTTAGCCCAATCTTGCTGCAGTACTTGGGCCATATCCCAGAAAATACATATCCAATATGTATGAAATTTGGTAGGTGGGTAGTGGACACAATTGGGTACAACTTTTATGTTCAAGTGGTTAAAAAATTCTGACATTAATAGAGCCAAAAGTTGGCTAGAAGAGAATATGTTTGCTGTTGCAGTCCAACTCGACTTTGCTATAGTATTTTGACCATAAGTCACAAATTACGTATCCAATTTATCTGAATGGAAAGCTAATGAAAGTTTCTACAACTTTCATGTTGATGGAGTCAACATCAAGAAGATATTCAAGGTTCAATTTTAGTGCACATGATGGAATCCAAATTGTCAACTTTGTACAACTTCCTATCTAACCATTTTGACAATTACCACACCTACCACACCTAATTGTATTTATAAATAGAGGGCTTGAGGAGTAAGTTAGGGAGATTTTGGAGAGAGCTTAGGAAAGCTTTGTTAGAATTATAAGTACTTGTAATGTTCTTCTCTCTTTAGACATTTGGTATTTTCCTTTTCTTTCATAATATTATCATGCTTCTTCATCTTTTATTTTGCTTTCTTACCTTGATTATGGAGAACTAATCTCCTAATGCTAAGTTGAAAGGGTGAAACTCTTGGTATGAGAATAATAATTCATTTAACTCTTAATTTTAGTATTTATATTTGATGTTGTATTTACCTCCTCATTTTCTTATGTTATGTTTCAATGGCTGGCTGTGCCACCTACTTCTTTTTCTTGTTCTTTAATGGATGGCTTTGTCACATACTTCTTATTTTTATTTTTTTAATGGTTGGATTTTCCACCTATTTTATTTCTTTTTATTTTGTTATGTTAATTAGTTTTCTACCTTTCTCATTTTTTGCATCATTTAATCTTGTAAGATGTGAATTTTGATATATTGTAGACAATCTTTGGCACAATAAATGCTTGAATCAATCTTGATTTATTGTAGACAATATAATGATTGGCACAATTTATGCTTGAATCCATTTATAAGTTATCTTCTGCATCTTTGTATTTTTAATCTTGTAAAGTGTGAACATTGATATATTGTAGACAATTTTTGGCACAATAAATATTTGAATGAATCTTGATTTATTGTAGACAAGATAATGATTGGCACAATGTACGCTTAAATCTATTTTACAAGAATGTTTTATATATTAGTAATACAATAAAAAGGAGGTAAATATAACTCATATATAAATAAATGTGAGCTCAAATTAACATATCTTCCGATTGGAACCTTATTCATGTAAGGATTCTAATTGAGTAATAAAAGAGTAAAATTTATTTTTATTTGATATACCAAGAGTGGATCCCCTAACCTTAGCATACTTCTTTACTTTGAATACATCTTCATTTAATTTTAGTATATTAGTTCTTTGCATATTTTGTCCAATATTCCTCTCACAAAACAAGACATTGGCAACTAGGTTAGAATTATTTATTTTGGATCTAAATTAGAATTTTCTCTCAATTGGCAATCCCTGTGGGATCGACCTTGCATACCACTAAATCTATACTCCAATATATTCGTGCACTTGCGAGTTTTAATTAAAACAACAACATCATGTTATATGTTAATCTTGTTTGTGATGGATATTTTTAATACTTCGGCTAGTGTGGAAAGTTCTGCATAAATATTACTATGAGTGGAAAACTTTTAGGGGTTTTATGCTATTATTTTTGTATATTTTAAGGAGTTGAAAAATTGATGGAATACGATTAGATTGATAAAATGAGTATGGCCTTAAACACTTAGAAGAAGACTATGAGAAATTTTTGTTGGAAAACACCCATAATAATACATGATTTGATTTCTATTTTCTTGAGAAGTAGATGATGGAATATGTTAAATTAACTGTAAGTAATCTAATTAAAATTTTGAAATGAGTAATCTTATGGTTAGATGTGTATTAGGAAAAAAATGGAAGAGGACATAATAAAAGGATGAACTAGAACCTTAGGAAGGGCTTGGTTAGAAAACAAGATTTTGGAGTAACCAAGAAAGCTTTTGTTTTTGAAATTTTGGGAAGAATAAGTTAGGAATTAAAAGCAATGGTTAACATAAAAAAATATAGATATATGTCTCACGGATTGTTAAGCACTGGAACCACTTAATTTGGAGTCCATATAAGCGAGATATGGTCAGATTATTAAGCAGTGGTCAGAAACTAGTTAACCAGGGAACGATCAGTTAAGTAAGCTTCAATTTTATAATTTCTGGGAACAATCCATAGGGAATTGAAAGAAATGGTTAACATAAAAAATGTAAATATTTGTCTCACGAATTTGTATCCACTAAATTCACTCAATTTGGAATCCATAAGAGAGATATATAGTCAGATTAGTAAGTAGAGGTCATAACCTACCCGAGAAGAAATAACATTGAATTTGAGAGACTAATAACACCAAGATTCCTTAAAATTTCACTCAAAGTTTCAACATAATACTTTTATAGGATTGTCTTAACTTAAAATGGACATCAAGATCACCACAATCGAAGTTAAAATGAGGGAGGTATGCTCTAATTAGTGAGAGAAGGTTAGGCTGGACGAAAACTTGCATCAGGGGACAACACAACACAGAGCATGGCTGTGTTCCAAGACACAGCCAGGCCATGTTCATTGCGAGAAAGGGATTTTCAAAGCCTAGAGCATGGTTGTGTTGTAAGAAATGGTCAGGCCATGTTACAAGTGTAACATCCCGTAATTTTTAGATATTTTCCTTAGAAATTCTTCACCTTACATATATGCATAGAAATGTTCTAATATTAATGGAATAGGTAAAGAAAGAAAACCAAAGAGGAAATATTAGAAATAAACATGCTAAAGAAATGTGAAATTCTTAGGTAAAGAAAGATAAATTTTTGTGAAGTAAGTAAATGTCTTAAAATTTCAAGAAGATCGGATTAGGGTAATTTTTCTTAATTTAAGAGCAAAAGCTACTAAGTTTAGTATCTCCACCCGTAATTGGGCTTTAACCTATGGACACTTCATATGGAGTTTTTCTACTTCACATGAATTTTTAGTAAGCCAATAGGATAGCCCAAGGAAGAAATAAAACATAGACTTGGACTAGGATATAGAAATTGGACCGGTAGCCCAAAAATCATCAAAATGTGACCAAGCCCATTATGAAAGGTAGAATTTTAACCAAAGTAAAGAAAATGGGCAAGAATGAGCCCAAACCCAAGAGGAAAATAAAAATAAAAATAAAATTAAAGTGATGAAATAATGGTGAAATCAAGATTAGGTGACATGGCATTAAGACAAAAAAAAATTTAGCAAGTGGTGTGATTCTACATTCATCATTTTGGCAAGTGGCATAATAATACAAGGCTTTAGGACAAAAACATCTATATCCTACATTCATAACTTTAGCAAGTGGGTAATAATACATAGCATTATGACAAAACATCATTATCCTACACAAATAATTTTAGTTAATTAAGGAAAATTCAAGGGCTAGAAATTTGCCACTTAAAAAGGCAAATCTATCATACTTGATTAAGACAAAAGAAAAAGGAAATGAATCCCTAAATCAAAGGGATCTTGCCCCATATCTTAAGAACGTATCATCATAATTTTCAAAATACAAATCTCCTTTTTCTATGCATATCTTGACTAAGGAAGAGGAAGACAAGAACATAAGTTGTTTGTTTTCCAAAAATTCAACAAAGTGTATCCTAATTGTGATAAGGTAGACCCATGATCATGAAAGGTGAATTATTTGGTGGTCTATATAAGAAAATCCACCCTTACAACATTAGAATTTTGTCCAAGTGAGGGAGAGCAAAAATAGAAGCAAGGTAGTGTGAGGAAAGGAGAGGAAGAAAGGAAGAAAGAGGAAGGAGAAGTCTAGGGGACTAAGTGCTCCAGGTAAGTTTAACAATATTTCTTTTTGAAGAAAACCTTTGAAACTCATAATATTTATATGAGATTTTGATCTTAGAACTTTGATGATTGGTCATGGATGTTGCTATATCATGTTACATATTGATCTTGCATGTGATGTATGTTTGAATACTTAGGTTGGTGTAGATAGTTCTGCATGGGTATGGCTATGGTTGACAGAATTTTTAGCTTCGGTATTTTAATTTCTGGGAACAATCTATAAGGAATTAAAATAAATGGTTAACATAAGAATTAAAGATATATGTGTCACGGAATTTCACCCACTGGAATCATTCCATTTGGAGTCCATATGAGGTAGCTATGGTCTGATTAGTAGTCAAAGGTCAGAAAATGAATCATCAGGGAAGAATATGTTAGGATAGCTTCGGTAATTTAATTTCTGGGAATTATTGGTAGGGAATTAAAATAAATGGTTAACATAAGAATTAAAGATATGTGTGTCATGGATTTTTAGCCACTGGAATCATTCAATTTGGAGTCCACATGTGGTAGATATGGTTCGATTAGTAAGACAAGGTCAGAAAATGGTTCATCAGGGAAGATTATGTTAGGATAGTTTTTGTATTTTAATTTCTGGGAATTATCTGTATGGAATTAAAATAAATGGTTAACATGAACGTTATATATCTATGTCTCATGGAAATATACCCACTGGAATTATGCAATTTGGAGTTCATATGAGGTAGATATGATCCGATTAGTAAGCAGAGGTCAGAAAATGTTTATTCAGGGAAGAGTATGTTATTAATGTTTTAGTTTTTGAATTTCTAGGAATATTCTATAGGGAATTAAAATAACATGCCAACATAACAATTATATATATATAGCTCATGGATTTTTACCAACTGGAATAACTCAATTTGAAGTTCCAATTTGGGAGATATGGTCTAATTAGTCAGTAAAGGTCAGAATCTATCCGAGAGGCACTATCATGTACTTTGAGGGAGTCATATCACCTTCGTTTCTTAATTTTTCGCTACAATGTTCAACATAATAGTTTTAGATAATTGTTTTATCTTGAAATGGACACCAAGATTACCTATATCAGAGTTAAATTGAGGGAGTTATGCTCTGATTAGTAAGAGAAGGTTAGATAGGATGAAAACCTGCATCAAGAAAATAAAGAAATAAAATTAGTATTTAAAAAAAGAAGATGAATCTTAATAAATGACTAGTATAGCCATAGCCATTGCCATTGTATGAACTTCTTACCATCTTAAGTGTGAAATTTTGACATGAAAATATTTTATAAAGTGATATTTGAAATTGTTATGTTCATGGCATGATTACCAATGATTTATGGTAATAGTTATATTTTGATGAACATACTTGTTATTGAAAGCATATTTTTGGCTAACATTGTGAAAAGAAAAGAAATGAGCACGGTCACATGGCAATCCGTGTCTGTAATCTATGCATAGTCTCAAGCTCCTGTCTTTCTTTTTAACAAACAATACATGAGCTCCCCAAGGTGATACACTCGGTCTAATGAATTGCTTGTCTAATAGTTCCTCCAATTGCTTCTTGAGTTCCTGTAGTTCTTTCAAGGCCATTCAATATGGTGCAATAGAGATAGGCCCTGTCCCAGGTAGGAGATCAATAGAGAACTCTATCTCTCTCTTGGGAGGTAAGCCTGGAATATCTGATGGAAATACTTCAGGAAACTCGTTGGCTATTGGGATTTCATCAAGCTTCTATTCGACTTCTAGGTTTGATAAATACAAGAGAATGTATCCAAGTACTCTATTCTTCAACTCCCTATTAACTTGATTGGCATTTAGGATCAATAACTGGACCTCCTCTTTCGGAGTAGGAGGTAGAAATTCAACGGTCTTGTTACAACAATTCAGCAAGACTCAATTTTTAGACATCCAGTCTAACCCTAGAATGACCTTAATACCTCTTAAAAGTAAACATACGAGGTCTACAGAAAAAGTTTTCTCTTGGATGGTGACTTGACAGTCTTTACATACAGAGGAAGTTAATACCCGTTCCCTTGTAGGGGTTACTACGGATAGCTCATAGGGAGTTTCAGAAATAGGAAATTGAAACTTCCTAATACATTCTTCCGATATAAATGAATGACTAGCATCAGATTCAAATAACACCATAAGAGCAAATCCATAGATATAGCATGTACCTTGAATCATTTCAGAAGATTGAGCTGCCTCTTGGCCGCTCAGGGTGAAAACCCTTCCTTTCACCTGAGGCCTCTGTTCTGGTTGCTTCCCCACATTCTGTGGGCAGTTTCTCGCAAAATGTCCCTTCTTTCCGCAATTGAAGCAGACATCTTGTCCTATGTAGCATGGCCGGTTACCAGGCATGCATCCGTACTTAGCGCACTTGACTAGGGTGAGGTCTTGTTGAAAAGGTCTAGGACCCGCAGTCAATGGCCTCTTACCAGCTCCATATCCACTTCTTCTCATGTTCTTTCCAAGGTTGGGAAAATTTTTCTTCCTCATCCATTGGTTTCGCCTTTGCTTCTCGTCCTCCACTACCCTTAAACTCTTTTATAAGAGTCTGCATTTATTTATCAGAGGTACAAACTCCCTGATCTCTATAGCTATAACAACATTCTTTATTTCTGGGTTTAGTCCCGCTTCAAACTTAACCGCCTTCCATGCTTCATCTGGGTTATATCGCAGATAAGAGGAGAACTTAGACAGCTCTTCGAACCTTGCGATATACTGGTCCACGGTCATGCTCCATTGCCAGAGTTGGAGAAATTCAATCTCTTTCTCTGCCCGTACAGTACTTGGAAAGTACTTTTCAAAAAAAATATCCTTTAACACTTGCTAGGTGATCTGTCTTCCCTAATGAGCTAAAAGTTCTCTAGCTCCACGCCACCAGTATTCTGCTTCATCCTTTAACATATATGCAGCAAAAATAACTTGCTGCTCTTCATTACAGCCCATCACTTCAAATATTTTCTCTAATTCCCTTATCCACCTTTCAACTACCATTGGGTCATAGCCACCTTGGAAACAAAGTGGTCTAGTCCTCAGGAACACGGATATGCCATTATCTTTTCCAGCCATCCAGTTGTTAGCAATTTTCTCACCATTTGGGTTATTAGCATTCTGGAGATATTGTAAAATTTGGTTGGTGGTCATGAATTGGTCTCGAATTGCCATGGCAAGGTTGTGCAGGGTTTCCTCTGCATTGGTTGCTGGATTCCTCTTTGGTGGTGCCATTTCTACTGTGGCAAAAACAAAGTTATGCTGCTATTGAGGTGATCAAGCCCAATAGTTAGTTCAAAAATATTTAATAGCAGTCATAACACCACCTCGGCATATAGATAGGAAACACTAGTAATTTATTACCTATTGAATCACTTATCCCCTACACAGCACAACCACAACTTACTCAAGACACTATAAGATCGATTTAGATAACCATCCACCCACTGGCCATCTAGGATCGACCTGCTCTGATACCAATTATGTAACAACTCTATTTATGTAAATGTAACAATTTTTTTTTATTTGTACAATTCCGTGAAGTTATTACTACTTTAATTCTAACCACTTAACTCTTAATAATAATCACTTTAACCAAGTATAATTGTTATTAACAGTGATACAATATTGAGTTTCCATACACACCATTATTTCACAAACTACACACCATTATTTTACAAACATTTGTACAAAGATACATATTAGTTCTAATCATCTATGTCGACTACTTCTGGGGACACTGGTGCGGGTGGCACCTCCACCGGAATCTCAGTTACATCTACTACAGATACATTTGATATAACTGGTAGTTGCCTAAGGTAGGGCACCTCGATCCAACGTACAGAAATAATAAGTGTCATTGAGAAAATCTGCATTATTCTTCTGAACATGATATGAAAATATAGTGAGAATTAAATCCCAGTAGGTTCAAGAATAAATCATAATTTACCATCAATAAAGTTCATCATGTCATGTTCAGTTGTATAAAATACAAAAAATATCTTTGGTCACATGAATGCATTATATCTATGCACATAAGAATCATACAGTAATGATATGTATGACAGGATTAACTATTTTTAGAATATCATATGATGGCCATCAACTTATTCTCATTTCAAGCTACGGGGTCAGGGTGAGTATCCTCTATTCTCCGGTACGGGCTTTTCTCGCTCCGTTCGACATGGCACACTTTCTCTTTCTTTTCTCATAATCATAATCATAACTGTTGGTAGGGCGTCCTCTACTGGTGCACCACACAAATTGCCATGTGACCGTGCGTATTTCTTTTCTTTTCACAATGACAGCCAAAAATATGCTTTCAATAACAAGTATGTTCATCAAAATATAACTATTACCATAAATCATTGGTAATCATGCCATGAACATAACCATTTCAAATATCACTTTATAAAATATTTCCATGTCAAAATTTCATACTTAAGATGGTAAGAAGTTTATACAATGACAATGGCTATGGCATATACTAGTCATTTATAAAATTCGTCTTCTTTATTAAATATTAATTTTGTTTCTTTATTTTCTTGATGTAAGTTTTCATCATATCTAATCTTCTCTTACTAATCAGAGCATAACTCCATCAATGGAACTCTAATGTAGGCGATCTTGATGTCAATTTCAAGATAAAACAATTATCTAAAACTATTATGTTGAACATTGTAGCGAAATATTAAGAAATCAAGGTGATATTACTCCCTAAATGTATAGGTTATTTCTTCTCGGATAGGTTCTGATCTTTACCTTCAAATCGGACCATATCTACCTCATATGGACTCCAACATAAGTGATTCCAATGGCTAAAAATCCGTGACACACATATCTATAATTCTTATGTTAATCATTTATTTTAATTCTGTACAGATAATTTCCAGAAATTAAAATACAAAAGCTATCGTAACATATTCTTCCCTAATGAATCATTTTCTGACCTTTGACTACTAATCAGCTCGTATCTTTCTCATATGGACTCCAAATTGAATGATTCCAGTGGCTAAAAATCCATGACACACATAGCTATAATTCTTATGTTACCATTTATTTTAATTCCATACAGATAATTCTCAGAAATTAAAATACAGAAGCTATCCTAACATATTCTTCCCTGATGAACCATTTTCTGACCTTTGACAACTAATCGGCTCATATCTTCCTCATATGGACTCCACATTGAATGATTTCAGTGGCTAAAAATCTGTGACACACATAGCTATAATTCTTATGTTAACCATTTATTTTAATTCCATACAGATAATTCTCAGAAATTAAAACACAGAAGCTAAATATGTTGCCACCCGAAGCCATACCTATGCAGAACTTTCTATACCAGTCTAAGTATTCAAACATACATCACATGCAAGATCAATATGTAACATGATATAGCAACATCCATGACCAATCATCAAAGTTCTAAGATCAAAATCTCATATAAATATTATAAGTTTCAAAAGTTTTTTTCAAAAAGAAATATTTTTAAACTTACCTAAGAATCTCCCTAACTTACTTAGTGAATTGGTTTTCTTGTTTCCTCTTGAAATAAGTAGCAAGATTCCTCCCTTCCCTTAGCTTTTCTAGAAGCTTAGGTAAGAGAAGGAGGGTGAATTTTTGAACCTCAAGGATGAAGAAGAAAAATGGATTCAAGTGGAGATTGAGGTAACTTACCTTGAGTACTTAGCCTTCTAAACTTCTCCTTATTCTTCCTTCCTTTCTTCTCCTCTCTTTCTCTCCTTTCCTCACTATACCTTGCTTCTATTTCTCTCTCTTCCTCACTTGGACGAAATTAAAATGTTGTAGGGGTGGGGTTTGCTTAAATAGACCACCAAATAATACATTTTTCCTGATCATGGGTCTACCTTATCACAATTAGGATACACTTTGTTGACTTTTTGGAAAACAAACAACTTATGTTCTTGTCTTCCTCTTCCTTAGTCAAGATATGCATAGGAAAAGGAGATTTGTATTTTGAAAATTATGATGATATGTTCTTAAGATAAGGGACAAGCCTTTGATTTAGGGATTCATTTCTATTTTCTTTTGTCTTAAACAAGTATGATAGGTTTGCCTTTTTAGGTGGCAAATTTCTAGCCCTTGAATCTCTATTATTTGGTTGATATTATTTGTGTGGGATAGGAATGTTTTGTCCTAATGCCATGTATTATCATACCACTTGCTAAAATTATGAGTGTAGGATATAGATGTTTTTGTCCTAAAGCCTTGTATTATCACGCCACTTGCCCAAATTATGAATGTAGAATCACACCACTTGCTAAATTTTTGCCTTAATACCATGTTACCTAATCTTTATTATTATTACATTATTATATCATCACCTAATTTATTTTATTTTATTTTTCCTCTTAGATTTGGGCTTATTCCTACCCATTTTCTTTGCTTTGGATAAAATTCTACCTTTCTTGGAGGGCTTGGTCACATTTTCATAATTTTTGGGCTATTGGTCCAATTAATATATCCTAGTCCAAGTCTATGTTTTATTTCTTTCTTAGGTTATCCAATGAGCTTGCTAGAAACTTATGTGAAGTGGAAAAACTATATATGAAGTGTCCATAGGTAAAAGCTCAATGTATGGGTAAAGATGTTAAACTTAGTAACTCTAGTTCTTGAATTAGAAAAAATTACCCAAATCCAATGTTCTTGAAATTTTAAGACCTTTACTTGTTTCTAAAAATTTATCTTCCTTATCCAAGAATTTTTCATCTCTTTAGTATGTTATTTCTAATTTTTTTTTCCTATTAGGTTTTCCCTCTTTATTTGTTCTCTTAATGTTAGAAACATTTTCTATGCATATACTTAAGGTGAAGAATTTTTAAGGATTATATTTCCTTAGATATCTAAAATATTGTTTAATAAATTTTATTTCCTTAATAAAATATTTATGTACTTTTATTAATACATGAAACGAAATTAGGGATGTTACAAGAACTCTCCTCTCCAATATGGTATTTTCAGAAAAATATGATTTGATTTCAATGACAAAGTCCGTACAACAATAAAAGAGGTTTCAATTTATAGGAAAGTCTGATTTCTAGTCAAGAAAATTAGTATTGACAAAAGCAACTAATGCACATATAATGGATTGACTAAGGAGCTTCTTAAACCTAAAATTTCAAAGTTTAAAAAAATGCCACTAATGCACATGGGCAGATTTGACTAAGGAGTCTCCTAAGTCTAAATTTTTGCTCATGTACATTATAAAATACTAAGTCAGCATATTTTTCTCCAATTAGCATAATTAAGGCCCAATGAGTCAACTATTGTGTGCTCTATGGACCTAGCTCTTTATTTAATTATACTTAAGCCCCAAAAGCTTTATATAATCCCATCTTCAGCCTGGATAATGTTCAGTACATCCTCATAATTTTTCAGCTCAGGTTCTTGAGTCATTTGATTACCTATGGTATCTTGAACGGGTCTATTAAAAGTTTCTTTAATCCTTTTAGCTTGAGTTCTAGTAATTGGTCCACTTGGAACTTGAAATGGATCACTTGAATATTTTGAGCTAACTTGATCATTATGATGGTTCTCATCACCTTTCCATTTTTATACTTAATGACATACATAAATGTCTTAATGAATTCTAACCACTTAGCATGCCTCTTATGCAACTTACCTTGGGACTTCAAGAATTTCAAGATCTCATGATCTGAATGGATAATGAACTCCCTTGGCTATAGATAGTGTTGCCAAGTTTGTAAAGTCCTCACCAATGCATATAACTCCTTATCATAAGTAGGATAGTTCAGCTCTACCCCATTTAGCTTCTCACTGAAGTATGCAATCGGTTTTGAATCGTGCATCAAAACAATACCTATACCAACACCAGAAGCATCACATACAATTTCAAAAGCTTTATCAAAGTTAGGTAATGACAGCAAGGGTGCATTATTCAAAAGATCCTTTAAAGTTTTAAAGGACTTCTCATGCAACTCACACTATCAATAATCAAGCTAAATACCTTGTTATTCATGTGGCACCTAGTCTGGAAGATGTGTTCACGCTGTTCATCATCAACATCATCATTAGGTTGCATATTAAGAGCACATCGTATAACTAATACCTCTCTATGCACTAGCTCACTAATCTCCATATTACTACGATTCTCCAATTGTGGTATCTCATTATCACTAGAATGCTTACTTTCCATATGTCCCCTTTCTTCCTCACCAAAGCCAAACTGTTTGGAAGGCTTAGGTTTGGATAGTGACTCAAGATTATCTAGCTTCATATGTATTAACATAAACTACTCCTGAACCGTCTTCATGTAAAATTTAATATCAATTTTAGGTTGATTTATTTAACTGCTCATATTTGTCTCACAAACCTCACGTGTTTGCACTCAATTTTACTCTCTTTCCCTTAAAGCTCTTAAGTAACAACTTGATCAACAAACTGATCAAGGAAACAAGTCAATTAAGAATGATGAAAAAAATTTTAGACAATGACAACCCTAGGAATTGAATTTAAAAAATTTATCTCCTTTCCTCACTCTGCCTTACTTATGTTTTTCCCTCTCCCTTACTTGGATGAAATTCTAATGTTATAAGAGTGGTTTTTTCTTAAATAAATTATCAAGTGGTTCACTTTTCATAATCATGGGTCTACCTTATCACAATTAGGATGCACTTGGCTACCTTTTGGGGGAAAACAATTCATGTTCTTGTCTTTCTCTCCCTTAGTCAAGATATGCATAGCAAAAGGAGATTTGTATTTGAAAATCATGATAAAATTTTCTTAAGACAAAGGAAAAGGTCCCTTTGATTTAGGGATTCATTTCTTTTTTCTTTTGTCTAACTCAAGTATAATAGATTTGCCTTTCTAGGTGAAAAATTTCCAGCCCTCGAGTCTCCCTTACTTGGCTAAAATTATTTGTGTAGGATATGGATGTTTTTTCATAATGCCATGTATTATTACCTACTTGTTATAAATGTAGGATATAGATGTTTTTTCCTAATGTCATGTATTATTACCTACTATTTCATCACATGGCTTGCTGAAATTATAAGTGTAGTGATGTGAACCCCTAATATAAACCTTACCAAGAGTAGTGAGACCTGGAATCAATATGGGATCCAATAGGAAGGATTGTGTTCTAATTCAGATTTATAAAAAAAAATAACCTTGACCCATTATCTATAAAGAGATAAGAACCAAAGGTATAAGAAATATTGCAGACGCCACACTCAAGAAAGAGGAAGAAGATTGTGAGTTATAAGTCTTGCTTGAATGCCACAAAAAAATCTTGATAAGTTTAGAAAAGTTCTTTGAAGAACTAAAGAGAAAACACTCTCAATATTATTAATGAGAATATATTTTGTTCAAGAGCATACATGTCTATTTATAGGCCAATAATCTAAACTAACTAGGAAAACTACATAGGAAACTCCTATATGGCAAGGAAAGTTAAATATAGGAAACTCTTTTAGAAACTATCAAATAGAAAACTCCTACAGGGTAAGCAAAATTAAAAATAGGAAACTCTTCTAAAAACTATCAAATAGGAAACTTCCATAGTCAAATAAAGAAAACACTACAAATAAATAAATCAAAAACAATGTAGGCTAAATTGGGCTATTAAATAAATCCATTATTTTGGGCCTATATTTAGTTTTAAGCCTTCAATTTTCTTACACTTTAGGTCCATATTTAGATTGGCAGGTTTTAACCCATAGTCAAGTGGATTTTAATGATATGGACCAGTCTTGAATCTTCTTTAGTAGTCTTGTAGATTTCTCCTTGATGGGCCTCTAGAATTAGACCATTAAGTGCTTATTTGAATATTTTAACCTGAGCTCTTGTGATAGGTCCAACTGGGACTTGTAGCGGATCCGCATTCCATTTCCGTTTGTCATCCCTTGCCATGATCTCATCATTCCCCTCCTCTTGAAAAGAATTTTCCCTCAAATCATCGCTTACATCAAAAGAAGATAAGTCGCAAACATTAAAAGTTGCACTGACATTATACTCACCTAGAAGATCTAGTTTCTAGGCATTATCATTGATCATTTCAATAACTTGAAATGGACCATCCCCTCTTGGAAGTAATTTAGAATGCCTTTGAGCTGGAAACCTTTCCTTCCTCATATGGAACCAAACCCAATCACCATACTCAAATACAACTTTCTTGCGCCCCTTATTGGCTTGTTTGAATCTGCCTAATAAATTCATCTTTCTTCTTTCCATCTAAGTTAACACGCTCAGCCATAGGTAAAGGAGTTAATGGATTAAACCATACACAATTTCAAAAGGAGAAAACTTAGTTGCAAAATATATGCTCCTATTATATGCAAACTCAACATGTGAAAAACATTCTTCCCATGATTTCAAATTCCTTTGTATTGTGGCATGTAACAAAGTAGATAAAGTACTATTAATTACTTCAGTTTGACCGTCAGTTTGTGGGTGACAAGTAGTAGAAAATAAAATTTTTGTCTTTAACTTACCCCACAAAGTCTTCGAAAAATAGCTTAAGAATTTTGCATCTTTATCAGACACAATATTCCTAGGTATGCCATGCAATCTTACAATTTCTTTGAAAAACAAATCAGCAATATGTGATGCATCATCAGTTTTATGACATGGTATGAAATGTGACATTTTAGAAAACCTATCAACAACCACATATATAGAATTACTACCCATTTTTGACCTAGGTATGCCTAACACAAAATCCATAGATATGTCCATCCAAGGTTCACTAGGTATAGACAAAGGAGTATATAACCCATGAAGTTTAGTTGTAGACTTAGCTTGTCTACAAATGATACACTTTTCACATATCCGTTCTACATCACGTTTTATATGAGGCCAAAAGAAATGTTCATGCAAAACACTTGAAGTCTTGGATATGCAAAAATGCCCTATCAAAGCATCTCCATGAGCTTCTCTAACAAGCAAGTCACGTAATGAACAATTAGGCACACACAATTTATTTTCTCTAAACAAAAATTCATTATGCCTAAACAACTTACCAAATGCCACTTTCTCACATGCATTGAATACATTACTAAAATCGGAATCATCAACATACAAGTCTTTTATATATTTAAAACCAAGCAATTTTGCATCTAAAGTAGAAAGTAAAATATTCCTTCGAGACAATGCATCAGCCATAATGTTTTCCTTACCTTTCTTGTACTTAATCACATAAGGAAATGTTTAAATAAACTCCACCCATTTGGCATGTCGCTTGTTTAGCTTATGTTGACCCTTTAAATGCTTTAAAGATTTATGATCAGTGTGAATCACAAACTCTTTTGGCCAAAGATAGTGTTGCCAAGTTTTTAATGGCCTAACCAATGCATACATCTCTTTGCCATATGTCGGAAAGTTTAGGGTTTCGCCACTTAGTTTCTCATTAAAGTAGGCAATAAGACGCCCTTCTTGCATTAGAACAACTCACATACCTGTTCTTAATGCATCACACTCAATTTCAAATTTTTTTGTGAAGTTAGGTAAAGAAAATATGGGTGCATTAATCAATTTTCCTTTAATCAAATTAAATGTCATTTCTTGTTCATCACCCAACTTAAACCCCACATTCTTTTTTATGACTTCAGTCAAAGGTGTAGCAAGGCTACTAAAATCTTTTACAGACCTTCTATAAAAGCTAGCCAACCCATGGAAACTTTTAACATTACCCATGTTTGTAGGACTTGGCCAATGTTGAATTGCCTTTACCTTTTCTTCATCCACCTCAATTCCTTTAGCTCTAATAATAAATCTAAGGAATACAAGTTTATCTGTGTAAAAGGTACACTTTTTGATGTTAGCAAACAACTTTTCTTTTCTTAAAACATATAAAACAAGTTTTTAATGCTCAACATGTTCATTCAAGTTTTTCTATAAATCATAATATCATCAAAGTATACAACCAAAATTTCCCAATAAAAGCATGCAAAACATGATTCATCAATCTCATGAAAGTATTTAGTGCATTAGTTAATCCAAATGGCATAACTAACCACTCATATAAACCA
Source organism: Gleditsia sinensis (assembly GCA_037074535.1). Lineage (NCBI taxonomy): Eukaryota > Viridiplantae > Streptophyta > Magnoliopsida > Fabales > Fabaceae > Gleditsia > Gleditsia sinensis. The sequence continues at coordinate 22,502,428 of CM073476.1, forward strand.
TATTTTGTTTTAAAAGAAGTTTTACATTCATCACCTTCTCTCATTCTAATTTGATGATATCTACTTTTAAGATCATTTTTTGTAAAAACACAATAACCATGCAATTCATCAAGCATATCATCTAATCTAGGAATTGGATGCCTATAATTTACAATGATATTATTAATATCACGGCAATCAACACACATCCTCTATGTCCCATCCTTCTTAGGCACAAGTAACACTGGAACTGCACAAATACTCATGCTCTCTCACACATACCCCTTCTCCATGAGCTCTCTAACTTGCCTTCGAAGTTCTTTCGTCTCCTTAGGATTGCTTCTATAAGCTGGCCTATTTGGAATTGATGCTCCAGGTATAAAATTTATTTGATGCTCAATTCCCCTAATTGGTGGTAAGCCATCGGGTATTTTTTGGGGAAATACATCCTCATTGTCCTGCAAAAGAGAAACTACAACACTAGGCAAAGAAGAGTTAAGTTTATTAATACTTAAATAAGTCTCTTTGTGGAAGAGTACAATTAAAGGCTTATTTAAACACAATGCTCTTTTGCCTTCACTTTCTCTTGCATAAAAATTCATTTATTTTCTCTCATTTGTTTTCTCATTTGCTAATATTTCATTTTCTTTTTTAACGTATCTCTCTCTTTCTCTTGATTTGGTCTCTCTTTCTTTTGAAACATCACTCACTTTTTTTATGTCACTCTTTTTTTTTAACTTCACTTGATCTTCAAACACTTGCTTTGGAGTTAATGGCACAAGAGTGATTTTTCTTTTATCATGTACAAATGAGTATCTATTGATATAACCATCATGAATTACATGTCTATCAAACTGCCATGGTCTTCCCAAAAGAATATGTCCTACCTGCATTGGCACCACATCACACACAACTTCATATTTGTACTTTCCAATGGAGATTGTCACCAACACTTGTTTAGTCACCTTAATTTCTCCACAATCATTCAACCATTATAACTTATATGGCTTTGGATGCTTTAAAGTAGCCAAACTCAGTTTTTCAACCAAATTAGTGCTAGCTACATTAATGCAGCTTCCCCATCAATAATCATGCTACATACTTTATTATTAACATGACATCTAGTATGAAAAATATTTTCTCATTGTACCTCTTCATCTTGTTTGATTTGCACACTAAGGGCTCTCCTTGTAACTAAAAGTTCTCCATCAATCAGATACTCAACGTCACTCGCATCCTCCAAAGGGGGCATAGACTGATTATCAGACTCACCTTCGATCTCAATGTCACCATCTTCTTTCAATATCATCAATTCCCAAACACTTAAAATATTTAACATCTCTAGTTCTAGAAGGTTGGGAAATAGTTTTATCTTGGTTTGGTGTGCTTTTATTTTTATTTTCTTTGGAACGTTTGGCCTTGGATTTTTCATCCCTCCTACTCCAATTCAACTTCCATGTTAAAGAAGAACTCGAATTTTGTCCCATTCTTGAAGATCCCTTCCCTTTTAGTTGTTGCTCCACCTTTATGGCCATGTGCACCATGTCATCCAACTCCACATAATGTTGCAATTTTACCACATTTGCTATATCATATTTTAAGCCAACTAAGAATCTCGCCATTGTAGCTTTTCAGTCCTCGAATCATGGCTATCTCCATCTCCTTATGATAGCCTTTAACACTTTTAGACCCTTGAGTAAGGCTTTGCAATTTCTTAAACAAGTCCCTATGGTAGTGGCTTGGAATGAATCGCCTTCTCATAACTGCTTTCATCTCTTCCCATATCTCAATGGGTCGTTCTCTGTTTCATCTCCTACTTAAAATCAATTGATCCCACCAAATAATAGCATAGTCAGTAAATTCAATAGAAGCCAATTTTACCTTTTTCAACTCAGAATAGTTGTGACAATCAAACACCAACTCTATCTTTTTCTCCCATTCTAAATAAACTTCTGGATTATTTTTACCTTGGAAGGGTGGAATTTCCATTTTAATACTTTCTAAATTATTATTAACCCGATTCCTAACTTCTCTAAACCTTCCACCATATGTCCAATTGTTATCACTTAAATCCCTATCAACTTCATCAAAACGATCTCTTTAATACTCTTCATCTTCAACACTATTTCTTGATTGAATTCTCCCCATCCTACGTATATTAGGAGTGTTTTGTGACTCTTCCACACGTGCATTCTCTACTCGATCTAACCATTCATGAACCTACTCCATCTCCACTCTCAAAACTCTTCTCATCTCACTTACTAAAGCTTCCATCATCAACTTTGGATCCCCATTTCCCAACATACCTTTGAAAGTATTTTGTCTTTGTTATGTGACATGATTTTCCTGCAAAAATAATGTTAGAGTACAAAAAATTCTCCCAACACTAACTCATGTGTTTCTCTCGAGATTAATGACACTCACACTTGTGTTTACTCAAATTTGGCTTTGACCCTCTTATAAGCTCTCACACTCTCTTGCCTTTTTCCTCTCTTAATTCCCTCTTTCAGATCTTTATTGAACTCAAACAAATTCAAACAAAAATCTTCTTGCAACAATGTAAACTTGATTAATAGAATACAAAGAGTAAAGGAAGAAGAAAAAGAACAAAATTTTAAAAAACAAAGGGAACAAAGCAATAGAACTTTAGGAAAAAAGCAAAATTAAAGACAAGATAAGTGATTGAATAAGAAAAATCACAACAAGAAACAACTAGAATAGAAAGAAATCAATGACTAGAGAAAAGGAAACAATTGAGATAGGAAAAATAACCAAAGTAAGAAAAACAAATGAAATAAAAGATCAAAGCAAGAAAAAAAATTGATGCAATTAGAATTACTAGATCACTTTTTTTTAAAGATTAGATTGCAAAATCTAGGTGGAAAACTTGAATTTCAACAATAATGGGTTCTAATTTTTTTTTTGAATTTCTTTTTTTCTTCATATATGCACTTCAACTAGGAACACTAGAAATAAAATGAAAATTAGAAGATAAGAAGAATGAATAACACAGAAAAAATGATACAAGACAGTAAGATGGAATAATAATAGAAAAACAAATAGGATAGATCAAACTTGATTTAGAACTTAGGCTCTGATACCAAATGATGTGAACCCCTGATATGAACTTCAATTAGAGTACTGAAACCCAGAATCAATATGGGATCTAATAGGAATGATCATGTTCTAATTCAGATTTATAACAAAATAAATAAAAATAAAAATGACCTTGACACGTTATTTATAAAGAGATAACAACCAAAGGTATAAGAAATATTACAGATGCCACACTCAAGAAAGAGGAAGAAGATTGTGAGTGATAAGTCTTGCTTGAATGCCACAAGAAAATCTTGATAAGTTCAGAAGAGTTCTTTGAAGAATCAAAGAGAAAACACTCTCAATATTATTAATGATAATCTCTTTTCTTCAAGAGCATACATGCCTATTTATAGGCCAATAAACTAAACTAACTAGGAAAACTACATAGGAAACTCCTATAGGGCAAGGAAAGTTAAAAATAGGAAATTCTTTTAGAAACTATCAAATAGGAAACTCCTACAAGGTAAGAAAAATTTAAAATAGAAAAATCTTCTAAAAACTACCAAAAAGGAAACTTCCCTAGTCAAATAAAGAAAACACTACAAAAAAAATATAAAAAAAAACGTAGGCTAAATTGTGCCATTAAATAAATCCACTATTTTAATGATATGGACTAGTCTTGACTCTTCTTTAGTAGTCTTGTAATTTTCTCTTTGATGGGCCTATAGAATTAGACCATTAAGTGCTTCTTTGAATATTTTAACCCAAGCTCTTGTGATAGGTCCAACTGGGACTTGTAGCGAGTCCGCATTCCATTTTCATTTGTCATCCCTTGCCATGATCTTATCATGTAGGATATAGATGTTTTGTCCTAATACCATTTAACATAATCTTGATTATTATTACACTACTATTTCCTCACATGGTTCTTATTTTCCGCTCTTTGATTTGGGTTCATTATTGCCCATTTCTTTTGTTTTGGCTAAAATTCTACCTTTTATGGAGGGCTTGGTCACATTTTAATGATTTTTGGGCTATCAGTCCAACTTCTATATCCTAGTCCAATTCTATGTTATATCTCTTACTTGGGCTATCCAATTAACTTGTTAAAAACTCATGTGAAGTAAAAAAACTCTATATGAAGTGTCAATAGGTGAAAGCCCAATGTATGGGTGGAGATGTTAAACTTAGAAATTCTAACTCTTGAATTAGGAAAAATTACCATAATCCAATCTTCTTGAAATTTCAAAACCTTTACTTACTTCTCAAAAATTTATCTTCCTTACCAAATAATTTCTCGTTTCTTTAGTATGTTATTTCTAATTTTTCCTATTAGGTTTTCTCTCTTTACATATTCCCTTAATGTTAGAAACATTTTCTATGCATACACATAAGGTGAAGAATTTCTAAGGCTTATATTTCCTTAAATATCTAAAAATTGTTTAATAAATTTAATTTTCTTAATTAAATATTTATGTACCTTTATTAATATAAAAAAATTATGGATGTTACATTTCTCTCCCTTTAAAAGAATATTTGTCCTCAAAATTTCAGAAATTATCTAATAAGAACAATTGCAAATATTTCTTTTTCATGACTTATTCTATCTCCCAAGTTGCTTCTTCTAGAGTTAAACCTTCCCATAACACCTTAACCAGGGAAATGGTCTTCTTCCTGAATTGCTTCACGTCAATACCCAATATGGATGCTTGTAATATCTCGTAATTTTTAAATAACAATGTTTTGTTATAAACAAATATATTTTTATTTTAAATGATTATGTTTTGCTAAAAGTAAATACGCTTTTATTTTAAATAATTATATTTGACTTTAAATAATTTTTGTTTTATTTTTATCAATTTATTTCTTTTAATATACATGAAGATATTTTATATTGTGATTTTTTTTAAAATTTTATCAAGAAAATTCATGATTTGATATTGCAACTAAAGTTTTGCAATAATATAAATTTTTGGGACATTTTAGGATGAAAAATAGTATTTATATGTGTATAATCAAAGAATAAATTTTAAATATTTAATTATTAAATAATAATAAGTAAAAAAAAGAAAGAAAAATGAGTAGGGAGAGATGCAAGCATGAAGAAGAGAATTAGAAACTTTCGTATATGAATAATGTGAATAGTGTTTTCTCTCCTCCGTGTTCTCTTTTTAGATCTAGAATGTCTATTGGCCTATAATCTCAAAATTAAGGGTATCACTAGATTCAGGATAGAGAGTATTACGATTTTAGCTGAACAATTTTTTAAACCAGCCACAGAATTGCCGCAGATCGGAAGTAAAATTTTTTAGAAAAAGGTAAACTCAGAAACTCTTATTTAAAGACCTCAAATTGAAAATATAACACCATAGATGGATTCAAGAGATAGATAATCCTTAGAATATAAAATTTTTCAGCCATCTGACAACTTTTTGTTCGTCATGAACAGTAAATTCGGCCTGTATGAATAGTGATTCCGTCAGTGGATAGTATTTTTTGAACGTGAATAGTATTCCATCAATTGACCAATGCTGACCAAACTCCCAGAGGTCAAATTATGCGATTTTGGAGTCATTTCCTAGGTTTTTGAACCCTCTAGATTCATTTTTGAGATCTATTTCATCAAATTTAGATTGAAAAAGTTCATTTTAGGACTAGTCCATCTGAAACCTTACTCTATGAGTAGATAATTCTTTTTATGACTTACCCTATGCTCTTCTTGAACTTTAAATTGATAATTGATTATGTTTACAAGTTATTTATACTTTTATATGTCTTTGAAATAGATTAAATTATCTGAATTATTTACAATCTGATATATACTTTAAGAAGAGTATAGTTTTGAAAATGGATTTTTAAACTTATTGAATATGTGATTTTAAATGTATTTCTCATTATATGGTAAAGAAAATATATTGTGTAACATCCTTAAAATTTAGTAATTCTCATTTATGTATAGATTATTAAAAGAAATAAAGAAGTAGGGATGTAATTGAAATTTTTTAAGGATGGAAATGAAAATTTGTTAATATTTTTGGGGTCAAATTGTAATTTCCTACAAGACGGAAGGGAAAGTGTGCCATGTCGGACGAAGCGAGAAAATCCCATACCGGAGAGTAGAAAATACTCATCTTGACCGGAGTAGCTTGATATGAGAATAAATTGATAGTCATCATATGATATTCTGAAAATAGTTAATCCTATTATACATGTCATTACTATACGATTCTCATGTGCATAGATATAGTGCATTCATGTGACTAACTATATTTTATGTAGTTTACACAAACGAACATGACGTGATGAACTTTATTGATAATGAATTATTGTTGAAATTACTGGGATTTAATTCTCACTATATTTCCATGTCATGTTCAGAAGAATAATTATGTAGATTTTCTTGATGGCACTGGCTTTTAGCGTATGTTGGTTCGAGTTACTCTATTTTGAGCTGATTCTAGTAATATATATGATGTCTATGGTCGAGTTGACTAAGATCCCAGTGAAGGTACAACCACCCGCACCCGTATTTCTGGAACTGCTCAACAGGGATGAATAAGATGTAATTCTATATGTGTTAGACTTTTGTATGGATGTTATTGATTAATGATATGTATGTAAATTCTGTATTGTATAAATTAAATAAATGTTATTTTGAGTTAATTTGTAATGAGGTAATAACTTCATGGTCTTTTAAAAACAATTTACTTAAATGGAGTTGTTACATAATTGGTATCAGAGCAGGTCGATCCTAGATGGCCAGTGGGTGGATGGTTATCTGAATCGATCTTATAGTGTCTTGAGTATGTTGTGGTTGTGCTGTGTAGGGGATCAGTGATTTCATATAGGTGAGAAATTACTAATGTTTCCTATCTACATGCTGAGGTGGTGTTATGACTGCTGTTGAATATTTTTGAACTAACTATTTGGCTTGATCACCTCAATAACAACATAACTTTATTTTTTGTCACAGTAGAAAATGGCATCACCAAGGAGGAATTTGGCAAACAATGCGGAGGAAACCCTGCACAACCTAGCCACGACAATTCGAGACCAAGTTATGACTACTAACCAAATTCTACAATACCTCCAGAATGCTAATAACTTGAATGGTGTTAATGGTGCTAACAACCAGATGCCTGGAAATGATAATGGCATATCCGAGTTCCTAAGGACTAGGCCACCTTGTTTTCAAGGTGGCTTTGACCCGATTGTAGCTGAAAGATGGATGAGGGAGTTAGAGAAAATCTTTGAAGTGATGGGTTGTACTGAGGAGCAGCAAGTAATCTTCGTTGCATGTATTCTAAAAGATGAAGCAGAATACTGGTGGCGTGGAGCTAGAGAACTTTTAGCTCACCAGGGAAGGCAGATCACTCGGTAGATGCATGACCATAGACCAATACATCGTGAGGTTCGAGGAGTTGTCTAAGTTCTCTTCTTATCTGCGATTTAACCCCTATGAAGCATGGAAGGCTGTTAAGTTCGAAGAAGGACTGAACCCGTACATAAAGAATGCTACTGTAGCTATGGAGATCAGGGAGTTTGTACCTCTGATCAATAAATGCAGACTTTTGAAGAAGAGTTTAAAGGCAGTGGAGGACAAAAAGCAAAGGTGAAACCTGCGGAAAAGGAAGAAAATTTTTCTCAACCCTAGCATGAACGTGAGAAGAAATGGATATGGAGCTAGTAAGAGGCCATTGACTGCAGGTCCCAGACCTTTCCAACAAGACCTCGCCCCAATCAAGTGTGCTAAGTGCGGACGCATGCATGGTAACTGGCCATGCTATATGGGATAAGATGTCTACTTCAACTACGGACAGAAGGGTCATTTTTGCAAGAAACTGCCCACAGAATATGGGGAAGCAGCCGGAACAGAGGTCTCAGGTGAAAGAAAGGGTTTTTACCGTAAGTGGCCAAGAGGCAACTCAATCGTTTGAAATGATTCAAGGTACATGATATATCTATGGATTTGCTTTTATGGTGTTGTTTGACTCTGGTGCTAGTCATTCATTTATATCAGAAGAATGTATGAGGGAGCTTCAGTATCCTATTGCTGAAACCCCCTATGAGCTATCTGCAGTAACTCCTACAGGGGAAAGGGTCTTAACTTCCTCTGTATGTAAGGACTTTTAGGTCACTATCCAGGAGAAATTTTTTTCTGTAGACCTTGTCTGTCTACCTTTAAAAGGTATTGATGTTATTCTAGGGTTAGACTAGATGACTAGAAATCGAGTCTTGCTGAATTGTTATAACAAGACCGTTGAATTTCTACCTCCTACTCCGAAAAAGGAGGTGCAGTTATTGATGCTTAATGCCAATCAAGTTAATAGGGAGTTGAAGAATGGAGTACTTGGATACATTCTCTTGTATTTATCAAACCTAGAAGTCGAATCAAATCTTGATGAAATCCCAATAGCCAATGAGTTTTTTGAAGTATTTCCATCAGATATTCCAGGCTTACCTCCTAAGAGAGAGATAGAGTTCTCTATTGATCTCCTACCATGGACAGGGCCTATCTCTATTGCACCATATAGAATGGCCTCGAAGGAACTACAAGAACTCAAGAAACAGTTGGAGGAACTATTAGACAAGCAATTCATTAGACTGAGTGTATCACCTTGGGGAGCTCCTGTATTGTTTGTTAAGAAGAAAGATAGGAGATTGAGACTATGCATAGATTACAAACAGCTGAATAAGGTGACTATCAAAAACAAGTACCATCTCCCTAGGATAGATAACATATTGGATCAACTGAAGGGAGCCTTTATCTTTTCTAAAATTGACTTGAGGTCGGGATACCATCAGATCAGGATCAAGGAGGAGGACGTACGAAAAACTGCCTTCAGGACTAGGTATGGGCACTATGAGTTTCTCATAATGCCCTTCGGGTTGACGAATGCACTTGCAATTTTCATGGATTACATGAATCGTATTTTTCGACCCTACCTAGATCAATTTATTGTAGTGTTCATTGATGACATCTTGATATATTCTAAGAGTGAGAAAGAACATGAACAACATCTCCAAATCGTGCTGCAAGTGCTGAAAGAGAAAAAGTTATATGCCAAACTGGAAAAGTGTGAATTTTGGCTGTCATAGGTGAAGTTTCTCGGACATGTCATATCTAATAGAGGGGTAGCCGTAGATCCTAGCAAGACGGAAGCAGTGATTCAGTGGGAGAGACCAAAGACAGTTACGAAAGTCAAAAGTTTCCTGGGTTTGGTAGGATACTATAGAAAGTTTATACAAAACTTCTCTCGTATAGCCTTACCATTGACTAAATTGACCTGGAAGGGAAGTCCTTTCAAATGGATTGATCAATGTGAAGCTAGTTTCCAGGAGCTTAAGACAAGACTGACCACTCCTCCTGTTTTAATTATTCCAGACCCTATAGGACATTTTAAAGTGTATAGTGATGCTTCAAAGAAAGGGCTAGGGTGTGTGCTTATGCAAGACAAGAGAGTAGTTGCTTACGCCTCTAAGCAACTAAGATCCCACGAAGGAAACTATCCAACCCATGATCTTAAATTGGCGGTGGTGGTGTTTGCCTTAAAGATTTGGTGACACTATTTGTATGGGGTAACATTTGAAGTATACTGTGATCATAAGAGTCTTAAGTACCTTTTTGATCAAAAGGAGTTAAATATGAGACAACGAAGGTGGGTAGAATTTCTCAATGACTACAAGTTTGAGATAAAGTATCATCCAGGAAAGGTGAATGTTGTAACTGATGCCTTGAGTCAAAAATCTTTACACATGGGTCAGATGATGGTGTATGAGATGCAGATGCTAGAGAAGTTTCAAAATCTGAAGCTGGCCACTACCCTTACACCAAATAAGCTAATCATCAATGGGTTGAGTATAGAGTGTGATCTTAGAACCTAGATTAAAGAGGCCCAAGCTCACGATCAATACTTATAGAATCAAAAAGATCTAGATAATTTTTTTTATCTCAAAAACTGGAGAAATCATGTATTAGGGAAGGATTTGTGTCCCTCAAGAATGAGAGTTGAGGACCAAGATCCTGCAGGAGGAACATCAAAGTAAATACTCAGTCCATCCTGAATCCACTAAAATGTACCAGGCCTTAAAGAAGATGTATTGGTTGCTAGGGATGAAAAAGGACATTGCTGAGTTCGTGGCGAAATGTTTAATTTGTCAGAAGGTCAAAGTGGAACATCAAAAGCCAGCAGGATTTCTACAACCTCTTAAGATTCCTGAAAGGAAATGGGACAGTATTTCGATGGACTTTGTTGTGGGTTTACCTAAAAATTTAGTTGGACATGACTCTATCTGGGTAATAGTTGACATATTAACCAAATTTGCTCAATTTCTGCCCATAAAGATTAACTATTCACTGGACAAAGTGGCCTAGTTGTATGTTCAAGAAATAGTTAGACTACATAGGATTCCCTTAAATATCATTTCAAATAGAGATCCGAGGTTCACATTGAGGTTTTGGAAGGCGTTACAGGAAGCTTTTAGTACTCAGTTGTGGTTTAGTATTGCCTACCATCCTCAGACTGACGGGCAGGCAGAACAGACCATTCAAACCCTAGAAGATATGTTGAGGGCCTGTGTGATAGAGCAAGGTAAAGGATGGGATAAGTACTTACTTTTAGCAGAGTTTGCTTATAATAAAAGCTATCACTCTAGTATTAAGATAGCCCCCTATGAAGCTTTATACAGTAGAAAGTGCCGATTTCCACTATGTTGGTTTGAGGTAGGAGAAAAGAACTTGTTGGTCCTGATTTAGTTCAACAAACTACTGAACAAATCAAGATTATACGAGACAAAATGCTCACAGCTCAGAGTTGGCAAAAGAGTTATTATGATAAGAGACATAGACCTCTGGAGTTTGAGGAAGGGGACCATGTATTTCTAAAACTTTCCTTGACCACTTGAGTTGGTAGGCCTCTCAAGACCAAAAAGCTAAATCCGCGATTTTTGGGACCTTACCAAATTTTAAAGAAAGTAAGGACGTCAACATATCAAGTTGCTCTCCCACCTAATTTGTCCAACTTGCATAATGTTTTCCATGTATCATAGCTCCGGAAGTATCTTCTAGACTCCACACATGTGATACGAGATGACCAAATCTAAATAAAGGAGAACTTGACATACCAGCTAGTACCAGCATATATATTGGACACTGACGTGAAGCAATTGTGGAACAAAACTATTCCCCTGGTTAAGGTGTTATGGGAAGGTTTGACTCCGGAAGAAGTAACTTGGGAGCTAGAAGAAGTCATGAGGAAGAAATATCCAAAATTGTTCTTATTAGGTAATTTCTAAAATTTTGTGGACAAAATTTCTTTTAAGGGGAGATAAATGTAACATCCCTAATTGTGTTTCATGTATTCAAAGTAACATCCCTAATTTCGTTTCTTTTATTGATAAAGGTACATAAATATTTAATTAGGGAAATAAAATTGATTAGACAATTTTTAGATATCTAAGGAAATATAATCCTTAGAAATTCTTCACCTAACGTGTATGCATAGAAATGTTCTAACATTAATGGAATAGGTAAAGAGAGAAAACCTAAGAGGAAAAATTAGAAATAAATATACTAAAGAAAGGTGAAATTCTTGGGTAAGGAAAATAAATTTTTGTGAAGTAAGTAAATGTATTAAAATTTCAAGAAGATTGGATTAGGGTAATTTTTCCTACTTTAAGAGTTAAAGTTACTAAGTTTAGTATCTCCACCCATAAATTGGGCTTTCACCTATGGACACTTCATATAGAGTTTTTCTACTTCACATGAATTTTTAGCAAGCCAATAGGATAACCTAAGGAAGAAATAAAACATAGACTTAGACTAGGATATAAAAATTGGCTAGTAGCCCAAAAATCATGAAAATGTGACTAAGCCCATTATGAAAGGTAGAATTTTAACCAAAGTAAAGAAAATGGGCAAGAATAAGCCCAAACCCAAGAGGAAAAATAAAAATAAAAATAAAATAAAGTGATGAAATAATAGTGTAATCAAGATTAGGTGATATGGCATTAAGACAAAAATTTAGCAAGTGGTATGATAATACATGGCATTAGGACAAAATATCTATATCTTCCAGTCATAATTTTAGCAAGTGGGTAATAATACGTAGCATTATGACAAAACATCCTTATCCTACACAAATAATTTTAGCTAAGCAAGGAAGATTCAAGGGTTGGAAATTTGCCACCTAAAAAGGCAAACCTATCATAATTGATTAAGACAAAAGAAAAAAGAAATGAATCCCTAAATCAAAGGGACCTTGTCCCTTATATTAAGAACATATTATCATAATTTTCAAAATACAAATCTCTTTTTCCTATGCATATCTTGACTAAGGAAGAGGAAGACAAGAACATGAGTTCTTTGTTTTCCAAAAATTCAACCAAGTGCATCCTAATTGTAATAAGGTAGACCCATGCTTATGAAAGGTGAACTATTTGATAGTCTATATAAGCAAAACCTACCCTTATAACTTTAGAATTTTCATCCAAGTGAGGGAGAGGAAAAATAGAAGCAAGGTAAAGTGAGGAAAGGAGAGGAAGAAAGGAAGAAAGAGGAAGGAGAAGTCTAGAGGACTAAATGCTCAAGGTAAGTTTAACAATATTTTTTTTGAAGAAAAGATTTGAAACTTGTAATATTTATATGAGATTTTGATCTTAGAACTTTGATGATTGGTCATGGATGTTGCTATATCATGTTACATATTATGTATTTTTGAATACTTAGGCTAGTGTAGATAGTTCTGCATAGGTATGGCTATGGGTGGCAAAATTTTAAGCTTCTGTTTTTAAAATTCTGGGAAGAATTGGTAAGGAATTAAAACACATGATTAGCATGAAACATGTAGATCTATGTCTCATGGATTTTTAGCCATTGAAATCACTCAATTTGGAGTCGATATGAGGTAGATATAGTCTAATTAGTAAGTAGTGGTCAGAAAATGGTTAATCATGGAAGAATATGTTAGGTTAGCTTCTGTGTTTTAATTTCTGGGAACATTCTGTAGGGAATTAAAATAAATGGTTAACATAACAATTATAGATATATGTGTCATGAATTTTTTTTCACTAGAATCACTCAATTTGGAGTCCGTATGAGGCAGATATGGTCTAATTAATATGCAATGGTCAGAATTTTAGTTAATCAGGGAATAATATTTTAGGATAGCTTATGTGTTTTAATTTATGGGAATATTCTGTAGGGAATTAAAATAAATTAGTAACATAACAATTATTTCTATATGTGTCACGGATGTTTAGGCACTGGAATCACTTAATTTGGAATTCGTATGAGGGAGATATGGACAAATTAGTAGGTAGAGGTCAGAACCTACCCGAGAAGAAATAACATGTACTTTGAGGGACTAATATCATCTTGATTTCTTAAAATTTCGCTAAACTAGTCAACATAATAGTTCTAGATAATGGTTTTATCTTTAAATTGACACCAAGATCACCTACATCGGAGTTAAATTGAGGGAGTTATGCTCTAATTAGTAAGAGAAGGTCAGAAAGGATGAAAACCTGCATCAAGAAAATAAAGAAATAAAATTAATATTTAAAAAAAAAGAATCTTAAAAATGAAAATAATAAATGACTAGTATATGCCATAGCCATTGCCATTGTATGATCTTCTTACCATCTTAAGTGTGAAATTTGGACATGAAAATATTTTATAAAGTGATATTTGAAATGGTTATGTTCATGGCATGATTTCCGATGATTTTTGGTAATAATTATATTTTGATGAACATATTAGTTATTGAAAGCATAATTTTGGCTATTATTGTGAAAAGAAAAAAAATGAGCACGGTCATATGGCAATCCGTGTGGTGCACCAGTAGGGGACGCCCTACCAACGGTTATGATTATGCTAATGAGAAAAGAAAGAGAAAGTGTGCCATGTCGGACGGAGCGAGAAAAGCCTGTACCAAAGAGTAGAAAATACTCACCTTGACCGGGGTAACTTGATATGAGAATAAATTGATAGTCATCATATGATATTCTGAAATTAGTTAATCCTATCATACATGTCATTACTGTATGATTCTGATGTGTATAGATATAGTGCATTCATGTGACCAACGATATTTTCTATAGTTTATACAGATGAACATGACCTGATGAGCTTTATTGATAATGAATTATTGTTGAACTTACTAGGATTTAATTCTCACTATATTTCCATGTCATGTTCAGAAGAATAATTATGCAGATTTTCTCTATGGCACTAGCTTTTAGCGTATGTTGGTTCGAGTTACTCTATTTTGAGCTGATCCCAGTAATATATATGGTGTCTATGGTCGAGTTGACTAAGATCTCGGTGAAGGTGCAACCACCCGCACCCGTATCTCCGAAACTAGTCAACATGGATGAATAAGATGTAATTATGTGTTAGACTTTTTTATGGATGTTATTTATTAATGATATATATGTAAACTCTGTATTGTATAAATTAAATAAATGTTATTTTGAGTTAAGTTGTAACTAGGTAATAACTTCATGGTATTTTAAAAAAAATTTACTTAAATGGAGTTGTTACAATATGTATTTATTTTCATACAAAGAATAGTGTTATGCATGTTATGGAAAATATCTAATTGCGGAAAAAAAATGTTTGTTTCACGTGCCCGTAAATTAGGGTTGTTACATATTGTGCATGTGGCATTCATATATAAAGCTATAAAATTGCCTTAGAAACAGGGATGTATATGGATTGGAAAGTTTCTGACAGAGGAATTGTACTGAGATTGAAAATTTTGAATTTATACTGAAACCTCTGTTTTGAATGATATGGTATATGTGTAAATATGTTTTTTATGGAGAAATCTTTTTGGAAACACTATTTTCTAACAGCAAGCGAGCCCTAGTGCACCTTGATACATCAACTAGCAGGGGTGGTGCTAACCTCGTGTGACGGCCAACACATTGGATATAATATGTGAAGGAGAGCAGAATGTCTCTTATCTGGGTGAGATGCCGACTATATGATATGTGATTTGCCCTCCCTTGCTGTGTGCTTAGAAATTTACCCATATTAGAGTCCCTTCGCGTGTTCTCTTTAATGGTGGTAGGACAAACCTTAGCTGGGATTGGATAGCCCAAGCAAGAAATAAAACATAAACTTGAACTAGGATATAAAAGTTGGACCGATAGCTTAAATATCATGAAAATGTGACCAAGCCTTCCATGAAAGGTAGAATTTCAGCCAAAGCAAAGGAAATGGGCAAGAATGATCCCAAATCCAAGAAGGAAAAAAAGAACCATGTGAGGAAATAGTAGTGTAATAATAATCAAGATTATGTCACATGACATTAAGACAAAAGATCTATATCCTACATTCATAATTTCAGTAAGTAGGTAATAATACCTAGCATTAAGATAAAAACATCTATATCCTACATTCTATAAGTAGGTAATAATACTTGGCATATGGAAAATATTTGATTGCGGAAAAAAAAAATTTGTTTCACATGCCCGTAAATTAGCGATGCTACAAGTTGGTATTAGAGCATTAGATTTCCCTATCGCTATCAGAGCAAAAGATTCTTTAATATGACATTTATTAAGGATATGAGCCAGACATATTTATACTTCATGTGTTGCTGAGGGCTTCTATAAAGTTTCAATTTCCTTTATATTCCAATTTTGCTAAATTTCCTAGTATAAGATTCATAGAATATTGTGGCATCTTAAAAAAGTATCTATGGGTCAATTTCTACTTGAAAGTGAAAGGGATAGGCGTGTCAGAGAATTTAAAGAATTGAAACATATGTCTAATGTGATCATTTCTGAATGTGATATTCGTTGTACCCGATTGTCTAGATAAGGTAGACTTTGACGTGATATTGGGAATAGATTGGCTGGCATTATGTTATGCCATTTTGGAATGTCATCTTAAGGTGATTAAATTCAATATTTCTGGAGAATCTCATTTCTTGATACAAGGAGATTGTAGTGAGGTACCTAGTGATTTAATTTCAACTTTAGCAACCCATAAGTTATTACAAAAAGGTGCTAAGGATATTTGGAAGTGATGAGAGATGTTGATATAAATTATACCAGTGTAAATCAAGTTCTAGTGGTTAGGAAATTTCCTGATGTGTTCCCAGAAGAATTTCCAGTATTACCCCCAAAACAAGAAATAGAATTTGATATTGATGTACTTTATGGAACCCAACTAGTATATATATCCCTATATAGAATGATATTGACTGAACTTAAGGAAATAAAAATTAATTAGTTACAATAATTGTTAGACAAGGGATTTATACGTCATAATACTCTCCTTAAGGTGCTCTAGTTCTATTTATGAAAAAGAAAGATGGATCGCTGCGATTGTGCATAAAATATAGACAATTGAATAAGGTGGCAGTGCATAATAAATACTCATGACCTCATATAGATTATATGTTTGACCAGTTACAGGATACTTAATATTTAAAAAAAAATTGAAAAAAAAAGTGATTGAGATATGGGGATAATCAATTAAGGATAAGGAAAGAAGATATTCTGAAAATTGTTTTAGGACTTGATGTGGGCATTATAAGTTCTTAGTGATGACATTTGGTTTAACAAATGTCCAGCTACATTCATGGACTTGTTAAATAGAGTATTGAAGCCATCCCTAGATCAATTGATTATTATATTTATTGATGATATATTCGTGATAATGGGGAAATTTGAGTGTTTATTGGTTATATTTTATCCCCTAATTAGTAGTAAATTTGTGATTATTTCCTAGCATTTGGTTATGCTTTGCTCTGGATACTGCTTTGGTTTTTTTTATGCTTGTAGGTGAGCAAAAGAGGCCAAGAAGGATGGGAAAACAATCATAAGAGCAGCCATATGGACTTGGAATATGCTAAGGAGGAAGCAAGGAGACAACACACCAAAAATTGGCAAGAAAGGAGCATGGCAGCCTCCAACACGGCCAGGTCGTGCTTGGTGTGCATGAAGCACAGCCAGGCCGTGCTCTGGGTGAAAGATGAAGAAACTTCTCAGAGTCCATCCCGAAGCACAGTCAGGCTGTATCATGGAACACGGTCGTGCTTCAGGTCCGTACAACACGTAATTTTTAGGGTTTTTGGCTGCCAAGTTGATACATATGCTTGGGGAAACGCAAAGGAAGACATTCAGATGCATTCAGACCTTCTTTTACTCAGCTTTAGGCTTAGGAAACACCATTAGATTAGGTTTTTACTAGGATTAATGTTTAATTTATGTTCTTAGAATATATTTGAGATTGATTCAAGTGTGTATCTCTTAATCTTTACAATCAGTAATTCAGGTTCTATCTTTCTATCTCTACACTCATCTCTACATCTACTCTTTCTCTTGGTTTGTATTAAATATTGATGATTACTTTAATAAATTTGATTATGATTTATCTTTCTATCATGCTTGAGTATATTTGATCTAGGGTTTCGGTAAACCCACTTATGATGTGATGATACATTGTGCTAATTGAATTGTTGGAACCCTAATTGTGTTCTCCATGGTTAATTAGGATTAGCTATTGTTGGTTGCAAAGTATATATGCAATGTCAAAACGCAAGTGTACGTGTCGTGACCAAGTAATATAATTATGAGTGAGTATCGTCTCACGAGGAGTATACTAGAAACTACTATAGAATGCTTTGACTCATGAAATGCTGTAGTAAAATTCTGTTGGTTCACATGATTTAATGTTTAGGAGAAATTAAAATGTAACAAACTAGACAGCGCTTAAATTAAGTTGAGAGACTCTAGGTTATGAAGAAAAAGATATTAGGTGAACTAGGGTTGCTTCAGGATTGCTATGAACTTCTGCACTCATTTTGCTCTAGAAATTGCTATAGCAATTACTTCAGTGCCTAATCTGCTCTTGAATGGAGTCTTTCCAGACTACCATTCCTTACACTCCTGGGGTTTGGATATGCATCCCTACATCAATCCTAACCCCAGAGTTGTACTTGAAGCCCCTAACTCTTGAGTCGAATGAGACAACCATACATTCCTATATTAGTTATGCCCACACATCCAACTCTTTTCCAGCATTCACCACCTTTCCAGGTTAATGATAGCCTAAGCTTTCCTCTTTCTAATTTCAGTTAGCAGGAGAAGTAAGATATACAAACACAGTTGAATGTCACAGCGTTGCTATAGCAAAATCATTTATAAATTAAAATGTGCACGTGTTCATTGCAACCCATCTACAACCCTAGCTGGAAAATTAGTCCAGCCTCATATCCAAACTGACTACAAGCATTAGATTAAGCAGTATGTAGTGAAGAGAAATACAACTATATGAAAAGAAAAATGCAGTTTCCTGATGACAATGAAAACACTAAAAAGAAAATGAAAGGAATCCCCTGCAGCAGTCATCTTCCTTGCTCTTATGCTTCACCATCTAGGGTTGCCCCATCCTAGCCTAGAGTGTAACCACGCAGCCCACTCCAGACAGGCATTTCTAGGCTTCCTATTTCAGTCTTCTTCTGTCACCCCCCTCCGTCTCTCCCTCTTTGCTTTCTGTTTTCCCCTTTTATAGGCGATCCTTGTGGTCCCATAAAAGTGGCCTAGTTTGCTAAAATTCTCCCTGGTTTTCGGCTAGCACCTCTGTCAGCAGCTTTCCCTCCACTTCCAGTAGTGGAGACTGTTCCTGTACCTCTAGCAGTCTGCTGTGTCAGCTAGGCGCTCTTTTTTCTGTAACATCCCGTAATTTTTAGATATTTTTCTTAGAAATTCTTCACCTTACATATATGCATAGAAATGTTCTAATATTAATGGAATAGGTAAAGAAAGAAAACCTAAGAGGAAATATTAGAAATAAACATGTTAAAGAAAGGTGAAATTCTTAGGTAAAGAAAGATAAATTTTTGTGAAGTAAGTAAAGGTCTTAAAATTTCAAGAAGATCGGATTAGGGTAATCTTTCTTAATTTAAGAGCAAAAGTTACTGAGTTTAGTATCTCCACTCGTAATTGGGCTTTAACCTATAGACACTTCATATAGAGTTTTTCTACTTCACATGAATTTTTAGCAAGCCAATAGGATAGGCCAAGGAAGAAATAAAACATAGACTTGGACTAAGATATAGAAATTGGACCGATAGCCCAAAAATCATGAAAATGTGACCAAGCCCATTATGAAAAGGAAGAATTTTAACCAAAGTAAGGAAAATGGGCAAGAATGAGCCCAAACCCAAGAGGAAAAATAAAAATAAAAATAAAATTAAAGTGATGAAATATTAGTGTAATCAAGATTAAGTGACATGGCATTAAGACAAAAATTTGACAAGTGGTGTGATTCTACATTCATCATTTTGGCAAGTGGCATAATAATACAAGGCTTTAGGACAAAAAAATCTATATCCTACATTCATAACTTTAGCAAGTGGGTAATAATACATAGCATTATGACAAAACATCATTATCCTACACAAATAATTTTAGTTAAGTAAGGAAAATTCAAGGGCTAGAAATTTGCCACTTAAAAAGGCAAATCTATCATACTTGATTAAGACAAAAGAAAAAGGAAATGAATCCCTAAATCAAAGGGATCTTGCCCCATATCTTAAGAACATATCATCATAATTTTCAAAATACAAATCTCCTTTTTCTATGCATATCTTGACTAAGGAAGAGGAAGACAAGAACATAAGTTGTTTGTTTTCCAAAAATTCAACAAAGTGTATCCTAATTGTGATAAGGTAGACCCATGATCATGAAAGGTGAATTATTTGGTGGTCTATATAAGAAAACCCACCCTTACAACATTAGAATTTCGTCCAAGTGAGGGAGAGCAAAAATAGAAGCAAGGTAGTGTGAGGAAAGGAGAGGAAGAAAGGAAGAAAGAGGAAGGAGAAGTCTAGGAGACTAAGTGCTCCAGGTAAGTTTAACAATATTTCTTTTTGAAGAAAACCTTTGAAACTCATAATATTTATATGAGATTTTGATCTTAGAACTTTGATGATTGGTCATGGATGTTGCTATATCATGTTACATATTGATCTTGCATGTGATGTATGTTTGAATACTTAGGTTGGTGTAGATAGTTCTGCATGGGTATGGCTATGGTTGACAGAATTTTAAGCTTCGGTATTTTAATTTCTGGGACCAATCTATAAGGAATTAAAATAAATGGTTAACATAAGAATTAAAGATATATGTGTCACGGATTTTTAGCCACTAGAATCATTCCATTTGGAGTCCATATGAGGTAGCTATGGTCTGATTAGTAGTCAAAGGTCAGAAAATGAATCATCAGGGAAGAATATGTTAGGATAGCTTCGGTAATTTAATTTCTGGGAATTATTGGTAGGGAATTAAAATAAATGGTTAACATAAGAATTAAAGATACGTGTGTCATGGACTTTTAACCGCTGGAATCATTCAATTTGGAGTTCACATGTGGTAGATATGGTCCGATTAGTAAGCCAAGGTCAGAAAATGGTTCATCAGGGAAGATTATGTTAGGACAGCTTTTGTATTTTAATTTCTGGGAATTATATGTATGGAATTAAAATAAATGGTTAACATGAAAGTTATATATCTATGTCTCATGGAAATATACCCACTGGAATTATGCAATTTGGAGTTCATATGAGGTAGATATTATCCGATTAGTAAGCAGAGGTCAGAAAATGTTTATTCAGGGAAGAGTATGTTATTAATGCTTTAGTTTTTGAATTTCTGGGAATATTCTGTAGGGAATTAAAATAGCACGCCAACATAACAATTATAGATATATGGCTCATGGATTTTTACCAACTGGAATAATGCAATTTGGAGTTCCAATTTGGGAGATATGGTCTAATTAGTCAGTAAAGGTCAGAACCTATCCGAGAGGAACTATCCTGTACTTTGAGGGAGTAATATCACCTTCATTTCTTAATTTTTCGCTACAATGTTCAACATAATAGTTTTAGATAATTGTTTTATCTTGAAATGGACACCAAGATCACCTACATCAGAGTTAAATTGAGGGAGTTATGCTCTGATTAGTAAGAGAAGGTTAGATAGGATGAAAACCTGCATCAAGAAAATAAAGAAATAAAATTAGTATTTAAAAAAGAAGATGAATCTTAATAAATGACTAGTATAGCCATAGCCATTGCCATTGTATGAACTTCTTACCATCTTAAGTATGAAATTTTGACATGGAAATATTTTATAAAGTGATATTTGAAATGGTTATGTTCATGGCATGATTACCAATGATTTATGGTAATAGTTATATTTTGATGAACATACTTGTTATTGAAAGCATATTTTTGGCTATCATTGTGAAAAGAAAAGAAATAAGCACGGTCACATGGCAATCCGTGTGGTGCACCAGTAGGGGACGCCCTACCAACGGTTATGATCATGATAATGAGAAAAGAAAGAGAAAGTGAGCCATGTCGGACGGAGCGAGAAAAGCCCGTACCGGAGAGTAGAGGATACTCACCCTGACCGGGATAGCTTGAAATGAGAATAAGTTGATGGCCATCATATGATATTTTGAAAATAGTTAATCCTGTCATACATATCATTACAATATGATTCTTATGTGCATAGATATAATGCATTCATGTGACCAAAGATATTTTCTGTAGTTTATACAGCTGAACATGACGTGATGAGCTTTACTGATGATAATTTATTGTTGAACTTACTGGGATTTAATTCTCACTATATTTCCATATCATGTTCAGAAAATTAATTATGCAGCTTTTGTTGCTAAGGCTCTGGCTTTTAGTGCACATTGGATCGAGTTACTTTATGTTGGGCAGATTTCAGAATCAAATAAGTTGTTTGTGGTCGAGTTGGCTCAGATCCCGGTGAAGGTGCAACCACCCGCACCTGTATCTCCGGAATTGGTCAACCAAAATAAACAAGATGTAAATATTTGTGTTTGATATGTTATACGTTTGTTTTGATTAATGACATGTATGTGAACTCAATATTGTATAATAATAAAGGAAAAAAAAAAGGTTGTTACATTTTCCCCCTACTGGGTGGTGTCCGCACCTGCTGCATAGCTCTGACTCCCTGCCACCTGCACCATATCATAAAAGGTAAGCCTCATATCTTATGCATCATATTAAAAAGGACCAAGATAACACAACATCACTCGGTTTGTTGCCTTAATTGCTGTGCATGTATACTGAATTGTCACAACAAACAAAATAGGTAATCTTGTGTCTGTGTGAGGCTAAACATTCTATTATCAGGGGGCATGAAAGCTAATAAGTCAAAATGCATATTAAATATCCTTGGAAAAACATAGAGAAACTCTAATAAATTAGAGTTATCAATTCCCCCCAAACTTAAATGGTTGCTTGTCCTCAAGAAATTTACTCTAACCACTACACCTCTTTTATTAAGCCCCAGCTCCTTTCCCTAGTATAGTTCCATGTGGTCCTACTGATAGCCCTCAACTCTCAGGGTTATTTCCATGTAGGGATTACCACTTGCCTTCTGCCTTTTTCCCCAACCTCAACCAGAACCTTCATCGAAGTTGTGTGTGTAATGTGGACAGTTTTACAAGAGCCACTTGGATCAAGATCAGGTCAAAGTCCTAAGATTCCCCTGCTAATATATTGAGTCTCCTTAATCAAGACAAGTTGGCATACTACATAGGCATAGCCAGGGTAAATAAGATGGGGTAGCTCCTTAATTTTTGATCTTTTGATTCTTTTGTATAAATTTTTTTTTCCTTTTTTTTCCTTTTTTTTTCCTTTTCCTCCCTTCTTTTGTTTTCAGCAAAGGTCATTAGTGCCTTTTGACGCGAATGCCAACATGTGAAATGAAGGCACCCGGTTACTCAGCATTATTGTAACAACTCCATTTAAGTATCAATTTATTTTAAATACCATGAAGTTATTACCTCGTTACAACTTAACTCAAAATAAAATTTATTTAATTTATACAATACAGAGTTTACATATATGTCATTAATCAAAACATACGTACAACATATCAAACATATAAAAATATACATCTTATTTATTCTGGTTAACCAATTCCAGAGATATAGGTGCGGGTGGTTGCACCTTCACCGAGATCTAAGCCAACTCGACCACAAACATTTTATTTGCTTCTGGGATCTTCCCAATATAAAGTACTCGATCCAACGTGCACTAAAAGCCAGAGCCATAGAAAAATCTACATAACTAATTTTTAAAACATGATATGGAAATATAGTGAGAATTAAATCCCAGTAAGTTTAACAATAACTCATCATCAATAAATCACGTCATGTTCAGCTGTATAAATTACAGTAAATATCTTTGGTCACATGAATGAACTATATCTATACACATGAGAATCGTACATTAATGACATGTATGACAGGATTAATTATTTTTAGAATATCATATGATGACTATCAATTTATTCTCATATCAAGCTACCCTGGTCAGGGTGAGTATTTTCTACTCTTCGGTACGGGATTTTCTCGTTCCGTCCGACATGGCCCATTTTCTCTTTCTTTTCTCATTAACATGATCATAACCGTTGGTAGGGCATCCCTTACTGGTGCACCATACGGATTGCCATGTGACCGTGCTCATTTCTTTTCTTTTCACAATGATAGCCAAAAATATGCTTTCAATAACAAGTACGTTCATCAAAATATAACTATTACCAAAAATCATTGGTAATCATGCCATGAACATAACCATTTCACATATCACTTTATAAAATATTTCCATGTCAAAATTTCACACTTAAGATGGTAAGAAGTTCATACAATGGTAATGGCTATGGCTATACTAGTCATTTATTATTTTCATTTATAAGATTCATCTTCTTTTTTAAATATTAATTTTATTTCTTTATTTTCTTGATGCAGGTTTTCATCCTATCTAACCTTCTCTTACTAATCAGAGCATAACTCCCTCAATTTAACTCCAATGTACATGTTATTTCTTCTCGGATAGGTTCTGACCTCTGCCTACTAATCAGTCCTCATAAAAAATCCAAATTAAGTGATTCCAGTGGCTAAAAATCTGTGACACATATAGCTATAATTCTTATGTTAACCATTCATTTTAATTCCCTACAGAATGTGCCCAGAAATTAAAATACAGAAGCTATCCTAACATATTCCTCCCTGATTAACCATTTTCTGACCTTTGCTTACAAATCGGACCATATATACCTCATATGAATTCTAAATTGAATGATTCCAGTGGTTAAAAATCCGTTAGACATAGATATACATTTGTTATGTTAACCATTTGTTTAGATTCCCTATATAATGTTCCTAGAAATTAAAACACAGAAGCTATCCTAATATATTTTTCCCTGATTAACCAGTTTCTGACCTTTTCTTATTAATTAGATCATATCTATCTCATATAGACTCCAAATTGAGTGATTTCAGTGGCTAAAAATCCGTGAGACATAGATATACATTTTTTATGTTAACCATGTCTTTCAATTCTTTACTGATTCTTCCCAAAATTTTAAAAATAATAGCTTAAAATTCTGCCACCTATAGCTATACCCATGCAGAACTATCTACACCAACCTAAGTATTCAAACATACATGATACGTAACATGATATAGCAACATCCATGACCAATCGTTAAAGTTCTAAGATCAAAATCCCATATAAATATTACAAGTTTCAAAACTTTTCTTCCAAAAAAAATATCGTTAAACTTACCTGGAGCACTTAGTCCTTTAGACTTCTCCTTCCTCTTTCTTCCTTTCTTCCTCTCCTCCTCTCCTTTTCTCACTCTACCTTGCTTCTATTTTTTATTCTCTCCCTCACTTGGACGAAATTCCCATGCTATAAGGGTGGGTTTTGCTTATATACACTATCAAATAATTCACCTTTCATGATCATGGGTCTACCTTATCACAATTAGGTTACACAAGGTTGAATTTTTGGAAAACAAATAACTTATGTTCTTGTCTTCCTCTTCCTTAGTCAAGATATGCATAGGAAAAAGGAGATTTGTATTTTGAAAATTATGATAATATGTTCTTAAGATATGGGACAAGGTCCCTTTGATTTAGGCATTCATTTCCTTTTTCTTTTGTCTGAATCAAGTATGATAGGTTTGCCTTTTTAGGTGGCAAATTTCTAACCCTTGAATCTCCATTATTTGGTTGAAATTATTTGTGTGGGATAGGAATGTTTTGTCCTAATGCCATGTATTATCATACCACTTGCTAAAATTATGAGTGTAGGATATAGATGTTTTGTCCTAAAGCCTTGTATTATCATACCACTTGCTAAAATTATGAATATAGGATATCACACCACTTGCTAAATTTTTGTCTTAATGCCATGTTACCTAATATTTATTACACCATTATTTCAACACTTTAATTTTATTTTTATTTTTATTTTTCCTCTTGGGTTTGGGCTCATTCTTGCCCATTTTCTTTACTTTGGTTAAAATTCTACCTTCATAATGGGCTTGGTCACATTTTCATGATTTTTGGGCTACCGGTCCAATTTCTATATCCTAATCCAAGTCTATGTTTTATTTCTTCAATGGGCTATCCTATTGGATTGCTAAAAATTTATGTGAAGCAGAAAAACTCTATATGAAGTGTCCATAGGTGAAAGCCCAATTTATGGGTAGAGATACTAAACTTAGTAACTTTTGCTCTTAAATTAAGAAAAATTACCCTAATCCGATCTTCTTGAAATTTTAAGACCTTTACTTACTTCACAAAAATTTATCTTCCTTACCTAAGAATTTCACCTTTCTTTAGCATGTTTATTTCTAATGTTTCCTTTTAGGTTTTCTTTCTTTACCTATTCCATTAATATTAGAACATTTCTATACATACACGTAAGGTGAAGAATTTCTAAGGATTATATTTCCTTAGATATCTAAAAATTGTCTAATAAATTTTATTTTCTTAATTAAATATTTATGTACCTTTATTAATAAAAGAAATGAAATTATGGATGTTACTTTAAATACTTTTGTACTTTTATTAATACATGAAACGAAATTAGGGATGTTACAATTATCACCCTTAAGCAAAATCCTACTCATACCTCTATGTCCCTATTTTACGCAAAAGTACACATAGGGCTCATGCATACCCCTAGTTACTAAGAAATAATAGAGGCATTGGAGTGGCAACATTTCTCTCTTCTTCCTCTCTTTCCCCCAAACTTAAACCTTTCTAACCATAGCCCATGCCTCTTTTTGTATTCAGTAGGAGACTCTCAACATTAACTATAAAAACTTAGGCCCAATTCATGAAGAATCACTAGATTTCTCTTGTTAAAACTGACCATAGTTCCGTGTTAATTAGAAGAAGGTTCTAGTTATGTGGGGTTGGCATGCAGATTTCCTATTTGGGCTATCAGTGAAGTTCTAGACTTCCTCATAGAGTTTCCTAGAGCTAACAGCAGGTCATGAAATACACATGACAAACTCATTTCCTAGAGCTAACAACAGGTCATGAAATACACATGACAGACTCATCTCTCTTCTTATTTTTCTCCTTTTTTTATTTAGGTAAAACAAAAAGTAATTGTAAAAACTCCCTAACTGAACTCCCTAATTGCTAAAGTTATCAGACGTAGACTCACATTCAAGCACAATCACATAGAAATTCATACCAAAACTAGCACAAATTGAAATACACTCATTCAGTCAAACACAGTAATTGCCACAGCAAACATTAAAGCTACACTAATTCCATCCCCTAGCACAGCAAATGCCACAGCAAACACTAAAGCAACATTAATTTCACCTCCTCCCAAACTTAAAGATAAGCAGTGTCCCCACTGCTGATTATTTTGCAAAACCCATAAAAGAGGCGAAGTACTAAAATAGGAACAGCAACATGCAAAGCAAAGTGAGAATACGAAAACAGAAGAAGGGAAATAGAAGGTAAGGGGACTTCCTCAGGGTGTTTGCAAGGTTGTTGTAGCACCCTAGTGGCATTAACCCCCTTAAGACTTTGAGGCGCTACGAAGCCCGCTCCTTTGTTAAGTTGATCTTTGTGGGCTCTGGAGTTTGGCCTTCCCTTTCTGCATTGTTGCTGCCCTCTTTACAAGTGGCTCTTCATCCTCTGAGGACTCATTTTCCTCATGAGTCCTTGGTGGGCATGGCTGCTGCTTGTGGCTGTGGGAAGAGTCTTGGGACTATTGGCCCTCTTTAGATTGAGGCTTTGGGGCCCTCTGTTCTTCTCCAGTTGTGTAGTGCAGTAGGTCCGAGGGGAAGTCTAGAAAGGGGAAGAACTGCCTGAAATTTTGCTCGAGTGTTTTCTAGAGGGCAATATTCCTCTACTGTTGGTACTGCCAAAAGGTGTGCTGGTTTTTTAGGAGCAGAGATTGTTGCTGAAAGATGGTAGTTTGCTGCTTTAGCAGCAGGTGTAGGGTCTTATCAATTGGATGAGGAGCAGAAGTGGAGGCAGCTTGGCCTTCAGAGTGTGGTAGGGCTTGTGTGGCAGCTGGTGGATCTGGAGCACCTTTTTCTTGGATAATTCAAGCTATGGTAATGATGCTAATGGGGCTGCCCCCTTGAGTGTCTCATCATCGATTAAGATGGGCACCCTGCTGTCCTAGCACAGCAGGGTGATGAGGGAAGGGAAGAGTAAACTTCCTTTCTTGCGGCTTGCACAAACTCTGATTTGTTCATTGATGACCCTGCCTACGTTAATAGGCCTGCCCGAAATAATGGCATCGACCATTGCCACTCTATCTCTGCTCACCGTTTGCCCATGAGTGGAGGGCAAAATGCGAGTTTTTAGGAAATGGTACCAAACCTTTGCCGCAGGCACCAAGGAAGCTCGATTAATTATAGCAGCACCCTAGGAAGATCTATCCTAGGTGGTGCCTGGGATGCATACCCTGTAATAACCGTAAAATTTAATGAAAATTCTAATTAAAGAAAAATTGAAATTTAAAAGAGGATTTCGAAAATAGGGATAAGAACCATAGAAAATATGTATATTTACTATATGAGTTAAAGAAGTACAAAGAAAATATGAGAATTTACGTTTTGGTGCGTAATTGTTATTTTTAAATGATAGTATTTTGCTATAAGCAAATATATTTTTATTTGTTTAAAAATGATTATGTCTTGCTGAAAGTAAGTAGATTTTTAATTAAAATAATTATTGTTTTGCTTAAAATAATTATATTGGCCTTTAATAAATTTTTGTTTTATTTTTAGAAATATTCTTTCTGTTATTATGTATAAAGAAATTTATTTTGTGATTTGTTTTATTAAGATTTTTATCAAGAAAAATCATGATTTAAGAGTTTAACTAAAGGTTTATGAGAATGTAAATTTGTAGAAATTTTTGGGATATTTTAGGATGAAAAACGGTATTTATATGAATATCTATAAAATAAAACCTTATTATTCAATTATTAAATAATAATTATTATTATTAAAATAAAAAAAACAATAAAAGGGGAATGAGAAATCAGAGAAGGAAGACGGAGAAAAATATGAGAAGAGTGAATAGTGAGTAAAATAGTGAGTGAATAGTAACCTTCAACTTTCTCTCTAAATCTGTAGTGCTTATTGGCTTTCGATCTCAAAACTAAGGGCGTTACTGAATTCAGGACGAAGAATACTACGGTTTTGACCGATTAATTTTTCAAATCAGCTGTTGAATCGCCGAAGATCTGAAATAGAAAATTTCAGAAAAAGATAAATTCTGACACTCTTACTTATAGACCTTCAATGGAAATTTTGATACCGTAGATGGATTCAAGAGCTAGTTAAACCTTAGGATATAAAATTTTTCAGCTATCTAACAACTTTTTGTTCGTCGTGAATAGAGATTTCCACGCGGGTGAATAGTGCTTTCTGACGGTGAATAGTGACCAAGTACTCGAAGTCATTTTCTAAGTCTTTGGACCCTCCGGACATATTTTTGAGGTCTAATTGGTCAAATTCGCCTAGAAAAAGTACATTTTAGGGCTGTCCAACTAGGAGCTCTACCTTGTGAGTAGATAAATCTTTCTATGACTTGTCCCATGCTCTTCTTGAACTATAAATGTATTATTGTTTTGTTTATAAATTATTTGTGCTATTATAAGTTTATTAAATGTGTTAAAATATCTAGATTTCGGAACTCATTGAATATGTGGTTCTAAATGTATTTATCATTATTTGATAAAGTGAATATTATGTGCACGATGCATTGATTTGTAAAGTTATATACTTGTGAAAATGATGCATGTCATATTATAAATGAGATTGAATGGCAAGTGAAAAGCTCATGGCGAGTTGCTTGATAATTTTACATGTATTTATATGTATTGATGAATATCGGTTGGTTGTATAGCTTGTGACGGTACCAAATAGGGGACGCCCTATTAGCCTGAGTAAGCCGGGGGAGGGCCGCTCCAATCAGGTTACAGTGGTAATGTGAGTGGGCAAGAAGGTGATGTACTCACATTCCCTAATCACTTATTGTGACTGGGGTCGAGGTCACTATGCATATAGCAAATGAGTTATATTTTCATTGCATTGACTAGATTGCCGAGTGAAACAGGTGCATTAAAATTGATGATTTTGTCTCCAAATCTTAAGATTTTACTATAACTTATACAGCTGAGCATAACAACATTTGTTTAATGATCATACCGTGCAGCATATGGTTTTGGATATCCGAATATCCTTTGATTTGAGAATATTTAAAATACAGGTCCCGTATGAATGTACTTCTGAATTGTATTTTCTATATGATATATTTTAAAATATAAGTACATCCATATGCTGACCTAAGAGGTCATAGGAGGAATTATTTGCTTACTGAGTTGTCAAACTCACTACACGATATTTTCACATTTTTCAGATAAGAATATCAGAGTTTGATTCGGCAGATAGGTGATATATTCTCTAGGTGAGTCTATGTTGCTTCCAAGACTCACAGTCTTTGAATTATACTGTGTTTGTATTCTAGAGTGCTTTGAACGCTACAGGCGGGATCCCCGTTTCTGTTGTACTTTGATGTTTATAGATTTGGTCTATATATTATGTATACATGAGAGATGCTATATATATATGTTCCCATGATAAAAAATTGTATTATATATCTTTAAGGAAAATATCTGATTGCAGAAATAATAATTTCTAGAAAAAAATGTTTATTTTATGTAAAGTAAATTGGGGGCGTTACAAGTTGATATCAGAGCAAAGAATTATGTAGTTGGACTTTGAGTATGGGTATGTAACCACGGACATATTTATACTTACGGTGCTGCTGTGGTATTCTATAGGGTGTTATCCTCTTCTTCCTTCTGACTCTTGTCCTTATGTAACCGATATATAAGTATCAATGCGCTTGTCTTAGATGGTGTTTCTTGAGAGTGGACTATCAGTCCAGCTCTTGAACTTGTTTTGATGAACAGTAAAAAAGAGAACCCTCTTGGGTGCGTAGAAAAAGAATTAGCTGAAAATGAAAAGATTTCATCCAAACACAAAGGTAATGGCATGTTTGAATGTCTAGAAGGTATGAATTGGCTGTTTGATTTATTTATGTGAAACAATATGACAAATGGCTATTACAATATTGATAGTGGGTTATGATGTGATCGAGGTTGTTAACTCTAAGATAATGGTTTGTAATAAAATGAGTATTTTGGAAATAGATGTAAATTTCGTTTTAGATGGATGAGTTGGAATCTATGTATATAAATGGATTTGACAAGTTGTGGGGTGAATTGAATTTGAGAGTAGGAAATTTGTGAAGATAATGTTTTCAATGATAGATTTTATTGATATAAAGAATTCGTAAATAGTTTAGTTTTCAATAATATTATGTATAAGCATTATGAGAAATGAAGGTTTGCCCATAGAAATTTAAAATTTGAGGCATGCAAATGGGTTATTCATGTGAAGGACTCTTGGATAGACATAAACTTTTCATGATTGATGGTTAAGACATTGCATAAGCATATTAAAGAATAAAGTTAAAATGGGTTGACCTTGTTTGAGTGTTTTGAAGTGCGATCTAGCTGATATAGTATGAAGATGTCATCAATAGCATAAAGGTTAGGGTTTAGTAAAGGAGTTGTGCTTTAGCAGCCCATAAGGTATTACAAAAAAAGGGTGCCAAGGATATTTGGCAGTGATGAGAGATGTTGGTATAAAGTATACCAATGGAGATCAAGTTCCAGTGATTAGGGAATTTCTTTATGTGTTCCCAAAATAATGTCTGGATTACCCCCGAAACGAGAAATAGCATTTGATACTGATTTATTTTCTACAACCCAATTAGTATCTGTATCCCTATATAGAATCATATCAACTGAACTTTAAAAAAAATTCTTACAAGACTTGTTAAACAAGGGATTTATACGCCCTAGTACTTCTTTTTGAGGTGCTCTAGTCTTATTTGTGAAAAAGAAATATGGATCACTGTAGTTATGCATAGATTACAGATAATGGAATAAAGTGACAGTGGGTAATAAATACCCATTATCTCGTATAGATGATTTTGTTTGAGCAACTATAGAGTGCTCAATATTAATTGAAGATAAAAGAAAAAAAAACATTCTGAAAACTACTTTTAGAACACGGTATGGGCACTATGAGTTTAGTAATTCCATTTGATTTAACAGATGCCTCAGTTACATTCATGGATTTGATGAATAGATTATTTAAACATTTCTTGGATCAATTTGTTATTGTATTCATAGATGATATCTGAGTATATTCAAGGAGTTTTGACAAGCATGAGCAATATTTAAGGTTAGCTTTGCAAACCCTAAGAGAACACTAGATGTATCCCTAAATTTTTTAGAATGTGAATTTTACCTTAGTAGTGTTATCTTTCTAGGGCATGTGATTATCGATGATGATATTCAAGTTAATTCTAAAAAGGTAGAAGCAGTGCAGCAATGACCACGGCCTATCACAATTACAAAGATTCGTAATTTTATTAGTTTATCAGGATTTTTCAAAAAAAGTGTTGCTCCTTTGACGAGGTTGACAAGGAAAGCAATAAAACTTGACTAGTAAGGTGAATGTGAACGAAATTTCTAGAAAGTAAAGGAATGTTTGACTACGGCGCTAGTACTGTCTATTTCTTTAGGAACCGATGGATACACGGTATATTATGATGCATCGAGAATTGGATTAAGGTGTGTGTTGATGCAATATAGTCGAAGCATTGCATATGTATCTAAACAGCTTAAGCCAAATGAGCAAAATTATCTGATTTATGGTTTGAAAATAAAAGCAGTGGTTTTACTATCAAAGTTTGGAGGCATTATCTGTATGGTGATACATGTGAAATTCATACAGTTTCAATCATTTTTGGTTGAGCATGTGAAAAAGGCACAAAAAGAGGATGCTTATTTATGTAAAAAAGAATTTAAGAGGTGAAGAATGGCAGTGATATTGAATTTACTGTAAACTCTAAAGGAATTCTGAGATTGGACAAACGGTTGTATATTCCTAAGAAAAAAAAAGAACTTAAGAAAGAGATTCTAGGAGAAGCCCATCAATCTATGTATACCATTTATCCTGTATCAACGCAAATGTATTAAGATTTAAAAGAAATTTATTGGTGGGATGGTATGAAGAAAGATATAACTAATTATGTTTCTCAGTGTTTAACATGTCAACAAGTAAAGGCAAAACATTAAAGGCCTGCAGGATTACATCTACCGATAGAGATACCTAAATGGAAATGGGAAAGAATAGCTATAAATTTTGTTATAGGGTTACTATGGACAAAAAAAAAGTTTGACTCAAGTGATCATTGATAGGTTGACTAAATCAACACAGTGAAAACCACATATAGTATAACTCGGTACTGATAGTGAGACTTCATAAGGTACTGATATCGATTATATCTGATCAAGGACCACAATTCACAGTTTGTTTTTGGAGAGAGTTTCAGACGAATGAATAGCTACCAAACCAATATACAAATGGCGCTATTTGAGGTTTTACATGAAATATCGTAGGTTTCCTAATAGGTAATTGAGTAAATAACATAAATTATAGCATGAAGAAAAATTATATATTTGTTTCTAAATTTATAAGTTATCTAATGTGATTATTTAATGTAAATTTATGACTATTTCCGTATGTTGAGGTTGTGACTTGAGTGATGTCTAAGATTTGGATAATATGTCACTAAAATATATGAATGTGTGAGAAGTGAATTAAGATGGGTAGATAGTAGACATGATATGAATAGTGAAAGTAATATATATTAGGACTGGTTAAAGATTGGCTATTGATGGGAAAGTGTTATAAGATGGAGATTTGAGCATAATGGATATACTTGAGGATAGGTAAGACAAAATCAAGAAAAATTTGTGATTTCAATTTGTTGGAAGTGATTAATGAAAAAAATCTTGGAGGAAGTTGGATATTAAATTAGTCATAATTTAAAGTAGTGAGTTTGGACACTGGACTGTATAAAGATTTTAGGTGAAAGGAATAGACAGATAATGGCCTTATGGTGCTTTGAGGAATATAATAAAGTGAATTATGGTATTGAAGTTCTTGAGGAATAAAATATGAGAAGTAGGATTCAAATTAATTTTTGGGTTCTTAATTTGGAAATATGGTGAATATTTTGAGAACTATGTTTGAAAATAGTGCAAAGTGATCAAGATATTTGTGTTGAAGGTTTATACCATATTAAGTTGAGCATAGTATCTAGAATGTGAATTATGTTAAGATTGAAAAATTTATGTGTGAATAATTGTTGAGAAAAGTCTTCTTAGAATGAACGGGCTAGTTGAAGGGAATTGATAAGAACTATAATGAGGTTCTTCTAGATATGATAGAAGAAAGGCTTGAAATTTTTGATAATGAATTTATTGGTGTTAATAAGATGGTATAGAGTTACTGTGATGAGGTAAGTTGGAATTATTAGACATGTGTCAATGGTACATAAACGTTATAAAATGTTTGTGGATTTATTGTTATGTATGTTTAACATATTGATTAATGGATTTTAGGATAAAGATAGATAATAGATTAAGATGATGATATTCAAGGGAGGATGTTGACATGTGAGAATAAAAATGACTTGATAGAAGTCTGAAATCACCAAAGATAGTTACCCAATGTGGATACGAATATGTTCTTGATGTGTGTATTTCCTAATATCGACTTATAGATTTATGCATGCAAGCTTGAGGATATAAAAAAAATGAGATACCCAATGGTTTAAGAGTTCTTTGAATGTATATATAATCTGTTGAGTATTTTGCATAAAGTGGAATTGATTAGAAAAGAAATACAAGCAACTCAATACTGGTTAAAAGTCTGTAAGGACCATGAATGTTGAACACTAGAAATTATCAGTTGGTGACCACATATTCTTGAAAAACTTATAGATAAAGGAAATCTCTATGGTTAAGTTATATGGCAAAATCACTCAAGTGAAGAGACATTAAAAAATAAAGATGATATATAGAGAAGATATCCCCAATTATAAGTAATAAGGTGAGTAACTCCGAATTATGTATTGTTTTCATTTCCTACATGTGCTAGGATAGTGATGAAATTCGGGGACCGAATTTCTTTAAGGGAAGAAGAATGTAATAACCGTAAAATTTAACGAAAATTCTAATTAAAGAAAATTTGAAATTTAAAATAGGGTTTCGAAAATGGGGATAAGAACCGTAGAAAATATGTATATTTACTAGATGAGTTAAAGAAATACAAAGAAAAAATGAAAATTTATGTTTTGGCGCGTAATTGTTATTTTTAAATGATAGTATTTTGCTATAAGCAAATATATTTTTATTTGTTTAAAAATAATTATGTCTTGCTGAAAGTAAGTAGATTTTTAATTAAAATAATTATTGTTTTGTTTAAAATAATTATATTGCTCTTTAATAAAGTTTTGTTTTATTTTTAGAAATATTCTTTATGTTATTATGTATAAAGAAATTTATTTTTGTGATTTGTTTTATTAAGATTTTTATCAAGAGAAATCATGATTTAAGAGTTTGACTAAAGGTTTATGAGAATGTAGATTTTTAAAAAAATTTGGGATATTTTAGGATGAAAAACGGTATTTATATGAATATCTATAAAATAAATCCTTATTATTCAATTATTAAATAATAATAATTAGTATTAAAATAAAAAAAACAATAAAAGGGGAATAAGGAATCGGAGAAGGAAGACGGAGAAAAATATGAGAAGAGAGAATAGTGAGCGAAATAGTAAGTGAATAGTAACATTCAACTTTCTCTCTAAATCTAGAGTGCCTATTGACTTTTAATCTCAAAACTAAGGGTGTTACTGATTTTAGGACGAAGAATACTACGGTTTTGACCGATCAATTTTTCAAATCAGCCGTTGAATCGCCGAAGATCTGAAATAGAAAATCTCAAAAAAAGGTAAATTCTGAAACTCTTACTTAGAGACCTCCAATTGAAATTCTGATACTATAGATGGATTCAAGAGCTAGTTAAACCTTAGGATATGAAATTTTTCAGCTATCTGACAACTTTTTATTTGTCGTGAATAGTGATTTTCGGCGGGTGAATAGTATTTTTCGGAGAATAAATAGTGTTTTCGACAGTGAATAGTGACCAAGCAACCGGAGTCATTTTTTAAGTCTTTGGACCTTCCTGACACGTTTTTGAGGTCTAATTGGTCAAATTCAGCTTGGAAAAGTACATTTTAGGGTTGTCCAACCAGGAGCCCTACCTTGTGAGTAAATAAATCTTTCTATGACTTGCCCCATGCTCTGCTTGAACTATAAATGTATTATTGTTTTGTTTATAAATTATTTATGCTATTATAAGTTTATTAAATGTGTTAAAATATCTGCTATACTTACGAACTGGCACATAGTTCAAGAAGAATATGGTTTTAGAAATGGATTTTGGAACTTATTGAATATGTAGTTCTAAATGTATTTATGATTATTTGATAAAGTGAATATTATATGCACGATGCATTGATTTGTAAAGTTATATACTTGTGAAAATGATGCATGTCATATTATAAATGAGATTGAATGGCAATCGTAAAGCTCATGGCGAGTTGCTTGATAATTTTACATGTATTTATATGTATTGATGAATATCGGCTGGTTGTATGGCTTGTGACGATACCAAATAGGGGACTCCCTATTAACTTGAGTGATCCAGGGGAGGGCCGCTCCAACCGGGTGACAGTGGTAATGTGATGGGGCAGGAGGGTGATGTACTCACATTCTCTGATCACTTATTGTGACTAGGGTCGAGGACACTATGCGTATAGCAAATGAGTTATATTTTCATTGCATTGACCAGATTGCCGAGTGAGGCAGGTGCATTAAAAGTGATGATTTTATCTCCAAATCTTAATATTTTACTATAACTTATACAGCTGAGTATAACAACATTTGTTTAATGATCATACCGTGCAGCATATGGTTTTGGATATCTGAATATCCTTTGATTTGAGAATATTTGAAATACGGGTCCCATATGAATGTACTTCTGAACTGTATTTTCTATGTGACATATTTTAAAATATAAGTACATCCATATGCTGACCTAAGAGGTCATAGGAGGAATTATTTGCTCACTGAGTTGTCAAACTCACTACACGATATTTTCACATTTTTCATATAAGAATATCAGAGTTTGATTTGGCAGATAGGTGATATATTCTCTGGGTGAGTCTACATTGTTTCAAAGACTCACGGTCTTTGAATTATACTGTGTTTCTATTCTAGAGTGCTTTGAACGCTATAGGCAGGATCCCCGTTTCTGCTGTACTTTGATGTTTATAGATTTGGTCTGTATATTGTGTATACATGAGAGATGCTATATATATATGTTCCCATGATAAAGAATTGTATTATATATCTTTAAGGAAAATATCTGATTGTGGAAATAATAATTTCTAGAAAAAAATGTTTATTTTACGTAACATAAATTGCGGGCGTTACATACTCGGGCCAGCATTGGTTGCCAGTCGTGGTCTTGCAGAGCCTCTAAATGTGCTTCATAATCATCGTCCTCATCAGGTAATTTATAGGCTTTGTTGATTGTGGCTTGGTTAAATAATACTCGGGTCTCCCTGACTCTGACCCATTCCTTGGCGTTCTGCTGGAATTTGGCGTAGAACTCCCTTACCAGAGGTATAAGGGCAAGCTTGGGGTAGGTGGTGAAGGTTTCTCATCCTCGTTGCTTCACCACTGTTGCCACATACATTGGCAGACCCAGATCTTCAAGCGTGGTAAAGGTGAAGCCTTTCTCTGCGCCGAAATTTCGCTGAATGGTTTCTTCATCGTGTCGCCGCTTATTCTCCTCGGAGGTAAACTTCTGCATTTTGCTTGCCTTCCGTGCTATGGTCTTGACCTTCGACATTGTTGGCTAGTGGAGATTCTGAGAGATGCAGGTCTGCTTCGTGCGAAGGGGGTTCCGGGATGTGAAGGGATGAGAGTACAAGAGAGTACTTGGAATGTGAAGGGGTTGAGAGAGTTGCAGAGACTGTCGAGTACACCAGGCTGGGTTGGGTGAAATAAGTGGGGTTGTACATGACTTATGGGATTCTCAAAGTTTTCCCGCTCCTCTTTTTTTTTGGAGGGCTGAGGGCTTTTGCTGCAGCAATTCCTATGGCAAAATCTGGCTTCCCTGTGATTTGTTGCAGCACGTCTTATGGCAAAAGCTGGCTTTCACATGCTTTTGCCACAGCAAAACAAGACTAGCTTTCACATGATTTTGTTGCAGCAGGGAAAAAGCTGACCTTCAGCCTGATGTTCTCCCCCTTCTACGAAACGAACACAATTGATATTAGAGTCACAATTTAAGCTACCTAACAATTGTAAAATAAAACAACAATGGATGAAACATGGGTTGCCTCCTATGAGCGCTTGTTTTAGAGTCAACAACCTGACTTCTTCCCTGTTCACCCTTCTTACAATTGGAGTGAGGTTTGCTGGCGATCCACCTCAACTCTAAGGTAGAGCTTGATCCTTTGTCCGTTAACTGTGAATGTCCTCCCTTCCTTTTCTTCTTCCAGTTGCACAGTTCCAAAAAGGAAGACTTTGCTGATGCGGAAGGGGCCAGACCAATGAGATTTTAATTTCCCAGGGAACAAGGTTAGCCTGGAGTTGTATAGCAGCACTCTCTGTCCTACTTCGAAGTCCTTTGGATGTATCCTCTTGTCGTGCCATTACTTTGCTTTCTCTTTGTATAGCTTGGCATTCTCATGAGCTTAACCATGGAATTCATCCAGCTCATTTAGCTGCAGCATTCTTTTCTTACCCGTAACTCCCAAATTCAGATTTAACTCCTTCATTGCCCAATATGCCTGATGCTTTAGCTCTACTGGCAGATGACAAGCCTTACCAAACACCAACTTGTATAGTGACATCCCCAGTGGTGTTTTATAGGCTGTTCTATAGGCCCACAATGCATCATCTAGCCTTGAGGATCAATCCTTCCTAGTTAGGCCAACCTTTTTTTCTAGTATCCTCTTGATTTCTCTATTGGAGACTTCAGCCTACCCACTGGTTTGTGGATGATATGGTGTTACCACCTTATGTCTTACACCATATTTGGTCAACAGTGCTCCAAATTGCCTGTTGCAAAAGTGGGATCCTTCATCGCTGATGATGGCTCTGGGGGTTCTAAACCTTGTAAAAATGTTCTTCTTCAGAAATCTGGTTACCACCTTTTCCTTGTTAGTGGGAGATGCACTTGCTTGTACCCATTTTGAGACGTAGTAAATAGCTACTAGGATGTATTGGTTCCCAAAACTCGAAGGGAAATGGCCCATGAAATCTATTCCCAATACATCAAACAATTCCACTTCTAGAATGTTGTTCAACGGCATTTCATGTCTCCTGGATGTGTTTCCTATTCTCTGGCACCTATCACATTGCAACACAAAGGAGTGGGAGTCCTTGAATAGAGAAGGCCAATAGAACCCTGCTTGCAGTACCTTGTTTGCAGTCCTCACTCCTTCAAAATGGCCTCCATAGGGTGAAGCATGGCATTGCTGCAAGATTTGCTCCATCTCTTCACTGGGAATGCATCTTCTTATCATTGATTAGCACACTGCTTGAAGAGGTATGGTTCATCCAAGTAATATGAATTCACGTCATGTAAAAATTTCTTCTTTTGCTGTGAGGTCAATTTCAGAGGGAGCAGGCCACTCACCAGGTAGTTTACATAGTCAACGTACTATGGCACACCAGCTTGGGTCATGAGGAAGAGTTGTTCATCTGGGAATTTCTCATTAATTTCCTCTTCTTCTGCACTGTCTAGTTCCAGCATGGAGAGATGGTCTGCCACCAGATTCTCTGTTCCCTTTATATCCCTGATCTCCAGATCGAATCCCTGGAGAAAAAGCATCCATCGAATGAGTCTAGGCTTGGAATCCTTCTTCTTAACCAGGTGCTTGATGGCGGAATGGTCTGTGTGCACAATTACTTTTGTTCCTACCAAATATGATATGAATTTCTCAAAAGCAAATACTACTGCAAGCATCTCCTTCTCTGTTATTGTGTAGTTGAGCTGGGCCCCTTGCAGTATTTTGCTTGCATAATATATAAAATGAAAAACTTTATTCCTGCGTTGCCCAAGGACGGCTCCCAATGCTGCTTCACTTGCATCACACATTAGTTGGTGCGTACTGTCGCAGGTACACCCAAATTGATACCTTACCTCAAAACTAACCTGTAGTAGTGGGAGTAAGGGTCGATCCCACAGAGACTGGTATTACCTTATGTGATTAGAAAAATGGGGGATTGATAGTTGCAAATAAAATCAAGTAAACAATAACCGAAGTAATTAAGAGAGAGTGATTAATGATAAAGACGTTGGTTTCGGTTGATATCCACTGTCAAGGGATTACATTAATCATTGACAACATAATCAATTTGTAATTGAATATCTACCATTGGGGTTCTAACCCTGTTTCTCCTTAAGTCTAATAAATTAATGACAATCGCACTAATTAAACCCTAATTAACAAGCAATCCTTTAGCACATCGGTAAAACATAACTTGTTAACCGCATGAAGAACTAGAGAAACTGACAGAGCTAAACAAATATAAACACATCAGCTATATCTAATTTAGTTAATCATTCATCATAGGTTCAATGATTTATAATCCAAAATCCTCAAACCTATTTGCCTCATGAATTGCAGAATTGAAGACTTTTTTCAAAACACAATTTAGCGGTAGATTAAGACAGACAATATACTAGTAGGCCTCCTAGCAATCATATGAATAATCATTAAGAAGAAGAACAGATGAATATTCAATACTCAAATCAAATTGAAATAATAAAATCAAATCCACATCTCACAATGTATAAAAATCCTTTGAGGTTTCAACCTACCTCAACCAACTAAAAAGAACTAGCCACGCAGGGCCATAAGAAAATCTAAAGAAGAATTGAAGAACTTGGATGAAGAATTGAATACTTTCTCTGCTTGCTTTCCTCTCTTTTTATAGATTCCCTCATCTTAATCAAAGTTGGAATGTATTTTGGTCAAATCCCAGTCCATTGGGCTTCAATTGGAGTGAATAAGACCTAAAATCGCAAAAATCATCATTTTGGTGCGATGATGGGCGGCGCGGCGGGCGGCGCTCTAGAGACAAGGCCACGGGGCACCGCGGCGCTCACTTGCTGCGAAGCTGGCTGGGTTGTTCAGCGCCGCGACGCCTAGAAAACACCAGAATTTGTGAAAGTGCCAAACATAAAAGTTGTAGTTCTATGTCTGTTCTTTCCACAGCCACTAGAATCACCTTAATCCAATCTAAAGTGAAGGAGATATGCTAAAATTAGTGAGCAAAGGTCAGAATTCATCTTGCTGCACTGTGATTCTGATTTACAAGCTCTATAACGCCATGAAATATCCCGAATTTGACAAAGTTTTCAACATAAAAGTTGTAGATGATTGTGTTATCTTTTCACAAACACTTGAATCACTTTGATTGGAGTTCATAAGAGGGAGAGATGCTCAAAAAAGTTCTGAAAGGTCTGGAATCGCTGCAATGTAGCATTTTTCCATGAATTTCTTATCTTTTTCTTTTGTTTTCTTCTTCCTTTGTTCCTACAACACAAAACAAAAAACTAAGCTAATTCCTAATTATATTTTACTTAAATCAAACAAAAAGTAATTTTAAAGGTATTAATATCATGCTTAATTAAGATCACATCATTAGTTCAAATGGAGAAGTCCAGTCTGGTACCACAATAACTGGTGCTAAACTCAATTTTTTCTTAAGGTCACA
The DNA here is from genome assembly GCA_037074535.1 of Gleditsia sinensis. NCBI lineage: Eukaryota > Viridiplantae > Streptophyta > Magnoliopsida > Fabales > Fabaceae > Gleditsia > Gleditsia sinensis. The sequence continues at coordinate 22,543,586 of CM073476.1, forward strand.
GAATGCTGTCGTGCAGTTTTCATCAAAGCAGAAAGTTCTGTCTTTCTCCAACAAGCTGCATAGAGGTTTTGCAACCTTGGAGAAGTCCCTGATGAACCTCCTGTAGAATCCTACATGGCCAAGGAAGCTTCTGATGCCTTTGACTGAGGTGGGAGGAGGCAGCTTCTCTATGATCTCTACTTTAGCTTTGTCAACCTCTAGTCCATTTTGAGAGACTTTGTGTCCCAGCACAATCCCTTCCTTCACCATGAATTGACACTTTTCCCAGTTCAGCACCAAGTTTGTTTCCTCACATCTTTGTAGGACCTTAGCAAGGTTTCCCAAACATAAGTCAAAGGAGTCCCCGAAAACTGAGAAGTCATCCATGAAAATTTCCACAAATTGCTCAACCATTTTTGTGAAAATTGCCACATGCATCGCTGAAAAGTTCCTAGAGCATTGCATAAGCCAAACGACATCCTTTGAAATGCAAAGGTGCTATAAAGACATGTGAATGTGGTCTTATGCTGATCTTCAGGTGCTATAGCAATCTGATTGTAGCCTAAATACTCGTTTAGAAAATAATGGTATTCCCTTCCTACAAGTCTGTCCAGCATCTGGTCTATGAATGGAAGGGGGAAATGGTCTTTCCTGGTTCTTTTGTTCAATCTTCAGTAGTCCATGCAAATCCTCCAGCCAGTCACAACCTTGGTGGGGATGAGCTCACTGTTTTCATTTTCCACCACAGTCATGCCCTCTTTCTTTGGAACACATTGGACTGGACTAACCCAGGAGTTGTCTAATATGGGGTAAATAATTCCAGCATCTAACCACTTTATGATTTCCTTTTTTACCACCTCCTTCATTATTGGATTGAGCCTCCATTGGGGTTCAATTGACCCTTTTTTATTACTCTCCAAAAGAATCTTATGCATACAAAATGAGGAGCTGATACCCTTGATATCGGTAAGGGTCCAACCAATAAATTTTCTAAATCTTTTCAACGTGAGGACTAGTTTCTCCTCTTGCTCTTCTATCAAGAGTGCTGAAATGATCACAGGAAGGGTGGTTGTTTTGCCTAGATACGCATACTTGAGATATGCTGGTAATGGCTTCAACTCTAAGATTGGTGGTTCCTCTACGGATGTCTTAGGCATCTTTGCTTCTGGTGAGGATATGTTTAACGGCTCATTCATCGGTCCCTGCTTCCTAGTGCCATGTCTGGCTTCAATCCAGGCCCATTCTTTCTCGTTTTCCCCCTCTGAATCTAAGTTATCTGCCTATTTAACTGGTGATGGGCGCTTGCAGCATTTTTCAAACTGCTCTGATGTTAATGTGTCTATCATAGACACAACTGAACATTCCTCTGCTTCACTAGGAAATTTCATGGACTGGAATACATTGAATGTAACATACTCATCCTGTACTCTCATGGTTAATTCCCCTTTTTGGACATCAATTAAGGTTCGGCCAATTGCTAGGAATGGCCAGCCCAAAATAATTGACACCTTTACATCAGCTTCATAGTCCAGTATTATAAAGTCTACTGGGAAAATGAATTTTTCCACCTTAACTAAGACATCCTCGATTTTCCCTTCTGGATGTGCAATGGATCTGTCTGCTAATTGTAGTGAGACCGTGGTAGGCCTTGCTTCTCCAATCTCCAGCTTCTTGAATATGGCCATTGGCATGAGGTTGATGCTTGCTCCCAAGTCACAGAGGGCTTTCCCAAAATACTGGTTCTCAATGGAACAAGGTATAGTGAAGTTACCTGAGTCTTTGAATTTAGGAGGCAGCTTATTCTGCAGCACAACACTACATTCTCATGTGAGGGCCACAGTCTTAAATTCCCCGAATATTCTCTTTTTGGTTAAGATGTCCTTTATGAACTTTACATAGTTTGGCATTTGCTCTAATGCTTCCACCAAGGGGATGTTAATATGTAATTGCTTGAGGACATCTAGAAATCTTCTGAACTGATGGTCGTTTTTGGTTTTTTTGGAATCTTTTAAGAAATGGTGGAGGTAACTTGGTCTGCTACACGTTTTACTGTGGCAAATCTATAATATTCTGCTATGGCAAAGCTGTAGTATTTTGCTGTGGCAAAGCTGCAGACTTTTCTCCAGAGATTCCTACTTTATCACTTGCCTCTTCCACCAACCTCTGCTTGTTTTTCTTCTTTTCCAGGCGTACAGTAAAGTCTTTTTGGTCTTGTCTCTTTGCTTGGGGTGCTTCCACTACTTTTCCAGTTCTAAGAGCTATAGCCTTGCAATGTTCTATCCCTTCTCTCCTAGAGACTTCAGTATTGCTTGGAAGCGTCCATGGAGTTCTGCTTTTCAATTCATTAGCGAGCTGTCCGACTTGGGTCTCCAAATTTCTCAATGGTGCAACTTGACAACAAAGCACAACATTATTTCTTGTTATATACTCCTTCAGTAGGGACTCCATCGAAGTGGGAGTTTCCTTAGGCTGATGCCTTTGCTGCTGAAAGCCTGGGGGTGCCTATGGTCTTTATGGGGTAGAGTTGCTTCCCTGTCCAGTGCCATAGTTACTCCAAGAAAAATTGGGATGTTGCCTCAAACCCAGGTTATACATGTTTGAATAGGGATTGTTGTTGCGATTCATGTTTCCCACATAGCATAACGACTCCAGATTCGAGGGACAGCTTTCGAATAAATGAGGCCCATTGCACAGAACATAAGATACTCCATTCTCTTGGACTGCATTAGCTGCTGGTTTTTCAAGACATTTACTAATAAAGCTAGCTGGGCTGTGAGAGAAGTGACTTCACTCACTTCATGCATACATGCTATCTTCTTTCCAGTTGATACTCTATCCGTAGGTCATTGATAGTTATTACTAGCCATTCTTTCGAGCAGCTCATGTGCCTCATTGCATGTTTTGGACTGAAGTGCCCCATTAGCCGCTGCATCTACTATGGTTCGTGTTTGAGCATTAAGGCCATTGTAAAAGGTCTTCATCTGAATGCAGTATGGGATTCCGTGGTGTGGACATCTCCGTAGTAGCTCTTTGTACCTTTCCCAGGTGTCATATAGCGATTCCCTATCTAGTTGCTGGAAGGACGTGATATCATTCCTTAATCTTGCATTCTTGGTAGGTGGGAAGTATTTTAAAAGAAACTTCTCTGCCAAATCACTCCAGTTTGCAATAGAATCGGGAGGCAGATAGTTTAACCATGCCCTAGCTCGATCTCTTAATGAGTAAGGGAACAGTTTCAGCCTGAGAACTTCATCTGTCACACCATTTATTTTGAAAGCATTAGTGACTTTGATGAATACTCTTAGCTTAAGCACAATGTCAATTGGATCAACCTAGGTACGATTAGTAATGCTTGAAAGAGGTTGCTAATTAATTAAGGCTAAACCATCCCCAACTACCTAGATAATTACAATTAGTGGTACAAGTTGGATGTTGAATATTATAAGTGTGGTGAACCCTAACCCTAGACTTTTATTAATTGAATTACTTGTTAGTTTAATTGTGACAAACTTTCTATCTCATTACATCGATTTAGATTGCATATTTCGTATTAATCTAGTAATTGACATTATTCTCTGTAGGATGCGACCCGTACTTGCTAGACTAGCTACAGCTATGCCGTGCCCTTGCGGTTAATTATAAATACACACAACAAGTTTTTGGCGCCATTTCCGGGGAGCAATTGTCAATATTAGATATATTATGAAATAGCTAGACTAGATCACTTTCTTTTAATTTTTCTACATAATTTTATCTTGCTGATTTTTTCTTCTTTTCTTCCTTTATACGTGTGTTTCACTTTTATGCAAAGAGAACGTGAGTTCGTCACTAAATTTGATCCGAAAATTGAATGCACAGTACGAAGAATAAGAAGAAGACAACAGCAAGAAAATTCTGCACCTACTATGGTAGAGAGAGATAACCGATCTCTTAAGAAATTTACCACCCCGAATACTCATGGCCTTAATCGGAGTATCGTCAGACCAGTCGTAGAGGCCAATAATTTTGAGCTGAAGCCTTCTCAGCCTCAAAATAATTTTAGACAACCTCTTGGGTTCCAAAATCAGAGGCCATTCAATCCTCCTCCACAGCCTAAGTCAAATTTGGAGGCTCTGATGGAAAATTTCATCACCACACAGAGTAAACAAAATGATGAATTCAGAGCCCAGCACTACTCAATGAATGAGGCCATAAAGGATTTAGCCTCTAAATTTGACTCTCTTGCTACTCATAGCATGATGCTAGAAACTCAGATAGCACAACAGGTGAGTCATTTTAATAGGAACTTTGGCAGACTTCAGGCCAGACTGAGAATCCTAGAGAACACTGTAATGCCATTACCTTGAGAAGTGGTAAATAATTGGCTGAATCAGAGAGAAGAGGAGAGATAAAAGAAGATGAACCTCAGGCTGCATCTGAGAAGAAAAGAGAAGTGGAATCAGAAGAAAAGGAAAAGAAGGAAGAAGAGCCCTAAGTTAAGGCTAAGTTAGAGAAGCATACAAGCTATACAAGCCACTGATCCCTTTTCCTCAAAGATTGGTTAAGGCTAAGTTAGAGAAGCAATTTGGTAGATTTCTGGATGTTTTGAAGAAGTTGAATATTAACATTCCATTCCTAGAAGCCATCTCCCAAATGCCATCCTATATGAAGTTCCTGAAAAAGATCCTCTCAAATAAGAGGAAAATTAAAGAGCATGTTGTGGTGGCACTGACAAAAGGATCCAGTGCTTTAATTTAGAGGATTGACAGAGCTCTATATGACCTTGGAGCAAGTGTAAGTCTAATGCCTCTTTCAGTTTGTAAGAAGCTTCAAATGGGTGACTTGAAGCCTTCCACCCTTTCTCTTCATTTGGCTGATCGATCCATCAAGCATCTGGTAGGTATATTAGAGGATATCCCTCTGAAGGTAGGTAAATTTTTTATACCGGTTGATTTTGTTATTTTAGAGATGGAGTAAGATGATAAAATCCCCATCATTCTTGGAAGGCCTTTCCTAGCTACGGCTGATGGTGCCAATATAAATGTGAGAGATGGAAAACTTTTTTTGAATGTAGGAGATGAAAAAGTAGAATTTAATTTGAATGATACAATGAACCCCCCATCTCTAAATGAATCTTGTATAATTGATTTACCTAAACCAAATATGGATGATTATATAATGAATTTTCCTCCTTCTAACCCACTTGAGTTATGCTCTGTGGAAAGTTCTTTTGTTTATGTCAAACAGGGGGAAGAAAAGAAGGCTGTTGACGAGGCAATCTAAGATCCAAAAGTAGAACCTAAGCCACCTCCTCTCAACCTCAATGGAGCTAAGGAGGAAAAGAATGAGCTAAGAGGATCCTTGAAAACAATTGGGCAAAGCCTCAAGCAACATACTAAGAGGCAATGGATAGTAAAGAGAGTTATTCAAACTCTCTTCAAGCCTTATTGAGTGAAAACCATGCAAAAGAGTTAAGCTAATGATTTTAAACAAGCGCTTTGTGGGAGGCAACCCACACTTTAATTTTTAAAGTTCCTTTTCGTTTGATTTATTGTTTTACGATTTGGTTTTCATCTTTAATTTAGTTAATTTCTTAGGTTGAAGTTTAATGAGTGTTTTTATTTGATTTTCAGGACCATTCCCATGTATCCAAGGCAATATGAAAGGATTAAAATCAAAGGAACTCAAAGAGAATCAAAAGCTAAGGAAAATTTCGAAGAATTAAGGTTTCCAGCCAACAACACGGGTGGCCCGTGTCCTCCACCACGCCCGTGCTGCAAGCACGGGCCAAATTCTAAAAATTTGATGACATCTGCCAGGAACATGGGCTGGCCGTGTCACAAGACACAGCCGTGTCCCAGGTATGTAAAAAAAAGAAAAAAATGAAGAAGCAGAAAAAGTGCAGACCCGTAGGAAACACGGGCTGCCCGTGTCCCATGACACAGCCATGCCCTGGGCGTCCACCCCCCCGGTGTTGGCCAACACGAGCCAATTTTGGGAGGAAGGTGCAGTCCAGCCCAAAGCACGAGTAAGCCGTGCTCTGGGGCACGGCTGTGCTTCGGGCCAGGTTAGTTTCCCCCTTTTCTTTCTTTTTTCTTTTCTTTTCTTTTCTTTTCTTCCCCCTTGTTTCACCCATTACTACCCGTGCCCTAACCCGTGTTCCCTCTCCAACTCAAACGACTCCATCTCCTTCCTCACCCACCTTCACCCTCATTCCCAAACCAACCCTAACCAGAGAAACCTGAAATCCCCACCATAATTCTCTACATTTTTCTCCCTCTATTTTCGGCCTATTCCCCGAAAATCCCTTCTCCCAATCCGTGACCATCTCTACACCAAAGCCACACCATATTTCCCAGTGTATTCCCTTTCCACATTCCCCTTCCCTTTCGGTTTTTCCACACCAACCCATTCCCCCACACCCTTTGAAATTCCTTCTCCCTCTCAGTCCCTCCCATTCTTGATATACCTTCCCCCTAAGATTTCTCCTCCTCTTCCCCCATCTCTGTATCCACACCCGTAGCCCACCATCTCCAAGCATTACCCATACCAGCGTTTTCCATTTCCTACATCAGCCTACCCGAAACCCATTCCCATGCATTACATTGTCCTTCTTCACACTACTGGGTACAAGTTCGTTACTGCATTCTTCATCTTGCTGTACTTCCATCCAGGTAATTTTTGATTTCTTGCCATTTGTTTATATTTCTGGATTGGGCATTCTGAATGGCTGATTGCACTGGTTTATGTTTTTGAATTGGGTTTGTTTTTTCTTTCTGTCATTGGTTTCACAGCTAGTTTATGTATTGAAGACCTTGGATTACTTCATTATTGCATTTTCTGGTTGATTGGTAGATTTTATTGCCTTTACTTTTTAATCCTTGGAATTTCTCCCAAAATCTTTGGATGCATGTGTGCTTAAAGAACTAAATTCTGCTTTAGAAAATATTTCTGGTTAGGTTGTTAATCTTTTCTTCATTGGTTTGCATGGGGCCTTCTGTTTAATTTGGACTAGAACTTAACTAGGTTGGTCTACTCTGATATTCATTGGTTGGATACCTTGCTTTTTATTTTTCTTTGCATTCTGATTGGTTCCGTCTGTTCATTGGGTTTAAGTATTGCTCACCCCACTCCCTCTTATATCTTACATTGCATATCATTTTCCATGGGTCCCAAAATAGCCCGAACAAGCCAATCCTCCACCCAATCCCACCAACCACGTAGAGGACGAAATCAACAACCGCCCAACTTCCTCATCAAATTAATGAGTATGGTATTGTGTTTGTTGATGACAGTCAACGGACACGATACGATACTCGAATTAAACGGGAAATGTTGAGTACCCGGTATATGGATGAGGAATGCTTGGACCAGTTAGGTCTTTTAAATGACGTCCAATACTTAGTTGATCGGATTGGGTGGAATACATTCATTACCCTACGATACCCGGCTTATCTTAGGACCACCTTAGAACTTTTTAGCTTTGTTAATGTAGTCTTGTTTAGGGGTCCCAAAGTCCATCAAGGCCGGGTTAATTTTAGACTGTTTAACAGTACCTTTAGTTTAACCTTGGCAGAATTTAATGCACTATTTTGACAGCCTCCTAGGGGAACTAGATCAGTACCCTCAAGTTTTCTTACCTAAATGTTTTGGAACTCAATTTCTATTGAGGGGCAATATAGTGCATCAAGTTCCAAAGCCTCTTTAATTTGTAACCCTACATTTCAATATTTACAGCGTCTTATGGCCCATATTGTTTTTGGTAGGGCCGAGAGTGACGGGGTTGTAAATCAAAGAGAACTTTACTTTATTTATGCTATGGTACACAGTACCAAGGTGGATATTGGATCCTTCATGGCTCACCAGATGGCCCGGGTTGGTAGTGCAATGAATAGAAAAGTGGTCATAGGGGGCCTGGTTACTGCAATAGCTAGAGGGCTAGGATTTGAGGCCAATCTCCAAGGATTACAACCAGTAGTTGGCAGTAGCATGATTGATTTGGAATCCTGTTTGCATATGAAACTTATTGTCCAAAAAAATGTTGACTATTGGTTGTATCTAAGAAGACATACAATCTTCCGCCTCTCTAACCCTACTATGACTGTAGTCACCAATAGGGATAACTAGATCTACATATTCGAGGAGGGTAGAGAGGGTGATAAGATTCCACCAAAGGCGCATAATTTCCCCCTTAAGCCACTTTTGGCTCTTCCACCGCCACCCCACTCCCATTTTACTGACCATGCCGGTCCATCTTATACTCCCCCGGAGGATCAGGACTCCATCTCTTCGTGGCTCAGTTGCATTGAGGCCGAGCAACTTTCACAGCGAGTTACCCTACATGCCATGTAAGATTCCATCCAAAGCATGTAGGGCATGATGCAGGCATGGTATACCTGGCACCTGGGTCAGAACCCACCTCCACCTCCTCTAGATGAGCAATGAGCAAGTAAGTTACTTCTCCCATTGCCTGTACTTTTAGCTCTTACTGACATTGAGGATAATGTCAAGTTTAAGCATGGGGGAGTAAATTTAGACTTGTGGTTTTCGATGATTAGTTATTATTGGCTGAATATCTCATGATGCATTGCAAAATCACATAGTTTACTATTTCAGAGATAGATCGATGTAATATAGGTTGATTTTAACTCATGAACATGTGATGCACAATAGGGTATGAAATAGGTAGTTTAAATTTTAGTCTCTCTCATCTAGCATTAAACCTCTAATTTTTTTTGAAAAATATCTCTCCTATTGTGCTTTCAATAGTATGTCTTTATTGATTTTTAACACTAAGAGAGTATGAAGACTGGGAGAGGTGAAAAATGAGGGAATATAACACCCAAAAAGTTTTCACTCTGAGTACCCCTTCAAGGCACCAAAAAGGCCCTAGTATGAGTACCTAGCTGCCTTTACCCTAATGAGATGGAGCATAAAATACACTCACTGCATATTTCTATAAAAAAAATAGGGAGATGAATGAAATAGACAAAAGAGAAAGAAAAAAAATAAAAGAAAAAGAATGAGAAAAATAGAAATAAGAGTAAGGCAATATCAGGAGATCTAAAGGATGAGGTAGCCTAATTGAGTGACTGAAAATCAATTAGATACATACATTCAATGGTACCAATAGAAGCAAATATATAATAGTAGAATTTTGATTTAATTTTAGAAGAATAGAGACTATCTAGTAAATGTCTATTCATATATCTATTGTGTGCACACTGATTGAGTGAAGAATTTCCTATATTGCATTTATCTATTATCTGAAATTTGATTGTATAATCTCCCTTTTGTTTTGATATGTCATGTTATTTACTTGACGACAAGCAAAGGTTTAAGCATGGGGGAGTTGATAAAGGGGAAATTTAAGTGTTTATTGGTTATATTTTATCCCCTAATTAGTAGTAAATTTTTTATTATTTCCTTGTATTTGGTTATGCTTTGCTCTGGATACTGCTTTGGTTTGTTTTATGCTTGTAGGTGAGCAAAAGAGGCCAAGAAGCAAGGGAAAACAATCATGAGAGTAGCCATATGGACTTGGAATATGCTAAGGAGGAAGCAAGGAGGCAACACACCAAAAATTGGCAAGAAAGGAGCATGGTAGCCCCCAACACCCAGGCCGTGCTTGGTGTGCATGAAGCATGGCCAGGCCATGCTCTGGGCAAAAGATGCAGAAACTTCTTAGAATCCAGCTCGAAGCACGGCCAGACCGTGTCTTGTAATACGACCGTGCTTCGGGTCCGTACAACACAAGATTTTTAGGGTTTTTGGCTGCCAAGTTGATACATATGCTTGGGGAAACACAGAGGAAGACATTCAGATGCATTCAGACCTTCTTTTACTCATTTTTAGGCTTAGGAAACACCATTAGATTAGGTTTTTACTAGGATTAATGTTTAATTTATGTTCTTAGAATAGATTTGAGATTGATTCAAGTGTGTATCTCTTATTCTTTACAAACAACAATTCAAGTTCTATCTTTCTATCTCTACACTTATCTCTACTTCTACTCTTTCTCTTGGTTTGTATTAAACATTGATGATTACTTTAATAAATTTGATTATGATTTATCTTTCTATCATGCTTGAGTAGATTTGATCTAGGGTTTCAGTAAACCCAATTATGATGTGATGATACATTGTGCTAATTGAATTATTAGAACCCTAATTATGTTATCCATGGTTAATTAGGATTAGCTATTATGCATTTATTATATGAGTTGATGAATGTCTGGCCAACATTTTATCACATCTTAGAATATTAATTGATGAATTGAAAGTTGAAGATTAATACTGGAACCTAATAGTTAATTAGGGATATCTTAATCATGAAAGTAGTTTAAGGTTCTCTAGGAATGAATCAATTAGTGGGCACGAGAAAACTGATTAATTGTATTCCATGGTTGGCATAGAACTTAATGGACCTAGGTTAAACTAAGAACCACGAAAGTAGGCAATTAGATCAACCTAGGTACGATTAGTAATGCTTAAAAGAAGTTACTAATTAATTAAGGCTAAATCATCCCTAACTACCTAGATAATTGCAATTAGAGGTACAAGTTGGATGTTGAATATCATAAGTGTGGTGAACCCTAACCCTAGGCTTTTATTAATTGAATTATTTGTTAGTTTAATTGTGACAAACTTTCTATCGCATTACATCGATTTAGATAGCATATTTCGTATTATTCTAGTAATTGACATTGTTCTCTGTGGGATACGACCCGTACTCGCCGGACTAGCTACAGCTATGCCGTGCGCTTGCGGTTAATTGTAAAATACACACAACAATTAGAATATTCCAAGAGTTTAGAGGATCATAAGCAATATTTAAAGATAGTTTTACAAATTCTAAGTGAGTATGTTTGGCAAGGATGGTATCCAAATTGACCCTAAGAAAGTAAAAGTGATACAGTAATGGCTACAATCTACTATAGATAAAGATCCAAGTCTAACTCTTCCAATATAATTGAGACATAGTTGAACTGATCAGGTACATGAAAAATACTTGTAAAGCATCAATCAACTCCTCAGCATTTGAAGCTGATATGAGAATTCGTCGTGCTGAATGTGAGATAAACTTTTGTTCCACAGCTTGATCAAGAAAAGACAACAGACCATAAAAAAAATGGTTAACATTTAAGAAACCTATAAGTTTATGATGGATATTCAGTTGTGCCTAGGAGACTACTTGAAAAATTTATTCTAAAGTATTAAAACCCCCTAGTAAGGTAATGAAGACATCAGCATTGCTCATCATTCTAGTCATGCGCTCATGTATGGAAGCTACCCTAAATTCTTCCCCAATTGTTTTTTCTATGATGTTAGATGCAGCTAGAGCTATAGTAACAATACCTAGAACTTGTCATCCTCCTACATGTGCAGCTATAAACACGCACCTCATATCTCAATCACCGTTTCTGAATGTGATATTCGTTGTACCAAGTTGTCTAGATAGGGTAGACTTTGATGTTATATTGGGAATAGATTGGTCGGCATCATGTTATGCTATTTTAGAATGTCATCTTAAGGTGATTAAATTCAATATTTCTAGAGAATCTCATTTCTTGATACAAGGAGACTGTAGTGAGGTACCTAGTGATTTAATTTTAACTTTAGCAGCCCACAAGTTATTACAAAAAGGTGCTAAGGATATTTGGCAGTGATGAGAGATGTTGATATAAATTATACCAGTGTAAATCAAGTTCCAGTGGTTAGGAAATTTCCTGAAGTGTTCGCAGAAGAATTGCTTGTATTACCCCCAAAACAAGAAATAGAATTTGATATTGATGTACTTTCTGGAACCCAACTAGTATCTATATCCCTATATAGAATGTTATGGACTGAACTTAAGGAAATAAAAATTAATTAGTTACAATAATTGTTAGACAAGGGATTTATACGTCATAGTACTCTCCTTGAGGTGCTCTAGTTCTATTTATGAAAAAAAAAGATGGATCGCTGCGATTGTGCATAGATTATAGACAGTTGAATAAGGTGGCAATGCGTAATAAATACTCATTACCTCATATAGATTATCTGTTTGACCAGTTACAGGATACTTAATATTTAAAAAAAATGAAAAAAAAAGTGATTGAGATATGGGGATAATCAATTAAGGATAAGGGAAGAAGATATTCTGAAAATTGTTTTTAGGACTTGATGTGGGCATTATAAGTTCTTAGTGATGACATTTGGTTTGACAAATGTCCAGCTACATTCATGGACTTGATAAATAGAGTATTGTAGCCATCCCTAGATTAATTTATTATTATATTTATTGATGATATATTAGAATATTCCAAGAGTTCAAAGGATCATAAGCAATATTTAAAGATAATTTTACAAACTCTAAGTGAGTACTCATGTTTATCAAGGATGGTATCCAAATAGACCCTAAGAAAGTAAAAGTGATACAGTAATGGCTATGTTATACTACAGATGAAGATCCAAGTCTAACTCTTCCAATTTAATTAAGACATAGTTGGATCAGGTACATGAAAAATGCTTGTAAAGCATCAATCAACTCCTTAGTATTTAAAGCTGATATGAGAATTCGTCGTGCTAAGTGTGAGATAAACTTTTGTTCCACGGCTTGATCAAGAAAAGACAACAGACCGTCAAAAAAATGGTTAACATTTAACAAACCTATAAGTTTATGATGGATATTCAGTTGTGCCCAGGAAACTACTTGAAAAATTTATTCTAAAGTATTAAAACCCACCAATAAGGTAATAATGGTATCAACATTGCTCATCATTCTAGCCATGCACTCATGCAAGGAAGCTACTCTAAATTCTTCCCCAATTGTTTTTCCTATGATGTTAGAGAGCTGTAGTAATAATACCTAGAACTTAACATCCTCCTATATGTGCAGTTATAAACATGCACCACATTAACTCACGGTTACCTCCATCATAGACTAAATGAATTTTTCTCCTGGCTAGCACCATACCTAGGTTTTGTGCAGCTTTTACATACTCTCCATATTTTCCAGGATTGAAACTACAAAAGACACAAATATTTCAAAACTGACAAAATACGATTCCCTCCATAGCTGCACACACCCTAACTTTGAAAGTAAAGATACTAACATGAGCATTTATAGAACTCAGAGAAGGGCATACTTACAATAGCAATCCAATAGGATAGGCATTATTAGAACAACTATGTGAGCAACTGGTAGATATCATCTAAATTGAAGGTGAATTTCAAAAATAATGGCACGCATGCATATGTACAGTAGTTGTGACTGTGACCCATATTAAGCCTACAAAGAGAATAAGATTAAGGTATCACTAGAAATTTTCCTTTTCCTTGTTGTCCTTGATGAAGCATTGATGTCTTGATTCTTGTAGAGAAGTTGTGGGTGATAGGTGTCATTAAAAAAAGAGTGAAAATGCAAATCAGTTAATTGTTGAAAAAGGATAATCAAATTATTTATCTTGTATTCCCAATGTTTTTGCCAGTTGACTATCGGTATTATTAAGTCAATCAGCTATTTTGAGAATTTTTAATTTAGACTAGTTTATTTTACAATTGATTGATTATATCTATTTTGAAGTAACCAACTATATCCTACTAGTTAACTACATGCTCTTTGTTCCTCACAAACTTTTATAAGCTCAGAAATGCTTCTTTTCCATGAGTTATTCTTCCACCGAAGAACAGTAGCTTTGAATTAGATTCTGGCACATATATTCAAAACTTGCTGCCACCGATTTTTTGCCGAAATAGCAGCTAAGTTATGTTTACAACTTTTTAAGAATTTTGGCCACCAATTTTAAATTTCTTTCAATGCTTTGTCCAAACTTTTGACTTTCAATTTTGGTACCATGCTCTATTATGTATTCCACTTTTTCTACTGCATCGTCCCTCATTAATGTTTGGTACTAAATGTAAGTTCTTTTTCTTTATTATAAGGAGAGTTAATTTCTTCTCTTTGAAACTCAGTTATAATGGTGTCTGATTGGTTAGTAGGTTAAAGTAATGAGAATTTTGAAAGGATTTATCTAACAAAGAATGTATTTGAAAAAAAAATCTTTATATCAAGTATGTATAACTGTGTAAGTTGGAAAATTATGTATAAATTAGAAAGAATAATGAGTTTACATTATATACTAATTGAGTACTAAGGTATGAAGAATACCCAAGTTTACCTAATGTAGTTGAGTAGGGAAAGGAGAATATTTTGACAAACATGTCCGAGAATAATATAAAGCGATCAAGGTATTTGTATTAAGGGTTTATACCATGCTAAGTTGAGTCTAATATCTAGGATGTGAATTATGTTGAGATTAGAAATTCATGTGTGAATAATTATTGAGAAGGGAGATTTCAGAAGAAGCCATAGAATTGTGAATATGATAACCCAAGGCAATAAGGATATATTAAGATATGAAAGAATTGTACTAGTATAATGGTAAAAAGAAGATACAAGTGATATTTTTTGGTTGTTTGGTGTGTCAACAAGTAAGAATTGAATATATTATTTTAGGAGAGCTATTCGGGAAACTTAAGGATATTTGTTAGATTATAGTATAGATGATAGTAAATCTAAATGATTTGTTTACGCATTAGAAGTTATGCTTTAGGTATCTTTATATAGATGATACTAATTTTATTTCTTTATTTTCTTGATGCAGGTTTTCATCCTAACTAACCTTCTTATACTAATCAGAGCATAACTCCCTCCATTTAACTCTGATGTAGGTGATCATGGTGTCAATTTCAAGATAAAACAATTATCTAAAACTATTATGTTGAACATTATAGCGAAATATTAAGAAATCAAGGTGATATTACTCCCTAAATGTATAGGTTATTTCTTCTCGGATAGGTTCTGACCTCTACCAACTAATCGGACCATATCTACCTCATAAGGACTCCAACTTGAGTGATTCTAGTGGCTAAATATCCGTGACACACATATCTATAATTCCTATGTTAACTATTTATTTTAATTCCATATAGATAATTCCCAGAAACTAAAATACAGAAGCTATCCTAACATAATCTTCCCTGATGAACCATTTTCTGACCTTTGACTACTAATCAGCTTATATCTTCCTCATATGGACTCCAAATTGAATGATTCTAGTGGTTTAAAATCCATGACACACATAGATATAATTATTATGTTAACCATTTATTTTAATTCTATACAGATAATTCCCAGAAATTAAAATACAGAAGCTGTCCTAACATATTCTTCCCTGATGAACCATTTTCTGACCTTTGACTACTAATAGACTCATATATTCCTCATATGGACTCCAAATTGAATGATTCCAGTGGTTAAAAATCCATGATACACATATCTTTAATTAGTATGTTAACCATTTATTTTAATTCCCTACAGATAATTCCCAAAAATTAAAATACTGAAGCTATCCTAACATATTCTTCCCTGATGACCCATTTTCTGACCTTTGACTACTAATCAGACCATAGCTACCTCATATGGACTCCAAATTGAATTATTCTAGTGGGTAAAAATCCGTGACACATATATCTTTAATTCTTATGTTAACCATTTATTTTAATTCCTTATAGATTGTTCCCAGAAATTAAAATACCGAAACTTAAAATTCTGCCACCCATAGCCATACCCATGCAGAACTATCTACACCAACCTAAGTATTCAAACATACATCACATGCAAGATCAATATGTAACATGATATAGCAACATCATGACCAATCATAAAAGTTCTAAGATCAAAATCTCATATAAATATTATAAGTTTCAAAAGTTTTCTTCAAAAAGAAATATTGTTAAACTTACCTGGAGCACTTAGTCTCCTAGACTTCTCCTTCCTCTTTCTTCCTTTCTTCCTCTCCTTTCCTCACTCTACCTTGCTTCTATTTTTCCTCTCCCTCACTTGGACGAAATTCTAATGTTGTAAGGGTGGGTTTTCTTATATAGACCACCAAATAATTCACCTTTCATGATCATGGGTCTACCTTATCACAATTAGGATACACTTTGTTGAATTTTTGGAAAACAAACAACTTATGTTCTTGTCTTCCTCTTCCTTAGTCAAGATATGCATAGGAAAAGGAGATTTGTATTTTGAAAATTATGATTATATGTTCTTAAGATAAGGGACAAGGTCCCTTTGATTTAGGGATTCATTTCCATTTTCTTTTGTCTTAAACAATTATGAAAGGTTTTCCTTTTTAGGTGGCAAATTTCTAGCCCTTGAATCTCCATTATTTGGTTTATATTATTTGTGTGGGATAGGAATGTTTTGTCCTAATACCATGTATTATCATACCACTTGCTAAAATTATAAGTGTAGGATATAGATGTTTTTGTCCTAAAACCTTGTATTATTATGCCACTTGCCAAAATGATGAATGTAGAATCACACCACTTGCTAAATTTTTGTCTTAATGCCATGTAACCTAATCTTTATTATTATTACATTATTATATCATCACCAATTTTATTTTATTTTTCCTCTTGGATTTGGGCTTATTCCTACCCATTATGGGCTTATTCCTACCCATTTTCTTTGCTTTGGATAAAATTCTACCTTTCTTAGAGGGCTTGGTCACATTTTCATAATTTTTGGGCTATTGGTCCAATTACTATATCCTAGTCCAAGTCTATGTTTTTATTTCTTGCTTAGGTTATCTAATGGACTTGCTAGAAACTTATTTGAAGTGGAAAAACTCTACATGATGTGTCCATAGGTGAAAGCCCAATTACGGGTGGAGATACTAAACTTAGTAACTTTTGCTCTTAAATTAAGAAAAATTACCCTAATCCGATCTTCTTGAAATTTTAAGACCTTTACTTACTTCACAAAAATTTATCTTTCTTTACCTAAGAATTTCACCTTTCTTTAGCATGTTTATTTCTAATATTTCCTCTTAGGTTTTCTTTCTTTACCTATTCCATTAATATTAGAACATTTCTATGCATATATGTAAGGTGAAGAATTTCTAAGGAAAATATCTAAAAATTACGGGATGTTACATTGTGTACTATGCAATGGACCTCATCTATTTGAAGCTTGTCCCTCAAACCCAGAATCAGTGTGTTTCGTGGGTAATATGAATCGCAATAACAATCCCTACTCCAACACATATAACCCAGGATGGAGGCAACACCCTAATTTCTCCTAGAGTAACTATGGTACAGGACAAGGGAGCAACTCTTCCCTGCAAAGACCACAGGGTCCACCAGGCTTCCAGCAGCAAAGACAACAGCCTCAGGAAGTCCCCACTTCACTGGAATCCCTGCTGAAGGAATATATGGCAAGGAATGATGCTCTAATCCAGAGTCAAGCAGCCTCATTGCGGAATCTGGAAACTCAAGTGAGGCAGCTTGCCAATGAACTAAAAAGCATACCCCCAGGGACACTTCCTAGTAATACTGAAGTCCCCAGGAGAGAAGGGAAAGAGCACTGCAAGGCTATAGCCCTGAGGAGTGGGAAGATGGTGGAAGCACCAAAAGCAAGAGGGCAAGACCAGACAGACTCCACTGTGCCTCTGGAGAAGAAAAAAGACAAAAAGAAGCAAGAGGAGGAGGTAAGCGAGGAAGCAACCACCTCTGGAGGAAATGCTACAGCTATGCCACAGTAGAATTCGGCAACTTTGCCACAGCAAGGCATGCAGCAAGCTAAGTTACCTCCCCCATTCCCTCAGAGATTTCAGAAGCAGCAGAATGACCAGCAATTTAGAAGGTTCCTAGATGTCCTGAAACAGTTACACATCAACATTCCTCTGGTGGAAGCACTGGAGTAGATGCCGAATTATGTGAAATTCATTAAGGACATCCTGACCAAGAAGAGGAGATTTGGTGAGTTTGAGACTGTTGCTCTCACAAGAGAATGCAGTGCCGTGCTACAAAATAAGTTGCCACCCAAACTTAAGGATCCAGGCAGTTTTACCATACCTTGTTCAATCGGGAACCAGTATTTTGGCAAAGCACTTTGTGATTTGGGAGCAAGCATCAACCTTATGCTAATGGCCATATTTAAAAAGCTAGGAATTGGAGAAGCTTAGCCTACCACAGTCTCACTGCAACTAGCAGACAGATCCATAGCACACCCAGAAGGAAAAATTGAGGATGTCCTGGTTAAGGTGGATAAGTTCATCTTCCCAGTAGACTTCATAATTCTGGACTATGAAGCTGATGCAGAGATACCAATTATATTGGGCAGACCATTCCTAGCAACTAGCCGGACATTAATTGATGTTCAGAAAAGTGAATTAACCATGAGAGTCCAGGATGAGCAGGTTACATTCAATGTGCTCTAGACCATGAAGTTTGCCAGTGAAGAAGAGGAATGCGTAGTGGTATCTATGATAGACACATTAGCATAAGAACAATTGGAAAAATGCTGCAAGAATCCACCACCAGCAGCATGGATAGACCACTCAGATTCTGAAGGAGAAGATGAGAAGGAATGGGCCTAGATTGATGTCAGGCAAGGCTTTAGGAAGTAGAAGCCAATAAAGGAGCCATTATATGTGACCCCACCAGATTCAAGGCTGCTAAAAGCATCAGTGGAGGAGCCACCAGTCTTGGAGATGAAGCCTCTGCCAGCACACCTTAAGTATGCATATTTAGGAGAAACAACCACTCTTCCTGTGGTTATCTCAGCACTTTTGATAGAGGAACAAGAGGAGAAATTGGTCCTGACACTGAAGAAATTTAGAAGGGCCATTGGCTGGACACTTGCTGACATTAAGGGAATCAGCCCCTCATTTTGCATGCATAAGATCCTCTTGGAAAGCAATGAAAAAGGGTCCATAGAACCCCAACGAAGGCTCAACCCAATAATGAAGGAGGTGGTTAAAAAGGAAATTATCAAGTGGCTAGATGCTGGAATTATCTACCCAATATCAGATAGTTCTTGGGTAAGTTCGGTCCAGTGTGTCCTTAAGAAAGTGGGTATGATTGTGGTGGAAAACGATAGCAATGAGCTCATCCCCACCAAGGTTGTGACCGGCAGGAGGATTTGCATGGACTATAGGAAACTGAACAAGAGCACTAGGAAGGACCACTTCCCTCTGCCATTCATTGACCAAATGTTAGATAGACTTGTTGGAAAGGAATACTATTGTTTCCTGGATGGGTACTCAGGGTACAACCAGATTGCTATAGCACCAGAAGATCAGCATAAAACCATATTCACATGTCCTTATGGTACCTTTGCATTCCGAAGGATGCCATTTGGACTGTGCAATGCTCCAGCCACATTTCAGCGATGCATGATGGCAATATTCACATAAATGGCTGAGTAGTCTGTGGAAATCTTTATGGATGATTTCTCAGTCTTTGGGGACTCCTTTGACCTATGCTTGGAAAACCTTGCTAAAGTCTTGCAAAGGTGTGAGGAAACAAACTTGGTGCTGAACTGGGAGAAGTGTCAGTTTATGGTAAAAGAGGGGATTGTGTTGGGGCATAAGGTTTCTCAGAGAGGACTTGAGGTTGACAAGGCCAAAGTGGAAATCATTGAGAAATTGCCTCCTCCCACCTCGGTCAAGGGCATTCGAAGCTTCCTAGGACATGCAGGATTTTATAGAAGGTTCATTAGGGACTTCTCTAAAATTGCCAAACCTCTATGTAGTTTGCTAGAGAAGGACAGAATTTTCTGTTTTGATGAAAGTTGCATGACAGCATTCTGCGAACTCAAACAGAAATTGAGTACAGCCCCAGTTATTGTGGCACCAAACTGGACTTCTCCATTTGAGCTGATGTGTGATGCTAGTAAGACAGCATTGGGGGCTGTCCTCGGGCAGCGCAAAAATAAGATGTTTCACTTTATATACTATGCTAGCAAAATACTGCAAGGTGCCCAGCTGAACTACACGGTGACAGAGAAGGAATTGCTTGCAGTAGTGTTTGCCTTTGAGAAATTTAGAGCATATCTGGTAGGAGCAAAGGTGATAGTGCACACAGATCACTCTGCCATCAAACACTTGGTTAGGAAAAAAGATTCCAAGCCCATGCTCATTCGGTGGGTGCTTTTGCTTCAAGAATTTGATCTAGAGATCAGAGACAGGAAAGGAACTGAAAATCAAGTGGCAGACCATCTCTCCAGATTGGAAGGGCACAGCTCCGGTCAGAGGAAATCAATGAAAGATTTCCAGACGAGCAACTATATCTCCTATCTCAAGATGATGTGCCATGGTATGTTGATTATGTAAATTACCTTCTGAGTGGAATGCTCCCACCAGACCTAACGTGGTAGCAGAAGACAAAATTTCTGCATGAGGTAAACTCATACTATTGGGATGAACCATACCTTTACAAGCAATGTGCTGATCAGATGATTAGGAGATGCATACCCAACGAAGAGATGGAGCAAATCTTGCAGCAATGCTATGCTTCCCCTTATGGAGGTCATTTTGGAGGAGTTAGAACTACAAACAAGGTGTTGCTGGCAGGGTTCTATTGGCCCTCCCTATTCAAGGACTCCCACTCCTTTGCAAAGCAATGTGACCAGTGTCAGAGGATAGGAAACATATCTCTCAGACATGAAATGCCACTGAACAACATCTTAGAGGTGGAATTATTTGATGTCTGGGGAATAGATTTCATGGGACCATTTCCTTCGAGTTTCGGCAATCAATACATCCTTGTAGCTGTAGACTATGTCTCAAAGTGGGTGGAAGCCAGTGCTTCCCAGACTAATGAAGCCAGAGTCGTGACCAGATTTCTGAAAAGAAACATCTTTACAAGGTTTGGAACCCCTAGAGCCATCATCAGCGATGGAGGGACCCATTTCTGCAATCAACAGTTCAAGGCACTACTTGCCAAATCTGGAGTCAGACACAAAGTGGCAACCCCTTATTACCCACAAACGAGTGGGCAGGCTGAAGTCACCAACAGAGAGATCAAGAGAATCTTGGAAAAAACAGTAGGCCCTACGAGGAAGGATTGGTCCTCAAGGTTGGATGATGCACTTTGGGCATATAGAACAGCTTATAAGACACCTCTGGGCATGTCACCTTATAAGTTGGTATTCGGGAAGGCATGTCATCTACCAGTAGAGTTAGAGCACCGAGCATATTAGGCAGTAAAGAAGCTAAACTTGAATCTAGAAGCTGCGAGTGAGAAGAGGATGCTGCAGCTAAATGAGCTGGATAAATTCCGTGGTCAGGCCTATGAGAATGCCAAACTTTACAAAGAGAAAGCAAAGTAGTGGCACGACAAGAAGATATAACCCAGGAACTTTGAAGTGGGACAGAAAGTACTACTGTATAACTCCAGGCTAACATTGTTTCCTGGGAAGTTGAAATCTCGTTGGTCTGGTCCTTTTCGCATAAGCAAGGTCTTCCCTTTTGGGACTGTTGAATTGGAAGAAGAAAAGGAAGGGAGGACATTCAGGGTTAATGGACAAAGAGTCAAGCACTATCTGTGGGGTGATGTGGATAGACAGCATACCTCCATCCAGCTGCAAGAGGAATGAACAGGAAGGAAGTCAGGTTGAAGACTATAAAACAAGCGCTTATGGGAGGCAACCCATGTTAAATCTGTTGTTGATAAAGTTAGCAGTTTTTAGATTGTTTGATTTACGAATTTAATGACATTTTTGTTTGCTACACAGGTAGGGAAACATAGCAGGCTGCAAGAAGGTTCTCACTTTGCTACAGCAAAAACTGGGTAAGGTAAGGCCTAGCTCTGCTGCAATAAGATTTTTTGGATAAGCCACCCCTGCTGCAGCAAAAGCATAGGCAAGGCAGTATTGCTGCACTAGTTGCTGTAGCAATGGTGTTCAGTCCTAAGTGAAGGAGTTTCCCAACAACAACAAAATGCGTGTTGTCCAAAAATTAAAAAGGGGGCGGGAAAATTGGCAGAAGGCCATAAGACACCCACGGTCTTTAACTTCTGCAACTCCCCTACCCACTTCACCTCTCCCAAGTTCTCAAAGCCCTACAACCTCCTCACCTCCTTCGTTCCAGAAACCTCTACCTCCAAACCCTCGAACCAATCATGCTCAGAATCAAGACGGTGGCCAGAAAAGCAAGTAAGGTGAAGAAATTCACCTCCGAGGAAACCAAACAGAAGCACGATGAAGAGATCGTTCCTTGAAACTTCTGCGCTGAGAAAGGTTTCACCTTCACCTCCTCTGGAGATTTGGGGATGCCAATGTACGTTGGCATAGTAGTCAAGCAGAGGGGTTGGGAAAATTTTGCAAGCCACCTGCAAACGGCCCTCATTCCTCTGGTTCGGGAATTATATTCGAACTTCTCACCAGAAACTGAGAAGTGGGTGACAGTTCGGGAGACGAAGGTGTGTTTTGGCCAAGCTTCAATCAACAAAACCTATAATCTACCAGACGAAGAGGACAAGTATGAGGACTATCTACATGGTTTGCGGGACGAAGACTAGGATGCAATGCTCACCCGGGTGTGCCTTCCTGGCACCACTTGGGATAAATCTCCTCAGGGCTCCACCACTATCAATCGGATCTCTCTGGTGCCGGCAGCGAAAGTCTGGTATCATTTTCTTAAGACCCGTATGCTACCTTTCACCCATGGATAGACGGTGAGCCGAGACAGAGTAACAATGGTGGACGCACTCATATTCGGTAGACCACTCAACGTTGGCCGCATCATCAGTAGCCAAATCCAAGCATGCGCCAGCCGAAAAAAGGGAAGCCTACTTTTTCCTTCCCTCATCACCATACTGTGCAAGAATTGTGGAGTACCAGTCTCCATTGATAAAGTCTTGAAGGACACCAACCCCATTACTACTACCACCATTGCTCGGATTGTCCTAGAGAAAGCGGCCCCACACCCATCAGATGCCTCTCGAGACCCTCCACAAGCTGCTGGACCATTTGCTTCTTCCTCTGCCCCTCAGCCAGCTGACAAGATCCTTTAGCATATTCTACAGCAACAAGCACAGCTGCTGCAGCATCAGCAGACCTTTTGGCATTATGAACAGAAGAGGGACTTCGCCCTCCACACCACGTTAGAGCAAAACTTTAAGCAATTCTTCCCATTCCCAGAGTTTCCAACTGACTTGCTCTATACAAATTTCGAGGAGTCAGCCCCAGCACCTGAACCACAGACAGAGCAGCACAAGGATTCTGAAGGATCCTCCTCCAGCAAGGAGCCCTATCCGGAACCCCACCAGACACCAGAGGGAACTGAGTCCTCTGATGACGATGAGCCCATTGCAAAATGGGCAGCAATGATGCGCAAAGGAAAGGTCCCACAACAATCAGCACAGCGCAGAAGTGGGCTCAGAAGCTCCTCAAGGTCCTCTAGGGGTCAATGCCCCTAGGGTGTTGTAGCATACCTGCTAGCAACCTTAGGAAGTTCCCTCAACTCGTATCCCTTCTCTACTATATTTGGAATTCCTTTGTTTCTACTTATGTTTTTGGGTGTCGGTTGCATTTTTGGCCATTTCATCAGTAGTGAGGACATTGCTCAATTTAAGTTTGGGGGGTGTGATATAATGTTGCTGTGGCACTTTTGTGTTTTGTTCATTGCTGTGGTATCTGCTGAAGCATTGATTTTATGTTCATTGCTATAGTATTGCTGGATCATATGTTAGATTTAGACTTGTTTATTTGTGTGTTGCGTATTTGTGAGCTGTTTTGTGTTTTTTCCTGACTGAATTAGTTGAGACTGCTTTATTCCTGTAGCGCTTGTAGAAATTGTCTGATTTAGATGTGTATTCCTATGAAAAAAAAGTCTGCATTTTGCATAGCCTGCTGAACATTCTAGGATATTCCATGAGGAGGATTGGGTATTTTGCTAAAAACCAGAATAGGAAACCTACAACCTTACCCAAGCACACACAGAACCTTCTTCTTATAAGCACTGGATCATGGGCAATTTGCTCAAAAGAAAATTTGGTGATCTTTCAAAAATTGGACCTTAGTCTTAGAGCTAATATTGAGAGCTTTCTGTAGAATTATAAAAGAAGCAGATGCATAAGGTCATAAAGGCTTAAGTTTGGGGGGGGAAGTAGAAAATAAAGAGAGAAATATGGACACTCCAATGCTCTGTAGTCCCTTAGTAACCAGGGGTATGCATGAGCCCCATGTGTGCCTTTGTGTAAAATAGGGATATAGAGTATGAGTGGGAAGCGATTTAGGGGTGATAAGGCTGAGTAACCGGGTGCCTGCATGGAACATGTTTGCATTCATGTCAAAAGGCACTAATGACCTCTGCTGAAATAAGACCTATTGCTTACCCAAAAAAAACAGAGAGAAGGAAAAGAAAAGCAAATATAGAGAAGAAAGAAAATCAGTGAGTTGCCTCATTTCCCCTATATCTATTGCCTTGGCTGCACCTATGTTGAATGCCAACTTGACCTAGGAAAGGAAGCTTGATATATTAGCATGAAAGTCTTAGGAACTTTGGCTGTTTTTTACCAAAGTAACTCTTAGGAAAACTGTCCATGTCACACACACAACTCTGAGGCATTTTTTTTTGTGATTGGGAGAAAGGTTTATGGTGTCCTTTATATGGAAGAAATCCTGAGAGTTGAGAGCTATCAACAGAACTATGGATTCATGCATGAGAAAAGTCTGGAATTTTTGGGTGGTAGGAATGTAGTGAACAAAGTAGGTTGCTTGGGGACAAGCAATCCTTTAAGTTTGGGGGGATTTGATAACTGCATTTCATTATAGTTTCTATGTGTTGTTCATGTATGTTTACTGAATTTTTTTGGTGTTTTAAGCACTCTTACCCCCTGATTTAATTAAATGGGATGACTCTTCTAGATATAACATCAGCTACCTCATTGCTGAAGCATTTTAGTAAGCATATGTGGCAACGATAGCAGAACCCCGGGTGATAGTGGGTGAGCTGCTCCCTCTTTCCTGCAATACACTAATTCTATTTGATATGGTGTAGGTGGCAGAGCTGCACAGCAGGAGCAGCCACCATCGAGCAGGGATAGCAGCAGGGACACTGCAGGCTGCTGGTACAAAATTGCCTCCACTACTGAAAGTGGAGAAGAAAAAGTTGCACAACAAGGGCACTGGCTGCAGAGCAGAAGGAATGTCAACAACCCAAGGCACTTTACTGGGACCACAAGGGCTGCCTATAAAAGGCCATAAAGCAGCTATTGCAAAAAGTCTGGAGGGACGGGAGGAAGAGGAGAGAATTCAGAGAAAAGAACACCACAGCCGAGAGTGCTGCTGACATTGGAAGGTGCAGCATGAAGGGATAGTGCGCTATTTCAAAAAGGAATTTTGATCACTGTTGTGGTTTTTACTATTTTATCAAAAAGGAAAGAACTGCATTTTGTAATTGTTTTTATCTCTTAGGATGCATACAAGTGTTTCTGAGATTTTTGTACCCAGTGTACCCATGAGGCTTGGCTAGTTTCCAGCTAGGGTTGCACAAGGGTTGTAATGAACTGAAGCACATTTTTATTATCAATACATTTCGCTGCAGTTTTGCTTACCATTCAATTGTGTTTCCTGTTAGTTTTTCTTTCCTTAATAACGGAAGTTTGGAGGAAGAAAACCAAGGCCAAGATTCACCTAGAAGGGTAATGGAGGCTGGGAAAAGGATTGAATGCATTGGGGTTAGCTCATGTAGGGATATACGGGCACCCCATTAGTCCAATAATGGAACTTCATGCATAATTTGGAGGTGAGGACTGATGCAGGAATGCATGTCTGAACCTCAGAATTGCAAGGAATGGAAGTCTGGGAAGACTCCATTCAGGACTGAGATTGGCACTTAGAACAATTGCTGCAGCAAGCCTAGAGCAAATATGAGTGCTGTAGTCCATGGAAACCCTGAGCAACCCTAGATCTCCCAATATAGTTTCCTCTTTACTTCCTATTACTCTTTATTTTAGTCATAGCTATAGTCAGTCAATCTACTTTTATATCAATCTTGTGAACCATCTTAACTTTACTATAGCATTCATACAGCAAAAATCTCTATAACAGTTTTAGCTCACTTCTCGTGGGACGATACTCACTCATCACTTTATTACTTGGTCACGACACGTGCACTTGCGTTCTGACATTGTATTCATCTTTGCATGAAGCATACCACAACAGTTGGTAGGGAAAATCTTAGCGGGATTGGATAGCTCAAGTAAGAAATAAAACATAGACTTGGACTAGGATATAGAAGTTGGACCGATAGCCCAAAAATCATGAAATGTGACCAAACTTTGCATAAAAGGTAGAATTTCAACCAAACCAAAGGAAATGGGCAAGAATGAGCCCAACTCCTAGAGGAAAAAATAAAAACCATGTGAGGAAATAGTAGTGTAATAATAATCAAGATTATGTCACATGTCATTAGGACAAAACATCTATATCTTACATTCATAATTTCAACAAGTATACATGGCATTAGGACAAAACATCTATATCCTACATTCATAATTTCAACAAGTAGGTAATAATACATGGCATTATGACAAAAAATCTTTATCCTACACAAATAATTTTAGCCAAGCAAGGGAGATTCAAGGGTTAAAAGTTTGCCACTTAGAAAGGCAAACCTATTATACTTGAGTGAAACAAAAGAAAAAGGTAATGAATCCCTAAATCAAAGGGACCTTGTCCCTTGTCTTAAGAAAATTTTATCATGATTTTTAAATTACAAATCTCCTTTTGCGATACATATCTTGACTAAGGGAGAGGAAGAAAAGAACATGAGTTGTCTTTCTCCAAAAAGAAATCAAATGCATCCTAATTGTGATAAGGTAGAACCATGATTATGAAAGGTGAACCACTTGATAGTTTATTTAAGCAAAACTCACCTTTATAACATTATAATTTCGTCCAAGTAAGGGAGAGGAAAAATTGAAGCAAGGTAGAGTAACGAAAGGAGAGAAAGAAAGGAGAAAAAAGGAAGGAAGAAGAAGGAGAAGTCTAGAGGACTAAGTACTCAAGTTAAGTTATCTTAATCTCCACTTGAATCCATTTTTCTCTTCTTCCTTGGGGTTCAAAACTCACCCTTTTTCTCTTATTTTAGCTACTAGAAAAGCTAAGGGAAGGGAGGAATCTTACCACTTCCTTCAAAGGGAAAAAAGAAAAAGAAATCACTAAGTGAGTTAGGGAGATCTTTAGGTAGGTTTAACAATATCTTTTTTTTTTAAGAAAAGATTTGAAATTTGTAATATTTATATGGGATTTTGATCTTAGAACTTTGATGAAATTTACAATACTTGCTACTTTGATGATTGGCCATGGATGTTGCTATATCATGTTACATGTTGATCTTGCATGTTATGGATGTTTTGAATACTTTGGTTGGTATAGAAAGTTATGCATAAATATGGCTTTGGGTGGCAAAATTTTAGGGCTTTTATGCTACTGTTAAGTATATTTGAATATGGTAAAAATGGATGGAAGATGGTTAGGTTGCTAAATTAAGTATGACCTTAAACACCTACGAAAAAATCATGAGAAATTTCTGTTGAGAAACACCCTTAGTTATGCATGATTTGATTCTATTTTTCTTTGAAGTAGATGATGAAATATGTTAAATTAAGTAAGAAATATAATTAAATGTTGAGATTGTAACGTCTAGTTTTTATTTATTTATTATTATTATAGCAACTTTGTAAGATTCAATTTACTTTTAAATTTTTTTTCACATTACGCATATTAAATACGCCATACGTATAAACACAATATATATGTATACATATTTATTACAAACCTCACACATGTTATAATTATACAATACAACATTTCAGTACATAAATAAGAGTCCCTATACAACACTTCACCCTTGAAATACAAAAGGTGAGGAGGTGGTGCTGACATTGAGATCTCCATTAGTAATGCCATTCCCTGTTGCATTTCACGTCTTTTTATCTGAACATAACACCACAATAATAGTCAAAACAAAGGTTTACAGTAGACTTAACATAAATAAAATATAATGAAAAAAATAGGAGTTATGTTCAGCTATATAAGTTATGTAACATCCCTAATTTTGTTTTTTTTATTGATAAAAGTACATAAATATTTAATTAAGGAAATAAAATTTATTAGACAATATTTTAGATATCTAAGAAAATATAATCCTTAGAAATTCTTCACCTTATGTATATGCATAGAAAATGTTTCTAAGATTAAGAGAACAAATAAAGAGGGAAAACCTAATAGGAAAAACAATTAGAAATAACATACTAAAGAGATGCAAAATTCTTGGATAAGGAAGATAAATTTTTAGAAACAAGTAAAGGTCATAAAATTTCAAGAACATTGGATTAGGGTAATTTTCCCTAATTCAAGAACTAGAGTTACTAAGTTTAAAATCTTTCTCCATACATTGGGCTTTTACCTATGGACACTTCATATAGAGTTTTTCCAATTCACATAAGTTTCTAGCAAGCCCATTGGATAACCTAAGCAAGAAATAAACCATAGACTTGGACTAAGATATAGTAATTGGACCAATAGCCCAAAAATTATGAAAATGTGACCAAGCCCTCCAGGAAAGGTAGAATTTTATCAAAAGCAAAGAAAATGGGTAGGAATAAGCCCATAATGGGTAAGAATAAGCCCAAATCCAAGAGGAAAAATAAAATAAAATAAATTAGGTCGTGATATAATAATGTAATAATAATAAAGATTAGGTTACATGGCATTAAGACAAAAATTTAGCAAGTGGTGTGATTCTACATTCATAATTTTGGCAAGTGGCATGATAATACAAGGCTTTAGGACAAAAACATCTATATCCTACACTCATAATTTTAGCAAGTGGTATGATAATACATGGCATTAGGACAAAACATTCATATCCCACACAAATAATATCAACCAAATAATGGAGATTCAAGGGCTAGAAATTTGCCAACTAAAAAGGCAAACCTATCATACTTGTTTAAGACAAAAGAAAATGGAAATGAATCCCTAAATCAAAGGAACCTTGTCCCATATCTTAAGAACATATTATCATAATTTTCAAAATACAAATCTCATTTTCCTATGCATAGCTTGACTAAGGAAGAGGAAGACAAGAACATAAGTTGTTTGTTTTCCAAAAATTCAACCAAGTGTAATCTAATTGTGATAAGGTAGACCCATGATTATGAAAGGTGAATTATTTGGTGGTCTATATAAGAAAACCCACCCTTACAACATTATAATTTCTTCCAAGTGAGGGAGAGGAAAAATAGAAGTAAGGTAGAGTGAGGAAAGGAGAGGAAGGAAGGAAGGAAGGAAGGAAGGAAGGAAGAAAGAGGAAGAAGAAGTCTAGGTGACCAAGTGCTCCAGGTAAGTTTAACAATATTTCTTTTTGAAGAAAACTTTTGAAACTTATAATATTTATATGAGATTTTGATCTTAGAACTTTGATGATTGGTCATGGATGTTGTTATGTCATGTTACATATTGATCTTGCATGTGATGTATGTTTGAATACTTAGGCTGGTATAGAAAGTTATGCATAGGTATGGCTATGGGTGGCAAAATTTTAAGCTTCTGTATTTTAACTTTTGAGAATTATCTGTATGGAATTAAAATACATGGTTAACATAAGAATTATATCTATAGTTGTCATGGATTTTTAGCCACTAGAATTATTCAAATTGAAGTCCATATGAGGAAGATATGAGCCAATTAGTAGTCAAAGGTCAAAAAATGGTTCATCAGGGAAAAATATGTTAGGATAGCTTATGTATTTTAATTTCTGGGAATTATCTGTATGGAATTAAAATACATAGTTAACATATGAATTATAGCTATGTGTGTCATGGATTTTTAGCCACTGGAATCATTCAAATTGAAGTCCATATGAGGAACATATGAGCCGATTAGTAGTCAAAGGTCAGAAAATGGTTCATCAGGGAAAAAATATGTTAGGATAGCTTCTGTATTTTAATTTCTAGGAGTTATCTGTATGGAATTAAAATAAATGGTTAACATAAGAATTATAGATATGTATGTCACGGATGTTTAGCCACTGGAATCATTCAATTTAGAGTTCATATGAGGTAGATATGTTCCAATTAGTAAACAAAAGTCAGAAAATGGTTAATCAGGGAAGAATATGTTAGGATAGCTTCGGTGTTTTAATTTCTGGGAAATTTATATAAGGAATTAAAATAAATGGTTAACATATGAATTATATATTTATGTGTCACAGATGTTAAGCCAATGGAATCACTTAATTTGGAATTCGTATGTGGGAGATATAGTCAGATTAGTAAGTAAAGGTTAGAATCTACTTGAGAAGAAATAATTTTGAATTTAAGAGAGTAATAACACCAAGATGTATTTCTATTTTGCTGATATGATTAACATAATAGTTTTAGATAATTGGCTTATCTTTCCATAGAAACCAAGATCACTTCAATCAGAGTTAAAATGAGGGAGTTATGCGCTGATTAGTAAGCAAAGGTCACAGAACACGACCAGACCGTGTTCTGGATGCTTCAAGCACGGGTTAGCCGTGTTCGGGGCTGTTTTTGAGTACATTTAAAGTATTTTTAAAGCATGACCGTGTCCTAGAACTTGGTCAAACCGTGTTGGAAGCTGGTGAAGCCTATTTTCAACATTTTCCTACCCTAGATGAACCTCTTTAACTATAGGGTAATAGTAGAAATCAAATTGGAGAAAAATGCTCTATAAATTTATAAGAACATGTATTAGAAATGATATAAATAAGAAGAAATTGACTAAAGGCCAAGCATAAAGAAAATGAAGAGATGAAATTAATATTTAAAAAAGAAGATGAATCTTATAAATGAAAATAATAAATGACTAGTATATGCCATAGCCATTGCCATTGTATGAACTTCTTACCATTTTAAGTGTGAAATTCTGACATGGAAATATTTTATAAAGTGATATTTGAAATGGTTATGTTCATGGCATGATTACCAATGATTTATGGTAATAGTTATATTTTGATGAACATACTTGTTATTGAAAGCATATTTTTGGATGTCATTGTGAAAAAAAAAGAAATGAGCACGGTCACACGGCAATCCGTGTGATGCACCAGTAGGGGACACCCTACCAACGGTTATGATCATGTTAATGAGAAAAGAAAGAGAAAGTGGGCCATGTCGAACAGAGCGAGAAAATCCCGTATCGGAGAGTAGAAAATACTCACCCTGACCGGGGTAGCTTGATATGAGAATAAATTGATAGTCATCATATGATATTCTGAAAATAGTTAACCCTGTCATACATATTATTATTGTACGATTCTCATGTGCATAGATATAGTGCATTCATGTGACCAAAGTTATTTTCTGTAGTTTATATAGTTGAACATGACGTGATGAGCAATATTGATGATGATTTATTGTTGAACTTACTGGGATTTAATTCTCACTATATTTCCATATCATGTTCAGAAAATTAGTTATGCAGATTTTTCTATAGCTCTGGCTTTTAGTGCACGTTGGATCGAGTAGTTTGTGTTGGGCAGATCCCAGAAGCAAATAAAATGTTTGTGGTCGAGTTGGCTTAGATCTTAGTGAAGGTGCAACCACCCGCACCTATATCTCTGGAATTAGTCAACCAGAATAAATAAGATGTAGATTTTTATGTGTTTGATATGTTGTACGTATGGTTTGATTAATGACATGTATGTAAACTCTGTATTGTATAAATTAAATAAATGTTATATTGAGTTAAGTTGTAACGAGGTAATAACTTCATGGTATTTAAAAAAAATTGATACTTAAATGGAGTTATTACATAATTGGTATCAGAGCAGATTGATCCTAGATGGTCAGTGGGTGGATGGTTATCTGAATCGATCTTATATTGTCTTGAGTATGTTGTGGTTGTGCTGTGTAGGGGATCAGTGATTCATATAGGTAAAAAATTACTAGTGTTTCCTATCTATATGCCGAGGTGGTGTTATGACTGCTATTAAATATTTTTGAACTAACTATTGGGCTTGATCACCTCAATAGCAGCATAACTTTGTTTTTGCCACAGTAGGAAATGGTACCACCAAGGAGGAATCCAGCAAACAATGCAAAGGAAACCCTGCATAACCTAGCCACGGCAATTCGAGACCAAGTCATGACCACAACCAAATTTTACAATTTCTCCAGAATGCTAATAACCCAAATGGTGAGAATGGTGCTAACAACCGGATGGCTGGAAAAGATAATGGCATATCTGAGTTCTTGAGGACTAGACCACCTTGTTTCCAAGGTGGCTATGACCCAACGGTAGCCAAAAGGTGGATAAGGGAATTAGAGAAATTTTTTGAAGTGATGGGCTGTACTGAAGAGTAGCAAATTATTTTTGCTGCATATATGTTAAAGGATGAAGCAGAATACTGGTGGCGTGGAGCTAGAGAACTTTTAGCACATCAGGGAAGACAGATCACCTGGCAAGTGTTCAAGGACATTTTTTTTAAAAAGTATTGTACGGGCTGAGAAAGAGATCGAATTTCTCTAACTCAGGCAAGGCAGCATGATCGTGGACCAGTATATCGCAAGGTTCGAGGAGCTGTCTAAGTTCTTCTCTTATCTGCAATATAATCCAGATGAAGCATAGAAGGCGGTTAAGTTTGAAGCGGGACTAAACCCAGAGATAAAGAATGCTGTTATAGCTATGGAGATCAGGGATTTTGTACCTCTGATAAATAAATGCAGACTCCTGGAAAAGAGTTTAAGGGTAGTGGAGGATGAGAAGTAAAGGCGAAACCTATGGAAGAGGAAGAAAATTTTTCCCAACCCTGGAAAGAACGTGAGAAGAAGTGGATATAGAGCTAGTAAGAGGCCATTGATTGTAGGTCCTAGACCTTTTCAACAAGATCTCACATCAGTCAAGTGCGCTAAGTGCGGATGCATGCATGTAACCGGCCATACTATATGGGACAAGATGTCTACTTCAATTGCGGACAGAAGGGACATTTTGCGAGAAACTGCCCACAGAATGTGGGGAAGCAGCCAGAACAGAGGCCTCAGGTGAAAGGAAGGGTTTTCACCTTGAGCGGCCAAGAGGCAGCTCAATCTTCTGAAATGATTCAAGGTACATGCTATATCTATGGATTTGCGCTTATGGTGTTATTTGACCCTAGTGCTAGTCATTCATTTATATCGGAAGAATATATTAGGAAGTTTCAGTTTCCTATTTCTGAAACTCCCTATGAGCTATCCGTAGTAACCCCTACAGGGGAACGGGTATTAACTTCCTCTGTATGTAAAGATTGTCAAGTCACCATCTAGGAGAAAACTTTTTCTGTAGACTTCGTCTGTTTACCTTTAAGAGGTATTGAGGTCATTCTAGGGTTAGATTGGATGTCTAGAAATCGAGTCTTGCTGAATTGTTGTAACAAGATTGTTGAATTTCTACCTCCTACTCTGAAAGAGGAGGTCCAGTTATTGATGCTAAATTCTAATCAAGTTAATAGGGAGTTGAAGAATGGAGTACTTGGATACATTCTCTTGTATTTATCAAACCTAGAAGTCGAATCAAAGCTTGATGAAATCTCAATAGCCAACGAATTTCCTAAAGTATTTCCATCAGATATTCCAGGCTTACCTCCCAAGAGAGAGATAGAGTTCTCTATTGATCTCCTACCTAGGACAGGGCCTATCTCTATTGCACCATACCGAATGGCCTTGAAGGAACTACAAGAACTCAAGAAACAGTTGGAGGAACTATTAGACAAGTAATTCATTAGACCGAGTGTGTCACCTTGGGGAGCTTTTGTATTGTTTTTTAAGAAGAAAGACGGGAGCTTGAGACTATGCATAGATTACAGACAACTGAATAAGGTGACTATCAAAAATAAGTACCCTCTCCCTAGGATAGATGACTTATTGGATCAATTGAAGGGAGCCTTCATCTTTTCTAAAATTGACTTGAGGTCAGAATATCATCAGATTAGGATCAAGGAGGAGGATGTACCAAAAACTGCCTTCAAGACTAGGTATGGGCACTATGAGTTTCTCGTAATGCCATTCAAGTTGACGAATGCACCTATAATTTTCATGGATTACATGAATCGCATTTTTCGACCCTACCTAGATCAATTTGTTGTAGTGTTCATTGATGACATCTTGATATATTCTAAGAGTGAGAAAGAACATGAACAACATCTCCAAATCGTGCTGCAAGTGCTGAAAGAGAAAAATTTATATGCCAAATTGGAGAAGTGTGAATTTTGGCTATCCAAGGTAAAGTTTCTTGGACATGTCATCTCTAATAGAGGGGTAGCCGTAGATCCTAGCAAGAAGGAAGCAGTGATTCAATAGCAGAGACCAAAGACGGTTACAGAAGTTAGAAGTTTCCTGGGTTTGGCAGGATACTACAGAAGGTTTATACAAAACTTCTCTCGTATAGCCTTGCCATTAACTAAATTGACCAGGAAGGAAAGTCCTTTCAAATGGAATGATCAATGTGAAGCTAGTTTTCAGGAGCTAAAGACAAGACTGACCACTCCTCTTGTTTTAATTATTCCATACCTCACAGGACATTTTGAAGTGTATAGTGATGCTTCAAAGAAAGGGCTAGGGTGTGTGCTAATGCAAGACAAGAGAGTAGTTGCTTACGCCTCTAGACAATTAAGACCCCACGAAGGAAACTATCCAACTCATGATCTTGAATTGGCGGCAGTGGTGTTTGCTTTAAAGATTTGGCGACATTACTTATATGGAGCAACTTTTGAAGTATATTGTGACCACAAGAGTCTTAAATATCTCTTTGATCAAAAGGAGTTAAATATGAGGCAACGAAGATGGGTGGAATTTCTCAATGACTACAAGTTTAAGATAAAGTATCATCCAGGAAAGGCGAATGTTGTAGCTGATGCCTTAAGTCAAAAATCTCTACACATGGGCCAGATGATGTTGTATGAGATGCAAATGCTAGAGGAGTTTCGGAATTTGAAGCTGGACACTACTTTTTCCTCAAAGATGCTAACCATTAATGGTTTAAGTATAGGGTGTGACCTTAGAGCCCAAATCGAAGAGGCTCAAGCTCACGACCAATACTTACAAGATCATAAAGACCAAGGTAATTTTCTGTCATGGAAGATGGAGCAATCATGTATTAGGGAAGGATTTGTGTCCTTCAAGAACGAAAGTTGAGGACTAAGATCCTGTAGGAAGCGCATCAGAGTAAATACACAATCCATCCTGGATGCACTAAAATGTATTAGGATTTAAAAATGATGTATTGGTGGCCAGGGATGAAAAAGGATATTGCAGAGTTCGTGGCGAAATGTCTAAATTGTCGAAAGGTGAAGGTGGAGCATCAAAAGCCAGTGGGATTTCTACAACTTCTTGAGATCCCTAAATGAAAATGGGACAGTATCTCGATGGACTTTGTTGTGGGTTTACCAAAGACTTCAGTGGGACATGACTCTATCTGGGTAATAGTTGACAGATTAACCAAATTTGCTCACTTTATGCCTATAAAAATTAATTTTTCACTGGATAAATTGGCCCAACTGTACGTCCAGGAAATAGTTAAACTGCATGGGATTCCCTTAAATATTGTTTCTGATAGAGATCCGAGGTTCACGTCGAGATTTTGGAAAGCGTTGCAGGAAGCTTTTGGTACTCAGTTATGGTTCAGTACTGCCTACCATCCTCAGACTGACGGGCAGACAGAACGGACCATTCAAACTTTAGAAGACATGTTAAGGGCCTGTGTGATAGAGTAAGATAAAGGATGGGATAAATACCTACCTTTAGTAGAGTTTGCTTATAATAATAGTTATCACTCCAGTATTAAGATGGCCCCCTACGAAGCTTTATATGGTAGGAAGTGCCGATCTCCACTATGTTGGTTTAAGGTAGGAGAAAAGAACTTATTAGGTCTTGATCTAGTTCAACAAACCACTGAACAAATCAGGATGATACGAGACAAAATACTTACAGCTCAGAGTCGGCAAAAGAGTTACTACGATAAGAGACATAGACCTCTAGAGTTTGAGGAAGGAGACCATGTATTTCTAAAACTTTCCCCGACTACTGGAGTTGGTAGGTCTCTCAAAACAAGAAAGTTAAGTCCACGATTTTTGGGACCCTACCAAATTCTGAAGAAAGTAGGGACATCAGCATATCAAGTTGCTCTCCCACCTAATTTTTCCAACCTGCATAATGTTTTCCACGTATCACAGTTACGGAAGTATCTTCCAGATTCATCTCATGTAATACAAGATGAACCAATCCAAATAAAGGAGAACATGACATACCAGCTAGTACCTGCATCCATATTGGACACTGACGTGAAGCAACTGAGAAATAAAAATAATTCCCCTTGTTAAGGTGTTATGGGAAGGTTTGACTCCGGAAGAAGCAACTTGGGAGCTGGAAGAAGTCACGCGGAAGAAATATCCGCAATTGTTCTTATTAGGTAATTTCTGAAATTTTAAGGACAAAATTTCTTTTAGGGGGAGAAAAATGTAACATCCCTAATTTTGTTTATTTTATTGATAAAAGTACATAAATATTTAATTAAGGAAATAAAATTTATTAAACAATATTTTAGATATCTAAGGAAATATAATCCTTAGAAATTCTTCACCTTATGTATAAGCATAGAAAATGTTTCTAACATTAAGAGAACAAATAAAGAGGGAAAACCTAATAGGAAAAACAATTAGAAATAACATACTAAAGAGATGCAAAATTCTTGGATAAGGAGGATAAATTTTTAGAAACAAGTAAAGGTCATAAAATTTCAAGAACATTGGATTAGGGTAATTTTTCTTAACTCAAGAACTTGAGTTACTAAGTTTAAAATCTTTACCCATACATTGGGCTTTTACCTATGGACACTTCATATAGAGTTTTTTCACTTCACATAAGTTTCTAGCAAGCCCATTGGATAACCTAAGCAAGAAATAAAACATAGATTTGGACTAAGACATAGTAATTAGACCAATAGCCCAAAAATTATGAAAATGTGACCAAGCCCTCCAAGAAAGGTAGAATTTTATCCAAAGCAAAGAAAATGGGTAGGAATAAGACCAAATCCAAGAGGAAAAATAAAATATAAAAAATTAGGTGATGATATAATAATGTAATAATAATAAAGATTAGTTTACATGGCATTAAGACAAAAATTTAGCAAGTAGTGTGATTCTACATTCATAATTTTGGCAAGTGGCATGATAATACAAGGCTTTAGGACAAAAACATCTATATCCTACACTCATAATTTTAGCAAGTGGTATGATAATACATGGCATTAGGACAAAACATTCCTATCCCACACAAATAATATCAACCAAATAATGGAGATTCAAGGGCTAGAAATTTGCCACCTAAAAATGCAAACCTATCATACTTGTTTAAGACAAAAGAAAACAGAAATGAAACCCTAAATCAAAGGGACCTTGTCCCATATCTTAAGAACATATTATCATAATTTTCAAAATACAAATCTCATTTTCCTATGCATATCTTGACTAAGGAAGAGGAAGACAAGAACATAAGTTGTTTGTTTTCCAAAAATTCAACCAAGTGTAATCTAATTGTGATAAGGTAGACCCATGATCATGAAAGGTTAATTATTTGGTGGTCTATATAAGAAAACCCACCCTTACAACATTATAATTTCGTCCAAGTGAGGGAGAGGAAAAATAGAAGTAAGGTAGAGTGAGGAAAGGAGAGGAAGGAAGGAAGGAAGGAAGGAAGGAAGGAAGGAAGAAAGAGGAAGGAGAAGTCTAGGTGACCAAGTGCTCCAGGTAAGTTTAACAATATTTCTTTTTGAAGAAAAATTTTGAAACTTATAATATTTATATGAGATTTTGATCTTAGAACTTTGATTATTGGTCATGGATTTTGCTATGTCATGTTACATATTGATCTTACATGTGATGTATGTTTGAATACTTAGGCTGGTATAGAAAGTTATGCATAGGTATGGCTATGGGTGGCAAAATTTTAAGCTTTTATATTTTAATTTTTGGGAATTATCTGTATGGAATTAAAATACATGGTTAACATAAGAATTATAGCTATGTGTGTCACGGATTTTTAGCCACTAGAATCATTCAAATTTTAGTCCATATGAGGAAGATATGAGCCAATTAGTAGTCAAAGGTCAGAAAATGGTTCATCAGGGAAAAATATGTTAGGATAGCTTCTGTATTTTAATTTCTGGAAATTATCTGTATAGAATTAAAATATATGGTTAACATAAGAATTATAGCTATGTGTGTCATGGATTTTGAGCCACTGGAATCATTCAAATTGAAGTCCATATGAGGAAGATATGAGCCAATTAGTAGTCAAAGGTTAGAAAATGGTTCATCAGGGAAAAAATATGTTAGGATAGCTTCTGTATTTTAATTTTTGGGAATTATCTGTATGGAATTAAAATAAATGGTTAACATAAGAATTATAGCTATGTATGTCACGGATGTTTAGCCACTGGAATCATTCAATTTAGAGTTCATATGAGGTAGATATGTTCCGATTAGTAAACAAAGGTCAGAAAATGGTTAATCAGGGAAGAATATGTTAGGGTAGGTTCGGTGTTTTAATTTCTGGGAAATCCTTTAAAGAATTAAAATAAATGGTTAACTTATTAATTATATATTTATGTGTCATGGATGTTTAGCCACTGGAATCACTTAATTTGGAATTCGTATGTGGGAGATATAGTCAGATTAGTAAGTAAATGTTAGAACCTACCCGAGAAGAAATAATATTGAATTTAAGGGAGTAATAACACCAAGAGTTATTACTATTTTGCTAATATGATTAACATAATCATTTTAGATAATTGTCTTAGCTTTCCAAAGAAACCAGTATCACTTCAATCGGAGTTAAAATGAGGGATTTATACTCTGAGTAGTGAGCAAAGGTCACAGAACACGGCCAAACTGTGTTCTGGGTTCTTCAAGCACGGGTTGGCTATGTTCGGGGCTGTTTTTGAGTACATTTGAAGTATTTTTAAAGCATGGCCGTGTCCTAGAACATGGCCAGACCATGTTGGAAGCCTATTTTCAACATTTTTCTATCTTAGATGAACCTCTTTAACTATAGGGTAATAGTAGAAATCAAATTGGAGAAAAATGCTCTATAAATTTTTAAGAACATGTGTTAGAAATGATATAAATAAGAAGAAATTGACTAAACGCCAAGCATAAAGAAAATGAAGAGATGAAATTAATATTTAAAAAAGAAGACGAATCTTATAAATGAGAATAATAAATGACTAGTATATGCCATAGCCATTGCCATTGTATGAACTTCTTACCATCTTAAGTGTGAAATTCTGACATGGAAATATTTTATAAAGTGATATTTGAAATGGTTATGTTCATGGCATGATTACCAATTATTTATGGTAATAGTTATATTTTGATGAACATACTTGTTATTGAAAGCATATTTTTGGCTATCATTGTGAAAAGAAAAGAAATGAGCACAGTCATATGGCAATCCGTGTGGTGCACCAGTAGAGGACGCCCAACCAACGGTTATGATCATGTTAATGAGAAAAGAAAGAGAAAGTGGGCTATGTCGGACGGAGCGAGAAAAGCCCGTATCGGAGAGTAGAAAATACTCACCCTGACCGGGGTAGCCTATATGAGAATAAATTGATAGTCATCATATGATATTCTGAAAATAGTTAAACCTGTCATACATATTATTATTGTATGATTCTCATGTGCATAGATATAGTGCATTCATGTGACCAAAGTTATTTTCTGTAGTTTATACAGCTGAACATGACATAATGAGCTATATTGATGATGATTTATTATTGAACTTACTGTGATGTAATTCTCACTATATTTCTATATCATGTTCAGAAAATTAGTTATGCAGATTTTTCTATAGCTCTGGCTTTTAGTGCACGTCGGATTGAGTACTTTATGTTGGGCAGATCCCAGAAGTAAATAAAATGTTTGTGGTCGAGTTGGCTTAGATCCTAGTGAAAGTACAACCACCCGCACCTGTATCTCTAGAATTGGTCAACCAGAATAAATAAGATGTAGATTTTTATGTGTTTGATATGTTGTATGTATGGTTTGATTAATGACATGTATGTAAACTCTGTATTGTATAAATTAAATAAATGTTATATTGAGTTAAGTTGTAATGAGGTAATAACTTCATGGTATTTAAAAAAAAAATTGATACTTAAATGGAGTTGTTACAAGTTACAGAAAATATTAAGATTTGAAGATAAAATCATCACTTCATTTGATGCATAATTAACATACTATAAATGCACTAAAAATTCACTCTTTTTTTAAAATGCTCAGACATATCACAGTTCTCAATTCACTCATTTGTTATACGCATAGTAACCGATCAATTATAGTCACAATAAGTGATCAGGGAATATGAGTTCATCACTCATATGCCTCCTCACATTACCTTTGTCACCTGGTTAGAGCGGCCCTCCCTTGGCTCACTCAAGCTAATAGGCCGTCCCCTACTCGGTATCGTCTCAAGCCATACAACCCGTCAATATTGATCCATACATATAAATGTATGTATATATATATATATAAATGCATATTCATCAAATGCAATATATAATTATCAAGCAACTCGTCATGAGCTTTACGCTTGCCATTTAATCACTTTTCATAATATAATGCATCATTTTTTATACCAAATTATTAATAATCATTCATTACATACCAATATTCAATAGGATTCATTTTAAATCAAATAAAGAAAAAGAGTAATTTATAATACCAAAATCATCATTTTAAAAGTAATTTTCTTAGATATATGTTTTTTAAAAATATTTCAACAAATAAGATTATTTTTAGGTAAAAAACAGTGCAAAATATGATAATCCAACACCCAACAGGGCCTGGCCTTGTTCAAGACATGGCCATGCTTGAAAAATACTTCAAACATACTAAAAAACAGTCTTAAACACAGCCTATCCATGATGAAGCAACCCAGAACATGGCCTGGCTGTGTTCTGTGACCTTTCCACACTTATTCAACCATATCTCCCTAATACAAACTCTGATTGACGTGATTACAAATCCTATAAAAAGATAAGACAATTATCTACAACTTTCATTTTAATCATTTCTTTAAATTCTTTATGGATTATTTCCAAAAAATTAAAAATAAAATATCCTA
This sequence comes from Gleditsia sinensis, assembly GCA_037074535.1. Lineage (NCBI taxonomy): Eukaryota > Viridiplantae > Streptophyta > Magnoliopsida > Fabales > Fabaceae > Gleditsia > Gleditsia sinensis. Next base: position 22,584,517 of record CM073476.1, read on the forward strand.
GATTCTGACATCTACTCAATTAATTAGCCATATCTCTCTCATATGGACTCTAAATTAAGTCATTTTAAAGCGTATAGATCCGTGAGACATATATCTACAATTTATTTGTTGACCATTTCTTTAAAATCCTTGGCGAATATTTCCAGAATTCTAAAAATAGAGGCTTCCCAAATTATTTCGAAATTCAGCTTAGTCTAACTTCTCCCTTGTTTTTCTTTTATGTAATCCCATACACCCATATTCATGTCCATAATTTCATATAAATATTCAGACCACATGTTATCCAAAATCACATCTAAACAAATCTAAAAGCATATATATAATTTTGTACAAAATTTATGAGTAGATGTTAAACCTATCTCAAACAAATCCTTAAACTTGATGCTTTGATTTCCCCTTCCTTCTCCTTCTCCTTCTCCTTCCTCTTTCTCTTCTTATTCTTCCTCTTTCTTTTCCTCTCTTTTTTTTCTTTTCTTTCTCTTCCTTTCAAACACTCCTTACCAACACTGCTTTCTCTCCCTCATAATTATCAATAATTTCCTTACCTACCTCCCTTAAAATTATTAAAAAAATTTCTACTTACCACCCAATATTTATAATTTTGCCATCTTCCATTATTTACAAAAAATGCCATCCTAAGAAATTTACATAAATGCCATCTCAAGGAATTTACATAAATGCCATTTCAATTAAATTACATAAATGTCATTTTAACCATCCTAAGATCTTGTTTGACTTGAGTAAATTTGTAAAATAATTTAATCCTCCCTTGAGATCCAAAATGCTTTTTCCTCTCTAAAAGAAATAAATTCCAATTAGTAACATAAGGAAAAATCGGGGATGTTATAGAGATGATTAATTCTATGGTTAGGTGGAAATTTGGAAGAAAAATGAAATATGAATTAATAAAAGGATGAACTAGAACTTTAGGAAAGGCTAGGCTAAGAAAATTGAATTTTAAAGTAACCAGGAAAACTTTTATTTTTGAAATTTTGGGAAGAATTAGTTAGGAATTAAAAGAAATGGTTAACATGAAAAATGTAGATATATCTCTCTCAAATTTTTAGCCACTAGAATCACCAAATTTGAAGTTCAATTGAAGCAGATATGATCTGATTAGTAAGTAGTGGTTAAAAAATGGTTAACAAGGGAAAAATATGTTAGGTAAACTTATGTGTTTGAATTTCTAGAAAATATCTATAGGAAAATAAAATAAATAGTTAACATGAAATATATATATATATATATATATATATATATATATATATATATATATATGTCTGAAGAATTTTTATCCACTGGAATCGTTCAATTTGAAATCCATATTAGGAAGATACGGTCAGATTAGTAAGCAGTGGTCAGAAACTACTAACCAGGAAAGAATCTGTTAAGTATACCTCTGTGTTTGAATTTTTGGGTAAAATATACATAATTAAAGGAAATTTATAACTTAATAAATATAGATATATGTCTCATGGATCTATAGGCTCTAAAACCACATAATTTAGAGTCAATATGAGGGAGATATGACTAATTAATGAGTCGAGGTCAAAATCAGTCTAGAATCCAGGGTGGTAAATGTAAACATTTTTATTTTCGAATTTTTGGGAATATTTCATATAGAATCAGAAAAAATGATAAACATGAAAGTTGTTTATAAGTGTCTTAAATTTTTATAGGCTTTAGAATCACTTCAATTGGAGTTTGTATGAGGGAGATATGGTTGTTTAAGTAAGAAAAGGCCAGGTTGTGTTCTAGGTTGCTTCAGCACGGGTAAGCCGTGTTCAAAGTTATTTTTTAGTATGTTTGAAGTAGTTTTAAAGCATAGTCATGTCCTAGAACATGGCCAGGCTATGTTGGGAGTTAGTAAAATTTATTTTTAACATTTGTCTACTCTAAATGAACCTTATTAACTATAGGGTAATAAAAGAAACCAAATTAGAGAAGAATGCCCTATAAAATTTGTGAGAACATGTGTTGGAAATTAAATAAGAAGGATGAAAGTAACTAGAGGCCAAGCATAAAGAAAATGAAAAGATGAAAATAATATTTAAAAAAGAAAAAAAATCTTATGAATGGAAATAATAAATAACTAATGTATGCCTTAACCATTGCCATTTGCATGAACTCCTTACCATCCTAAGTGTGTAATTTTAACATGGAAATATTTTATAAAGAGATATTCGAAAATAGTTAATGACCATGACGTGATTTCATTTTACCAATGATTTTTAGTAATGATTATACTTTGATGATAAATTATGGCATGTGAGTATAAATAACATACTTGTTATTGAAATCATATTTTTGGCTCTTAATGTGAAAAGAAAAGAAAAGAAAAGAGACGATCACAGTCATATGGCGGTCCGTGTGGTGCATCAGTAGGGGACGCCCCGCTGACGGCTATGATTATGTTAATGAGAAAAGAAAGAGAAAGTGTACTATGTTAGACAAAGCGAGAAAAGCCTTTACTAGAGAGTAGTAAGTACTCACCCTGACCAGGGTAGCTTGATATGAAAATAAGTTGATAGCCATTATATGATATTCTAAAAATAGTTATTCATGTCATACATGTCATTACTGTACGATTTTCATGTGCATAAATAAAGTGTATTCATGTGACTTAAGATATTTGTTGTAGCTTATATAGAAGAATATGATGTGACGATATTATTGATGATGATTATGATTTATTGTTGAACCTACTAGGATTTAATTCTCACTATATTTCCATATCATGTTTAGAAAACTAAGTTATGCAGATTTTTCTATGGCTCTAGCTTTTAGTGTATGATAGATCGAGTTACTCTATGTTGGATAGATGTTGTGTATATATTTTACCAATTACCGCAAGTGCACGGCGTAGCTGTAACTAGTCCGGCAAGTACAGGTCGTGTCCACAGAGAACAATGCCAACTACCAGAATTTTACAAAAAGTACTATCTAAATTGATGAAATTCGATAGGCAAGAATCACAATTAAGCAAGTTGAAAGAATCAATTAAACTAGGCCTAGGGTTATGGTTCACCACACTTGTGATACTCAACAACTGATATTCACCTCTAATTGCAATTGTATAGATTGTTGGGGATGGTTTAGCCTTAATTAACTAGCAATCTCTTTCAAGAATTACTAATCGTACCTAAGTTAATCAAATTACCTACTTTCGTGGTTCTTAGCTTAACCTAGGTCCATTAAGCTTTATGCTAACCATAGAGTTCAACTAGTCAGTTTTCTCGTTCCCACTAATTGACTCATGCCTAAGGTATCTTAAACTACTTTTGTGATTAAGATAACCCTAATTAACTATTGGATTCGGGTTTTAATCTTCACCTTTCAGTTCATCGATTAAATACCTAATACGTGATAGATTGGTGATCAGGCATTCCATCAACTAATTAAAGCATACAATAGTTAATCCAATTCAATCTAATCCCAATTACAATTAAGGTTTCTTAATTCAATTTAAAAGCATAGTATCATTGTACCACAATTGGGTTTACCGTAACCCTAGATGGAATCTACTCACACATTGTCAAATCAAGAACTAAAACCATACTCATTGAATAATTCATAGTAGTTCAATACAATTAAGAAGTAGGAGAAGAGGTAGAAGTAGTAGAAGAACAAGTAAAAGTAGAAGTAGAAAGATAGAACCTGTTTGTAGAAGTACTTAGATCAATTACAACTTGAAAAGCAATAAATTCAATCCTAGAACATCAAAATCCTTCAAAAAATCATGTAAAAACCTAATCTAGATGTGTTTCCTAAGGCTAAAAAGTGTTTTTCTAGTCTCCCCTTCAGTTCTCCTTGTCCCAATTGCGAATCCCCAAGTATATATATGTGTTTGAGCCTTAGAAACCCTAAAAACGACGTCTTTTACGAGCCCTGAAGCACGTATTAAGAAATAGAGACTATTTTGATTACTGTCTATTCATATATCTATTGTGTGCACTTGGATTGAGTGAAAAGTTATCTATGCTGCATTCATCTATCCAGTGGACTTTGATAGCATTTGTCCCCCTTCCTTCTGTTATGGCATGTCATTTGCTTGAGGACAAGCAAAGGTTTAAGCATGGGGGAATTTGATAAAGGGGAATTTTGAGTGCTTATTGGTCATGTTTTGTCCCCTTATTCATAGTAACTTATGGATATTTTCATGCTTTTGGTTATACTTTGTTCTGGGTACTGTTGTGGTTCATTTTGTGATTGTAGGAAAGCAAAAGAAGCCAAGAAGCAAGGAAAAACGGTCATAAAAAGACCTTAAAAGACTTGGATCATGTTAAGGAGGAAGCAAGGAGGTTGCACGTCAAATTTGATGAAGAAAGGAGCACCATAGCACTCAACCCTAAAAACCGTTTTTCCTTGCTTCTTGGCTTCTTTTGCTTTCCTACAATCACAAAATGAACCACAACAGTACCCAGAACAAAGTATAACCAAAAGCATGAAAATATCCATAAATTACTATGAATAAGGGGACAAAACATGACCAATAAGGACTCAAAATTCCCCTTTATCAAATTCTCCCATGCTTAAACCTTTGCTTGTCCTCAAGCAAATGACATGCCATAACAGAAGGAAGGGGGACAAATGCTATCAAAGTCCACTGGATAGATGAATGCAGCATAGACAACTTTTCACTCAATCCAAGTGCACACAATAGATATATGAATAGACAGTAATCAAAATAGTCTCTATTCTTCTAAAACCAAACCAAAAATTTCCTCTACTAAATATCTTCTCCTATTGTGACTAGAGGTTGTATGCTTTAGAGTGATTTTCAAACACTCAAGTAGGCCACCTCATCCCTTAGATCTCCCTATGTTGCCTTACCCTTATTTCTATTTTATTACTTTCTTTCTTTTTTCTTACTCAAACTCTTTTACTTTTCATCATATATTTTTTTCTTTGTCATCCATTCATCATTTTTTTTAGAAATATGCAATGGGTGCATTTTATGCTCCATCTCACTAGGGTAAAGGCATCTAGGTACTCATATTAAGGCCTTTTTGGTGCCTTGAAGGAGGTACTCAGAGTGAAAACTTTTTGGGTTTCACATACCCTCATTTTTCACCTCTCCCTACCTTCACACTCTCATAGTGTAAAAATAAAAAATAACATACAATTCATGGCTCAATAGAGAGATATTTTTCAAAAAATTAAAGGTTTAGTGCTAGAAGAGAGAGACTAAAATAATAGCTACATATTTCATATCCTATTGTGCATCACATGTTCATGAGCTAGAATCAGAATATACTACATTAGTCTATCCTAGGAATAGTAACTATGTGGTATTGCAGCAGGACAGAAGAAATGCAGAATGTACAATATATACACACAAAGAAAATGACCGGTGCAGATAAACTCAAGCAATGATAGATACATAAGTACACTCCCCCATGCTTAAACCAGACAGTGGCCTCAGTGTCATAAGTATGATAGAGAGGATGCAGAGGGAAGAGGGTACTGACAAAGCACTAGTCGTCCTGTGGTGGTGGAGGTGGGTGCTGGTTCAAGTACCAGGTGTAACATGCCTGCATCATACCCTGCATGCTTTGAATTGAGTCTTGCATGACATGCAGGGTAGCTCTCTAAGACAGTTGCTCAGCCTCAATGCGGCTAAGCCGTGATGAGATGGAATTCATATCCTCTGAGGGAGCAGAAGATGGACCTGCAGGGTCAGCAAAATGGGAGGGGGTGGTGGAAGAGCTAGCAGTGGTTCCATGGGGAACTCGTCATCAATTGAATAGATCCAATTCTCTTTATTGGTTACTGTAGTTTTAGTAGGATTGGGGAGGGGGAATAGTGGATGACCGCGGAGATACAACCAGTACTGGGCATCTTTTTTAACAACTAATTTCATATGGTAACAGGATTCCATATCAATCCTGGTATTACCAAGTACTGGTTGCATACCCTGCAAATTAGCCTCAAACCCTAACCCTCTAGCAATAGTAGTAACCAAACCACCCATGACAATTTTCCCAGTCATTGCCCCACCTATTTTGGTCATCTGATGAGCCATGAAGGCTCCAGTATCCACCTTCGTACCATTAATCATCGAATGTAAAAAATAAAGCTCTCTTTGACTGGCTACCCCATCACTTTCAGCCCTACCAAAAATAGTATGGGCCATAAGCCTTTGTAAATACCTGAAATTGGGGTTGCAAATGAAAGAGGCTTTTGAACTCGATGCACTGTATTGCTCATCAATTGCAATGGAATTCCAAAATGGGTTAGAGAGAAAGCTGGAGGGGACTTGTCTAGTACCTCCTGAAGGTAGGCTAAACAGTGCATTGAATTCAGCCAATGTAAGATTAAAAGTATGATCAAAAAGTCTAAATTTTACTTGGCCCTGATGGACATTTGGGCCTCGATATAAGATCGTGGTAATAGAGCTGAAAATCTCCAAGGTGGGCCGAGGATAGGCGGGGTATCTTAGGGATATAAATTGGTTCCACCTAATCTTGTCAATCAAGTATTGGACGTCGTTTAAAAGACCCAGCCGCTCCAAACAGTCCTCATCTATATACCAGGTACTCAGCATTCCCCGTTTAACAAGAGTATTGTATCGTGCTCGTTGATTGTCGTCAACGAACTCAATACCATACTCATTTATTTGATGAGGGAGTTGGGGTGGTGCAAGGTTGCGTCCTCTACGTGGTTGAGAGGATTGGGATGAAGATGACCCTTTCCGGGCTCTTTTGGGACCCATGAATGTAAAATTAAAGATAATGAGAACAGATGGCACCAAAACAGAGAACCTAATCAAAGATGCAGAATTTAAATCACCAGTAATGCAATTCAGGGAAAAACAGAGCCAGATGTGTCACAGTTTAAATATAGCAGTTATGTACCAAGCAACCAATAATTCAGCAATATTCAGGACCAGAGAGGAATGGTTGAAGCAGAGATATAGCAATCCAGGAACTCAAAGCAGTCAATTCAGTGGATGATTGTCAGAGTATAACCAGTAAGTGGGAACCAAAACCAGAATGGTATATCATTAATAGCAAAGTCAGGGAATTGGGACCGATTCAGAATTCAATCAGTAATCCATGAGTAATTCAATAAAAGTAGGAGCAATGGCTAATTATGCACATAAACATCCGTAGTCAAAATTGTGAACTAGTGTAAACCTTAAAGGAATTCAAAGCATGCATCCATATCATGAAAACAGCAGAAGTATATATCAATAACAGCCATGCTTGAAGTTGAAATTAGAAAAAATAAAAGAAAACAATGAAGAGGAAGACTTACCTTTTGCAGCGCAGACTTAAGTGTGCAGAAAGTAGGGGAGGAAGGTGGGTGAAGGTCGCCTAAAGGAGGGGATGGTGGGAAAGATGGATTAGTGGCGCGAAGCAAAGGGGAAAAAGCTACGGTGAATGGGATGGGAAGAAGGGAAGGTAGAATGGTGGAATTGGTAAGAGGAATTAAAACAGGGGAAGGGGAATACGATGGAATGGGAAGAAGGGAAGGGAGGGGATTTAGGGTTTGATGGGTTTGGGAGAGGGAAGATGATGGTGGAATTGGAAGATATAGGGGTTGGGAGAGGTAGAATGTGAGGGGTTGGGCCGATTTTGATGGGGAGGGAGAAGGAAGGCAACACGGGTAGGTTTGGGGGGGCACGGGTGGAGAAAGGGAGGGTTTGGCAATTATATGCCAACCCGCGCACGCAGCACGGCCAGCCCGTGCTTCTTGCAGGCTGGCTGCACTTCTCTTCTTCTTTTTTCACACGGGCATGCCCGTGTTCCTGGCGGGTTTTAGTATGAGAACCCCCTTCTTTCTTTTTTTTCACACGGACACGGCCTGCCCGTGTTGCCTGCGGGAATGCCCAATTTTCTCCATTTTCTTGTGCTTTTCTTCATAGCCGCATTGTGGAACATGTATAGCCCAAGTTATTGACTGAAATCCCTCAATTCTCCACATTTAGCTTCTTCTTTAGACCTTCTTTAAGGATCCTTGCTTCTAATCCTTTCAAACTACTTTGGAAACATCGAAACGGACCTAGAAATCAAAGGAAAATAGTTAATAAACTTAACCTAAAAAGATAGCTAACGAAAACTAAAACTCAAAGTAAGGAAAAGAAAACTTTTAAATAATTCAAAATGTGGGTTGCCTCCCACAAAGCGCTTGTTTAAAGTCATTAGCTTGACTCCCTTGCTTCTTAATGGATCGAGGAAGGCTCTAAGAAAGCTTGGGTGGCTCCCTTTTCAACTGTATGTCCCATCACAAAATGTTTGAGGCATTGCCCGTTGACCTTAAAAAATCCGATGGACTCACGCCACACCTCCACTGCTCCATATGGGAAAACTTTAGTCACTTGGAATGGTCCAGACCATCTAGACCGAAGTTTCCCTGGAAAGAGTCTCAACCTTGAATTAAACAGCAAAACCCAATTCCCCACTTGAAATTGGCGCGTAAGGATGTGCTTATCATGCCATCTTTTTGTTCTTTCCTTGTATAATTTGGCATTGTCATAAGCATCAAGCCTTAGCTCATCTAGCTCATTTAGTTGTAGGCATCTCCTCTTTCCAGTAGCTGATAGGTCAAAATTAATTGTTTTGACTGCCCAATATGCCTTATGTTCGAGCTCCACCGGCAAATGACAGGGTTTCCCATATATTAACCGAAAGGGTGTGGTTCCAATCGGTGTTTTATATGCAGTCCTGTAGGCCCATAGTGCATCATCTAGTTTGAGAGACCAATCTTTTTTGGCTTTCGAGACAGTCTTTTCCAATATGGCCTTGATCTCTCTATTTGATATCTCAACTTGCCCACTAGTCTGGGGATGATAGGCTAGGGCCATTTTATGAGTGACTCCATATTTCTTCAAAAGGTTTTGGAACTGTTGCTCAGTGAAGTGAGAACCTCCATCACTTATCACAGCTCGGGGCACTCCAAATCTGGGGAAGATTATCTTCTTAAAGAGTTTAACAACCACTCTAGCATCATTGGTGGGGGATGCTACTGCTTCAACCCATTTAGAAACGTAGTCCACAGCTACTAGAATGTATTTGTTTCCACATGAAGATGGAAAAGGACCTATAAAGTCAATGCCCCAAATGTCAAATATTTCAACTTCTAAAATGTTGTTTAGGGGCATTTCATTCCTTCGGGTTATGTTGCCAACTCTTTGGCACCGATCACATGCCTTTACAAAAGTGTGCACATCTTTGAAGAACGTGGGCCAATAGAAACCAGCTTGAAGAACTTTATCTACAGTCTTAGAGACACTAGTGTGGCCTCCACAAGGTGAACTATGGCATTGGTATATCACACTATAAACTTCTTCTTCTGGAATACACCTTTGGAATATGCCATCCGCACACCACTTGTATAAGCATGGATCATCCCAATAGTATGCCTTTACGTCAGAGAAGAATTTCTTTTTTTGATGATAACTCAACCCCTCAGGGAGTATTCTACATGCAAGAAAATTCACGAAGTCCGCGTACCAAAGAGCATCAGCATTAGTGACCATTAGGAGTTGGTCATCTGGAAAGGAATCATCATTGGGCAAATTATCTTTATCATCTTTCATCAGATCTTGCCTAAGTCTGGAAAGGTGGTCTACAACCACATTCTCTGTCCCTTTCTTGTCTCTAATTACAAGATCAAACTCCTGAAGTAAGAGGGTCCATCTTATCAGTCTTGGTTTGGCATCCTTCTTACTTAATAAGTATCTGATGGCAGCATGATCTGTGAAAACTATGACTTCTGATCCTAGCAGGTATTGTCTGAATTTATCAATTGCGAACACTACTGTTAAGAGCTCCTTCTCAGTGGTGGAGTAGTTGACTTGAGCTTCATCTAATGTCTTGCGAGCATAATAGATGACATAGGGTTTTTTGTCTCTCCGTTGCCCAAGTACAGGTCTCACGGCATAGTCACTTGCATCGCACATAATTTCAAAAGGAAGGCTCCAATCAGGAGGTTGGATGATGGGTGCAGATATGAGCGCCTCCTTTAACCTGCAAAAAGAACGCAAGCAGTCATTATCAAATTCAAACGGGACATCTTTAACAAGTAAGTTAGTTAAAGGTTTAGAGATTTTTGAGAAGTCTTGGATGAATCTTCTGTAGAATCCTGCATGCCCAAGAAAACTTCTCACTTCCTTAACATTCGAAGGTGGTGGCATAGTCTGAATCGCCTCTATCTTTGCCTTATCCACCTCTATCCCCCTTTTTGACATTAAGTGTCCCAGAACTATTCCTTCTCTCACCATAAAGTGGCATTTCTCCCAATTCAAAACCAGATTGACTTCCTCACATCTCTTAAGTACCTGTGTCAAATTTTTCAAATAGTCATCAAATGAGGTACCATAAACTGAAAAGTCATCCATAAACACTTCCATTATTTCCTCTATAAAATCAGAGAAAATAGCCATCATGCATCTCTGGAAAGTTGCTGGTGCATTACACAATCCGAATGGCATCCTTCTATATGCAAAGGTGCCATAGGGACATGTGAACGTAGTCTTCTCTTAGTCGTCTGGATGGATAGGGATCTAAAAGAATCCTAAGTATCCATCCAGATAACAGAAGTGTGAGTGTTTTGCCAACCTTTCCAATAACTGGTCAATAAAAGGTAAAGGGAAGTGATCCTTACTGGTGGCTTTATTTAGTTTTCTATAATCAATACACATGCGCCAACCCGTAACAGCTCTAGTAGGGATTAGTTCATTATTATCATTCTTAATAACAGTCATACCTCCCTTTTTAGGAACCACATGGACAGGACTTACCCATTCACTATCCGAGATAGGATAGATAATACCTGCATCAAGCAATTTAAGCACCTCCTTCTTAACTACCTCTTTCATATTTGGATTGAGTCTCCTCTGGTGTTCCCTGGAAGGTTTATGATCATTATCAACAATTATACGATGCATACAAACAGATGGACTAATCCCTTTAATATCATCTATGGTATACCCAATAACCTTTTTGAATTCCCTGAGTACATCAAGCAACTTACCAGTTTCTTCAGTATTCAGATTAGCATTCACTATGACTGGATTTGAAGAGTTAGGGTCCAGAAATTCATACCTGAGGTTGGAAGGAAGAGGTTTTAGTTCTACCTTAGGTGCTTTGCCTTCCTCTATGTCTGCTGATTTTTTATGGTGATCCTGGTCCAGCTTTTCAGTTTTCACTTCTGAGTTGACTTTAGGACTCTCATCAAGCAATCTAGTGTAGGCATCAGCTTCTACCTGTTTAGCACAAGAAACAGAACTATCCAAAAGGCAAAGCTCAAGTGGATCAGTAGGGCACAAGCTTATTGCATTATCAATAATATTTTGTTCAATTATATCAATCATGCAACAAGTATCTCTTAAGGATGGACATTTCATAGCTTCATTAAGATTAAATTCTATCTTTTCATCCCCTACATTCAGGGAAAGTTTCCCATCCTTAACATTTATAATGGCACCTGCAGTGGCTAGAAAAGGTCTTCCTAAAATGATGGGGATTTGGCTATCTTCCTCCATCTCTAATACCACAAAGTCAATAGGTATGAAAAACTTACCTACCATTAGAGGAACATCCTTTAATATACTTATCGGGTGAGTAACGGATCGGTCCGCTAACTGTAAGGAAATAGTGGTAGGCTTCAGATCTCCCATCTGGAGCTTTTTGCAAATGGATAGTGGTATGAGGCTCACGCTTACTCCTAAATCACATAAGGCTTTAGTGATTTGCACATCTCCAATGGAACAAGGTATTGAAAAGCTCCCAGGATCCTTAAGTTTAGGAGGTAGTTTGTTCTGAATCAGGGCACTACACTCTTCAGTCAATGCCACAGTGGCATATCTTCAATCTTCCTCTTATTAGAGAGGATTTCCTTTAGAAATTTAGCATATGAGGGCATCTGAGATACTGATTCCAAGAATGGAATGTTGATGTGCAACTTTTTAAGCACATCCAGAAACTTTCCATACTGTTTCTCTAGCTTAGCTTTGGCTAGTCTCTGCGGGAAGGGAACTAGTGGCTTATATGGTTCAGGAGCCACATATTCAGGCTCATCTAGTTCCTTTCTTCCACTAACTGGCTCTTTTTCTTCATTCATTGGCTCAGGCACATCCTTATTTTCAACTTCTTTATCATCCTCCATTTCCACTGGTTCACCCAACTGTTTCCCACTCCTCAAAGTAATGGCTTTACAGTGTTCTCTAGGGTTTTCAGGTTGACCAAGGAACTTACCAAAATTTCTGGTTGAGGAGCTCACTTGCTGCGCTATCTGTGTCTCTAGCATCTTATTATGGGTAGCAAGTGAATCCACTTTAGAAGCCAGGTCTTTAATTGCTTCATTCATGCTGAGATTCTGAGCTCTAAACTCCTGATTCTGAGCTCTAAACTCCTCATTCTGCTTGCTCTGTGTGGAGATGAAATTCTCCATTAGAGTCTCCAAATTTGACTTCAGTTGGGGAGGATTGTATGGCCTTGGATTCTGGAACCCTGGAGGTTGTCTAAAATTATTTTGGGGCTGCTGACCAACATTAGGCTTGTATGATAGGTTAGGATGGTTTCTCCAGCCAGGATTGTAAGTATTACTGTAGAGATTACCACTCTGATTGTTCACAAAATTGACTTGCTCACATTCCTGAACTATAGAACTCCCAAGCTGACATTCATTAGCTGCATGTCCTATACCTCCACAGATCTCACAAGATGTAGAAGATGAAGATGATGCAATGGCATTGATGCTCAGTTTATCCAATTTCTGAAATAAAGCATCAACTTTAGAAGTCAGATGATTAAAAGCATCAACTTCATACATACTTGCCGGCTTCCTGGTCTGCCTCTCACTAGACCATGAATAGTGGTTCTAAGCCATGTCTTCAATCAACTCATAGGCTTCATCAACAATTTTGTTCATTAGTGCTCCTCCAGCTGCAGCATCCACAGACATCTGGGTGCTGTATACTAGTCCATTGTAGAACGTATGGACTATTAACCATTTTTCTAGCCCGTGGTGTGGGCATACCCTGAGGAGCTCCTTGAATCTATCCCATGCCTCATATAAAGATTCTCCATCCTTTTGAGCAAATGTAGTAATCTGGTTCCTCAGGTGGGCTGTCTTACTCGGTGGGAAATACTTGGCCAAGAAAGCTTGAGAAAGCTGCTGCCAAGTGGTGATGGAGCCTGATGGTAGAGAGTGCAGCCATGCACGTGCTTTATCCCTCAGTGAGAAAGGGAATAACCTCAATCTAATTGCATTTGATGAGACACCGTTCAGCTTTAAGGTGTCACAATACTCTAGGAATACGGAGAGGTGGAGGTTTGGGTCTTCAATAGGCGACCCTCCAAACTGGTTCTGCTAAACCATCTGCAAAAGAGATAGCTTCAGCTCAAAATTATTGGCTTCAACCACCGGCCTGACTATGCTGGGCTTCAGGCCATGTGTGTCTGGAGCTGTGAAGTCCTTCAGTGACCGGTTATCTCTTTCCCCCATTGTAACTGGTAAACTTCCTTCCTGTTGTCTTCTTCTTAACCTTCGCAAAGTGCGTTCGATTTCAGGGTCAAATTCAGCAACACTTTCATGCGCTCTTCGCATAAAAGAGATACACACCTAGGAAGGAAGAAAAGAAGCAAAATCAGCAAAAGAAAATTATCCAGAAAAATTAAAAAGAAACATAAACAAAATTTGATCTAGTCTAGCTATTTTATAAGATATCTAATATTGGCTTTGATCCCCGGCAACGGCGCCAAAAACTTGTTGTGTATATATTTTACCAATTACCGCAAGTGCACGACGTAGCTGTAACTAGTCCGATAAGTACGGGTCGTGTCCACAGAGAACAATGCCAACTACCAAAATCTTACAAAAAGTACTATCTAAATCGATGAAATTCGATAGGCAAGAATCACAATTAAGCTAGTTGAAAGAATCAATTAAACTAGGCCTAAGGTTAGGGTTCACCACACTTGTGATACTCAACAACTGATATTCACCTCTAATTGCAATTGTATAGATTGTTGGGGATGGTTTAGCCTTAATTAACTAGCAATCTCTTTTAAGAATTACTAATCGTACCTAAGTTAATCAAATTACCTACTTTCGTGGTTCTTAGCTTAACCTAGGTCCATTAAGCTTTATGCTAACCATAGAGTTCAACTAGTCGGTTTTCTCGTTCCCACTAATTGACTCAAGCCTAAGGTATCTTAAACTACTTTTGTGATTAAGATAACCCTAATTAACTATTGGATTCAGGTTTTAATCTTCACCTTTCAGTTCATCGATTAAATACCTAATACGTGATAGATTAGTGATCAGGCATTCCATCAACTAATTAAAGCATACAATAGTTAATCCAATTCAATCTAATCCCAATTACAATTAGGGTTTCTTAATTCAATTTAAAAGCATAGTATCATTGTACCACAATTGGGTTTACCGTAACCCTAGATGGAATCTACTCACACATTGTCAAATCAAGAACTAAAACCATACTCATTGAATAATTCATAGTAGTTCAATACAATTAAGAAGTAGGAGAAGAGGTAGAAGTAGTAGAAGAACAAGTAAAAGTAGAAGTAGAAAGATAGAACCTGTTTGTAGAAGTACTTAGATCAATTACAACTTGAAAAGCAATAAATTCAATCCTAGAACATCAAAATCCTTCAAAGAATCATGTAAAAACCTAATCTAGATGTGTTTCCTAAGGCTAAAAAGTGTTTTTCTGGTCTCCCCTTCGGTTCTCCTTGTCCCAATTGCAAATCCCCAAGTATATATATGTGTTGGGCCTTAGAAACCCTAAAAACGACGTCCTTTACGAGCCCTGAAGCACGGCCGTGCCCTGGAACACGGCCTGGCCGTGCTTCGGGCTGGAATTCTGAAGAGGCTGCAGAAAATACCACCAACATGGCTAGGCCGTGTTGCAGGCCTCCTTAACACAGCCAGGCCGTGTTGGGTGCTATGGTGCTCTTTTCATCATCAAATTTGACGTGCAACCTCCTTGCTTCCTCCTCAACATGATCCAAGTCTTTTAGGGTCTTTCCATGACCATTTTTCCTTCCTTCTTGGCTTCTTTTTCTTTCCTGCAATCACAAAATAAACCACAACAGTACCCAGAACAAAGTATAACCAAAAGCATGAAAATATCCATAAGTTACTATGAATAAGGGGACAAAACATGACCAATAAGCACTCAAAATTTCCCTTTATCAACAGATCCCAAAAATAATAAGGTGTTTATGGTCGAGTTGCTAAGATACCAGCGAAGGTGCAATCACCCACATCCGTATCTCCAGAATTGGTCAACATGGATGAATAAGATGTAGATATTTATGTGTTCTATTTTTGTATAGATAATTTTGATTAATAATGCATATGTGGACTCAGAATTGTATAACTGTTAATGGTAGATGTAACAACTCCATTTATGTAAATGTAACAATTTTTTTTATATTTGTAAAATTCTATGAAGTTATTACTACTTTAATTCTAACCACTTAACTCTTAATAATAATAACTTTAACCAAGCATAATTGTTATTAACAGTGATACAATAATGAGTTTCCATACACACCATTATTTTACAAACTACACACCATTATTTTACAAACATTTGTACAAAGATACATATTAGCTCTAATCATCTATGTGGACTACTTCCGGGGACACTGGTGCGGGTGGCACCTCCATCGGAATCTCAGTCACATCTATGACATATACATCTGATATAACTAGTAGTTGCTCAAGGTAGGGCACCTCGATCCAACGTACAGAAATAATAAGTGTCATAGAGAAAATTTGCATAATTATTCTTCTGAACATGATATGGAAATATAGTGAGAATTAAATCTCAGTAAGTTTAACAATAAATCATAATTTACCATCAATATAGTTCATCATGTCATGTTCAGCTGTATAAACTACAGAAAATATCTTTGGTCACATGAATGCATTATATCTATGCACATAAGAATCATACAGTAATGATATGTATGACAGGATTAACTATTTTCAGAATATCATATGATGGCCATCAACTTATTCTCATTTCAAGCTACCCCGGTCAGGGTGAGTATCCTCTACTCTCCGGTACAGGCTTTTCTCGCTCCGTCCGACATGGCACACTTTCTCTTTCTTTTCTCATAATCATAATCATAACCGTTGGTAGGGCGTCCCTTATTGATGCACCACACGGATTGCCATGTGACCGTGCTCATTTCTTTTCTTTTCACAATGATAGCCAAAAATATGCATTCAATAACAAGTATGTTCATCAAAATATAACTATTAGCATACATCATTGGCAATCATGCCATGACCATAACTATTTCAAATATCACTTTATAAAATATTTCTATGTCAGAATTTCACACTTAAGATGGTAAGAAGTTCATACAATGGCAATGGCTATGGCATATACTAGTCATTTATTATTTTCATTTATAAGATTCGTCTTCTTTTTTAAATATTAATTTCATCTCTTCATTTTTTTTATGCTTGGTATTTAGTCAATTTCTTCTTATTTATATCATTTCTAACACATGTTCTTACAAATTTATAGAGCATTTTTCTCCAATTTGATTTCTACTATTACCCTATAGTTAAAGAGGTTCATCTAGGGTAGAAAAATGTTGAAAATAGGCTTCACCAGCTTCCAACACAGTCTATCCATGTTTCAGGATACGGCCATGCTTTAAAAATACTTCAAATGTACTCAAAAACAGCCCCAAACATGGCAAACCCGTGCTTGAAGCAACCAGAACACGGCCTGGCCGTGTTTTGTGACCGTTGCTCACTAATTAGAGCATAACTCCCTCATTTTAACTCTAATTGAGGTGATCTTGGTGTCTGTGGAAAGATAAGACAATTATCTAAAACTATTATGTTAATCATATCAGCAAAATAGAAATACATCTTGGTGTTATTACTCCCTTAAAGTCAATATTATTTCTTCTCGGGTAGATTCTAACCTTTACTTACTAATCTGACTATATCTCCCACATAAGAATTCCAAATTAAGTGATTCTAGTGGCTAAACATCCGTGACACATAAATATATAATTTATATGTTAACTATTTATTTTAATTCCTTATAAAATTTTCCCAGAAATTAAAACACCGAAGTTATCCTAACATATTCTTCCCTGATTAACCATTTTATGACATTTGTTTACTAATCGGAACATATCTACCTCATATGAACTCTACATTGAATAATTCCAGTGGCTAAAAATCCGTGACACATATATCTATAATTCATATGTTAACCCTTTATTTTAATTCTTTATAGATTGTTCCCAGAAATTAAAACACCGAAGCTATCCTAACATATTATTCCCTAATTAACCATTTTCTCACCTTTGTTTACTAATCGGACCATATCTACCTCATATGAACTCTAAATTGAATGATTCCAGTTGCTACAAATCTGTGACACATATATCTACAATTCATATGTTAACAATGTATTTTAATTCTTTATAGAATGTTCCTGGAAATTAAAACACAGAAGCTTAAAATTCTGCCACCCATAGCCATACCCATGCAGAACTATCTACACCAACCTAAGTATTCAAACATACATCACATGCAAGATCAATATGTAACATGATATAGTAACATCCATGACCAATCATCAAAGTTCTAAGATCAAAATCTCATATAAATATTATAAGTTTCAAAAGTTTTCTTCAAAAAGAAATATTGTTAAACTTACCTAAGAAACTCCCTAGCTTACTTAGTGAATTGGTTTTCTTGTTTCCTCTTGAAAGAAGTAGCAAGATTCCTCCCTTCCCTCAGCTTTTCTAGCAGCTTAGGTAAGAGAAGGAGGGTGAATTTTTGAACCTCAAGGATGAAGAAGAAAAATGGATTCAAGTGGAGATTAAGGTAACTTACCTTGAGTACTTAGCCTTCTAAACTTCTCCTTCTTCTTCCTTCCTTTCTTCTCCTCTCTTTCTCTCCTTTCCTCACTCTACCTTGCTTCTATTTCTCTCTCTTCCTCACTTGGAAGAAATTAAAATGTTGTAGGGGTGGGTTTTGCTTAAATAGACCACCAAATAATACACCTTTCGTGATCATGGGTCTACCTTATCACAATTAGGATACACTTTGTTGAATTTTTGGAAAATAAACAACTTATGTTCTTGTCTTCCTCTTCCTTAGTCAAGATATGCATAGGAAAAGGAGATTTGTATTTTGAAAATTATGATGATATGTTCTTAAGATAAGGGATAAGGTCTCTTTGATTTAGGAATTCATTTCCATTTTCTTTTGTCTTAAACAAGTATGATAGGTTTGCCTTTTTAGGTGGCAAATTTCTAGCCCTTGAATCTCCATTATTTGGTTGATATTATTTGTGTGGGATAGGAATGTTTTGTTCTAATGCCATGTATTATCATACCACTTGCTAAAATTATGAGTGTAGGATATAGATGTTTTTGTCCTAAAGCCTTGTATTATCATGCCATTTGCCAAAATTATGAATGTAGAATCACACCACTTGCTAAATTTTTGTCTTAATGCCATGTAACCTAATCTTTATTATTATTACATTATTATATCATCACCTAATTTATTTTATTTTATTTTTTCTCTTGGATTTGGGCTTATTCCTACCCATTTTCTTTGCTTTGGATAAAATTCTACCTTTCTTGGAGGGCTTGGTCATATTTTCATAATTTTTGGGCTATTGGTCCAATTACTATATCCTAGTCCAAGTCTGTGTTTTATTTCCTGCTTAGGTTATCCAATGGGCTTGCTAGAAACTTATGTGAAGTGGAAAAACTCTATATGAAGTGTCCATAGGTAAAAGCCCAATGTATGGGTAAAGATTTTAAACTTAGTAACTCTAGTCTTGAATTAGAAAAAATTACCCTAATCCAATATTCTTGAAATTTTAAGACCTTTACTTGTTTCTAAAAATTTACCTTCCTTATCCAAGAATTTTGCATCTCTTTAGTATGTTATTTTTAATTTTTTTTCCTATTAGATTTTCCCTCTTTATTTGTTCTCTTAATGTTAGAAACATTTTCTATGCATATACATAAGGTGAAGAATTTCTAAGGATTATATTTCCGTAGATATCTAAAATATTGTCTAATAAATTTTATTTCCTTAATTAAATATTTATGTATTTTTATCAATAAAAGAAATGAAATTAGGGATGTTACAGTAGACCTTAAACCTTGAATTAGGCTTGGTTAAATTAATCGAATGTTATTATGAGTTAAGTAATTAGAAGTAAAGAAGTAATGACTTTTTGGGACTTTTCAAATATATATATTTAAAAAAATGGAGCTTTTCCATAATTGGTATCAAAGCAGGTCGATCCTAAAGCCCTTTCTTTGAAGCATCACTATACACTTCAAAATATCCTGTGGGGTCTGGAATAATTAAAACTAGAGGAGCGGTCGGTCTTGTCTTAAGCTCCTAAAAACTAGCTTCACATTGATCAGTCCATTTGAAAAGACTTCCCTTCCTGGTCAATTTAGTCAATGGCAAGGCAATATGAGAGAATTTTTATATAAACCTCCTGTAGTATCCTACCAAACACAGGAAACTTCTGACTTCCGTAACCGTCTTTGGTCTCTCTCATTGAATTACTGCTTCCGTCTTGCTAGGATCTATGGCTACCCCTCTATTTGAGATGACATGTCCGAGAAACTTTACTTATGACAGCCAAAATTCACACTTCTCCAATTTGGCATACAACTTTTTCTCTTTCAGTACTTACAGCACAATTCAGAGATGTTGTTCATGTTCTTTCTCACTCTTAGAATATATCAAGATGTCATTAATGAACACTACCACAAATTGATCTAGGTAGGATCAAAAAATGCGATTCATGTAATCCATGAAAATTGCAGGTGTATTTGTCAACTCGAAAGGCATTATGAGAAACTTATAGTGTACATACCTAGTCCTGAAGGCAGTTTTTGGTACATCCTCCTCCTTGATCCTAATCTGATGATATCCCGACCTCAAGTCAATCTTAGAAAAAATAGAGGCTCCCTTCAATTGATCTAATAAGTCATCTATCCTAGAGAGAGGATACTTGTTTTTGACAGTCACATTATTTAGCTATCTATAGTCTATGCATAGTCTAAGGCTTTCGTCTTTCTTCTTAACAAACAATACAGGAGCTCCCCAAGGTGATACACTTGGTCTAACAAATTGCTTGTCTAACAGTTCCTCCAACTGTTTCTTGAGTTCCTGTAGTTCTTTCGAAGCCATTCTATAAGGTGCAATAGAGATAGGCCCTGTCCTAGGTAAGAGATCAATAGAAAATTATATCTCTCTCTTGGGAGGTAAGCCTTGAATATCTGATGGAAATACTTCAGGAAATTCGTTGGCTATTGGAATTTCTTCAAGCTTCGCTTTAACTTCTAGATTTGATAAGTGCAAGAGAATGTATCTAAGTACTCCATTCTTCAACTCCGTATTAACTTGATTGGCATTAAACATCAATAACTGCACCTCCTCTTTTGGAGTAGGAGATAGAAATTCAATGTTCTTGTTACAACAATTCAGCAAGACCCGATTTCTAGACATCCCATCTAACCCTAGAATGACCTCAATACCTCTTAAAGGTAAACATATGAGGTCTATAGAAAAGGTTTTCTCCTGGATGATGACTTGACAGTCCTTACATACAGAGGAAGTTAATACTCTTTCCCCTATAGGGGTAACTACAGATAGATCATAGGGAGTTTTAGAATTAGGAAACTGAAACTTCCTAATACATTCTTCTGATATAAATGAATGACTAGCACTAGAGTCAAACAACACCATAAAAGCAAATACATAGATATAACATGTACCTTGAATCATTTCAGAAGATTGAGATGCCTCTTGGCCGCTTAGGGTGAAAACCCTTCCTTTCACCTGAGGCTTCTGTTCCGGCTGGTTTCCCATATTTTGTGGGCAGATCCTTGCAAAATGACCCTTCTGTTCGCATTTAAAACAAACATCTAGTCCCATGTAGCATGGCCGGTTACCATGCATGCGTCCGCACTTAGTGCACTTGATTGGAGCAAAGTCTTGTTGGAAGGGTCGAGGACTCACAAACATCTAGTCCCATGTAGCATTGGCCTCTTGCCAGTTCCCTGTCCTTTTCCTTTGACTTTTCTGCCAGAATTTTGTGG
Organism: Gleditsia sinensis; assembly: GCA_037074535.1. Taxonomy (NCBI): domain Eukaryota; kingdom Viridiplantae; phylum Streptophyta; class Magnoliopsida; order Fabales; family Fabaceae; genus Gleditsia; species Gleditsia sinensis. The sequence continues at coordinate 22,605,618 of CM073476.1, forward strand.
CCCATTCTTCCTTTTCCAAAAGTTTAGTCTTGGTTTCTCATCCTCTACTGCCTTCAAACTCTTCTCCAAGAGTCTGCATTTATTTATCAGAGGTACAAACTCCCTTATCTCCATAGCTATAACAGTATTCTTTATCTCTGGGTTTAGTCTCGCTTCGAACTTAACAGTATTCCATGCTTCATTTGGGTTAAATCGCAAGTAAGAGGAGAACTTACACAACTCCTCAAATCTCGTGATGTACTAGTCTATGGTCATGCTGCCTTACTTGAGTTGGAGAAATTTGATCTCCTTCTCCACCCACACAGTACTTGGAAATTACTTTTCCAAAAAGGTGTCTTTGAACACCTGCTAAGTGATCTGCCTTCCCTAGTGAGTTAAAAGTTCTCTAGCTCCCCGTCACCAGTATTCTACTTCATCTTTTAGCATATATGCTGCGAAGATTACTTGTTGCTCTTCAGTATAGCCCATCACTTCAAAGATTTTCTCTAACTCCCTTATCCATCTTTAAGCTACAATCGGGTCAAAACCGCCTTGAAAACAAGGTGGCCTAGTCCTCAGGAACTCGGATATGCCGTTATCATTTTTAGTCATCCGGTTGTTAGCACCATTTGAGTTATTAGAATTTTGGAGGTATTGTAGAATTTGGTTAGTGGTCCTGACTTAGTCTCGAATTGCCGTGGCCAGGTTGTGCAGGGTTTCCTCCACATTGTTTGCTGGATTCCTCCTTGGTGGTGCCATTTCCTACAATGGCAAAAACAAAGTTATGTTGCTATTGAGGTGATCAAGCTCAATAGTTATTTCAAAAATATTTAACAACAGTCATAACACCACCTCGGCATATAGATAGGAAACACTGGAATCTCAGTCACATCTACTACAGATACATCTGATATAACTAGTAGTTGCCCAAGGTAGGGCACCTTGATCCAACGTATGGAAATAATAAGTGTCATAGAGAAAATCTGCATAATTATGCTTCTGAACATGATATGGAAATATAGTGAGAATTAAATCCCAGTAGGTTCAACAATAAATCATAATTTACCATCAATATAGTTCATCATGTCATGTCCATCTGTATAAATTACAGAAAATATCTTTAGGTCACATGAATGCACTTTATCCATGCACATGAAAATTGTACAATTATAACATGTATAGCATAAATACTATCTTTTAGGATATCATATGATGACTATCAATTTATTCTCATATCAAGTTACCCCGGTCAGGGTGAGTATTTTCTACTCTCCGGCACGGACTTTTCTCGCTCCGTCCAACATGGCTTACTTTCTCTTTCTTTTCTTATTAACATGGTCATAACCGTTGGTAGGGCGTCCTCTACTGGTGCACCACATGGATTGCCATGTGACCGTGCTCATTTCTTTTCTTTTCACAATGATAGCCAAAAATATGCTTTCAATAACAATTATGTTCATCAAAATATAACTATTACAAAAAATCATTGGTAATCATGCCATGAACATAACCATTTCAAATATCACTTTATAAAATATTTCCATGTCAAAATTTCACACTTAAGATGGTAAGAAGTTCATACAATGGCAATGGCTATGGCATATACTAGTCATTTATTATTTTTATTTATAAGATTCGTCTTCTTTTTTAAATATTAACTTTATTTCTTTATTTTCTTGATGCAGGTTTTCATCATATCTAACATTCTCTTACTAATCAGCGCATAACTCCCCCAATTGAACTCCGATGTAGGTGATCTTGGTGTCAATTTCAAGATAAAAAAATTATCTAAAACTATTATGTTGAATAGTTTAGAGAAATATTAAGAAATCAAGGTGATATTACTTACTCAAAGTATAGGTTATTTTCTCTGGGATAGGTTCTGAGCTTTACCTACTAATCAGTCCATATCTCCCTCATATGAATTCCACATTAAGTTATTCTAGTGGCTAAAAATCCATGACACATATAGCAATAATTTTTATGTTAACCATTTATTTTAATTTCCTACAGAATGTTCCCAGAAATTAAAACACAAAAGCAATCCTAATATATTCTTTCCTGATTAACCATTTTCTGACCTTGGCTGACTAATCAGATCATATCTACCTCATATGAACTCCAAATTTAGTGATTCTAGATGCTACAAATCCATGAGACATATATCTATAATTGTTATGTTAACAAGTTATTTTAATTCCTTTCAGAATGGTACCAAAAATTGAAACACAGAAGATTTTCTAACAGATTCTTCCCTGATTAACCATTTTTTGAACACTACTTATTAATCAGACCATATCTACCTCATATGGACTCCAAATTGAATGATTCTAGTTGATAAAAATCGGAGAGACATATATCTATAATTATTATATTAACAAGTTATTTTAATTCCTTACAGAATGATCCTAGAAATTCAAAAACATAAGCTTCTCTAACAGATTCGTCCCTGATTGACCATTTTCTGAACACTACTTACTAAGCAGACCATATCTACCTCATATGGACTCCAAATTGACTGATTCCAGTTGCTAACAATCCGTAAGACATATATCTATAATTGTTTTGTTAACAAGTTATTTTAATTCCTTACAGAATGGTCCCAGAAATTCAAAACAAAATGCTTCTCTAATAGATTCTTCCCTGATTAACCATTTTCTGAACACTACTTACTAATCAGACCATATCTACCTCATATGGACTCCAAATTGACTGATTCCAGTTGTTAAAAATCCATGAGACATATATCTCTAATTGTTATTTTAACAAGTTATTTTAATTCCTTAAAGAATGGTCCCACAAATTCAAAAACAAAAGCTTTCCAAATAGATTCTTCCCTAATTAACCATTTTCTGAACACTACTTACTAATCAGACCATATCTACCTTATATAGACTCCAAATTGAGTGATTGCAGTTGTTAAAAATCCGCGAGACATATATCTATAATTGTTATGTTAATAAGTTATTTTAATTCCTTACAGAATGGTCCTTGAAATTCAAAAACTGAAGCTTTCCTAACAGATTCTTCCCTTATTAACCATTTTCTGAACACTACTTACTAATCAGACCATTTCTACCTCATATGGACTCAAAATTGAGTGATTCCAGTTGTTAAAAATCCGTGAGACATATATATATAATTGTTATGTTAACTAATTATTTTAATTCCTTACATAATGGTCCCAAAAATTCAAAAATATAAGCTTTCCTAACAGATTCTTCCCTAATTAACCATTTTCTGAATACTACTTACTAATCAGACCATATCTACCTCATATGGACTCCACATTGAGTGATTCCAGTTGCTTAAAATCTGTGAGACATATATCTATAATTGTTATGTTAACAAGTTATTTTAATTCCTTACAGAATGGTCCCAAAAATTCAAAAACAGAAACTAAAATTTTGGCCACCCATAGCCATAACTATGCAGAACTGTCTACACCAGCCTAAGTATTCAAACATACATCACATGCAAGAATAATATGTAACATGATAAAGCAACATCCATGACCAATCATCAAAGTTCTTAAGATCAAAAACCCATATAAATGTTACAAATTTCAAAACTTTTCTTTAAAAAGAAATATTGTTAAACCTACCTAAGAATCTCCCTAGATCACTTAGTGAATTTTTTTTCTTGTTTCCCCTTGAAAGAAGTATCAAGATTCCTCCCTTTCCTTAGCTTTTCTAGCAGCTTAAATAAGAGAAGGAGGGTGAGTTTTTGAACCTCAAGGATGAAGAAGAAAAATGGATTCAAGTGGAGATTAAGTTAATTTACCTTGAGTACATAGCCCTCTAGACTTCTCCTTCTTCTTCCTTCCTTTCTTCTCCTCTCTTTCTCTCCTTTCCTCTTTCTGCCTTGCTTCTATTTCTCTCTCTTCCTCACTTGGACGAAATTAAAATGTTATAGGGGTGGGTTTTGCTTAAGTAGACCATCAAATAATTCATCTTTCATGATCATGGGTCTACCTTATCACAATTAGGATATACTTGGTTGAATTTTTGGAAAGCAAACAACTTGTGTTCTTGTCTTCCTCTTCCTTAGTCAAGATATGCATAGCAAAAGGAGATTTGTATTTTGAAAATTATAATGATATGTTCTTAAGATAAGGGACAAGGTCCCTTTGATTTAGGGATTCATTTCCATTTTCTTTTGTCTTAATCAAGTATGATAGGTTTGCCTTTTTAGGTGGCAAATTTCTAGCCCTTGGATCTCCATTATTTGGTTGAAATTATTTGTGTGGGATTGTAATGTTTTATCCTAATGCCATGTATTATCATACCACTTGCTAAAATTATGAGTGTAGGTTATAGATGTATTGTCCGAATGCCATGTATTATCATTCCACTTGCTTAAATTATGAGTGTAGGATATAGATGTTTTGTCCTAATCCCTTGTCAACTAATCTTGATTACACCATTATTTCATCACTTTATTTTTATTTTAAATTTATATTTTTCCTCTTGGGTTTGGGCTCATTCTTGCCCATTTTCTTTACTTAGGTTAAAATTCTACCTTTCATAATGGGCTATGTTACATTTTCATGATTTTTGGGCTACCGGTCCAATTCCTATATCCTAGTCCAAGTTTATGTTTTATTTCTTCATTGGGCTATCCTATTGGCTTGCTAAAAATTCATGTGAAGTAGAAAAACTTTATATGAAGTGTCCATAGGTGAAAGCCCAATTTATGGGTGGAGATACAAACTTAGTAACTTTTGCTCTTAAATTAAGAAAAATTACCATAATCCAATCTTCTTGACATTTTAAGACCTTTACTTACTTCACAAAAATTTATCTTCCTTGCCTAAGTTCTTTAGCATGCTTCTTTCTAATATTTCCTCTTAGGTTTTCTTTCTTTACCTATTCCATTAATATTAGAACATTTCTATACATACACATAAGGTGAAGAATTTTTAAGGATTATATTTCCTTAGATATCTAAAAATTGTCTAATAAACTTTATTTCCTTAATTAAATATTTATGTACCTTTATTAATAAAAGAAAAGAAATTAGAGATGTTACTTTGAATACTTTTGTACTTTTATTAATACATGAAACAAAATTATGGATGTTACATTCTCTCCCCCTAAAAGAAATTTTGTCCTCAAAATTTCAGAAATTACCTAATAAGAACAATTTCGGATATTTCTTCCTCATGACTTCTTCTAGCTCTCAAGTTGCTTCTTCTGGAGTCAAACCTTCCCATAACAACTTAACTAGGGGAATAGTTTTGTTCCGCAATTGTTTCACGTTAGTGTCCAATATAGATGCTGGTACTAGCTGGTATGTCATGTTCTCCTTTATTTGGATTGGTTCATCTTGTATCACATGTGAGGAGTCTGGAAGATACTTCCGCAGCTGTGATACATGAAAAACATTATGCAGGTTGGACAAATTAGGTGGGAGAGCAATTTGATATGCCGACATCCCTACTCTCTTCAGAATGTGGTAGGGTCCCAAAAATCGTGGACTTAGCTTTATGGTCTTGAGAGACCTACCAACTCCAGTAGTTGGAGAAAGTTTTAGAAATACATGGTCTCCTTCCTCAAATTCCAGAGGTCTATGTCTCTTATCATAGTAACTCTTTTGCCGACTTTGAGCTGTAAGTATTTTGTCTCGTATCATCCTAATTTGTTCAGTGGTTTTTTGAACTAGATCAGGACCCAACAAGTTCTTTTCTCCTACCTCAAACCAACATAGTGGAGATCGGCCCTTTCTACCGTATAAAGCTTCATAGGGGGCCATCTTAATACTAGAGTGATAGCTATTATTATAAGCAAACTCTACTAAAGGTAGGTACTTATCCCATCCTTTACCTTGCTCTATCACACAGGTCCTCAACATATCTTCTTGGGTTTGAATGGTTCGTTCTGTTTGCCCATCAATCTGAGGATGGTAGGCAGTACTAAACCGCAACTAAGTACCAAAAGCTTCATGCAATGCCTTTCAAAACCTCGATGTGAACCTCGGATCTCTATCAGAAACGATATTTAAGGGAATTCCATGCAGTCTAACTATTTCCTGGACGTATAATTAGTCTAATTTATCCAGTGAATAGTTAATTTTTATGGGCAAAAAGTGAGCAGATTTGGTTAATCTGTCAATTATTACCCAGATAGAGTCATGTCCCACTGAAGTCTTAGGTAATCCCACAACAAAGTCCATTGAGATACTGTCCCATTTCCATTTAGGGATCTCAAGAGGTTGTAGAAATCCCGCTGGCTTTTGATGCTTCACCTTCAACTTTTGACAAATGAGACATTTCGCCATAAACTCGGCAATGTCCTTTTTCATCCCTGGCCACCAATACATCCTTTTTAAATCCTAGTACATTTTAGTGCATCCAGGATGGACTGTGTATTTACTCTGATGCGCTTCCTGCAGGATCTTAGTCCTGAACTCTCGATCTTGGGGAACACAAATCCTTACCTGATACAAGATTGCTCCATCTTCCATGACAGAAAAATTACCTTAATCTTTATGATCCTGTAAGTATTGGTCATGAGCTTGAGCCTCTTTGATCTGGGCTCTAAGGTCACACCCTATACTTAAACCATTAATGACTAGATTCTTTGGAGAAAGAGTAGTAGTTAGCTTCAAATTTTGAAACTCCTCTAGCATCTGCATCTCATACACCATCATCTGACCCATGTGCAGAGATTTTCGACTCAAGGCATCTGCTACAACATTTGCCTTTCCGGGATGATACTTTATCTCAAACTTGTAGTCATTGAGGAATTCTACCCATCTTCGTTGCCTCATATTTAACTCCTTCTGATGGTGTAGAGCTACAGAACTTTTAGCTTACCAGAGAAGGCAAATCACGTGGCAAGTGTTCAAAGACACCGTTTTAGAAAAGTACTTCCCAAGTACTGTGCGGCCAGAGAAGGAAATTGAATTTCTCCAACTCAGGTAGGGCAGCATAACTGTAGACCTGTACATCGCGAGGTTCAAGGAGTTGCCTAAGTTCTCCTCTTACTTGCGATTTAACCCTGATGAAACATAGAAAGCTATTAAGTTCGAAGTAGGTTTGAATCTAGAGAGAAGGAATGCTGTTGTAGCTATGGAGATCAAGGAGTTTTGTACCTTTGATAAATAAATGCAGACTCCTAGAGAAGAGCTTGAGGGCAGTGGAGGATGAGAAACAAAGACAAAACTTTTGGAAAATGAAGAATGGGCCACAAAACTCTAGCAGAAATGTCAAAGGAAAAGGATAGAATACTGGCAAGAGGCTAATGACTGCAAATCCCTAACCCTTCGAACAAAACTTTTCCACAGTCAAGCGTAATAAGTGCGAATGTAACAACTCCATTTATGTAAATGTAAAAAAAAATTTATATTTGTAAAATTCCATGAAGTAATTATTGCTTTAATTCTAACCTCTTAACTAGTAATAATAATCACTTTAACCAAGCATAATTATTATTAACAGTGATACAATACTGAGTTTCCATACACCATTATTTTACAAACATTTGTACAAAGATACATATTAGCTTTAATCATCTACGTCGACTACTTCCGGTGACACTGGTGTGGGTGGCACCTCAACCGAAATCTCAGTCACATCTACTACAGATATATATGATATAATTAGTAGTTGCCCAAGGTAGGGCAACTCGATCCAACGTACGGAAATAATAAGTGTCATGCAGAAAATCTGCATAATTATTCTTCTGAATATGATATAGAAATATAGTAAGAATTGAATCCTAGTAGGTTCAACAATAAATCATAATTTACCATCAATATAGTTCATCATGTCATGTTCAGCTGTATAAACTACAGAAAATATCTTTGGTCACATGAATGCATTATATCTATACACATAAAAATCATACAGTAATGATATGTATGACATGATTAACTATTTTCAGAATATCATAAGATGGCCATCAACTTATTCTCATTTCAAGCTACCACAGTCAGGGTGAGTATCCTCTATTCTCCGGTACGGGCTTTTCTCGCTCCGTCCGACATGGCACACTTTCTCTTTCTTTTCTCATAATCATAATCATAACCATTGGTAGGACGTCCCCTACTGGTGCACCACACGGATTGCCATGTGACCGTGCTCATTTCTTTTATTTTCCCAATGATAGCTAAAAATATACTTTCAATAACAAGTATGTTCATCAAAATATAACTATGACCATAAATCATTGGTAATCATGCCATGAACATAACTATTTCAAATATCACTTTATAAAATATTTCCATGTCAGAATTTCACACTCAAGATGGTAAGAAGTTCATACAATGGCAATGGCTATGGCATATACTAGTCATTTATTATTTTCATTTATAAGGTCCGTCTTCTTTTTTAAATATTAATTTTATTTTTTTATTTTCTTGATGTAGGTTTTCATCATATCTAACATTCTCTTACTAATCAGAGCATAACTCCCTCAATTGAACTCCGATGTAGGTGATCGTGTTGTCAATTTCAAGATAAAACAATTATCTAAAACTATTATGTTTAACAGTTTAGTGAAATATTAATAAATCAAAGTGATATTACTCCCTCAAAGTACAGGTTATTTCCTCTCGGATAGGTTCTGACCTTTACCTACTAATTTGTCCATATCTCCCTCATATGAATTCCAAATTAAGTTATTCTAGTGGCTAAACATCCATGACACATATAGCAATAATTTTTATGTTAAACATTTATTTTAATTCCCTACAGAATGTTCCAAGAAATTAAAACACAGAAACTATCCTAACATATTCTTCCCTGATTAACTATTTTCTGACATTTGCTTACTAATCAGACCATATCTACCTCATATGGACTCCAAATGGAATAATTCCAGTGGCTAACATTCCGTGACACATATATCTTTAATTCTTAAGTTAACCATTTATTTTAATTCCCTATAGATAATTCCCATAAATTAAAACACAGAAGCTATCCTAACATATTCTTCCCTGATGAACCATTTTCTGACCTTTGCTTACTAATTGAACGATATGTACCTCATATGGACTCCAAATTGAATTATTCCAGTGGCTACAAATCCGTGACACATATATCTTTAATTCTTATGTTAACCATTTATTTTAATTCCCTACAAATAATTCCCAGAAATTAAAAAAATTAGAAGCTATCCTAACATATTCTTCCCTGATGAACCTTTTTCTGACATTTGCTTACTAGTTGGACCATATCTACCTCATATGGACTCCAAATTGAATGATTCTAGTGGCTACAAATCCGGGAAACATATATCTTTAATTCTTATGTTAACCATTTATTTTAATTCCCTATAAATAATACCCAGAAGTTAAAAAAAAAAAGCTATCATAACATATTCTTCCCTGATGAACCATTTTATGACATTTGCTTACTAATTGGACCATATCTACCTCATATGGACTCCAAATTGAATGATTCCAGTGTCTAAAATTCCGTGACACATATATATGTAATTCTTATGATAACCATTTATTTTAATTCAATATAGATAATTCCCAAAAATTAAAACATAGATGCTATCCTAACATATTCTTCCTTGATGAACCATTTTCTGACCTTTGCATACTAATCGGACCATATCTACCTCATATGGAGTCCAAATTGAATGATTCCAGTGGCTAAAAATTCGTGACACATATATCTTTAATTATTATGTTAACCATTTATTATAATTCCCTACAGATAATTCCCAGAAATTAAAACATAGAAGCTAAAAGTTTTGCCACCCATAGCCATACCTATGCAGAACTTTCTATACCAGTCTAAGTATTCAAACATATATCACATGCAAGATCAATATGTAACATGATATAGCAACATCCATGACCAATCATCAAAGTTCTAAGATCAAAATCTCATATAAATATTATAAGTTTCAAAAGTTTTCTTCAAAAAGAAATATTGTTAAACTTACCTAAGAATCTCCCTAGCTCACTTAGTGAATTGGTTTTCTTGTTTCCTCTTGAAAGAAGTAGCAAGATTCCTCCATTCCCTTAGCTTCTCTAGCAGCTTAGGTAAGAGAAGGAGGGTGAGTTTTTGAACCTCAAGGATGAAGAAGAAAAATGGATTCAAGTGGAGATTAAGGTAACTTACCTTGAGTACTTAGCCTTCTAAACTTCTCCTTCTTCTTCCTTCCTTTCTTCTCCTCTCTTTCTCTCATTTCCTCACTCTACCTTTCTTCTATTTCTCTCTATTCCTCACTTAGACGAAATTAAAATGTTGTAGGCGTGGGTTTTGCTTAAATAGACCACCAAATAATACACCTTTCGTGATCATAGGTCTACCTTATCACAATTACGATACACTTTGTTGAATTTTTGGAAAACAAACAACTTATGTTCTTGTCTTCCTCTTCCTTAGTCAAGATATGCATAGGAAAAGGAGATTTGTATTTTGAAAATTATGATGATATGTTCTTAAGATAAGGGACAAGGTCCCTTTGATTTAGGGATTCATTTCCATTTTCTTTTGTCTTAAACAAGTATGATAGGTTTGCCTTTTTAGTTGGCAAATTTCTAGCCCTTGAATCTCCATTATTTGGTTGATATTATTTGTGTGGGATAGGAATGTTTTGTCCTAATGCCATGTATTATCATACCACTTGCTAAAATTATGAGTGTAGGATATAGATTTTTTTTGTCCTAAAGCCTTGTATTATCATGCCACTAGCCAAAATTATGAATGTAGAATCACACCACTTGTTAAATTTTTGTCTTAAAGCCATGTAACCTAATCTTTATTATATTATCACATGATTTATTTTATTTTATTTTTTTCTCTTGGATTTGAGCTTATTCTTTCCCATTTCCTTTGCTTTGGATACAATTATACCTTTCTTGGAGGGTTTGGACACATTTTCATAATTTTTGGGTATCAGTCCAATTTCTATATCCTAGTCCAAGTCTATGTTTTATTTCTTGTTTAGGTTATTCAATGGGCTTGCTAGAAACTTATGTGAAGTGGAAAAACTCTATATGAAGTGTCCATAGGTAAAAGCCCAATGTATGAGTAAAGATTTTAAACTTAGTAACTCTAGTTCTTGAATTAGGAAAAATTACTCTAATCCAATGTTTTTGAAATTTTAAGACCTTTACTTGTTTCTAAAAATTTATCTTCCTTATCCAAGAATTTTGCATCTCTTTAGTATGTTATTTCTAATTTTTTTCCTATTAGGTTTTCCCTCTTTATTTGTTCTCTTAATGTTAGAAACATTTTCTATGCATATACATAAGGTGAAGAATTTCTAAGGATTATATTTCCCTAGATATCTAAAATATTGTCTAATAAATTTTATTTCCTTAATTAAATATTTATGTACTTTTATCAATAAAAGAAATGAAATTAGGGATATTACAGCGAACGTATGCATGGTAACCAACCATGCTACATAGGACCAGATGTTTGCTTCAAATGCAGACAGAAAGGTCATTTTGCAAAGAACTGCCCACAGAATGTGGGAAAACAATCAGAACAGAGGCCTCAGGTGAAAGGAAGGGTTTTCACCCTGAGCGGTCAAGAGGTAGCTTAATCCTCCAAAATGATTCAAGGTACATGCTACATCTATGGATTTGCTCTTGTGGTGTTGTTTGACTCTTGTGCTAATTATTCATTTATATAAAAAGAATTGATGTGAGCACGGCTAGCGAATGGAAATGGAATGCAGACCTGCTTGAAGTCCTAAGTGGACCTGTTATAAGAGCTCAAGCTAAAAGATTTAGAGAAGCATTTAATTGTCTAATTCTAGAGGCCTAATAAGGATATACTTGCATTACTACAAAAAAGAGAGGTAAAACTAGTCCATGTCATTAAATCCCACTTAAATATGGGCCAAGACCAACCAATCCAAATATGGACCTAAGGTACGAGAAGATTCAAGGTTGAAGATTGAATATAAGCCCAAAATCAGTGAGTTATTTTATTTAGCCCAATTTAAACTACGTTTTTCTTATTTACTTAATTTTACTTTTAGTTTGTTTGACTAGGAAAGTTTTCTATTTTTTGGTTTCCTTGTCTCATTAGAAGAGTTTCTTATTTTTAATTTTCCTTGCATTGTAGGAGTTTCCTATTAGTTTTCCTTGTTAGTTTAGGTTATTGGCCTATAAATAGGCATGTATGCTCTTGAATAAATACATATTATCATTAATAATATTGAGTGTTTTCTCTTTGGTCTTCAAAGAACTTTTCTGAACTTATCAAGATTTTCTTATGGCATTCAAGCAAGACTTATCATTCACAATCTTCTTCCTCTTTCTTGAGTGTGGCTTCTGCAATATTTCTTATACCTTTGGTTCTTATCTCTTTAAAGATAACAGGTCAAGGTCATTTTTCTTTTTATTTATTTTGTTATAAATATGAATTAGAACACGATCCTTCTTATTGGATCCCATATTGATTCCAGGTCTCACTACTCTTGGTGAGGTTCATATCAGGGGTTCACATCAAGAATGTATTAGGGAGCTTCAGTATCTTATTTCTGAAACTCCCTATAAATTATCTGTAGTAACCTCCATAAGAGAAAGGGTCTTAACTTCCTCTCTATGTAAAGACTGTTAAGTCACCATCTAGGAGAAATTTTTTTTCTGTAGATCTCATTTGTCTACCTTTAAGAGGTATTGATGTCATTTTAGGGTTAAACTGGATGTCTAGAAATTGGGTCTTGCTAAATTGTTGCACCAAGACCGTTGAATTTCTACCTCCTACTCCATAAGAAGAGATACACTTATTGATGCTAAATGCGAATCAAGTCAATCGAGAGTTGAAGAGTGAAGTACTTGGTTATATTCTCTTGTGTTTATCAAACCTAGAAATTGAATTGAAACTTTATGAAACCTTAATAGCTAATGAATTTCCTAAAGTATTTCCACCAAATATTCTAGACTTATCTCCCGAGAGAGAGATAGAGTTCTCTATTGATCTCCTACCCGAGACAGGTCCTATCTTTATTGCACCCTATAGAATGGCCTTGAGGGAACTACAGGAACTTAAGAAACAGTTGGAAGAACTGTTAGACAAGCAATTCATTAAACTGAGTGTATCACCTTGGGGAGCTTCTGTATTATTTTTTAAAAATAAAGACGGGAGCCTTAGACTATGCATAGACTATAGACAGCTAAATAAGGTGATTGTCAAAAATAAGTATCTTCTTCCTAAGATAGATGACTTATTAGATTAACTGAAGGGAGCCTCCATCTTTTCTAAAATTGACTTGAGATCAGGATACCATCATATTAGGATCAAGGAGGACGATGTACCAAAAACAGCCTTCAAAACAAGGTATGAGCACTATGAGTTTCATGTAATACCCTTCAAGTTTACAAATGCACCTACAATTTTCATGGATTATATGAATCGCATTTTTTGACCTTACTTAGATCAATTTGTGATAGTGTTTATTGATGACATCTTGATATATTCTAAGAGTGAGAAAGAACCTGAACAACATATCTGAATCGTGCTACAAGTTCTGAAAGAGAAAAATTTGTATGCCAAATTGGAGAAGTATCGATTTTGGATGTTAGAGGTAAAATTTCTCGGACATGTCATTTCCAATAAAGGGGTAGCCATAGACCCTAGCAAGACGAAAGCAATGATTAAGTGGAAAAGACCAAAGACAGTTACAGAAGTAAGAAGTTTCTTGGGTTTGGTAGGATATTACAGGAGGTTTATACAAAATTTCTCTCGTATTGCTTTGCCATTGACTAAATTGACCAGGAAAGAAAGTCCTTTCAAATGAACTAATCAATGTGAAACTAGTTTTCAAGAGCTTAAGAAAAGATTGACCACTCCTCATGTTTTAATTATTCTAGACCCCACAGGACATTTTGAAATATATAGTGATGCTTCAAAGATAGAGTTGGGGTGTGTGCTGATGCAAAACAAGAGAGTAGTTGTTTACATCTCTCGGCAACTGAGGCAGCATGAGGGAAACTACCCGACCCATGATCTTGAATTGGCAACTGTAGTTTTTTCCTTAAAAATTTGGCGACACTACTTATACAGAGCAACCTTTGAAGTATATTGCGATCACAAGAGTCTTAAATACCTCTTTGATCAAAAGAAGTTAAATATGAGGCAACAAAGATGGGTGGAATTTCTTAATGACTATAAATTTGAGATAAAGTATCATCCAAGAAAGGCAAATGTTGTAGCTGATGCCATGAGTCAAAAATATCTACACATGGGTCAGATGATGGTGTATGAGTTGAGGATGCTAGAAGAGTTTCAGAATTTGAAGCTAACTCCTATTCTAACTCCAAACAAATTGATCATCAATAGGCTGAGAATAAAATGTGACCTTAGAGTGCAGATCAAGGAAGTTCAAACCCATGACCAATATCTACAGGATCTTAAAGATTAAGATAATTTTTTGTCTCGAAAGACGAGGTAATCCTACATCAAGGAAGGGTTTATGTTCTCCAAGAATAGGAATTGAGGACTAAGATCCTGTAGGAGGCACATCAGAGCAAGTACAAATCCATCCTAGATCCACTAAAATGTATCAAGACTTAAATAAGATGTACTAGTGGCCAGGGATGAAAAAGGACATTGCTGAGTTTATTGCAAAATATTTAATTTTTCAGAAGGTGAAGGTAGAGCATCAAAAGTCTGCAAGATTTCTGCAACCTCTTGAGATCCCTAAATAGAAATGGGACAATATTTTAATGGACTTTGTGGTGGGCTTTGTAATAACTCCATTTAAGTAACAATTTTTTTAAAAAAATACCATGAAGTTATTACCTCGTTACAACTTAACTCAAAATAACATTTATTTAATTTATACAATACAGAGTTTACATACATATCATTAATCAATAACATCTATACAAAAGTCTAAAACATATATAATTACATCTTATTCATCCCTGTTGACCAGGTCCGAAGATACGGGTGCAGGTGGTTGCACCTTCATCGGAATCTTAGTCAACTCGACCATAGACACCATATATATTATTGGGATTAGCTCAAAATAAAGTAACTCTATCCAACATATGCTAAAAGCCAATGCCATAAAGAAAATCTGCATAATTATTCTTCTAAACATGACATGGAAATATAGTGAGAATTAGTTGGTAAGATGGTAAGAATTTCATGTCAAAATTTCACACTTAAGATGGTAAGAAGTTCATACAATGGCAATGGCTATGGCATATACTAGTCATTTATTATTTTCATTTATAAGATTTTTTTTTAAATATTAATTTTATTTCTTTAGTTTCTTGATGCAGGTTTTCATCCTATCTGACCTTCTCTTACTAATTAAAGCATAACTCCCTCAAAGTACAGGTTATTTCTTCTCAGGTAGGTTCTGACCTCTACCTACTAATCTGTCCATATCTCCCACATAAGAATTCCAAATTAAGTTATTCTAGTGGCTAAAAATCCGTGACACATATAGAAATAATTTTTATGTTAATCATTTATTTTAATTCCCTATAGAATTTTTCCAAAAATTAAAACACAGAAGCTATCCTAAAATATTCTTCCCTAATTAACCAATTTCGGACCACTGCATACTAATCAGACCATATCTGCCTCATACAAACTCCAAATTGAGTGATTCTAGTGGCTAAAAATTCGTGACACATGTATCTATAATTATTATGTTAGCCATTTATTTTAATTCCCTACAAAATGTTGCCAAAAATTAAAACACAAAAGTTATCCTAACATATTCTTCCCTGATTAACCATTTTCTGACCACTGCTTAATAATCGGACCATATCTACCTCATATGGACTCCAAATTGAGTGATTTTAGTGATTCAAAATCCGTGAGACATAGATCTGCATTTTTCATGTTAACCATTTATTTTAATTCTTACCAATTCTTCCAAGAATTTTAAAAACAGAAGCTTAAAATTTTGCCATCGATAGCCATACCTATGCAGAACTATCTACACCAGTCTAAGTATTCAAACATACATAATATGTAACATGATATAGCAACATCCATGACTAATCATCAAAGTTCTAAGATCAAAATTTCATATAAATATTATAAATTTCAAATCTTTTCTTCAAAAAGAAATATTGTTAAACTTACCTTGAGCACTTAGTACTCTTGACTTCTCCTTCCTCTTCTTTCCTCGCTCTAACTTACTTCTATTTTTCCTCTCCCTCACTTGGACAAAAATTCTAATGTTATAAGAGTGATTTTTGCTTATATAGACTATCAAATAATTCACCTTTCATGATCATGGGTCTACCTTATCACAATTAGGATACACTTGGTTCAATTTTTGGAAAACAAACAACTCATGTTATTGTCTTCCTCTTCTTTAGTCAAGATATGCATAGGAAAAGGAGATTTGTATTTTGAAAATTATGATAATATGTTCTTAAGATAAGGGACAAGGTCCCTTTGATTTAGGGATTCATTTCCATTTTCTTTTGTCTTAATCAATTATGATAGGTTTGCATTTTTATGTAGCAAATTTCTAGCCCTTGAATCTCCATTATTTGGTTGAAATTATTTGTGTGGGATAGGAATGTTTTGTCCTAATGCCATGTATTATCATACCACTTGCTAAAATTATGAGTGTAGGATATAGATGTTTTGTCCTAAAACCTTGTATTATCATACCACTTGCTAAAATGATGAGTGTAGGATATAGATATTTTTTCCTAAAACCTTGTATTATCATACCACTTGCTAAATTTTTGTCTTAAAGCCATGTAACCTAATCTTTATTATATTATCACATGATTTATTTTATTTTATTTTTTTCTCTTGGATTTGAGCTTATTCTTACCCATTTCCTTTGCTTTGGATAAAATTATACCTTTCTTGGAGGGTTTGGACATATTTTCATAATTTTTGGGCTATCGGTTCAATTTCTATATCCTAGTCCAAGTCTATGTTTTATTTCTTGTTTAGGTTATCTAATGGGCTTGCTAGAAACTTATGTGAAGTAGAAAACTCTATATGAAGTGTCCATAGGTGAAAACTCAATGTATAGGTGAATATGTTAAACTTAGTAATTCTAGTTCTTGAATTAGGAAAAATTATCCTAATCCAATGTTTTCTGGAAATTTTAAGACCTTTACTTGTTTCTAAAAATTTATCTTCCTTACCCAAGAATTTCACCTTTCTTTAGTATATTATTTCTAATTTTTCCTCTTAGGTTTTCTCTCTTTACCTATTCCATTAATGTTAGAACATTTCTATACATACACGTAAGTTGAAGAATTTCTAAGGATTATATTTCCTTAGATATCTAAAAATTGTCTAATAAATTTTATTTCCTTAATTAAATATTTATGTACCTTTATCAATAAAAGAAACGAAATTAGGGATGTTACTTTGAATACTTTTGTATTTTTATTAATTCATGAAACAAAATTAGGGATGTTACAAGCTTACCTAAGACTTTAGTTGGACATGACTCTATTTAGGTAATAGTTGATAGATTAACCAAATCAGCTCACTTTTTGCCCATAAAAATTAACTATTTACTAGACAAATTGGCCCAGTTGTATGTTGAAGAAATAGTTAGACTACATGAAATTTCCTTAAATATTGTTTTTGATAGAGATCCGAGATTCACGTTTGAGGTTTCATGAACAGTAAATACAGCTGACATGAATAGTGATTCTGGCTATGAATAGTACCCTATCAATTGACCTGTGTTGACCAAGCTCTTGGAGGCCAAATTACGCAATTTCAGAGTCATTTCCTAGTTTTTTAGACCCTCTGAACTCGTTTTTGAGGTCCATTTTATCAGATTTAACTTGAAAAAATACATTTGAGGCTATACAACCTGGAACTCTGTACTCTTCTTGAACTTTAAATGTATAATTGATTATCTTTTCAAGTTATTTATACTTTTATATGTCTTTGAAATGAATTAAATTATCTGAATTGTTTACAATCTGATATATAGTTCAAAAAGAGTATGGTTTTGAAAATAAATTTTTGAATTCATTGAATATGTTATTTTAAATGTATTTATTATTATTTGGTAAAATGAATATTATGTGTTTGAGGCATTGATCTGTAAAGTTATAAAGTTGCTAATTATGATTGAATGCCAAACGTAAAGCTCATGGCGAGTTGCTTGATAATTATACATTGCATTTGATGAATATGCATTTATATATATATATTTATATGTATGGATGAATATCGACGGGTTGTATAGTTTGAGACGAAGGAGGGCTGCTCCAACCAGATGACTGTGGTAATGTGAGGAGGCAAATGGAAGATGAACTCACATTCCCTGATCACTTATTGTGACTACAGTCGATCGTTACTATGCATATAGCAAATGAGTGAATTGAGAGCCATAACATGTTTGAGTATTATGTAAAAAAAGTGGATTTTCGATGCATATATAGTATGTTAATTATGCATCAACAAAAGTTATGATTTTATCTCAAAAGTTTAATATTTTACTATAACTTATACAGCTGATCATAACATCATCCTTTGCTGTGTGCTTGGGAATATTTAATGGTTTTGATATGGGATCCTCCTAATATTTTTATGTGAAATATTTTAATGCATAATAACATTTGTTTAATGATCATACCATACTGAATATGGTTTTGGATATCTAAATATCCTTTAATTTGAGAATATTTGAAATACGAGTCCCATATGAATGTACTTCTGAACTGTATTTTCTATGTGACAAATTTAAAAACATGAGTACATCCATATGCTGACCTAAGAGGTCATAGGACATATTATCTGTTCAATGAGTTGTCAAACTCACTACATGATATTTTTATATTTTTCATATAAGAATACAAAATTTGATCCTGCAGATAGGTGATTAGTTAAGTGACATGTTCTCTAGCTGAGTCTACATTGTTTCCAAGGCTCATAGTTTTTGAATTATATTGTGTTTGTATTTTAGAATGTGCTCTGAACGCCACAAGCAGGATCCCTGCTTCTGTTGTTATTTTGACATTTATAACTTAGTCTGTGTAATGTGTAACGACCATTTTTTTTATACAATTACCACATTCTAACATCAAATAATACACATCATATAAATGCAGATCATATTGTATTAGCATCATACTAAAAGGGCCACATCAATGGTCATGATTTATACATGAGTCACATAATTACATTAACTTAACATTTGATCCTATACCGTACATCATCCCTAGTATAAAGGGTGGAGGAGGTGGTGTTGGCATCAAGATCTCCACAACATTAACTACATAACAGTCAACTGACGCAACCAAGGTATTTCCACCGTTTGGAACACCCAAGCGAAGATAGGAAGTCTTCCGACATCTCAATTAACTTTATCTGAAGATAACACCAAATATTAATGAGAACAAAGTCTCAATAGGTTCAACATTAACAACATCATATTATAAGAAAAATCACAGTGTTATATCCAGCTGTATAAACTACAGAAAACCTTTTCACTTTGTAATAAAAGTCATAATAATTGCAAATGCATGATTAACACAGTATAGTCATATGCTCAACAATTAAAATATCATATGCAGTGCTTTTATGCATGAAGACTGATCGTCCGCAGTCATATTTCAACCCTCAGTGACTAATCGTCTGTAGCCACTTCTCAACCCTCAATGACTAATCGTCTGTAGCCATGAGACCCAACAACAGTGACTAATCGTCTGTAGCCATGAGATCCAACAACAGTGACTAATCATTTTTAGCCACATTTCAACCCTCAATGACTAATCGTCTGTAGCCATGAGGTCAACATATACATTAACATGATATAACCATGTATGCATCAAACAACATATACATTTAACAAATATGTATTAATACACTTATCATCATGTGACAACGCATACATTATATCATCACCAACAATGCATACCTTATATCATGTAATCCTCATGCATTGATATACTAGCATAGGCATCAAATCAACATACATTTCATCCATATATTGCACATATATCTTATATGTAATTCACTTACATATATCTCATAATAAAATAATAGAATTAACACTACAATGCATCATACATATATCTCCTATGCAATTTACTTACTTATGTCTCATTAATATGTACTTTTATCCATATATTAAACATACATCTCATCAATATGCAATATGTGATTTAATTTCTCACAATAAAAGGATGGAATTCACACTGCAATGCATCATTAGTAAGGTATTTATTTGTATATTAGTTCCCCTTAACATCATCCATTCATTGGAGTTCATTTAGAGCCTTCAAAATGAAAAATAGAGCAATTCCAACCTCAAGCACAGCCATGCCTCAGGCTGTGCAAACCGTGCTAAAAAATCACAAAACAGCTTGAAGCATAGCCTGGCTGTGTTACCAAGCACGGTTGTGCTTCGGGTTTTCCTACACTCCGAATTTCCGTACAACTAGACCTTCTCTTACTAAAAAGATCATAACTCCCTCATTTCGGTGTCTATAGAAAGTTAAGACAATTATCTACAACTTTTATGTTTATCAGTTTAACAAAATAGAAATATAAATAGGGGAAAAAGGTGTTCGAAAACAGCGTCATAACTCAGCGTGTTAGATCTGACCTATCTTCACTCATCAGGGCATATCTCTATCATTTTAAATCCTATCAAGGTGATTCCAAAGGCATTAGAAAGCTAAGAAACAGGGAAACTCAGATGTTAGACATATTTCCATATTTGACATAAAATATAACACCCAGAACCAACCATTCAGAGCATTGATTTTCACCATTTTCAAATTTAAAATCAGTAAAAACATGTATGATCTATGCATCCAAACTCTTACTCTGCATGGCTAAGCACAAATATACATCATGAATCATCAAAATAGGATATTTAAAACACTTATAAATCAAAATTCCATAAAGAGATTAATGTTAAACCTACCAAAAACTAGAGATTCTTCCTATTCTCAAGCCCTCCTTGGGTTTCCTTCTCTTGGATCACTTCCCCTTCTTC
Source organism: Gleditsia sinensis (assembly GCA_037074535.1). Lineage (NCBI taxonomy): Eukaryota > Viridiplantae > Streptophyta > Magnoliopsida > Fabales > Fabaceae > Gleditsia > Gleditsia sinensis. Next base: position 22,626,485 of record CM073476.1, read on the forward strand.
CTTTCTCTACAAATCCCTACACTTACACCATAGAAAAATGCCTCATGAGGCATCCCAAGATGAAGAGAAGATTAGATTAATCCTTAAGCATGCAAGACTCACCTTAGATCTTCACTTTGCTGCCTCTCTCTCTCTTCTCTTCCTTCCTCTTCTTCTCTCGGTCTCTCTCTTTCTCTTCTCCCTTTGCCGCAACCTCCCCCTTAGATTGGATATTTCCCCCTTGGCTTGGTTGACTTCTCCTCCAAGTCAAGGAAAAATCTTATTTTAATCCAAGCTTCTCCAACAAGCCATCTCTTCATTAACTATTACACCCCAAAATCTCAACTATTACAAGATTACCACTCTATTACATTATGACTAGATCCTTGACCAAGGCCTTATTTGGCTTCCCCAAATTACCAAAATGCTTTAATTCCTCTTTTAGGAAACTTCCAATGGGTTTTGGAGTCATGCCCAAAACATATCTTTAACTCATTTCTTGATGTTCGGTTCTAGCCCCAAAGAATTAGAGTATTTCACTTTCTCCCCTTCTAGTTTTTCCTTTTTTCCATATAACCACTTTATAATTTTATGAGGTTTCTTTAATGTTACTTGTCATTCTCTTTCTTTCCCTTCACCATTATAAAATTGGGGATGTTACATAATGTGTATACACGAGAGAACCTATATGTATTTATTTCTATGACAAAGAATAGTGCTATGTATGTTATGGTAAATATCTAATTGCAGAAAAAAAAATGTGTTTGTTTCACGTGCCCATAAATTGGGGGCGTTACAAGTTGGTACTAGAAGAATTAGGTTTCTCTATGGCTATCAGAGGAAAGGATTCATTAGTAAAACCTTTAGTACGGATATGAGCCGGATATATTTATACTTCAGGTGCTATTGAGGGATTTTATAGGGTTTCAATTTTCTTTCTATTCCAAGTTTGCTAAATTTCTTAGTATTAGATTAATTGAGTATTGTGGCATTTTAAAAAGTATCTATGGGTCAATTTCTATTTGAAAGTGAAAGGGATAGGCATGCTAGAGAATTTAAAGAATTAAAACATATGCTTAATGTGACTGTTTCTGAATGTGATATCCATTGTACCCAATTGTCTAGATAGGGTAGACTTTGATGTGATACGGGAAATGGATTGATTGACATCATGCCATGTCATTTTGAAATGTCATCTTATGGTGATTAAATTCAATATTCCTAGAGAATCTCATTTCTTGATACAAGGAGACCGTAGTAAGGTACCCAATAATTGAAGTTCATCTTTAGTAGCCCATAAGTTATTACAAAAAGGTGACAAAGATATTTGACAGTAATGAGAAATGTTGATATAAAGCATACCAGTATAAATCAAGTTCTAGGTATTATTCCCACAGCTTTAGCTACATCCAACATCATAAGAAAGACAATTGGGAAAAAATTTAGAGTATCTTCCATGCATGAGTACATGGTTAGAATAATGAGCAATGTTGATGCCTTCATTGACTTACCAGGGAGTTTTGGTACTTTAGAAGAAATTTTCCAAATAGTCTCCTGGGTACAACTGAATATGCATCGCAAACCAATAGGTTTTTTAAATGTTAACCATTTTTTTGATGGTCTGTTGTCTTTTCTTGATCAAGCTGTGGAACAAAGGTTTATCTCATACTCAGAACGAAGAATTCTCATCTCGGCTTCAAATGCGAAGGAGTTGATTGATGTTTTACAAGTATTTGTTCATGTACCTAATCCAACTATGGCTTAAATAGATTAGATAGCAGACAACCACAAGAAGTACAAATTAGATTTGGATCTTCATCTTTAAATGTAGTAGAACGTAGACTTTGCTATACCACTTTTACTTTCTTAGGTCCTAATTGGATACCATCCTTGCCAACTATACTCCCTTAGAGTTTATAAAATTATCCTTAAATGTTACTTATGATCCACTACAAAAAAAAGCGGAGTTTAGCGACGGTTCTTTAATGACGGTTAAAAAAACCGTCATTAAGTCAAGCTTTAACCACGGTTAAATAAACCGTCGTAAAAATAGGAGATATAACGACGGTTTATGGTAAACTGTCATTATATAACGACGGTTTACCATAAACCGTCGTTATATAACGACGGTTTCTACTAAACCATCGTTATATAATGACGATTTCTACTAAACCATCGTTATATAACGACGATTTAAGGTAAACCGTCGTTATATTCCACGGACATTCGACTGTTCCTGGAAAAATGGACCGGTTTTACGACGGTTTAAAACTAACCATCATAAGATCCGACGGAAATTGGACCGTTTATAGGGATTTGCTCCGGTTTAACAACGCTTTATATAACCATCGTTAGACCACGCTCCCATTGGATGACGGTTTTTCGGAAAACTGTCGTTAAAATCATATTTAACGACGGTTTTTTTTAACATCGTTAAACCCCGCCTTTTCCTATAAATTCACCTTGCCTCTTTCATTTTCATTACGCAACTTCAGTTTCTCTCTATTTGTTCTTACAAACGCTTGTGAGTTTTTTTTTCCGTGAAAGGTTCTTGTGAGTTTGGTGCTTCAAATTTATTTACTTTATTTGAGGTAAATTTGTATATACTTGTACTATTATGAATTATTTTTTATTTAAATTGTAAATTTATTTAAATTTATTAAGTACGTTATTTTTTTTTTAACTTTGTATGTATATATTTCGTTTATATACAGACAGTTGTGATTCAGAGTTGTTTATTTGGACATAAAGTATGTATTTTAATATTAATTATGTTTATTGTTTTGAATTTTTTTTTGATATATTTGTATGTTTGATTTAAATAGTTTATACTTTTCGTTGATTAGAAATTATATTATGTTTTTAGAAAATGATGTATTATGTTATATTGGTTAATTATCTGTTGTTAATTTAAACAAATTAATAGTAAAAAATAATTAATATTTATATTTTTTAATTAGAATAATTAAATAAGTATTAATTATTATTTTTGAAGAATGTTATAATCATTAACTTAGAATTTTATGTTCATAATTATAAGGTAAAACAATTTAAATATGATAAATTAATTTCTCTTCCAATTAAAGTGACATGTGAACAGAAAATTGTACGAAAACCTCTTCAATTCCACTTTACCAATCCTAGCACCTTAAAGGGTTTCATAACAAATGTACACACATAAAATTTCTAATCTTGAACTATCCCAAATTTTACATAAAGGACTTCATCTTAGTATGTCTTAACCCATTAGTACATATACCTAGATCACTTATGCTCTGTTAGGACGTTATTTGAAAATGTTCTCCACACACCCACTTCGGTAGGCCAAACTAATTCACTTAAACTCTACTTTCCACATTCCATCATCAAAGAGTTCTAGCACCATTGATTCTCAATTGATTATTTTTAAATAAACCTTTCGATCTACTTTCAGTAGCTAAAATCACTAATTACATTGTAAAAAATTTAATGTTTACGTACCACCAAAAAATTTTCACTATCAACACTTCCAAATAAAAATTATGATCATTAATTCCCTTATCTCATTTTGCCTATGCTCACATAAATCCCACATATCTCAAATCCTCTTTAAAACATTTTCTTAATGCTTCCTATTTCCAAACAATCACATACATTTAGTTTCACCCACATAAATTCATACACCATCCAATTCACCAATTTCCAACGAAAAGAATTGACCAATAACTTAAATTACATAACTTCAACACATAGCATAAAATTTAAATACAAAATATTATTCAACCTCATATTATAATTTTTTGCTATTTACTTACATTATTTTCGAACATGATTCTCAGAATATTCTCCATATTTCCACATTAAAAGTTCAAAAATTAATTTCAATCCTACTTCTCATATTTTCTTCCTCAAGATCTTTAAAACTACTAATTCTTTTGATTACATTCGTCAAAACACCATAAGGCCATCATCCATCCATTCCTTACAAACTTTTTATTTCTTTAACCTACTAACTCTTGGACACCAAAATAACTGAGTTTCAAAGAAAATAAATTAACTTTTCTTGTAATGAGGGAAAAGAACTTTGCATTTAATGCCAAACATTAATGTAGGACAATGCAGCAGAAACTGTGGAATTCATAATAGAGCATGATGCCAAAATAGGAAGTGAAAAATTTGGACAAAGCATTGAAATAAAATTAAAATCGGTGGCCGCAAATTTTGAATATATGTGTAAAATTCTACTTTAAATCTGTTGGTATTCGGTGGAAAGATAGCACATGGAAAAAGAAATATTTTTGAGCTTATAAAAGTCTGAAAATCAAAGAATGCGTAGTTAACTGGTAGGATGCAGTTGATTGCTTCTAAATAGATGTCATCAATCAACTGTAAGATAACTAGTCCAAATTAAAATTTCTTAGAATAGCTAGTCGATTTCATAATACCGATAGTCTACTGGCAAGAACATTGAGAAAACAAGAAAAATGTCCCTCTTCACTAATTATTTGGTTTGCATCTTCACTTCTTCTTTTTACAATTTCACCTATCACCTACAACTTCTCTACTAGAATCAAGGTATCAATGCTTCATCAAGGACTACAAGGAAAAGACAAATTTTTAGTGATATCTTAACCTTATTCTCTTTATGTGCTTAATATGAACCACGATCACAATTACTGTACATATACATGCTTGCCGTCATTTTTGAAATTTTCATCTTCAATTTAACTTATCTCCACCAATCACTCACATAGTTGTTACCGTTATGTCTAGCCTATTCGCATAGCAGTTATAAGTATGCCTTTCTATGAGTTCTGTAAATGCACACATCAGTATCTTTATTGGAGGGGATTGCATTCTGTCAGTTTCGAAATATCGTGTCTTTTGTGGTTCCAGTCCTGGGAAAGATGAATAATATGTGAAAGCAGCACAAAACCTAGGTATGGTGCTGGCTAGGAGAAAAATTCATTTACTCTATGGTGGAGGTAACCGTGGGTTAATGGGGTGTGTGTCTACAACTGTACATGTAGGAGAATGTCAAGTTCTAGGTATTATTCCTACAGCTCTAGCTACATCTAACATTGTAGGAAAGACAAGTGGGGAAGAATTTAGGGTTGCATCCATGCATGAGCGCATGTCTAGAATGATGAGCAATGCTGATGCCTTCATTGCCTTACCAGGTGGTTTTGGTACTTTAGAAGAAATTTTCCAAATAGTCTCTTTGGCACAATTGAATATGCATCACAAACCGATAGGTTTGTTAAATGTTAACCATTTCTTTGATAGTCTGTTGTCTTTTCTTGATCATGTTATGGAACAAAGGTTTATCTCACACTCAGCACGATGAATTCTCATTTCGGCTTCAAATGCTGAGGAGTTGATCGATGCTTTACAAGCATATGTTCATGTACCTGATCCAACTATGGCTCGAATAGAATGGACAACAGACAACCGTGGAAAGTGCAAATTGGACTTGGATCTCCATCTGTAACTAGTAGTACATGGCTATAGTTGTACCGCTTTTACTTTCTTAGGATCTACTTGGATACCATCCTTGTCAAACATACTCCCTTAAAATTTGTGAAACTATCTTTAAATGTTGCTTATGATCCTCTGTACTCTTGGAATATTCTAATATATTATCAATAATTATAATAACAAATTAATCCAGAGATGGCTTCAATACTTTTTTTTATCAAGTCTATGAATGCAACTGGGCTTTTATCAAACTAAATGACATCACCAAGAACTCATAATGCCCATAACAAGTCATAAAAGAAATTTTTCGAATATCCTCTTCCCTTATCCTCAATTGATGATATCCAGATATCAAATCAATTCAAATTTTAAAAAAAATGTTGAGCACCTTGTAACTGGTCAAACAGATCATCTATACGAGGTAATGAGTATTTTTTCCAAATTATCACTTTATTCAATTGTCTATAAACGATGCATAGTCATAGTGATCCATCTTTCTTTTTCACAAATAGAACTGGAGCACTCCAAGTAAAAGTACTAGGGTATATAAATCCCTAGTCTAACAACAACTGATCCTTCAATTCTTTAAGTTCAGTCGGTGCCATTCTATATAGAGGTATAGACACTGGTTGGGTTTCAGGAAGTAAATTAATACCAAATTATATTTTACGTCCTGGCAATTCTTCAAGAATTACATCAGAAAATTTTTTAACCACTGGAACTTGATTTTCACTGATATACTTTATATCAACATCTCTCATCATTGTCAAATATTCTTGACACTTTTTTATAATCACTTATGGGATGTTAAAGCAGAGATTAGATTACTGGGTATCTCACTACGATCTCCTTGTATCAAGAAAGAAAATTCCTCAAGAATATTGAATTTAATCACTTTATAGTGACATTTCATAATGACATGACATAAGGCCAACTAATCCATTCTCAATATCACATCACAGTCTACCATATCGAGACAACCAGGTACATCGGATGTCACATTTAGAAATCACCATATTTGGTATTTGTATCAATTCTTTAAGACGCATATCTCTTTCACTTTCAAACTATAATTGATCCATAGAAACTTCTTAAAATGTCACAATCTATCTTATACTATAAACTTTAGCAACTTGGAATAGAAAGGAATTTGAAACTCTATAGAATCCCTCAGCAGCACCTGAAGTATAAATATGTCCGGCTCATATCGATACTAAAGGTCCTACTAAAGAATTCTTTTCTCTGATAGCCACAGGAAAACCTAATGCTCTGATACCAACTTGTCACGTCCCTAATTTTAGGGCACATGAAACACTTATATCATGAACATATATTTTCCATAAACATGAATATCTCAATCCTTTATCAAGGAAACAGATATATATATATATATATATATATAGGTTTTCCCATACAGATACTGTATATGTAACAACTCCATTTAAGTATCAATTTTCTTTTTTAAATACCATGAAGTTATTACCTCGTTACAAGTTAACTCAATATAACATTTATTTAATTTATATAATACATAGTTCACATACATGCCATTAATCAAAACATACGTACAACATATCAAACACATAAAAATCTACATCTTATTTATTCTGGTTGACCAATTCCGGAGATACAGGTGCGGGTGGTTGCAACTTCACCGGGATCTAAGCCAACTCGACCACAAACATTTTATTTGCTTCTGGAATCTGCCCAACATAAAGTACTCGATCCAATGTGCACTAAAAGCCAGAGCTATAGAAAAATCTGCATAACTAATTTTCTAAACATGATATGGAAATATAGTGAGAATTAAATCCCAGTAAGTTCAACAATAAATCATCATCAATATAGCTCATCACATCATGTTCAGCTGTATAAACTACAGAAAATATCTTTGGTCACATGAATGCATTATATCTATGCACATAAGAATCATACAGTAATAATATGTATGACAGGAATAACTATTTTTAGAATATCATATGATGGCCAACAATTTATTCTCATTTCAAGCTACCCCGGTCAAGGTGAGTATCCTCTACTCTCTGGTACGGGCTTTTCTCGATCCGTCCGACATGGCACACTTTCTCTTTCTTTTCTCATAATCATAATCATAATTATAACCGTTGGTAGGGCGTCCCCTACTGGTGCACCACACGGATTGTCATGTAACCGTGCTCATTTCTTTTCTTTTCACAATGATAGCCAAAAATATGCTTTCAATAACAAGTATGTTCATCAAAATGTAATTATTACCAAAAATCATTGGTAATCATGCCATGAACATAACCATTTCAAATATCACTTTATAAAATATTTCCATGTCAAATTTTCACACTTAAGATGGTAAGAAGTTCATACAATGGCAATGGCTATGGTTATACTAGTCATTTATTAAGATTCATCTTCTTTTTTAAGTACTAATTTTATTTCTTTATTTTCTTGATGCAGGTTTTCATCCTATCTAACCTTCTCTTACAAATCAGAGCATAACTCCCTCAATTTAACTCTGATATAGGTGATCTTGTTGTCAATTTCAAGATAAAACAATTATCTAAAACTATTATGTTGAACATTGTAGCGAAATATTAAGAAATCAAGGTGATATTACTCCCTAAATGTATAGGTTATTTCTTCTTGGATAGGTTCTGACCTCTACCTACTAATCGGATCATATCTACCTCATATGGATTCCAACTTGAGTGATTCTAGTAGCTAAAAATCCGTGACACACATATCTATAATTCTTATGTTAACCATTTATTTTAATTCCATACAAATAATTCCCAGAAATTAAAATACAGAAGCTATCCTAACATATTCTTCCCTGATGAACCATTTTCTGACATTTGACTACTAATAAGCTCATATATTTCCCATATGGACTCCAAATTAAATGATTCCAGTGGCTAAACATCCATGACACACATAGCTATAATTCTTATGTTAACCATTTATTTTAATTCTATACAAATAATTCTCAGATATTAAAATACAGAAGCTGTCCTAACATAATCTTCCCTGATGAACCATTTTCTGACCTTTGACTACTAATCAGCTCATATCTACCTCATATGGATTCCAACTTGAGTGATTCCAGTGGCTCAAAATCCGTGACACACATATCTATAATTCTTATGTTAACCATTTATTTTAATTCCATACAAATAATTCCCAGAAATTAAAATACAGAAGATGTCCTAACATATTCTTCCCTGATGAACCATTTTCTAACCTTTGACTACTAATAAGCTCATATCTTTCCCATATGGACTCCAAATTGAATGATTCCAGTGTCTAAACATCCATGACACACATAGCTATAATTCTTATGTTAACCATTTATTTTAATTCCATACAAATAATTCCCAGATATTAAAATACAGAAGCTGTCCTAACATAATCTTCCCTGATGAACCATTTTCTGACCTTTAACTACTAATCAGCTCATATCTTCCTCCTATGAACTCCAAATTGAATGATTCCAGTGGCTTAAAATCCATGACACACATAGCTATAATTCTTATGTTAACCATTTATTTTAATTCCATACAGATAATTCCCAAAAATTAAAATACAAAAGCTGTCCTAACATATTCTTCCCTAGTGAACCATTTTCTGACCTTTGACTACTAATCAGCTCATATCTTCCTCATATGGACTCCAAATTGAATGATTCCAGTGGCTACAAATCCGTGACACATATATCTTTAATTCTTATGTTAACCATTTATTTTAATTCCCTACATATAATTCTTAGAAATTAAAACACAGAAGCTATCCTAACATATTTTTCCTGTGATATAACTTATTCGGAGGATCCCATATCAAAACCACCATACCAGAGTTTGACCCCTTCCATACTTTGGTGGTATAGGATTTGCCTAAACTCAGCATCCCGCTGAGGTTTGCCCTACTACCATTCAAGAGGACATGCGAAGGAACTCTGTATGGGTCTTTCCCAAGCACACAATAAGGAAAGGCAAATAACATCTCATATAATTGGCATCTCGCCATCATATAACTGGCATCTCGCCCATATATAGGAGGCATTCTGCTCTTGTTCACATATAATCTCCCGTGTGTTGGCCCTCACACAAGGCTAGCACCACCTCTCCTGCTAGTTGAGGCAATCAAGGTGCGCACCAGGGCTAACATCACCTGCTGTTAGCAGACAATGTTTCCAATAGGACTCCTCCACAAAATTATACTCTCGTATATTTCATATTTATCAAAACAGAGGTTCTATCATAATTCTGTCAAAACTTCCCAATCAAAGGAATCATATACACAGGCCTATATCTGAGGCAAAATATTATTGTATAAATCAATATCACATGCATAACATATTTCCTCTGTCATATAATGAGAAATATATTCAAAAATCACGTATTCAAAACATTTCGAAATCTATTTCAAAAATCATACTCTTCTTGAACTAGATATCATTTCTCAACCATTTCAAATATTCCAAAACCATTTCAGAACATATGAAAGTATAAATAACATGTAATCATACTCATTTATCAATGTACAGTTCAATAAGAGTAAAAACAAGCCATAGGAAGAATCATCTACTCACAGGTAAGGGCCCCAGATTGGATAGTCCTAAAATCCTTGTTTCTAGTCAGAATTCGGTAAAATAAACCCCAAAATTGAGTCCGGAAGGTCCAAAAATCTTAAAAATTACTCCGAATTTGCTAAATTTGGCCTCCAAGAGCTCGGTCAACGCTAAGAGTATTGTTCACAATCAGAAATTACTATTTACCGCCACATAAAAAGTTACCAAATGATCGAAAAGAATACATATCTTAATGTTTATCTAACTTCTGAATCCATCTACGTAGTCAGATTTCCAAGTTGAGATCTCTAGGTAAAAATTTTAGAATTTACCTTTTTCCGAAATTTTCTTCTTCAGATCTACGGCGATTCAACGGTTGATTTGAAAAATTGATCGGTCAAAATTGAAGTACTCTTCGTCCTGAATCCAGTAGCACCTTCAGTTTTGAGATTAGAAGCCAATCGACACTCCAAATCGAGAGAAAAAGTTGGAAGTTACTATTTATACATTATTCACTCACTATGCATCTCTCTCATTTTTCTCCCGAAAATTTTGCCTCCGTCCGTCTTCGTTTCCCCTTTCCCCTTTCATTTATTCTTTTTTTAAAAATAATTATTATTATTATTTAATAATTAAATAATATGATTTTCTTTTATATAAATTCATATAAATTCCGTTTTTCATCCTAAAATATCTCAAATTTTTTTAAAAATTTCTATTCTCATAAATATTTAGTTAAACTCTTAAATCATGATTTTTCTTGATAAAAATCGTAATAAAACAAATCTCAAAATAAATGTCTTTATTGATATTAAAAGAAAGAATATTTCTAAAAATACAACGAAAATTCATTAGAGGCCAATATAATTATTTTAAGCAAACTAATAATTATTTTACTTAAAAGTCCACTTACTTTTAACAAATCATAATTATTTCTAAACAACTAAAAATATATTTGCTTATAGCAAAATACTATCATTTAAAAATAAAAATTACGCGCCAAAACCTAAATTCTTATATTTCTTTTTTAATTCTTTAATCTAGGTAATAAATATACATATTTTCCATAGTTCTTATCCCCATTTTCGAAATTCTCTCTTTTATTCCAAATTGTCTTTAATTGGAATTTTCGTTAAATTTTACGGTTATTACAGGCAGGATCCACGTTTCTGTTGTACTTTGATGTTTATAGACTTGGTCTGTATATGGTGTATATATGAGAGATCCTATATATATCTGTTCCTATGATAAAGAATTGAATTATATATCTTTAAGGAAAATATCTGATTGCAAAAATAATAATTTAAAAAAAAATGTTTATTTTACGTAACGTAAATTGGGGGCGTTACATAAAGTGACCATGAGAATTCAATTCTATGATATCCAATAATCTCCCATAATACGGGACTTCACCGAATTGTATATTTTTTTTAATTGTAACTTGCATAAATTTTCGTCTCGAAAATATCGTGAACTCCACTATTTTGGGTTGTCAACCCTTAGTCTTGCTCTAACATTCAGAATTTGAATCCGTTTACATTGTATGCACTGTATCGGCGTCTCTATCTAGGGTCCCAATTACTGGAAATTTTAGATCACTTGACAAAGTCCCACTACTATCATTTTCCATCTGAGAAAGAAAAATAGAGCCATGAGTTGTGCTCATGATAGATTGCAAATACAAATGGATTAGGTAAATTGTATACTTACACGACGAGTGAACCAGGAAACAAACTCCCTGTGAACTTTTTTATCTATCTCAGAAGACGATCGGGTTCTACTTCGTAAGCTATACCTTACGAAATCTCTAAATTTCCTGTACAAAAAAATGATAGGTAAACTTAATGCTTCATATCTATCAGCTAAATATTAATACAACACTAAGTCTTGGTGTACTCACTGAAGGTAAGGATTGACTTCTTGACAGTTTGTCAAGACATGATGATGGGCTTGAAATTTTTCCCGCAGAGAAAGTGTGAAATACTCGAATCCACTAACTGGTCTTCCTATTTGTGGAAACAACGTACTCCCCCCAGACGTCCCCACATCAGGTTGTTTGTCGACCTGAATAGGACAATTGAACACCATTTCTACACCCTTAAATACCTTGAACAAAATATTAAAACTTCTTCTGCAACACATGACTCGGCTATTGAGCTTTCTGGCCTTGCTTTATTTTGGACGAATGACTTAAGCTTACCAAAGTATCTGTACATAATATGTTCAACAAATGAAAAATTAATAAAATAAAATAAAAGGAACAAAATAAAATATATCTGAATTTTGTGCTTTGTACCTTTCAATAGGTCCAATGATATTGAACTGGTCCGCCTAACTTGGCTTCTTGAATCAAGTGAACTGTTAAGTGCACCATGACTGTGAAGAAGGAAAGTAGAAATAACATCTCTATATGACACAGCGTCAGAACAATACGATTTTGAAGTTGGTCAATTTCGCTGACATTTAAAACTCTGGAACAAACATGTCGAAAGAATGAACAGAACTCAACCACAACTGTAGACACTTGCTCAGGAAATGCCTTCCTTATGGCTAAAGGTAGTAGTTGATCCATAAGAATATGACAATCATGACTTTTTAACCCCCCCCCAATCTTATGTTGTCTTAAATCAATGTATCTAGAAATATTGCTAGAATATCCGTCAGGCACAGAGATGTTTTTCAGTGTTTTGAGAAAGATATCTTTACCTGCATTTGTCAACATGAACAAGGCAGGCAGATATTTACCATTCTCATCTGGTCAAAGCTTTAACCTCACACCTAACTTTCGTAAATCTCTTCTTGCATTGATGTGGTCTTTTGAACGGCCAGTGTCATTTAATAAAGTATATAGGATGTTGTCACTAACATTTTTTTCGATATGCATCAAATCAAGATTATGATACAACAAATTTTTTGCCCAATATGGAAGTTCAAAAAATATGCTTTTTTTCCGCCATTGTTGAGTCCCAGTTTTAACTCCTCTGTGACCTCGGGACCTTTGTTCTCGACCTTCATGTTCCCTATTCTTTCCGAATACAACATTAATATCATTAATTTGTCTTAAAATATCTACACCATTCAATTGTAGTGGAGGATTTCTTCTCTTATTTGTTCCATCAAACCTGTTATGAGCCATCCAAAATTTATGACCGAGGTTTAGAAAATGACAGTGTCCCATAAAACACCACTTCCGACTATGAGGAAGGCGCATAGGAGTTGAATCAAAATTACAATGTGGACAGACTAATCCAGTATGAGTATTCCAACCTGATAAACATCCAAGGCTAGGAAAATCACTGATTGTTCACATAAGAGTAGCATGCATGTTGAACATATCACTGTTGAATGAATCGTAAGTCTTCACACCGTCAAACCATAGCTCCTTTAACTCTTCAATCAATGGTTGTAGAAATACATCTATATCATTTTTTGTGCCTTTCTACCAGGAATTATCATTGACAGCATAAAAGAACTCTGCTTCATACACATCCAAGGAGGAAGATTGAAAAGAATCAGAACAACTGGTCATATGTTGTAACTTGTACTTAAATTTTCAAATGGATTGAAACCATCGGTAGCAAGGCCCAAACGCACATTTCTAAGATCGGATGCAAATTGAGGATTCAAGATGTCAAATCTCTTCCATGCCTCGAAGTCCCTTGGATGCCACATCATACCGTCACTATTTCTGTCTATCAAATGTCATCTCATATATTCGGCAATCTTAAAAGATAGGAACAGTCTTTGTAGCCGGGGCTTCAATGGAAAGTATCTGAGGACTTTATTAGCCACTTTCTTTCGTTTCTCCCCCTTTCTCCTCGGTTTCCACCTTGGTGCACTGCACTTATTACAAGCATCTTTATTTTCATCCTCCCCCCAGAATAACATACAATAATTCTTACTACATACATGTATTTTTTTTTAATTTAGTCCTAACTTATTAATGCTTTTTTTAGCCTCGTAAAATGAAGTTGGAATCTTTGCATCCAGAAAGACGTCAACCAATAGCTGTAGTATCATTGACATAGTCTTGTCGGATATCCCGTACAAACACTTGATGTGGTATAAATTCACCAAAAATGACAATTTGAAGTATTTCTCACACCCTTCGTAGAATGGTTGCTGTCCATCCTTTAGTAATTCAAAAAATTCTTTCATGCCTTCGTCCATCCTTTCAACTGACGATGGAACCAGCATGTCCACAGAATCAACACTTTCATGTTCATGATGAATTCCGAATACATCACGGACCATGTCCTGCATAGGGTCATTTCGAATAATGATACGTTCTACAATAGCATAGAGTATTATTTGATATCCCGTAGAAGGATCTTCTGTTGCCCTTTCCCCATGCATAATCCAGAAATCGTACCCTTGTGGAAAAGGCTTGACGATCAAGTGTTGGCGTACAACCTTCGTTACTTGTCATTTTTTAAATCTGCACTTTGGGCATGAGCAGATTATTTTACTTTCCACACCCGAGTTAGCATTTGTAAATTCTAAAAAACCTTCTAGACCTTCCAAATACTCTTGGGTGTGTCGAGATTTATGGATCCAATGTAACTACTTTTTTTTATTATTATACAATATAGAGTTTACATACATGTCATTAATCAAAATATACGTACAACATATCAAACACATAAAAATCTACACCTTATTAATTCTGGTTGACCAATTCCGGAGATACAGGTGTAGGTGGTTGAACCTTCACCGAGATTTAAACCAACTCGACCACAAACATTTTATTTGCTTCTGGGATCTGCCCAACATAAAGTACTCGATCCAACATGCACTAAAAGCCAGAGTCATAGAAAAATCTGCATAACTAATTTTCTGAACATGATATGGAAATATAGTGAGAATTAAATCTCAGTAAGTTTAAAAATAAATTATCATCAATATAACTCATCACGTCATGTTTAGCTGTATAAACTACGGTAAATATCTTTGGTCACATGAATCCACTATATCTATGCACATGAGAATCATACAGTAATGACATGTATGACAGGATTAATTATTTTCAGAATATCATATGATGACTATCAATTTATTCTCAGAATCATACAGTAATGACATGTATGACAGGATTAATTATTTTCAGAATATCATATGATGACTATCAATTTATTCTCATATCAAGCTACCCCGGTTAGAGTGAGTATTATCTACTCTCCGGTACGGGCTTTTCTCCCTTCGTCCGACATGACTCACTTTCTATTTATTTTCTCATTAACATGATCATAACCATTGGTAGGGGACCCTACTGGTGCACCACACGGATTACCATGTGACCGTGCTCATTTCTTTTCTTTTCACAAAGATAGCCAAAAATATGCTTTCAATAACAAGTATGTTCAACAAAATATAACTATTACCAAAAATCATTGGTAATCATGCCATGAATATAACCATTTCAAATATTACTTTATAAAATATTTTCATGTCAAAATTTCACACTTAAGATGGTAAGAAGTTCATACAATGGTAATGGCTATGTCATATACTAGTCATTTATTATTTTCATTTATAAGATTCTTCTTTTTTTTTTTAAATATTAATTTTATTTCTTTATTTTCTTGATGCAAGTTTTCATCCTATCTAACCTTCTCTTACTAATAAATGCATAACTCCCTCAATTTAACTCCGATTTAGGTGATCTTGATATCCATTTAAATAAAAAACAATTATCTAAAACTCGTATGTTGAACAGTTGAACAAAATATTAAAAAATCATGGTGATATTACTCCCTCAAAGAACATGTTATTTCTTCTCGGGTAAGTTCTGACCTCGACCTACTAATCTGTCCATATCTCCCTCATAATAATTCCAAATTAAGTGATTCCAATGGATAAAACTCCGTGACACATATAACTATAATTCTTATCTTAACCAATAATTTTAATTCCCTACGGAATGTTCCCAGAAATTAAAACACAAAAGCTATCCTAACATATTCTTCCCTGATAAACCATTTTCTTACCATTGCTTACTAATCAAACCATATCTACCTCATATGAACTCCAAATTGAGTGATTCTAGTGGCTAAAAATCCATTACACATATAGCTATAATTCTTATGTTAACCATTTATTTTAATTCTCTATAGAATGTTCCCAAAAATTAAAACACAGAAGCTATCCTAACATATTCTTCCCTGATTAACCATTTTCTGACCTTTGCTTATTAATTGAACCATATCTACCTCATATGGACTTCAAATTGAGTGATTCCAATGACTAAAAATCCATGAGATATACATCTACATTTTTTATGTTAACCCTTTGTTTTGATACCTTACCAATTCTTCCTAGAATTTTAAAAACAGAAGCATAAAAGTTTGCCACCCATAGCCATACCTATGCAAAACTATCTACACCAACCTAAGTATTCAAACATACATAATATGTAACATGATATAGCAACATCCATGACCAATCATTAAAGTTCTAAGATCAAAATCTAATATAAATATTACAAGTTTCAAAACTTTTCTTCAAAAAGAAATATTGTTAAACTTACCTGGAGCACTTAGTCCTCTCGACTTCTCCTTCCTCTTTCTTCCTTTCTTCCTCTCCTTTCCTCACTCTACCATGCTTCTATTTTTCTTCTCCCTCACTTGAACGAAAATTTTAATGTTGTAAGGGTGGGTTTTGATTAAATATACCATCAAATAATTCACCTTTCATGATCATGGGTCTACCTTATCACAATTAGGATACACTTGGTTGAATTTTTGGAAAACAAACAACTTATGTTCTTGTCTTCCTCTTCCTTAGTCAAGATATGCATAGCAAAAGAAGATTTGTATTTTGAAAATTATGATAATATGTTTCTAAGATAAGGGACAAGGTCCCTTTGATTTAGGGATTCATTTCCTTTTTCTTTTGTCTTAATCAAGTACGATAGGTTTGCCTTTTTAGGTGGCAAATTTCTAGCCCTTGAATCTCCATTATTTGGTTGAAATTATTTGTGTGGGATAGAAATGTTTTGTCCTAATGCCATGTATTATCATACCACTTGCTAAAATTATGAGTGTAGGATATAGATGTTTTGTCCTAAAGCCTTGTATTATCATACCACTTGCTAAAATTATGAATGTAGGATATCACACCACTTGCTAAATTTTTGTCTTAATGCCATGTCACATAATCTTGATTACACCATTATTTCATCACTTTACTTTTATTTTTATTTTTCCTCTTGGGCTTGGGTCATTCTTGTCCATTTTCTTTACTTTGGTTAAAATTCTATTTTTCATAATGGACTTGGTCACATTTTCATGATTTTTGGGCTACCGGTCCAATTCCTATATCCTAGTCTAAGTTTATGTTTTATTTCTTCATTGGGCTATCCTATTGGCTTGCTAAAAATTCATGTGAAATAGAAAAACTCTATATGAAGTGTCCATAGGTGAAAGCCCAATTTATGGGTGGAGATACAAACTTAGTAACTTTTACTCTTAAATTAAGAAAAATTACCCTAATCCAATCTTCTTGAAATTTTAAGACATTTACTTACTTCATAAAAATTTATCTTTCTTGCCTAAGAATTTCACCTTTCTTTAGCATGCTTCTTTCTAATATTTCCTCTTAGGTTTTCTTTTTTTACTTATTCCATTAATATTAGAACATTTCTATGCATACACGTAAGGTGAAAAATTTCTAAAGATTATATGTCCTTAGATATCTAAAAATTGTCTAATAAATTTTATTTCCTTAATTAAATATTTATGTATCTTTATCAATAAAAGAAATGAAATTAAGGATGTTACTTTGAATACTCTTGTACTTTTATTAATATATGAAACAAAATTATGGATGTTACATCCAAGACTTATCTATGTCTAAAACCATTATGAAATAAAAAATTAAATAATAATTCACTGAATAATGCATTATTAATGCATTACTTTATAATCTAACCCCTCTTCGAGGATTAATATACAACAAATAAATATTTAACAATTTAACACTCCTATCTAATTTACATACTTAAACTTAACTAATTATGTTTAAGTTAAACTAAGTAATAAAATTTAAAGAGAAAAAATATTCACATCTATTTAACAATTTAACACTCCTATCTAATTTGCATTTAAGTTAAACTAAGTAATAAAATTTAACTATAAAACATATGCATTTTATGCGACAAATTATCGTTATTGACAATTTTATTTTATCCTACATAATTTTTTACTCATTTGTCATATACATCATATAAAAAATATATTTCATTTTCTCATATGACATCATTGCATAATCTCCATTAATTCGATTCATTATTAATAATTTAAGTTTAATATTTCATTACGTTTTATTATATACTTACTAAAATTATTATATCTAAATTATTTATAAGACTGTTATAAATCAGTAAATCTATATTATTATGCTTCTATTTTTTTATAATAATTGTTAAATTTTTTCCTGTTGCTTCACTTTATTTTTACTTCTTAATTAATTTAATAATCATAAAAATAATATGTTTACTTTATTAATTATATTATATTATTTTTAAATAATAAACATGTATTATTTCTAAATTACGTTTAATTATATAACAACAAAATTTATTATATCTAAATTATTTATCATACTGTTATAAACTAGTAAATTTATATTATAATGCTTCTATTTTTTATAACAATTGTTAAATTTTTTTATGTAACTTGACTTTATTTTTCACTTTCTAATTAATTATTATTAACCAATTTTACTATTAATAATTTATGTATAATATTTAATTACATTTATTAATAATATTTTTACTATGTTAATACTATTATTACTATGTTCTTATTTTTTAATAACAATTACAAAATTTACTACTTGTGTAACTTAATTATACTTTGTATTTCTTAATTAATTTAATTTATTTCAATTTATAATTATTAACATAAAATTTTAACTTAATAATTATGTCATTCTTCTTAAATAATAACCAATAATAATTCTATTATTATAATAAATATAAATATTAAATATTTTTTACTGTTAATTTGATTAAATTAAAAACATATATTTAACTTACACAACATAATACAAAATTTACTAAAAACATAACATACAATTTCTAATAAACTATTTTTATTTAAAATTATAATTTAAGTCAAACATACAAATATATAAAAAAAATTCACAACATTAAAAATAATTAAAATAAATACCTTGTGTGAGAATAAACAACTCTGAATCACAAATGTCTGTAAATAACCAAAATATCTACGCAAAAATTTAAAAACAAATATCATAATAAATTTATTCAAACTTGTATTTGAATAAATTAATTCATAATAATAAAAATATTTAAGAACTAATCTTAACAAAGAGTAAATAATTCTGAACTACCGATACCAATAAAGTCACAAGTGTTTTTCGCAAGGAGAAGAGCGAATTTTGAATTGCATAATGAAAATGAAGGAGGAACCATGGTTTTATAAGAAAAACTATGGTTTAACGACGGTTTTAACAAAATCATTGTCCAAATGGCGTGTGGTATAATGACGGTTTGGCTAAACCATCATTAAACCTGGCCCTAATCGCCATAAATGATCCATTTATCGTGGGATTTGATGACGATTTTTGACTAACCGTCGTCAAATAACAACGGTTAAGGCTAATCGTCGTGAGTTAAGACGAAAAATGGATCATTTATGGGTATTAGTGCCGATTTTACGACGGGTTTACACAAACTGTCATTATACAACGACGGTTAAACAATAACTGTCGTAATATAATGACGATTCCATCAAAACTGTCATTATATGCCTTTTTTTAACCACAGTTAAAAAATCGTCATTAAAGCATGATCCAACGATGGTTTTTTTTACCGTCGTTAAACCATCATCGTTATTCCATGCTTTTGTAGTAGTGTACAGTTAACATCACCTACTGTTAGCAAACAATGTTTCCAATAGGATTCCTCCACATAAATTATTATTTGCACATATGTCATATCGTTCAAAACAAATGTTTCAGTATAATACAGAATTTTCAATCTCAGTATAATTCCTCTATCATAAATTTTTCAATCAAGGTTATCACATGTACATGCCATTTTCCATGGCAGTCTTATAGCTTTATATATCAATGCCATGTGCACAATATATTTTCTTTACCATATGATGAGAAATACATTTAGAATCACATATTCAATGAGTTCAAAAATTCATTTTTAAACCATACTCTTCTTAAACTATATCCTAGATAGTAAGCAAATCAAGTAATTAATTCTATTTCAGAGACATATAAAAGTATAAATAACTTGAAAATAAAATCAATTATACAATTAAACCCGATGTGAATAGTGATTTCAACCGATGAGAACAATATTTTTTGGCTTAAACAGTACCCTATCAGTTAATCGAGCTCCCAGAGTCATTTCTTATATTTTTGGACCCTCCAAACTTGTTTTTGAGGTCTATTTGGTCACACTTGTATTGAAAAAATGCATTTTAGGACTGTCTAATCTAGGGCCCTTACCCTGGGAGTAGATAATTCTTTCTATAACTTACCATATTCTTTTCTTGAACTTTAAATATATAATTGATTATGTTTACAAGTTATTTATACTTTTATATGTCTCTGAAATGGATTAAATTACTTGAATTGTTTATAATCTGGTATATAGTTCAAGAAGAGTATGGTTTTGAAAATGAATTTTTGAACTCATTGAATATGTGATTTTAAATGTATTTCTCATTATATGGTAATTGAAATAGATTGTGCACGTGGCATTGATATGTAAAGCTATAAGATTACTTTCGAAAAGGACATGTATATGTGATAACCCAGATTGAAAAGTTTCTAACATAGGAATTATACTAAAACTGAAAATTCTGTGTTATACTGAAACCTCTGTTTTGAAAGTTATGGCCTATGTGCAAATATGATTTTTGCGGATGAATCCTATTGGAAACACTATTTGCTAACAGTAGATGATGTTAGCTCTGGTGCACCTTGACACCTCAACTAGCAGGTGTAACGTCTGTTTTTATTTATTTATTATTTATCTCATTGTTATTATTTATTTATTTTCACATTTTGCATGTTAAATACACCATATGTTTAAACACAATATATATGTATATATATATTACAAACCTCACACATGTAATAATTATACAACACAATATTTTAGTACACAAATAAGAGTCCATATGCAGCACTCCACCCTTGAAACACAAAGGGTGAGGAGGTGGTACTGACATCGAGATCTCCATCAGTAACGTCATTTTCTGTTGTATCTCATTTCATTTTATTTGAACATAAAACCACAATAATAGTGCGAACAAAGGTTTCCAATAGACTTAACATAAATAAAATATAATGAGAAAACAGGAGTTATGTTTAGCTATATAAGCTATAGAAAATATTAAGATTTGGAGATAAAATCATTATTTCAGTTGATGCATAATTAACATACTATATATGCATTGAAAATCAACTCATTTGCTATACGCATAGTGACCGATCAAATACAGTCACAATAAGTTATCAGGAAATGTGAGTTCATCATTCATCTGTCTCCTCACATTATCTCTGTCACCCGGTTGGAATGACCCTCCTTTGACTCACTCAGGATAATAGGGCGTCCCCTACTCGGTACCATATCAAGCCATACAACCCGTCGATATTCATCAATACATATAAATGTATATTATATATATATATATATATATATATATATATATATATATATACATCAAATGCAATATATAATTATCAAGCAACTCGCCATAAGTTTTACGCTTGCCATTTAATCACATTCATAATATGATGCATCATTTTTTATACCCAATGATTAATAATCATTCATCATATACCGATATCCAATATGATTCATTTTAAATCAAATAAAGAAAAAGAGTAATTTGTTATACCAAAATAATCATTTTAAAAGTATTTTTCTTGGATATGTGTTTTCTAAAAATATTTCAACAAGCAAGATTATTTTTAGATAGAAAACAGTGAAAAATATGATAATCCAACACCAAACACAGCCATACTTGAAAAATACTTCAAACATGCTCAAAAATAGCCCGAACACGGCCTACCCATGCTGAAGCAACCCAGAGTACGGCTTGGCCATGTTCTGTGATCTTTCCTTAATTAATCCACCATATCTCCTTTATACAAACTCAAATTGAGGTTATTTCAAATCCTATAAATAGATAAGACAATTATCTACAACCTTTATGTTTATTATTTCTTCAGATTCCTTACGGATTATTCCCAAAAAACTAAAAACAAAAACTCTTATTTTACCATTCTGGATTCTAAACTGATTTTGACATCTGCTCAATTAATCAGCAATATCTTCCTCATATTGACTCCAATTGTGGTGATGTCAAAGCCCATAAAAATATAAGAAAATTATTGACAACTTTCATGTTTATCATTTCTTCAAATTCCTTATAGAGTTTTCCCAAAAAATTAAAAACAAAAACGCTTATTTTGACTATCCTAGATTCTGACCTCTGCTTAATTAATCAGACATATCTCCCTCATGTGGACTCCAAATTAAGTGGTTTCAAATCCTATAGATCCGTGAGACATATATCTACAATTCATATGTTGACTATTTCTTTAAAATCCTTGCCAAAGTTTTTCAGAATTTCAAAAATAGAAGCTTCCCAAATTAGTCCGAAATTCAACTTAGTCTAACTTATCCTTTGTTTTTCTTTTATGTAATCTTATGCACCCATATGCATTTCCAAATAAGCAAAACAGAATTTCATATAAATATCCATACCATATGTTATCCAAAATCACATCATGAGTAGATGTTAAGTCTACCTCAAACAAATTCTTAAACTTGGGTGCTTGATTTCTACCACACAAAAATTCTTGATTTTTCTTTCCTCTTCCTTCTCCTTCTTCCTCTTTCTCTTCTTCTTCTTCCTCTTTCTTTTCCTCTTTTTTCTTTTCTTTCTCTTCCTTACTGACACTCCTTATCGACACTCCCTCTCCCTCATAATTATCAAGATCTTTCCCTACCTACCACCCCATATTTACAACTTTTCCATCCTCCATTATTTACAAAAATTCCATCCTAGAGTATTTACAAAACTATCATCTCAAAGAATTTACATAAATATCATTTTAATGAAATTACATAAATGCCATTTTAACCATCCTAAGATCTTGTTTGACTCGAGTAAAATTGTAAAATAATTTAATCCTCCCGTAAGATTCAAAATGTTTTCTTCTCTCTGAAAAAAAAATTCAATTAGTAACGTAAGGAAAAATCAGGGATATTACAACAGGGGTTGTGCTAGATTCATGTGACAGCCAACACACTAGATATAATATGTGAAGGAGAGTAGGATGCCTCTTATCTGGGATACATGCCGACTATATGATATGTGATTTTCCTTCCCTTGTTGTGTGCTTGGGAAATGCCTATATTAGAGTCCCTTTGCGTGTCCTCTTGAATGGTGGTAAGGCAAACCTTTGCTGGTATGCTGAGTTTAGGCAAATCCTACACCACCAAAGTACGGATAGGCTTGAACTCTGATATAGTGGTTTTGATATGGAATCTTACTAATATTTTCATGTGAAATATTTTGATGCATAACAATATTTATTTAATAATTATACAGTACAGTATATGGTTTTGGATATTTGAATATCCTTTGTTTTGAAAATATTTGAAATGCGGGTCCTATATGAATGTACTTTTGAATTGTATTTTCTATGTGACAAATTTTAAAATTTGAGTACATCCATATGTTGACTTAAAAGGTCATAGAAGGTATTATCTGCTCACTGAGTTGTCAAACTCACTACATGATATTTCTAAATTTTTTAGATAAGAATACAGAGTTTGGTCTTGCAAATATGTGATCAACTAAGTGTCACACTCTCTGGGTGAGCTTATATTGCTTCCAAGGCTCATAGTGTATAAAATTTTATGTACTTGTAATCTAAAGTACGCTTTAAACGCCACAGACAGGTTCCCTGCTTTTGTTGTACTTTGATGTTATAGACTTGTCTGTATATTGTGTATACATAGAAATACCTATTTGTAAAGGACTGTATTATATATGTTATGGAAAATATATGTTTGAAAAGTATGTATTTCACGTGCCCTAAAATTAGGGGCATGACAAGTTGAGTCCAAATTAAAAAATTTCAAAATAGGTTGTCGACTTAATAATATCGATAGTCAACTAGCAAGAATATTGAAAAAATAAAATAAATCATTTAATTATCACTTTTCAACAATTAACTTATTTGCACTTTCACTCTTCTTTTTACAATAATGCTATCACCTATAACATCCCTACAAGAATCAAGACATCAATGCTTCATCAAGGACAACAAAGAAATACTAAGATTTAAAAGAATTGTAATAGTATAATGGTAAAAAAAAGATACAAGTGATATATTTTTCGTTGTTTGGTGAGTCAACAAGTAAGAATTGAATATATTCTTTTAGGAGAGTTATTCAGGAAGCCTTAGGATTTTAGTTAGATTATAATATAGCTAATAATAAATATAAATGATGTGTTTACGCATTGAAAGTTATGCTTTAGGTATCTTTATATACTTTTGGTGAAAGTTGGGAGAAATTATTTGTCCTTAGTTGAACTTGCCCATATCAGTAATTATCAGGCCAATATACAAATGGCACTATTTAAGGTTTTACATGAAACATTGTAGGTCTCCTAATAGGTGGGCGAGTTGAGTAAAGTTAAACTTTTGAAATCTAATTTGGAATAACATGTAATATCTAGAATATAACTAACTTAAATTGATGATGCTAGTTTGGAACGCATGCTTTAAGCATATATATTCGAGTTTGGTGGAAGATCCCTTAGCAAAATTTTCATATAATAGAGTCTTATTGGATGACTTAAAGCCTTACGCTTTTAATTAAAATAATTTTTATTTTGCTTAAAATAATTATATTTAACTTTAAATAAATTTATTTTATTTTTATAAATTTCTTTCTTTTAATATGAACGAAGATATTTTATATTATGATTTGTTTTATTAAAAATTTTATTAAGAAAAATTATGATTTAAGAGTTCAACTAAAGTTTTGGAAAAATATAAATTTTTAGAAATTTATGGAATACTTTAGGATGAAAAATAACATTATTATGTATATATAAAAAATAATAATAAATTTTAACTATTCAATAATTAAATAATATTTATAAAAAAAAAGAAAGAAAAAAGGGGGAGATGCAAGCATGAGGAGAAATCTGCGAAATTCTGTGGGTGAGTGAATAGTGTGAATAGTATTTTTCTATCCTCCATGTTTTCTCTCTAAATTTGGTGTGCCTATAGGCCTCTGATCACAAAATTGAAGGTACTATTGGATTTAAGATGAAGATTACTACGATTTTGGCTGAACAATTTTTTAAATCAATTGTAGAATCACAGTAGATCAGAAGTAGAAAATCTTAGAAAAAGGTAAACTCTGAAACTCTTATTTAGAGATCTCAAATTGAAAATCTGACACCGTAGATGGATTCAGGAAAAAGATAAACCTTAGGATAGAAATTTTTTCGGCCATCTGACAACTTTTTATGCATTGTGAACAGTAAATCCAGCCGGTATAAATAGTGATTCTGGCGGTGAATAGTATTTTCGATCATAAATAGTACCTATCAGTTAACTAATGTTGACCAAGCTCCCAGATGCCAAATTTCGCAATTATGGAGTCATTTCTTAAGTTTTTGAATCCTTCGAACTCGTTTTTTAGGTCTATTTAGTCAAATTTGAATTGAAAAAGTGTATTTTGGGACTTACCAATTTGAAGCATTACCCTGTGAGTAGATAATTCTTTTTATGACTTACCCTATGTTCTTCTTGAACTTTAAATGTATAATTGATCATTTTTATAAGTTATTTATATTTTTATATCTCCCTGAAATGGATTAAATTATCTAAATTGTTTACAATCTAGTATATAATTTAAGAAGAGTATGGTTTTGAAAATAGATTTTTGAACTCAGTGAATATGTGATTTTAAATGTATTTCTCATTATATGGCAAAGGAAATATATTGTGTATGTGGCATTGATATGTAAAGCGATAAGATTTCCTTAGAAATGAGTATGTATATGTGATTACCGTGATTGAGAAGTTTTTGACAGAGGAATTGTACTGAGACTGAACATTCTGAATTTATACTGAAACCTCTATTTTGAACAATATGGCATATGTGTAAATAATAATTTATATGGAGGAATCTTATAGAAAACACTGTTTGCTAACAACAGGTGATGTTAGTCTTGATGCGTCTTGATACCTTAGCTAACAGGGGTGGTGCTAGTCTCGTATGATGACCAACACACGAGATATGATATGTGAAGGAGAGTGGGATGCCTACTATCTGGCCGAGATGCTGACTATATGATATGTGATTTTTCCTACCTTGCTATGTGCTTGGGAAATTGCCCATATCAGAGTCGCTTTGTGTGTCCTCTTGAATGGTGGTAGGGTAAAACCTTAGCTAAGATGCTGAGTTTAGGCAAATCCTACACCGCCAAAGTATGGAAGGGTTTAAACTCTAATATGAGATTTTAATGTTTTCAAGTGAAATATTTTGATACATAACAACATTTGTTTAATGATCATACAGTACAATATATGATTTTGGATATCTGAATATCTTTTGTTTTGAGAATATTTGAAATGCGGGTCCTGTAACACATACTGACTAGCATCTTATTTCATACATTCATATCATAGAATATTTCCCAAAACTACCTTTTAGTATTATATATATATATATATATATATATATATATATATATATATATTTGTAAATATCTAGCAATGTCTACCAAACCCATAAATTCACGTATTCACATATATTGTTAGTTATCTTTCTTAGATAAGCATGCAAGTGCTTTAGTCTATTTCAAGTATTTTCAAATTTCATTTCCTTATAGGAAAATAACTAGGCATAATATGCATTAGTTACAAAAAAAAAGGCTCTCACGCCATGAAGAAAATTGTACAGTCCATACTTATTTTACATTACATTACGAGCTGTCTAAAAGGAATTTGGCACTCAACTAAGCCATCCCACATATATTACACAATAAGAAAATATACAATCCATATCCTTATTCTGATGAGTCAACCTTGAGACCCCTGTTGTTCACCTCTTGCTGAAGTACCTGAAATGTGATTATGTGGATATAAAAAGATGATATGGCAATCTCAATAGTTAGCAAATGTTTCAGAAAAATAGTATACATTCCATTCTTTAAAAAGATAAGATGGCAATCTCAATAGTTAGCAAATACATGCATATTAGCACCTAAAATCATAAGTCTCTAGTTTAAGGGCTTCTGCTCCCCAAAACAAAACTATAATTCTGTTCAAATTTAGGGTTATTATTAAATATGACAAAAGTCCTCTACAAATTCTAAAATTTTCCATAGAGTTTCCTCTACATGCCTATTTTATCTTGTGGATCTCTCAGACCCTTAACTATTCCATTTACTCCAAGAAATACCTTCATAATCCAGAATAGTGCAGATTGGTTTCGATTTCATTTCTATTCTATTTTCCATTCCTTTGGATGGATAAAACTTCTTCAAATTTCATGATAATTGATATGGAGCATCCTAGATATGTTATATAATTACCATAAAAATTTCAAGTAAAAAATAATTTATTTGACCCCTCAAATAACATATTTTTTATGGCTGTCTCCAGTTATGGTCTGTTCTGACTCACTTCCTGTCCCGTCGAATTTCCATATTTTATTATATACTTTAACTTGCCCAGAATTCTCTAAAATTTGGTAGGTTCCTTAATCCCTATAACATTTCATAAAATTTTCATACGAAAATTCAACATCTAACCCTTTCAATATTTTGTATTTCCATCAACAGCCTAAGTTGTCCAGTAGATTTTTCTCAACATTGTTTTGATTGTAAATGGCCTATTTGTAGGTTCTCAAAAATCACGAAAAATTTTCAAAATTGATTATCAATATTTCAAGACTTGTCTCACAAAATATTAGAGAATTTAAAGGTCATTTACCCAATCAAACAGTCTAAGAACACAGGACCTAAAAGTTTTAGGTGCAGAATGTGTGGTGCTTCAACATGTTTGTTACTTAGATGGAAAAAATTGTTCCCTACCACTAGAGTTCCATGTTTTTAACTTTAATCTCTTGCATCTCATGCTTGAGAATCACCCATGCAGAACCCAAAATGAACTCAACTTACTACAAATCAACTTTCCTCAAGAGGGAAAACTCACCTTGTGCATAAATGCTCTTATAACTCTCAAATTTCAGCTTGCTTCTCCTCTTGGTTTCCCTTGCAACTTAGCTATGTTTTTCTGGTTACTCTACCCCTTAGGCTTTATATTTTTTGGCTGCCTTCTCTCCCTCTTGGTGCTGTTTACATGAGAAATGGGTGGTTTGAATTTGCTGCACAAAATAATGCCTAGTGCTGGCCACTGGTTTCCACCATTCAATAGAAAAAGGAGGGCTGTGTTTTGCGGGGATTCCCTTGTAGTTTCTACAGAGAAGGCATGAGGATGCAAAGCATGGTGTGGGGTAGTAACTTCTGCATTATTTTTTCTGATTGTGGATAGAAACATGGCTGAAGTGGGTGGCTATTTCTTGGCTGGAATGTGGCTGAATTATTTATGGCTATGTGGCAGGATTTTCTTACTGAAAGGTAGCGATTTCCTTGGCTAAAGTTTTTGTGGCAATGTGGCATACTTTGGTAGGTGCAAGGTGGTTCCAATTTTGTGGCCAATGTGGCATGCTATGTGGCTACAACTTTGTGGGCAATGTGGCATGCTATGTGGCTACAACTTTGTGGGCAATGTGGCATGCTTTGGTAGGTGCAAGGTGGCTACAATTTTGTGGTTAATGCGGCATGATATGTGGCTACAACTTTGTGGGCAATGTAGCATGCTTTGGTAGGTACAAGGTGGCTACAATTTTGCTGCCAATGTTGCATGCTATGTAGCTGCAACTTTGTGGGCAATGTGGCATGGTTTGGTAGGTGCAAGGTGGTTACAATTTTGTGGGAAATGTGGCATGTTTTGGTAGGTGCAAGTTGGCTACAAGGTGGCTACAATTCTATGGGCAATGTGACATACTATGTAGCTGAAATTTTGTGGTGCTACTTGGAAGCTCCTTAGTTGTTTTATATTACCTTAATTTACTACTAATCTTAGATTAGTAATGTCTTAAAAATGTATTTGTATATTTTCCCTATCCATTATGCTCCTAAGAATTTTATTTATATGATTCATGATTAACTATAAGTCACCTATTTTATAAATGTCTTATTGTTACATAACTAAGCATTTTAATTCTTTGTCATATGAATTTTCTACTTATTCTTAGATTTATCTAACTTTATTAGAGACTTAGGATGTTACATTTCCTTCCCCCTTAAAAGAATTTTGTCCACAAAAATTAACATACCTTATTCAAATGGATATGGAAAAGTCCTCTTCATTTCTTCTTCTGTCTCCCAAGTTGCTTCCTCAAAGGATAGTCCCTTCCAGACCACTTTAACCAGAGGGACGATCTTATTCCTTAATTGTTTAGTCTTAACATTAATTATCTGATTTTGCCTTATAGTGTATGACATATTATCTTGTAAATGCATTGATTCGTGCTCTATGATATGTGAAGGTTCTGAGTTATACTTTTTGACCTAGGAAACATGAAATACATCATGAATCTGAAAAAGGTTCAGAGGAAGTGCAAGTTTATAAGTTATTGATTTAATCTGATCAAGAATTTAGAAAGGACCATTGTATTTGGGACTAAGCTCTTTGGTTTTCAAAGACCTCGCCACACGCGTGAACAGAGTTACCTTAAGGAAAACATGGTCGTTTATTTTAAATTCTAAGGGCCTTCTTCTTTTATCTGTATAGCTCTTTTGTCTACTTTGGGCAGCTAGTAGTCTTTCTCTGATAAGTTCAATGTGCCTTGTGATTTGGTCAACCAATTAGGGCCGAGAAGACTCCTTTCCCCTAGCTCTACCCAACACAGAGGTGACCTGCACTTTTTTCCATACAAAACTTCAAAGGGAGCCATCTAGATACTGGAATGGTAACTATTATTATAAGCAAATTCAGCTAAAGGTAGATACACATCCCAGTTCCCCTTCATTTCTAGCACACAAGCCCTTAGCATATCCTCTAAAGTCTGAATTGTTCTGTCAGTCTACCCATCAATTTGTGGATGACAGGCTGTGCTAAACCTAAGTTTAGTACCTAAGGCATCTTGCAAAGATCTCCAAAATTTAGAAGTAAACCTGGGGTATCGATCAGAAACAATACTAGTAGGTATCTCGTGGAGTCTGAAAATTTCATGAACATACACTTGTGCTAAATTGTCCAGAGAATAGGTAGACTTAATGGCTAAGAAGTGGGTATACTACAAGAAATTTAATTTTTCGTGGCGACTTTTAAATTCATCACTAAAAGCCATTTTCAGTGGCGACATTTAGGGTCGCCACTGAAAGTTATGCTTTTCGTGGCGACTTAAACATGTCGCCACAAAAAATCACACTTTTAGTGGCGACTTTAATAATTTCACCACTAAAAATGGGTGTAAAAAGTGATTCGCAACCCTTTTTGTGGCAATTTTTCGGTGTTGTCACTGAAAGGTGCACTTTCAGTGGCGACATTTGACGTCGCCACTGAATCTTGGCTTCAGTGGCAACTATTTGTCGCCACCAAAAAGGTTTTAGTGGCGATTTAAATTAAATCGCCACTCGAAGGTAAAATTAATTTTTTTAAAAAAATTCATCTTTAATTTTTTTTAATATATGCATAAAATTTAAAGTTTTTATATAAATTATATAAAAATTCATATTTTTTAAAAGATTGTTTTGTTGAGAGTGTTAAAAAAATTTGAAAATTTATTTAATTAATATAGAGAAAAAATTAATTTAATTATATCTTTATTTCAACTATATAAATTCTTATTTATACTACGTAAGAAAATATGTGAAATGCGCATTGTTGTCACGTTCTATCTTTTTTTTGTTATTTTAATTTATTTTAATAACAAAGGGTTTGTTTCAATTTTACTTAATCATCAAAAAATTTCAAAATTTAAAACTTTAAAGTTAAAAGATCATTTTGTTATTTTAATATATTAAAAATTTATTTTGAATTTAATTTTTTTGAAGTTTAATTTTTAAACATATTACTTAAAAAATTATTTTCCTTGTATAAATAATTGTGCATTAACTATATTAATAGAAATTGAATAAATTTCTGTAACTAATTAAAATGAAATTTTAACTAAACTTTAGCTTTGCTTTAATTATAAAAAAATTGTTAAATATTTATAAATAAAATAAATTTGAAGACATTTTTAAATTTAATGAATTCTTAAAAGATTAAATTGATAAAGGTAAATTTTAAAAAATAAAGTTGAATATATATATATATATATATATATATATATATATATATATATATATAATATGCAAAACCTATATTATGATTATCCATTCATATATTTTAAGAATAGATTCCCTTTTTCTTTAATAATTACAAAAATTTAAAATAGTTCATGTATTACATACAAGATATCAATTGTCATGAAAAGATGGCAATCTTTTCTCGTAAAATTTTTATTAAAAATTCTAATAGATAATACCACTAGTGCAGTCTTAATATGAATTGTTGTTGCTCATTCTAAAATTTTAACTATAATTTCTAATTCTTTTTTTGTAAAAAATGATTGTGTAAAACTTAAAGGCATGGTATAAATACATGAAGGTACAACATATAAGAAATGTAAAGAAGGAATATAATGTGTTATGTACAAAAGTACATACATGTCAAAAAGTTGCTAGGAAGAATATATGAACATTCTACTAATATAACTGGCTAAATATAATAAGCCACTTTTACATATAGTCATGTTGTATGGCTTTTAACTAGTCATTTATTTATTTTTTGTTTTTTTTCTTTGAGTTTCTTCTAATTTTCGTTTTAAGTCGCATACCAACCTCCTACAAGAAAAAAACAAGTTAAAATCATGCAAATTTATTTTGATTATACAAGATCAGGTCTTCAATCTCTAGAAAAAATGTAGAAGAAATGTAATAAAAAAATGTTATAAAATGATAGAATTATGAACTTAAGATAATCTCAAAAGTGTAATTTTGTTGTCGCTTGTATGCATATATATAGAGATGATGTAATAGAATTGGAGAAATTTAAACAGTAAATTGCCTGGAACTCAATGTCAAGCCCATTGCCAATTTCACATAATATATACTATGGAACATTAAAATAATCGTAACTAAGATGGAAAAAAATGTATAATAAATCAATCATCTTTACACTATATCTCCAAAAAACAAAATTGGAATATGTCCTTACACTATAATTTTAAATAATTTATTGAAAAATTTAATTTTTAATATATATATATAGAGGATGTAATAGAATTGGAGAAATTTAAACAATAAATTACCTGGAACTCAATGTCAAGCCCATTGCCAATTTCACATAATATATACTACGGAACAACTAAAATAATCGTAACTAAGATGGAAAAAAAAGTATAATAAATCAATCATTTTTACACTATATCTCCAAAAAAAATTGGAATATGTCCTTACACTATAATTTTAAATAATTTATTGAAAAATTTAATTTTTAAAAATGAATTTAAAAATAAAAAATTCAAAATTAAGCAAAAATGAAGTGTTTTAGAACAGAGCACCCTCTAAGTACAATTTCCACTCCTCAAATATGTTTAAAGAAATTTGATAGTTATCATGTGCTTGGTGCTAACAGATTATTGTGTAGAATACATAATAATTTTAAGAAAATTATATTAAATTGCTATCAGACATCGGAGATAATGAATGTCTACTCAATACCTTACTCACCAATATAATCTTATTGTTTTATAAATATTAAGTGGGGCCAAACACAGTGCATCAATTATTTTAAAAAAATCTAAAAGGAAAGTATTAAAATTTTGTAATTTAACACGGTCCTAAAAAAAACATGCTGCCAATTTTATTGAAAAAAAAACATAGCTATTAAAATAAAGTGGGTACATAAACATTCTGTGGTTTTTTACACAAACAAACCAAATAGTAATACAAAGGATATTAAAATAACAAAGTGGGTATATAGACATTCTTTGATATTATTATATTTAATTAGGTAGTCTTTATATAGACATTTTTTGGTTTTTCACACAAACAAACCAAATAGCCTAGTATTATAGATATTAACATATCCTAAATAAAGGGTCAATCATCATTGTAAGATGGGGATCAAGATAGTATAAATCCTAATGAACTTTGTAGAGAGTTAATTAAAAGATTAATAATGTATTTGAGGTTCATATTTAGATTAACTGGTGTTGACCTATATTTAAATAGATTTCAATGAGTTAGATCATTCTTAACTCTTCTTTAATAGTAATATAATTTTCTTTTTGATGAGCCTCTAAAATTATATCATTAACTGTTTCAGTGAATATTTTTGTCACGTCCCTACTTTAGGAACGCGAATACCTTTAATATCCGTTAAACTTTTTATTACGCATATGCAAATGATCTCACTATAATACATATCCAAGTATTATTCAACGTTCATAAGTTTACAAAACCAATAATTATACATGCCAAGTCTATATACATCAAGTTTACAGCGGAAATAAGGATCCTGCCTGTGACTTTCAGAGCAACACTAAAGTACAAATATATTACAATATATTACACTGAGAGCCTAGAAACAAGTTAGGCTCACCACTGAAGCACGACACCTAGTCGGTCAAGTAGCCGCGGGACCAAATTCTGGGTCTTTATCTGAAAAATATATCAACCACGTGTAATGAGTTTTACAACTCAGTGAGCAGATAACACCTCCTATGACTTCTCAGGTCAACATAAGGATGTACTTATATAGTAAAACTTATCATATCAAAATCCACCGTTCAAAAGTACATTCTTATGGGACCCACATTTTCAAAATATTCTCAATTCAAATCACATTTTCATAGTTGTAACCACATATGATACAAATAAATCTTAAATAGATTTTGGTATGCATTAAAAATCAAATCTTTTCAATAGATAAATATGGAATGTGAGTTCATCACCCAACTGCCTCCTCACAATACCATAGTCACAATCACAGTAGGTAATTAGGGAATGTGAGTACATCACCCAACTGCCTCCTCACAATACCACTGACTACAACTTCAATAGATCAACAGGGAATGTGAGTACATCACCCAACTGCCTCCTCACATTCCCACTACTATCACCTTCACATTACCGTCTCAAGC
The DNA here is from genome assembly GCA_037074535.1 of Gleditsia sinensis. NCBI lineage: Eukaryota > Viridiplantae > Streptophyta > Magnoliopsida > Fabales > Fabaceae > Gleditsia > Gleditsia sinensis. The sequence continues at coordinate 22,660,771 of CM073476.1, forward strand.
CATATAACCGACAAAATTCATCAATATATATATATATATATATATATATATATATATATATATATATATATATATATATATATATATATATATATATATATATATATATTTACATTCATGTAGAAAAACGACAGAGCTTTCAATCTCAGTACAAAATCGTTTATAACATATATATATTAATGCATATTCATCAAATAGAATGTAAAATTATCAAGCAACTCGCCATGAGTTTTACGCTTGCCGTAATTATCAAGCAACTCACCATGAACTTTACGCTTATCATTCAATTTCTTTCATAAAATAATATGCATAATTTTCATATCCAACAATTAATATGTGTAAAAAAAATCACATGTTCAATGTGTTTCAAAATTTATTACAAAATCAAACTCTTCTTGAACTACATATCATATACCAAATATTTCAGACATTTTCAAACCATTTCAAGAACATATGGAAATATAAATAACATGTAATCGTGCTCATTTATCAATGTAAAGTTCAAGAAGAATAAAAACAAGCTATAGAAAGAATCATCTACTCACCACTTTGAAGTACAAAGTTAGACAGCCTTAAAATCCTATTTTCTTATCTGAATTCAGTAAAATAAACCTCAAAATCGAGTCCGGAACGTCCGAAAACCTTGAAAATGACTCCGGATTTGTGAAATTTGGCCTCCGGGAGCTCGGTCAACGCAAGGAGGTCCGGCTGCCACGCGCCACCCGAGGAGCTGCGCGTGGGCTTCACTCACCAAGGGAGATGCGGCGCGTGAGGGTGCGTGTGGTGGTGGGTTTGGCTGAAATTTGAGATCCAAAGGTTTCGGTGCCTTCTGGATTGATCTACGGTGTTAGTTTTTGCGTTTGAAAACTAAAAGTAGGAGTTTCGGGGGTTACCTTTTTGGCCGTTTTTTCCTTCAATTTTTCGGCCAATTTTCGGCCAATTCTCCAGAAACCAATTGGATGGATTTGAAGAACTCTTCGTCTTGAGTTTGTTGGTGGTGGTGGTGTCGAAATCCGAGGTCCGTAGGCGAAGAAATCTTAGAGAGAAGTTAGAGGGTTTTCGGGAAAAATTTTGTGAAGAGAGATGGAGAAATCTGTCACTGACCACCTTCCGGATTGGTTGAGGCCCTTAAAATATCCCGGGGGACCTTTCTGCAAAATTTTACTTTTTGAGGGAGGTCCTTACAAAATTTTCTTATTTACATTTTAACCCCGAAACTTTTAAGAAATTGCATTTTTGCCCCGAAACATAAATTTCTAACATTTCTTTTATAATTCTTTAATCCATGTAAATAATAACTTATTTTCACCGGGTCCTAACTCCATTTTCGAAATCCTCTCTTTAATTCCAAATTTTCCTTAATTAAAATCTCCATTTTCCAAAATTATCTCTTTTATTCTAAATTTCTTTAGTTGAACTTTCTCGTTAAATTTACGGCTATTACATTTTTAATTCAAACTATTGTGATAGGTCTAATTGAAACTTGAAGTGGATTCGCATTTCATTTCTATTTTTCAGCCCTAGCCAATTTCATCAAAGATTATGCATATATGTTAATGATAAATTATTATTAATGAAAAAGTAATCTTGACAAATTATGTTATATTTTAAACCAAAACCTTTTAATATTCATTAAGTCTTGGGGAACAAATTTGTACTCTATTGTCTACTATATAATACATACAAATAAGTGAAAGTAGTAAACATATTATTATTCAATATTTATAAACTTGTAGTTTAAAGTATAAATAAATAAAAATTCTGTGATTGAAAGATTTTTGTAATATAAATAGTCAAAATTTACTAAAAATATTTTTAGAGAAATAATTTTAATACTTCGAACAAATTAATTTTAATATAGAAAATAAAAAAATTATTGTGTAATAAAAAATTTAATTTTTTATTATTACATTAACTGAATGCTTCTATTTATCATATGAATAATGAATTTGTCTATTTTGTATATATATGGTCAATATTGGTAAACAATTTTTATGATTCTAATTTTTTTATACACTGAATAATAAATTTTTTATATACAAAAAAAGAATAATTATTTTTTTCTTAATCTTTTTAACTTTTTTTTTAAAAAAAATTGAAGTACTGTTGGTTTATAATTTTCATTAGAATATAATTATAGAATACATTATGTTAAATTAGTTAATTAATTGTGTTAGCAATAAATTAGTTAATTAATTATGTTAGCACAATATATATATATATATATATATATATATATATATATATATATATGTTAAACTATATATATTTAATTATTTATTAATATATAAATTAAATTATTATTTACTTATTTAATTGTATATACATAGAGTCACGTAAAGTAGTTAGAATTTTTATTAGCTTCTCTTCAATTTTTTTTTTCTCTTTCAGCTATAAAAACTTATTTTCCTATTTTGCAATCTAAGTATAATCTTCACGTGAAAAATACTTTTCAGATGGGACAAATCATATATATATATATATATATGGGACAAATTATATATATTTAAATTTTATTATTATATAAATTAAATTATTATTTATTTATTTAATTATATATAAATAGAGCCCCGTAATCCAAAATTTTATTCATTTCTCTCAACTTTTCCAATGGCAAAAATTGTGCATTTTATGTTGTGCAACAAACTGAAAATGTCTGACTTGATGGGACAAATGAAGCTACAATTAGACTCAGCACAACAACTGATACATGAATTCCTTCTCTGCGGCAAAGTTCCCTCCTTTCCCCAATGTCACTGTTTTCCTCAATCCCTCACATTTCTTAAATTAAACCCCTAACGTCATTGTTGCTTGAGACAACTTTCCCAAAAAATTTCTTCTCCTCATTAGCGAGTCATCAGACACGGTTGCATGAAACCCATCTTTCCCAAAATTTTCTTCTCCTTATTAGCAAGTCATCAGAGCTTGGAGTCATCAGAGTTTAACACAAGCAGCTTCTCTGTTTTCTCCTTGTAATTTTTCAGTTGTGGACATTTGCAACAGGGCCAACGTTTTTGCAAAACCCAATAAGTGGTTGCTCAAGGTTAGGTTTTATTTTCTAAGATTCATTTGATTTTATGCTGTTTTGCAATGCATGGTAAGGTTTGCTGCATTTTATGGATGTAGATATTATTTTCTTGGTGAGAATATAGAGAAACGAAGCTAATATGTAGTTGCAAATAGGGAGTTGAGATGATAGAAGAAATGAGAGTGAGAAAGAGAAGCCAAGTCGTGTTTACTAATGAGAAGCCAAGCCATGTGTTTATTGTCCCTCTTCATCACTTTCTTTTGCTTGCTTCTTCTTCTGGTGTTGAAATAAAAGTCTAAAAGATTCATTAAAAACTTACCCCCAGGACCATGGAAGCTCCCTCTGATAGGAAACATACACTAGTTTTTTTTGGGTCTCAACCACATGAGCGCTTGAATATTTATATTCGAACCGGACTTTAAATTTTTTTTTCTTCAAAAAGTCTGGCTCATGATCAACTCACAGATCTTTTTTATCTCATATTCCTAGTGAGGACGTACAGCCAAAATCATTGTTCATTAACTCTCTCTTTCTCTCATTAACGAAGAAGAAGAATATAGGAGAGTTAAAGCCTAATCATATAGAAGAATATCAAAGAGATTTAAACTCGTACATCATAAATAATTGTTAAAGCCTAATCATATTCTTTTTGCCATTTGAACCAACTCATGTTGGTGAATTCTGCTCTCCTCTAATCTTATGATAATCATGCTTTTATTTGATTACATTTATTGATCATTAATTTATTTGTTTAGTTTGCAATGTCTTACCTTAACCATCACAGTACTGGGGCAAGAGAAAATTACACCTACCTCCCCTGAAGTTTAGTTACTTGAACTATATTGAAGTCTTCTCTTATTTCAAAATAATAATTCATCTCCTGAGCTTTAAAATCATATTTTAGATATCTTTCTTTAAGTTATTTTTTGTCCCTATTATCTTTAAAGTTAAATTTTTCTTTCTCCTTAGAAGCCACCAACAATAAGAAAATTCTCTTTGATAGCTAATGTACTAATCCAGGCTTGTAAAATTCTTTCTAACAAACTATGTGACTTATGTATATTATATTGGAAAAAAAAATATCATTAGCAGGCAAAATCTAAATGTATATTATAAAGAAAGCTATTGATGTTGAAAATATTTTCGTCTCATAAATTTTTTTCTCTTTTAGAATAAGGACCTAAATACCAATCATATTATATTTCATTTAGTTTCTGTATAAGTCTAAATCTAATCATGTGTTAATTTTTAAAACTTTGTTAATCTTATATAAATATTTGTCAATTTAAATTTTAAACAAAAACAATTATAAAGAAATTTTATCAGAGTATAGTGTAGTTCTGAGTTCTTTAACAACTTGAATGAATTTTTTCAACAACGTAAATATAGAGAAAGTGAGAAAAAATTTAAAAGCTTCTTAACCAAAGAGTAAAATTGTCTTTTTGATGAGTAAGTTGAAACTCCTTTGTGGAAATTATAGTAAAACTGAAATATCTGAAACAAATATATATATATATATATATATATATATATATATATATATATATATATATATATATATATATATATATATATATATATATATATATATATATATATATATATATATATATATATATATATATATATATATATATATATATATATATGTATATGCATGCAGTAAAAGATGAAACAATCAAAGCTCATAGTTTATAAAATTAACATAGTTGAAAACTTCAACTACAAGAAGTTGATTACAAATAAACCAAAGATCAAAAACCATGCAGGGCAAAATAAATGTTTATGTAGGAGAAGTCAAAGAAAGTGAGAACTTTAATTTTCTTCATTATTGGTAGTTGATAAAAAAATGTTTAATTATTTTTATTTTAGATAAAAAAATACCAAAAGCTTGAATATACAGAAATAATATCCCAAACAAGATGAGGAAAGCACAAAATTACATTATGCAATCTTAAAGGTCAATTTGGTTTAGGAGAACAAATGGGAGACAACATTGGCCCCATCAACAATTGACACAACCTTCTCATAATCTCGACTTTTTTACTTGGACACTCTCTAATTTAATGTATGTCAACAATATAAATTGAATAAATTGTAGTTTCTTTTAATATTCATCTATCTGGTATTCTTGACAATATTTTTTCCCTTTTATTTGTCAGGACTTGTTTTCAAAAGAAACAAAGAAAGATTGACATGTCAGCCCTAACTCGATTTTCCTAAAAACAAATTGGGGTCAAATATAAATTTTGTTTAACTATGCCTGGACTCGTTTAATATTTCATTCTCTGATTGTTGCAAATGCCTAATGCTCCTTATATATCTCTTTCTCTTTCTTTCATTATCACTTCTTCCAAAAACCAGACTTTCGTTTTGAGGCCAATTCTTGTGCACACAGACTCAGGAATCAGTATTACTGAACTTTCTAGATAAAAAGGCTGAATGATCCTTTTGTGTTGGGGCATTGTTTTAAAAAATAATAAAAATCAGTACATATTTAAATATAAAATCAATATATAAATAAAAATTCTTTAAATAATCAAGAAGGTTTTATATATATATAGATGAAACAAACAAGAATTGTATAAAATAAGTGAAGTTCCATTGGAATCCCAATCCTATAATAGTTTTAGGCAAATAAAGAGAGAGAGAGAAGGGGAGATGAGGAAGGTCACTATTTTCAAATCTTGTAGCTCTTGTTTAAAAGAGAAAGTAAGTGGTCGAAACATGATAGTATCTAATTTCTTATCTTTTCTCTCACACGATCCCCAATTGTTACTACTCCACTCACTGGTTATAGCACTGCTTCGTACAGATAAATAATACACAAATATTCATCACATGTGACCATCTTCCACTATGCTATATATATATATATATATATATATATATATATATATATATATATATATATATATATATATATATATATATGCAGTAAAAGATGAAACAATCAAATCTCATAGTTTATAAAATTTACGTAGTTGAAAACTTTAACTACAAGAAGCTGATTACAAATAAACCAAAGATCAAAAACCAAGCAGGGCAAAACAAATGTTTATGTAGGAGAAGTCAAAGAAAGTGAGAACTTCCATTTTCTTCATTAAGGGTAGTTGATATATACATGTACAAAAGAAACAAGACTCCTTTATCTAAGAAAGAGCCATACTTATTACAACTTACCCTTAACCACTCTTACAAATATATCTCCATAAATCAAGGACAATCACACCTTTTTACTAAATCATTTCAACTACCTTCATCATTACAAAAAAATAGTATCTAACTTAGGAGTATATAGAAAATTCTTGATTTCAACACTTCTCCTTAAGATTTTTCTTAGAGACTCCCAATTTGATCCTTAAATCTTCAAACTTTTATGCTATAAGAGAATTGGTCATGATGTCAGCTAGTTGTTGTTCTGAACTGTAGCAAATGAGCTGCACTTCTCCTTTGTTTTTAGCTTTCTTGATGGTATGAAACTTAACATTAATATGATTTGTGCCCATGCTGCGTTGAATTTTTAGTTATAGGAATGAAAATTTTGTTATTTACTAGAATGACAGTAGGTTTGTAACAACTCCATTTAAGTATCAATTTTTTTTTAAATACCATGAAGTTATTACCTCGTTACAACTTTACTCAATATAACATTTATTTAATTTAAACAATACAGAGTTTACATACATGTCATTAATCAAAACATACATACAACATATCAAACACATAAAAATCTACATCCTATTTATTTTGGTTGACCAATTCCGGAGATACAGGTGCGGGTGGTTGCACCTTCACCGGGATCTAAGCTAACTCGAACACAAACATTTTATTTGCTTCTGGGATCTACCCAACATAAAGTACTCGATCCAACGTGTACTAAAAGCCAGAGCTATAGAAAAATCTGCATAACTAATTTTCTGAACATGATATGGAAATATAGTGAGAATTAAATCCCAGTAAGTTCAACAATAAATCATCATCAATATAGCTCATCACGTCATGTTCAGCTGTATAAACTACAGAAAATATCTTTGGTCACATGAATGCATTATATCTATGCACATAAGAATCATACAGTAATGATATGTATGACAGGATTAACTATTTTTAGAATATCATATGATGGCTATCAACTTATTCTCATTTCAAGCTACCCCGGTCAGGGTGAGTATCCTCTACTCTCCGGTACGGGCTTTTCTCGCTCCGTCCGACATGGCACACTTTCTCTTTCTTTTCTCATAATCAAAATTATAACCGTTGGTAGGGCGTCCCCTACCGGTGCACCACACGGATTGCCATGTGATTGTGCTCATTTCTTTTCTTTTCATAATGATAGCCAAAAATATGCTTTCAATAACAAGTATGTTCATCAAAATATAACTATTACCATAAATCATTGGTAATCATGCCATGAACATAACCATTTCAAATATCACTTTATAAAATATTTCCATGTCATAATTTTACACTTAAGATGGTAAGAAGTTCATACAATGGCAATGGCTATGGCATATACTAGTCATTTATAAGATTCGTCTTCTTTTTTAAATATTAATTTTATTTCTTTATTTTCTTGATGCAGGTTTTCATCATATCTAACCTTCACTTACTAATCAGATCATAACTCCCTCAATTGAACTCTGATGTAGGTGATCTTGGTGTCAATTTCAAGATAAAACAATTATCTAAAACTATTATTTTGAACATTGTAGCGAAATATTAAGAAATCAATGTGATATTACTCCCTAAATATACATGTTATTTCTTCTCGGATAGGTTCTGACCTCTACCTACTAATCGAACCATATCTACCTCATATGGACTCCAACTTGAGTGATTCCAGTGGCTAAAAATCCATGACACAAATATCTATAATTATTATGTTAACCATTTATTTTATTTCCATACAGATAATTCCCAGAAATTAAAATACAGAAGCTATCCTAACATATTCTTCCCTGATGAACCATTTTCTAACCTTTGACTACTAATTAGCACATATCTTCCTCATATGGACTCCAAATTGAATGATTCCAGTCGCTAAAAATCCATGACACACATAGCTATAATTCTTATGTTAACCAGTTATTTTAATTCCATATAGATAATTTCCAGAAATTAAAATATAGAAGCTATCCTAACATATTCTTCCCTGATGAACCATTTTCTGACCTTTGACTACTAATCGGACCATATCTACCTCATATGGACTCCAAATTGAATGATTCCAGTGGCTAAACATCCGTGACACATATATCTTTAATTATTATGTTAACCATTTATTTTAATTCCCTTCAGATAATTCCTAGAAATTAAAACACAGAAGCTATCCTAACATATTCTTCCCTGATGAACCATTTTCTGACCTTTGCTTACTAATCAGACCATATCTACCTCATATGGACTCTAAATTGAATGATTATAGTGGCTAAAAATCCATGACACATATATCTTTAATTCTTATGTTAACCATTTATTTTAATTGCCTACATATAATTCCCAGAAATTAAAACACAAAAGCTAAAAATTTTGCCACCCATAGCCATACCTATGTAGAACTTTCTATACCAGTCTAAGTATTCAAACATACATCACATGCAAGATCAATATGTAACATGATATAGCAACATCATGACCAATCATCAAAGTTCTAAGATTAAAATATCATATAAATATTATAAGTTTCAAAAGTTTTCTTAAAAAATAAATATTGTTAAACTTACCTGGAGCACTTAGTCCCCTAGACTTCTCCTTCCTCTTTCTTCCTTTCTTTCTCTCCTTTCCTCACTCTACCTTGCTTCTATTTTTCCTCTCCCTCACTTGGAAGAAATTATAATGTTGTAAGGGTGTGTTTTCTTATATAGACCACCAAATAATTCACTTTTCATGATCATGGGTCTACCTTATCACAATTAGATTACACTTGGTTGAATTTTTGGAAAACAAACAACTTATGTTCTTGTCTTCCTCTTCCTTAGTCAAGATATTCATAGGAAAAGGAGATTTGTATTTTGAAAATTATGATGATATGTTCTTAAGATAAGGGACAAGGTCCCTTTGATTTAGAGATTCATTTCCATTTTCTTCTGTCTTAAACAAGTATGATAGGTTTGCCTTTTTAGGTGGCAAATTTCTAGCCCTTGAATCTCCATTATTTGGTTGATATTATTTGTGTGAGATAGGAATGTTTTGTCCTAATGCCATGTATTACCATACCACTTGCTAAAATTATGAGTGTAGGATATAGATTTTTTTTCCTAAAGCCTTGTATTATCATGCCACTTGCCAAAATGATGAATGTAGAATCACACCACTTGCTAAATTTTTGTCTTAATGCCATGTAACCTAATCTTTATTATTACATTATTATATCATCATCTAATTTATTTTATTTTATTTTTCCTCTTGGATTTGGGCTTATTCCTACCCTTTATGAGCTTATTCTTACCCATTTTCTTTGCTTTGGATAAAATTCTACCTTTCTTGGAGGGCTTGGTCACATTTTCATAATTTTTGGGCTATTGGTCCAATTACTATATTCTAGTCCAAGTCTATCTTTTATTTCTTGCTTAGATTATCCAATGGGCTTGCTAGAAACTTATGTGAAGTGGAAAAACTCTATATGAAGTGTCCATAGGTAAAAGCCCAATGTATGGGTAAAGATTTTAAACTTAGTAACTCTAGTTCTTGAATTAGAAAAAATTACCCTAATCCAATGTTCTTGAAATTTTAAGACCTTTACTTGTTTCTAAAAATTTATCTTCCTTATCCAAGAATTTTGCATCTCTTTAGTATGTTATTTCTAATTTCTTTTCTATTAGGTTTTTCCTCTTTATTTGTTCTCTTAATGTTAGAAACATTTTCTATGCATATACATAAGGTGAAGAATATCTAAGGATTATATTTCCTTAGATATCTAAAATATTGTCTAATAAATTTTATTTCCTTAATTAAATATTTTTGTACTTTTATCAATAAAAGAAACGAAATTAGGGATGTTACAAGGTTCATGCTGGACTCGATATAAGTCAACTTTGGCTTGGTTGGTTGCTGCATAGGCAACAATATACTTTTCTTTTGCAGTAGGTTGAGCAACAACTTCTTTCTTCCTTGACAACCAATCCATGTTGACTACAAACTTTCACAATTTTGGTGAAGTCAAGCGCTCCTATAAGTGCTTTATGACACCGAAAACCTCTAAAATCATTTTTCTAATAATAAAATCCAATATTGACAATTGCACTTTATCTTGTCCAAGTATATTGTTCACTCTCTATTTCAATTGCTCACTTCCACTTCAATCAATTTTGTAGGAAATATTATGGATAAAAGTTGGTTCAATGTTGGAAATAGAGCTGATCCAAGATATATACAAGGGGCGGATAATTTTCTTAAGTGGGCATACAGTAAGTTAAGAGCTGGTAGCAAACTTAGGTGCCCATGCAAAAAATGTAGAAACACATTATTTAAAGTGAGACACGAAATGCGGTTTGACTTGTTGCAAAATGGTTTTTGGTAGTCTTACAAGGTGTGGGATCTTCACGGAGAAGCCTTAGTGACAACCTCAAATCTCCCTCATGGTAATAATGTTGAAGAGGATGATATAACTAAAATGATACACGATGCATATGGAGTTGCTAACATAGAGGATATGAATACTCTTGTAAAAAATAACGAAGAGCCAAATTTGCAAGCAAAGAAGTTTTACCAATTATTAGAAGATGCCGAAACAAGTTTATATCCAAATTGTGATAAGGTGTCAAAGTTGTCATTTATTGTTAGACTATTTAATCTGAAGTGTCTTAATCACTGGAGCGATAAATCTGTAGACATGTTGTTGGATTTATTTAAAGAAGTATTGCCAACTGGGGCTCAAATACCAAATTCTTACTATGAGGCCAAGAAAATAATTCAAGACTTAGGGTTAGACTACACCAAAATAGATGCATGTAAAAATGATTATATTCTTTACAGGAAAGAATATGCTAATGCACAATCGTGCCCTAAGTGCAATTTGTCCAGATGGAAACTAAACGGGCAAAAAGGTAAGAAACAAGCACACAAAGTGTTGCGATATTTTCCAATAAAACCTAGATTGCAAAGATTGTATATGGTAAGACACACTGCTAGAGATATGAGGTGGCATAAAGATGAATGTGTTAATGACGGTGTATTAAGACATCCAACTGACTCCATTGCTTGGAAATCCTTCAATGAGGAATATCCTAGTTTCTTAGTTGATCCTAGAAATGTTAGGATGGGTTTAGTAAGCGACGATTTTCAACCATATGGAAACATGAGTGCCAACCATAGTATCTGGCTAGTTATTCTTGTACCATACAACTTGGCCCCTTGGAAATGCATGAAACAACCATACTTCATGATGACACTTCTTATTCCAGGCCCTAAGTCTCCAGGAGATGATATAGATGTCTATTTAGAACCAATGATTGAGGAGTTAAAAGAATTATGGGAGGTAGGGGCAGAGACATATGATGCTCATTCACAATCAAACTTCAGTATGCGGGCGGCTATCATGTGGACAATAAATGATTTTCCTGCATATGGCAATCTTTATGGGTGGTCAACTAAAGGGAAGTTGGCATGTCCTTGTTGCCACAAATATACCCATTCTATATCATTGAGAAGTAAATTATGCTATATGGGCCATCTTCGTTTCTTGCCAGCCAATCATTCATGGTGTCGAAATAAAAGGGCCTTTGATGGTAAAGTGGAGAATAAAGTCGCACCTACATATCTGACAGGTGAAGAAGCACTTGAACAATTAGAACTCTTATCAAATGTGACATTCGGGAAAGGTCAAAAGCGAATGCGCAGCCAATCTAGTGTTGCTTACAATTGGAAGAAGAAGAGCATTTTCTTTCAATTGCCTTATTGGAAAACACATTTGCTCCGACATAATCTCGATGTCATGCACATTGAGAGAAATATCTCAGATAATATTTTGTCTACAGTTATGGGAATGGCTGGAAAGACGAAGGATACAGTGATGAGTCGATATGATTTAGTAGACTTGGGAATAAGGCTCGGCTTGCATCCTATTGATGATGGAAATAAAACTTTGCTACCAGCAGCATCTTATGTGCTATCACCACAGGAAAAGTTAAAAGTGTGTAAATTTTTGGCCCAATTAAAGGTTCCTGATGCATTTTCATCAAATATTTCGAGGTGTGTCAATGTCGAAGAAAGAAAGATATTTGGATTGAAGTGTCATGATCATCATATATTATTACAAGAACTATTTCCAGTTGCAAAACGTGGGTTGTTGACTAAGGAGGTGAGTGATCCTATAATAGAGTTGGCACAATTTTTCAAGATTCTTTGCTCAAAGTGTTTAACTATGGAAGATTTGAATTCCATAGAAAAACAAATTGCCATAACCTTGTGCAAACTAGAAACTGTGTTCCCTCCAGCATTCTTTGATGTCATGGTTCATCTACCAGTTCATTTGGCAAGAGAGGCAAGGATTGTTGAACCAGTTCAATATCGATGGATGTATCCAATTGAAAGGTAACAATGTGACATATACTTGGCCTTTAGTTTCATTTGTTAGTAGATAACATAGTTATTTCAATTCACATTTACAGGTATCTACACACATTAAAATCATATGTTCGTAATAAAGCTCATCCCGAGGGTTCAATCGCTGAAGGCTATTTAGCAGATGAAAGTCTCAGGTTTGGCTCAAGATATTTGAGCAATATCCTAACAAAGTTTAATAAAATTCCAAGGAATGATGATGGGAACATGACAGCTTATGGAGAGTCAATATTTGACCAGAGCGGGCAACCGAGAAGTGCTAACAAATCGATTACTTTACCTAATAAAGAATTTGATCAAGCCTGTGTATACGTACTACAAAATTGCGAAAAAGTTTGGCCATTCATAGAGTAAGTATACAATATTTTACTAGCAATTAAATTGTTACTAAATTAAACTCATTTGATGAAATGATGTGTTGTAGAGAGCACAAAAATGAGCTTCAAGCACGTGTATCAAATGTTGATTCAAGACACATCTCAGAGTTTCCTCAATGGTTTAATCATCAAGTAAGTGTCTTTCAATTACGCCTACAATGCAATATGTTATAAGCTGTGTCATAACCTCTAGATGTTTTATAATTTTCAATAGGTTATGAAGCCAGATTCACAGTGGCGAGGAGACAATGAGCTTGTTAGCTTAGCTATGGGTCCTCAAAGAGTTGTATATAGGTACACAACATTCCTGATCAATGGATTTAGGTTCCATACAAGAGATCGAGAATCTCAAAGAAAAACTCAAAATAATGGAGTTTTCGTGAAGGGGGATGATTCAAATCCTAAGAAAGAATATTATAGTGCCATTGAGGATATCTATGAGTTTTCTTACGTGGGAGAAAGGAAAATATATCTTTTTAAGTGTCATTGGTGGGATGTTGCTCACTTAGGAAGATGATATAAAGTTGACAGATATGGATACACAAGTGTGAATACTCATTGTTCGTTGAATACAAATGAACCATTTGTCACGGCATCTCAAGTAGAACAAGTATTTTATTTAGATGACACGGTCGATCAAGATTGGTTTGTTGTTGTGAAAACAAATCCTTGTGACCTTTTTAGCATGCCTCATCAAGATAATAAGGGTGAATCATTGTCTGCCGAAGATGCTTACCAACAAGAGGAGGTTGAACATAATTTATTTATTCACATTGAGGATACGAATGATATTGCAGTGGTGTTATATAGGGATGACGTGCAACCTCAAAGCTCAACCATCAGAATGAGGGCATAAGTGCTAGAGAAATTAATTTCATCAATGACAATTAGGAAGATGAGAATATGGATGAAGAAAGCGATGAAGGAGAATTTTTATCTGGAGACTCAATGTGAAACGTCATGTAGTGTAAAATGTTTACATATGCTTAATTTCTCGTTGTTTTATATTATTCGCATGCAATTATTATATTTATGTAATCATTTATGTCATATTTAAATGTGGAAATGACAACATGTTCTATTTATATGCAATAGGCGGGTTTGATTATGGTGGGAAGAGAAAGAGGCGGATGAGGTGGTCGTGGACATAAAGTAGTCGCGCGAGGCCCTTTAAATGAAGATCCCCCACAGCTATCTATACAGTCACACAATAAAGAGACTCAGGCACTGCCCACCACACAAACTTCTCGATGTCCGATTAATAGTGCAGGTATAAATATAGAATACTCAACACGTGTTACTTAAGATTGATAATTATAAAGGTAATAATAATTGTAAAGGTAATAACAATCATCACTTGATTAACAGCTTCTTGTAGTGCATCTAGAAAGGTTAGGGGAAGTTATAAATGCCTTACCGTGGATGAAAAGACAAAAAATGGACAAAAAATTATAGTTGAAATCTCCGATGAGATCCTTCGAGCCATAGGAGAAGGATCGAGAGATATCGTCAACTACATTGGGTATATCACACGATGCACATGTCCATTGAAAGTGAGAAAGTGGGCCGATATTTAGGAAGGATATGAAGAAGGGATTTTGATTAGAGTGAAGGTAACAACTAGTATATTTGTCTATAATACTATTGTTAGTATACATTTCATAGATTTATCACCTTTGGGTTTATTATTATAGGAAAAATTTGAGGTCAGAAAAACTCCAAAGCGACGATTTGATGCATTTATTCATGCCACTGCATAAAGGTCTTACAGAACTTGGAGGAAAAACTTGCATGAGAACTACTCTTTGTACGACACTAATGAACAAAGACTCGCGAATCTTCCTCCTGGAGTCCACGATGATGATTGGAGACATTTGATCAGTTATTTTGACTCAGATGAATTTAAGGTAGTTTGTATTAACACATTTTAGTAGCACGTACAATGACAAATGCACTAAGCTCATTTTATGTTAAACGCAGGACAAAAGATCAACAAATGCACAAAATAGGGCTAAGCAAACAAAAAAGCATACGTGCGATTCTCAGTCATTTGCAGAAGTTGAGGAATCAACGGTGAAATTTTAGAGTAATGTACTTTCATGTATACATTTATGTGCATGATGAGTAACAATAATTTTTTATAATAGAGAAATCCTGAAACTAGAGAGAAGGCACCAATTGATTAAAAATGGGAGTTGCAACATACAAGTAAGACTAAAGAAGGCAATGCCGTATGGTCCGATGCAAAATCTCAAGAAGTTTGTGTATAATTACTGTAACGTTTATTACTATTTAGAAATTGTAATTTATATTCGTATTTTTATTTCAAATGTATGCTTTGTTTAATCGTAGGGTCAACTTTAAGAGATTATAGCCAAGCAATATCAAGAAGATGCCACGACACGTTTAATAAGCAATGATGAAATCTTGACTCAAGTACTTGGTCAAAGGTTGGGGTTCTTTCGCGGTAAAGGATACGATGTGAAACCTCCCTCTAAGAGAGTCACCGATCGAATCACACCTCAAGAAATTTAAGAGCAGAAAAGGAAATTACGTGAAGAAGTTGTTGCGGAGGTACATGAAGAGATGAGAGTTCGAGAAGAGAGGTTGCAGGCACAGTTTGAAGAAAAGCTACAATCGCATATGGCTTCTCTTATCGCATCTCTCCAACAGGTATTTCTTGATAAGATTTGCTTGGTTCAATTACATTATGTAATTTTAACTACAAACTGTAAATCAAATATGCTTATAAATTAAACTCAAATCATTCATATACTCGCCAAACTTGATTTAACTATTTTATTATATTATTACCTCCTTTTTCTATTATCTCGATTATTTCCTTGTTTGTAATTGCTCACAAGTATTGATTTAGCAATATAACCTTAATTATATTATTATCAATTCTAACCTTTTTTTGCTACTGTTGCTAAGCTGGAAAGTTTGAAATTGATGAATCAATTATATTCTAGTGACTGTATTTCTGCATAAACGTAGTTTTAAACTTGTTGGTTCAACTGAATCCATCTTCATGTATGCTTTCACAGTATTATAAATAATTTTTTTTATCCTAATTCGCTTAAATAATTTTATTGTCTGTGAATAGGGGAAAATTCCGTTAAGTCTTATTGGTAGTGCTGCACCAGGATCTACAGTTAATACAACACAAACATCTCTAAGAGAACTGCCAACTTGATTGGTTCATTTCACTTTATTGTTATGTGTGTTGGCTTTTATTTACAGACGGTATTTGTCTCAAACATTTGTTAGATTTGAAATCATGTTAATGTATACTAAAGTAGAGAGACATTGTCTTGTCTATGTTTGTAATATTTCTGAAAATTGAACCTAAGTTTTACTATTGTATTTCTCATAGAACTTTTATATGTCAATTTTCTTGACAAAGAAAGGGAAAATAATGGAAAATATGAACAAAGCCTTCGAGAAAGTTAAGACACTAGTGGGAATGGAGGTGGAAGAAGATGAACAAGCTATGGCACTGCAAGAAAGTAACTCATTCGTATATTTGGAACTAATTTAGTCATAACTGCACCTGGTCCACCAACTAGGTGTTTGCTTTTATGGAATCTATTGTTAATCCTTTTCTTTTTGATATATTTGGTGACAGAAAAATTTTACAAGCAACAATGGGTATCAGGTATTTTTTTTACCATGTATTGCATGATATTAGCTACCACATATTTATTGTATGAGAAATTATGTTGTAATTTAATTGTTTGGAGTTGTTGATTAACCTTCTAGGTGTAGGCACTTGCTTCTAATGATGTTGCTATTGGAAATTGTAACATTACAAATTTTGTTTTTTCAATAAATGTGTCCTAGGTTAATACTACTGTACCTTTGCTTTGCCTTTGTCTCATTTATATGTGACTTGCAGGGTTAGAGATATATCATTCGTGACTATTAAGGTTCAAACTTGTTGCCAGAGTGGGGCCCTTACATGGGCCTTCTAATCTTATGATTTATAAAATTTAGTTTTTATCAATATGTCTATTTAACCATACTACTAATTGGTTCATTGCAAGTGTCAAAATAATTAAATATCTTTTACTTGTGCCATTTTGGTGGTAAATAATTATAAGAGCCAATTTATTGCACTTTTGTTAAGATTTAAATATTGATATTTGTGTAAAAATTGTGGTTATTTGATTATTTAATCCACAAATGTCATTTCATGGGTATTTCGTGTTTAAAGTGTAATTTCAGGTAAAAACATAAGTTTGGAGAAGTTTGGGACAAATTCCAATGACCGAGATTGAGTTAGAATCAAGAAAAGCAAGATTTCAAGGTTTGGAAGTCTGGCCGCGGCGAGAATATTTTAGCCGCGGCAAGAATGCTGCAGCAAACTTTCCCGAGAGCGCGAATTCAGAATCAAATCTGGCTGCCGGTGAGCTCCCTCTCGCCGCCGGCCAAATTAGTTCGCCGCCGGCGAAATGTGTCTCGCCGCCGGCGAAAAACGGCATCTCGCCGCGGCGAGGGAATTTTCCAGAAACTCGCCGCGGCGAGAATCCCTTCGCCGGCGGCGAGTTTCGGCGGCCAAACGTGTTTTTTTGACTTTTTGTTCCAAATTTGTTCCCAAAACCCTGGATCTATAAATACCATAAGGTACAGAGAGAGGGGACGATGAAATAGACCTAGAAGAGGCAATTTTGGAGGAGAAGAAGCCATTTTGGAGAGAAAGCTTGGATAATCTTGAAGGATCATCACCATTGTTGCTGCCAAGTGTTCATCTCCAAGAGTTCTTCATCTCTCTTTCTTAGCTCTGTTTTTCTGCAGTTTATTTCGTTTTTATAGTTATGTATTCAGTTGAGATAGTTGTTGTTCTTATTTCCATTATGAGCTAATTCATTTTTGCTAAGGCTATGATGTAGTTGAATCATGAAACTCTGATTTTTGTGGTTATGGTTATATGAGTTCATTGTTTTCAGTTGAGTATTTATTTCCATGATTAATGCTTCTGAATTTCTGGCCAAAAATTTAGATGATTAGTTGCATTATATTGAGACCGAGAGGAGATGTGTAATGAATGCTTCTTGTGGTAAGTACCATATATTGAATGCGAGTGTGAGAACTAATGCATGATGTATGTGGTTATCCTGGAAATTCCATAGATCATAATGTGCTTGTTTGTGATTAATCTTCATAGAAATATAGTTGATTAGCATAGACAAGTAATTCTAATATAACTTGAGAGAGAGTATTAGATAAGTTTGGGTTTTTCAACCATCAATTGTAGCTTTGATTCTCATATAACATGCCATGAAATTGGATTGAATTGATTCAGCGAAATCAAATGCCTTAGCGTTTTAATCATTTGTGAACAACATTCAATTGTGTTCTATGCATTTATTTGTAAGTTAATTTGCCTTTTACACAATCAACAATTTGGTTTTCAGATAAAATTAGGATTAGTCAATTTCGGTACTTAGTAACACCATTCCTTGTGGGTTCGATATCCGTACTTTTGTACACTTTATTACTTGAACGATTCGTACACTTGCGAAAATATGCATCAAGTTTTTGGCGCCGTGATGTGATCTGAATTAAGCATGATTTTAATACCTTTATGCTTACCTTTTGTTTGATTTAAGTAAAATATAATTAGGAATTAGCTTAATTTTGTGTTTTGTGTTGTAGGAACAAAGAAAGAAGAAAAGAAGAGAAAAATAGAAGAAAATCATGAAAAATGCTGATTTCTGACCTTTCGTCACTAATGGAAGCATATCTCACTCATTTGAGCTCCGATTGAGTTGATTCCAGCGGCTATGGAAAGAAGAAACATAGAGTTACAACTTTCATGTTTGGCACTTTGACAAAATCCGGCGTTTTCTAGGTTCCGCGGCGCTCACAATACAGCGCCGCGGCGGCCCGTCATGGATGTCTCGTAGCGCCGCGGCGCTGGTTATTGGCGCCGCGGCGTCCTTGCCCCAGTACCACGAGCGCCGCGGCGCTGAATGGTGCGCCGCGGCACCCCGTGGATGAAGCTTCGCAGAGCCGCGGCACTGAACTTATGCGCCGCGGCGCCGCCGCTCCGGAAGTCGCGATTTTAGAGTTTTTTTCGCCTGATTTGAAGCCTAATTGATGGAGATTTGACCTAAAAACTTTCCTACTTCGACTAGGAGGGTTTAATCTATAAAGAGGAAGGAAAGTAAGCAGAGAAGGAATCGATTCATTTAGCAAAGAATTCATTCAAGTTCTCAACTCTTTTCTTTACTTCTTGTTTAGTTTTCTATGGTCCTGCGAGGCTAATTTTCTTTAGTTGGTTGAGGGAGATTGAAACCTCAAGGGATTTGATGTCATTGTGAGATACGAATTTGATTTCATTGCATTCAATCTTAACCGGGTATTGTTTATTCATCTGTTCTTGTTTTCTTAATATTATGCATGTGATTGCTAGGAGGCCTACTAGTATATTGTATGTGTAGCTGCTGAATTAGGTTTTGAACAAAGCTTTTATTACTTGATTCGTGAAGCAAATAGGATTAAGGATTTTGGATTATAAATCGTTAACCCTATGATGAATATCAACTAAATTGAATATAACCGATGTGCTTGTATTCGTTTAGCTCTATTAGTTTCTCTTGTTCTTCATGCGGTTAATAAGTTTTGCTTTACCGATGTGCTAAAGGATTGCTCGTTAATTAGAGTATAATTAGTGCGATTGTCATTAATTTACTAGGCTTAAGGAGGAACTGGGATAGAATCCCAATGATAGATATTTGGTTTAAGATTGATAATTTTGTCAATGATCAATGCAATCCCTTGATGGTGAATATCGACCGAAACCAACGCTTTTCTCATTAATCACTTTCTCTCAATTATTTTTGCTATTGTTTACTTAATTTTAAATTGCGACTCTCAATTCCCCCCTTTCTGAATCACATAAGGTAATTACAGTCTCTGTGGGATCGACCCTTACTCCCACTACTACAGGTTAGTGTTGAGGTAAGGTTTTAATTTGGGCATGCCTGCGACAGTGCGCACCACGCCGTTGCCGGGGAATGGTTTGATTATTAATATCGATACTACCTAATCTAGTTTTAATTTGAAGTGAATTTGCTTTATCATTGTTTCAATTTTATTTATATTCTAAATTGAGTTTGTGAGTTGTGTTGAACATTTGTTTATTTAGAGTTGTTGCTGCTTGTTTGCATTATATTCATTTTAGTCATTTCTTGCACATTTTTCAGTTGTTTACTTTGCTCTTTTATTTTGTTTATCATAAAAAAAGGGTAACTTTGTGTTGTGTGAGTGCTGGTTGATTTTTCAGATTGTAGGACTTTTGTATGCGACGTGCACGAAGCCTTAACCTTCTTCCTTTTGATCCGAAAATTGATCGAACATATAGGTGTCTAAACCGAGAGAGAAGACGTTCAACCTCCGCTCCTAATAGGCAATCAGAAATGGATCCACAATTTGTTGAGGGAGGTGGAAATCGTAGAGCTATGAGGGATTATGCTGCGCCTAATGTTGCTGGAACCACTTCGGGTATAAGGAGGCCAACTGTTCAAGCCAATAACTTTGAGATAAAGCCATCCTTTATCCAAATGGTTCAATCAAATCAGTTTGGGGGAATGTCAAAGGATGATCCTAATGCACATATTGCTTACTTTCTGAAGGTGTGTGATCTTTACAAGATAAATGGTGTGTCTGAAGATGCCATAAGATTAAGGGTTTTTCCTTTTTCACTTCGGGATAGAGCCAAGGAGTGGCTAAACTCATTACCACCGGGATCAATTACAACATGGAATGAGTTGGTTCAAAAGTTCTTGTCCAAGCTCTTTCCTCCTGCTAAGACAGCAAAATTGCGGAATGAAATCACATCTTTCACACAATATGATCAAGAATCATTGTATGAAGCTTGCGAGAGATTCAAAGAAATGTTGAGGAAGTGCCCACATCATGGTATACCAATTTGGCTGCAAGTCTCTACATTTTATAATGGGTTGGTTTCAAACTATCGGGCAATGATTGATGCTGCATCTGGGGGATCTTTAATGGGAAAAACACCAGAGGATGCTCATGAGTTGTTAGAGATCATGGCAGAAAACAACAATCAGTGGAATTCAGAGCGGGTAACTGCAAAAAGACCGGTAGGAGTGCATAAAATTGATTCAGTGAATGCTTTGTCAGCTCAAGTTGCTGCTCTTTCAAGAAAGATGGATTCTTTGTCATCCAAATTCGAATCCAAACCAACTGCAGAATGTGATTTATGTGGTGGAAATCATGCCAGTATTGAATGCCAAGTTGGAAATCCATTTGCTTCACTAAATGCTGAACAAGCCAATTATGTTTCAAATTTCCAAAGACCTCAACATAACCCATATTCCAACACCTACAATCCAGGTTGGAGGAATCATCCAAATTTGTCATGGGGTAATAATCAAGGGGGTTTCAAACCGTCATCATCTTCCTACCAACCCCAAGAGAAGAAACAAACAGATTTGGAAGGAATTTTGGGGAAGTTCATTGAGGAGTCAAGAACAAATTTCAGAAATCAAGAGGCAATCAACAGGGATATCTAAAACCAACTGGGACAGCTTTCAAAGCAGATTGCAGAAAGATCTCAAGGATCATTGCCAAGTGACACAATAAATCCCAAAGAGCATGTAAAGGCTATCACATTGAGAAGTGGTAAAGAACTTGAATGGAAGAAAAAATTGGAGCAAAAGGTCGAAGAATCTAAAGAGAAGCCATCAACATCCCAAGATGTTCAACCTTCTCCAACTGCAAAATATGAGCCTCCTATCCCATATCCTCAAAGATTGCAGAAGAAAAAGCTTGATAATCAATTTGGTAAATTTCTGGAAATTTTTAAGAAATTGCATATTAACATTCCTTTTGCAGAGATGTTGGAACAAATGCCCAAGTATGCAAAATTCATGAAAGAAATTCTATCAAAGAAGAGGAAGCTGGGAGACTATGAAACTGTCATGTTAAATGAGGAGTGCAGTGCAGTTCTTCAAAGAAAATTGCCACAGAAAGTGAAAGACCCAGGGAGTTTTACTATACCTTGTAATATAGGAAGTTGCAATTTTGATAAAGTCCTATGTGATTTAGGAGCAAGCATTAATTTGATGCCACTTTCTGTTTTCAGGAAACTAGGCCTGGGAGAAGTAAAACCTACTTCAATTTCTCTACAATTAGCGGATCGATCAGTGAAATATCCTCGAGGGGTAGTTGAGGATGTTTTGATTAAAGTTGACAAATTTATTTTTCCTGCAGGTTTCGTGGTGCTTGACATGGAGGAAGATAGAGAGATACCTTTGATATTGGGGAGACCGTTCCTTGCAACAGGAAGAACATTGATTGATGTTCAGCAAGGAAAACTAATTCTAAGGGTGCAAGATGAACAAGTGACCTTTGATGTTTTTAAAGCAATGAAATTTCCTAATGAGGTACATTCTTGTTTTCAAATTGACACTCTTGACAGGTTAATCTCAGAAAATTTTGAGGAGAGCACTCCATTGCTACCACTAGAAGCTTGCCTTGTGAAATCTGCAACAATTGAGGAGGAAGATGATGGAGTGAGACAATGTTCAGAATTGCTGGCAGCACTGGATGAATATTTATTTAGTAATAAAACATTCAAGGAGTTGGGAACAAATGAAACTCCAACCACCATGGCAAAGAAGGAAGACAACAAGATTGAGCTAAAGCCACTGCCATCCCATCTAAGGTATGCATATCTTGGAGACTCTGAATCTTTTCCTGTTATTATTAACAGTTCTTTGAATGATGAAGAGGAAAACAAGCTATTAGGAGTTCTTCGAACTTACAAAGCAGCAATTGGATGGACAATGGCAGACATCAAAGGGATTAGCAATTATGTTTGCATGCATAAAATCTTGATGAATGAGGACTACAAACCCACAATTCAGCCACAAAGGCGTTTTAACCCAACAATGCAAGAAGTGGTCAAGGCTGAGGTGATTAAGCTTTTAGATGCCGGGGTAATTTATCCGATTTCAGATAGTGCTTGGGTAAGCCCAATTCATTGTGTACCAAAGAAAGGAGGAATCACAGTTGTAGAAAATGAAAACAATGAGCTTATTCCAACGAGGACAGTGACTAGGTGGAGAGTGTGTATTGATTACAGGAAGTTGAACGACGCTACCAGAAAAGATCATTTTCCATTGCCATTTATTGATCAGATGTTGGAAAGATTGGTTGGACATTCTTATTATTGTTTTCTGGATGGGTATTCGGGATACAATCAGATTGCAATCGCACCCGAGGATCAAGATAAGACAACATTTACATGCCCTTATGGTACTTTTGCATACAGAAGGATGCCTTTTGGTTTATGTAATGCACTTGCAACTTTCCAAAGATGCATGATAGCATTTTTCTCTGATATGGTCGAAAAGTTTATTGAGGTTTTTATGGATGATTTTTCTATTTTTGGCCATTCTTTTGATAATTGCTTGCATAATCTCTCTTTAGTTTTGCAGAGTTGTCAAGACACAAATTTAGTGCTAAATTGGGAGAAATGTCACTTCATGGTTCAAGAAGGAATTGTTCTTGGCCATCGGATTTCAGCAAAGGGAATAGAAGTGGACCGTGCAAAGGTGGAAGTGATCAAAAAATTACCACCTCCAACAACTGTAAAGGGCATTCGGAGTTTTTTGGGACATGCTGGGTTTTATAGAAGATTTATTAAAGATTTCTAAAAAATAACAAAACCTCTTTGCAGTTTGTTGGTTAAAAATGCACAGTTTGATTTCTCCTCTGAATGTTTGCAGGCCTTTAACCTTTTGAAGGTAAAGCTCACTTCTGCCCCTATAATTTGTGCACCGGATTGGAGTTTTCCATTTGAGGTAATGTGTGATGCTAGTGATTATGCTATAGGTGCTGTTTTGGGTCAAAGGAAGAATAAGTTGTTGCATGTGATTTATTATGCAAGCAGGACATTGACAAATGCATAACTTAATTATGCAACCACGGAGAAAGAACTTTTGGCAGTAGTGTTTGCATTTGATAAGTTTAGATCTTATTTAATTGGGTCTAAAATCATTGTTTATACTGATCATTCTGCTCTTAAGTATTTGCTAGCCAAAAAAGATGCCAAACCGCGATTACTAAGATGGATTCTTCTCTTGCAAGAATTTGACTTAGAAATCTGGGACAAAAAGGGGACCGAAAATTTGGTTGCTGACCACTTGTCCAGGTTGGAGGAAGATTACCTTGAAGATGAAGAACAAATTAATGAAACATTTCCTAATGAGTAATTGCTAGCTATCTGAATGGCTCAATGGTTTGTTGATTTTGCAAACTATTTGGTCAAGAAAATTTTACCTCCTGACCTTTCTTATCAACAAAAGAAGAAATTCTTTTCTGATTTGAAACATTATTTTTGGGATGAACCTTACTTGTATAAACATTGTGCAGATCAAATCATTAGGAGATGTTTGCCGAATGAAGAAATGGAAAGCATTCTTCGTCATTGCCATTCAAAGGAAGTTAGAGGACATTTTGGTGGAACCAAAACTGCAGCAAAAATTTTGCAATCTGGATTCTATTGGCCTTCCCTGTTTAAATATGCTTTCAAATTTGTTTCAATGTGTGATGAGTGCCAAAGGAGTGGAAATATTTCACGGAGACATGAAATGCCCTTAAACAATATTCTGATAATTGATTTATTTGATGTTTGGGGTATTGATTTTATGGGACCTTTTCCTTCATCTCATGCTAATAAATACATTCTTGTTGGTGTAGATTATGTTTCTAAATGGGTGAAAGCAGTTGCCTCACCTACCAATGATGCTAGGGTTGTGATTAATTTCCTCAAGAAGAACATATTTTCCCGATTTGGCACACCTAGAGCAATTATAAGTGATGGGGGTAAGCATTTCTGTAATACCCAATTTGAAACTCTGCTGCAAAAGTATGGAGTAACACACCGGATTGCAACACCTTATCATCCTCAAACTAGTGGACAAGTTGAAGTGTCCAACCGAGAGTTGAAGCGGATCCTTGAAAAGACCGTAAGTAACTCCCGTAAGGACTGGTCAAGGAAATTGGATGATGCACTTTGGGCTTATAGGACAGCTTTCAAGACACCTATTGGCATGTCTCCATACCGATTAGTGTATGGAAAAGCTTGTCATCTTCCAGTTGAATTGGAACATCGAGCATACTGGGCAATTCAAGTTTTAAATTTTGATCTTAAGACCGCCGGTGAAAAGAGGGTGCTGAAATTAAATGAGATGGATGAAATGCGGAATGATGCTTATGAGAATGCCCGAATATACAAGGATAAGACAAAGGCTTGGCATGATAAGCACATTCTGAGGAGACAATTTGAGGTGGGACAGAAAGTGCTGCTTTATAATTCCCGTCTCAGACTTTTTCCAGGAAAGTTAAGATCTCGTTGGTCAGGACCCTTTCAAATAACCAAGGTGTTTCCTTATGGAGCAGTGGAAATCAGTCATGACACCAAGGGAACTTTCAAAGTGAATGGACAACGGTTGAAGCCATATTTTGACGGAGAATTCAGCAAGCAGAAGGATTCTCTAGAGCTACAAAACCCGTAGTCAGATTGATCGACAGTCTCGCTAATGACTATAACTTAAAGCGCTTAATGGGAGGCAACCCATCAGATTTGTTTTCTCATCCTTTTTCTCTTTAAATTTTCAGTTTTGGTGAATTGTTAGTTAGAATTTCACTTCTGCATTTCCTTTCTTGCTAATTTTAATTGCTTGATCTTCATTGTTTTCAAAAAAAAAAAAAAATTTGGCTGCTCGATTTTCGCCGCGGCGAAAAGTGGATCTCGCCGCGGCGAAATACTTCTGGCCACGGCGAGATTCGTTTAAAAGGATCTCTTCGCCGCGGCCAGGTTAGATTTCTCCCAAAGTTCTTCCGTTTTCTCTCCTACCCATTCCGAAATCTCTTCACCCATATTCATCCAAGGCCTGGTCGATCACCATAGCATCATTTCCTTGGAGATTGGTTGCCATTTCATCCGATTGGGGCGCTGATTTGGGGG
Organism: Gleditsia sinensis; assembly: GCA_037074535.1. NCBI lineage: Eukaryota > Viridiplantae > Streptophyta > Magnoliopsida > Fabales > Fabaceae > Gleditsia > Gleditsia sinensis. Next base: position 22,686,749 of record CM073476.1, read on the forward strand.
TGTTTTTGCACTGATTTGGGGCTGTGTTTTGCGCCCTGATTTGGGCACCGTTTTGGGCTGTGATTTGTGCGCTAATTTGGGGCAGATTCTAGGAGTTTTGTTCCGGAAATTGGGCGTTGAAATTCCTGCTGTGTGGTGTGCGAATTTGGCCGAATTTGGAGCTTCCTTGTGCGCGAATTTGAGCTGTGATTGACTGCTATTTGGGCTGCGTAATTGAGGTGAGTTATGCACATTATGGCGCTGCAATTTGGGAGTGTTTGATTTGTTGCATTTGGCCGCATTTTGGTGTCGTCCTGTGTGTGAATTTAGGCCGTGTATGGTGTACTCTGGCACAGCCCATTGGGGTTTTGGGTAGGTGGCATTTTGACTTCCATTGTGCAATTAAATTGCCAGCTAGGCATTTGTTTTTACTATTGATTTGACAATTTGGGATTTCTGCACTTGCGGCTATTTTGGGTTCCATTGATGCCATCTGATTGCTGAATAATGGCCCGCATTGGGATATTGTGATTTGTCTGGCTTGTTTGGATTGTCTAGCTTGCCTTTGTGTTGTGAACATGCCTAAGAAAACCACCGCTCAGAAAGGTCGTTCCTCTTCCTTCGATAGGCATCTGTTTAATTCTGAGTTTGCTGCCAAACGTTTTGTGGACAAGGTTGTTAAGAGGGCAATCATCCCTCAAAGATGGTTTGCCATTGATCAGACTCCCTGTTGGGGTACTTATGTCCCCATTCTTCAGGCTAGGAAGTGGGAGGTTTTCTGTCGTCCTCTTGAGGTGGGTTGCCTCTCTTTGGTGCGGGAATTTTATGCAAATGCCCCAGAGCGAGTGGATGATAAGGTTTATGTGTGTGGCTAATGGGTACTTTTCACCAAAGACGTAATTAACAGCCATTACGGTTTGCCTACCATAGGGGCTGATGAGGATCTTCTCCGCTTCCTTGTAGAAATTGACATGGCGACAGTCAGTGCATCGGTCTGTAAGCCAGGCACAGTTTGGAAGATGTCGGGGGATGTGTATAAACATTTCCCCAGGAGTGCCTTATTAGACGATGTGCGACCATGGTATGCGTTTATTTACGCTAATTTGTTGCCTACTGCACATCTTAGTGATGTCACCAGAGAGCGGGCCATCCTACTCCATGCTATTGTGTCAGGGGCCTCTATTAATATCGGCCGGGTCATTTTTGATTCTATCACACAGAGTGCACGGGCTGCATCTGGAGGCCTTGGGTTCCCATCCTTGATTTCTGCTATCTGCGCAAATCAAGGCCTGTTTTGGGATACGAATGAGGAAATGGGAGGAGTGATGAAGCCCATTGATGGCCCCAAGCTTGCAGAATTTCTAGGTATTGCCTCACGTCCCCAGAAACGCCCACATTCCACTGTAGGGGCTAGTGCGAGTTCTTCCTAGCCTAGGGTTGAATCTGTTGAACATCGTTTGGGCCGAGTTGAGCGTATTTTTGGGTACCAGTGGGAGCAGCTTGATTATCAGAGTCAGTTACTCCTACAGCAGAGGAACTTCCAGACCGCGAGTACACAGTTCCTGCATGACTACCTTCAGCGGATGGCTCTGTAGTCTGGGAGTGATCTGAGTGGTTATCCTGTGATACCGACTTTTCCCCCTTTGCCTGATGCCCCTGTTTATGGTGGGACTGATGATGATGCAGTTGATGATGTGGATGAGGAGTGATGTTGTGTTTTGTTTTCAGTTGTTTTCAGTACTTCATGTATTTATTTTTCTCTTTTCTGTTTAGTTTCTGATCTTAATCTTCTGGATATTTGTTACATGTTTTACTCTTTGTCATATTTTTCATTTTGTTTCTTTCTGTTTGCATTTCTTTTATTATTGACCCCGTAATTTAACGATTTACTGTGACTGTGATGGTGCACCTCGCTTTCTTTGTTTTTGAGATGTAGATGGCCATTTGCAGTTTTTTCTTTCTTACATTGAGGACACTGTAAGGTTCTGATTGGGGGTGCGATAAACGGTAACTTTTTCTTAGTTTCTTTTTTAGTAGTGTTTGTTTGTTTAATTTTGATGTTCTTTCTGCAGTTCGATTTCATTAACTTTTTCTTAGTTTCTTAGTTTCATTTTTAGTAGTGTTTGTTTGTTTAATTTTGATGTTCTTTCTGCAGTTCGATTTCATTTGCTTTTTATTTAATTTGCACGTTGATGATGATAATGTGATTGTGATAACACGTAGCTTTTAGAAGACATTAAATTTTGTTTCGGTTTAAAGATAATTTCATATGTTGATTTTACTTAGTTGGCAACTCTTTTGGTATGTGGTACGACTTGGTTGATTAGTTTAAATGCTTAGAGAAGTCTTATGTGCGAATTTTTCATGGACATTTTTGTGATCTCAACAAACTCTAGAACTCATTTGAAAACCTCTTGAGGCGAAATAATTTGGAATTGCATTGTTTAGGATATGATATAGGCCGTTTTTGGATCAATTGTGCCATTTTTAAGCTTACCTTGTTATTCTTATATCACTAGTTACCTCTTTGAGCCTATTTATATACATTGTTAGCCTTATTTTTCGTTCTTTTACCTTTCTATAATCTACCTTTTATTTAGCCACAATATATATAAAATTCCTACCTTATTTGTTAAGAGCACTTAATTTTGAACACAAGCTTGTAAAGAGCAATTGGAATGCTATTTTCCACATATATTGAAAGAATTTGGTTGGGGGTTATCTATTTTAAAAAAAAACAAAAAAAAAGCAAAAACAAAAACAAAAAAAAAAGAAAAAGAAAAAGAATGAAAAGGGCTTTCACATTATAGTAAATAAAAGAGTGTTAGTGATGGATATATTGAGTTGAATGGTTGAGAAAGAATCTTGTTTATCTTTGGAAACATGGGATATGATCGGAAGAAACAATGTGGTTTTTAATGGTGTTATTCTTTTGCTTAATTGGTTGTGTTTAATCTAATAAGTTCTCTTATTTGTATTTTGACACTTCCCATTTTTCTTAACCAAATACCTAAGCCTAACATTACAAGCCATATTAAGTCCTATTGATCCAAAATGGTGTATTTTTCCTTTATTAGTGGAGAGAGGTTTGAAAAATGAGCATATGGAGTTTGAAATTTCACCTTTGTGTTTGTGGATGTTGTGCATAATATTATCTAGGCATTATGGCTATTGGTTTGTGGTATGATGGATGTTTAAGAGTCAATAACAAAAGTGACATTGGCATTTGAGATTTCTTAAAGCTTAGGTGACATTTAATTATTCTATGTGTTATGTGATATTTACAATTTTTGAAACATTTGTGCAAATTAATTGTTGTGTGTGATTTGATTACTTTGAGTTAGTATAATTTAGGGTAAGATGTTTGTGGGTATCATCACTGGAAGCCCTCACGAGACTACAACTCGTCCTACTAGGGCCACCTAGGGGTTTAAAGGCTTATTGCATATGCTTACTGCAATTTTGTAAAGAGAATCAATTGTCTTTGAATTTTTCTTTTAATGTCTCCTTTGATTTTATTCATAGATCGCTTTTCTTGCTAGAGACTAGCAAGAAGCTGGTTGGGGTTGTTGATAAGAGCCAATTTATTGCACTTTTGTTATGATTTAAATATTGATATTTGTGTAAAAATTGTGGTTATTTGATTATTTAATCCACAAATGTCATTTCACGGGTATTTCGTGTTTAAAGTGCAATTTCAGGTAAAAACATAAGTTTGGAGAAGTTTGGGATAAATTCCAATGACCGGGATTGAGTTAGAATCAAGAAAAGTAAGATTTCAAGGTTTGGAAGTCTGGCCGCGGCGAGAATATTTTGGCCACGGCGAGAATGCTGCAGCAAACTTTCCCGAGAGCACGAATTCAGAATCAAATCTGGCCGCCGGCGAGCTCCCTCTCGCCGCCAGCCAAATTAGTTCGCCGGCAGCAAAATGTGTCTCGCCGCCGGCGAAAAACGGCATCTCGCCGCGGCGAGGGAATTTTCCAGAAACTCGCCGCGGTGAGAATCCCTTCGCCGGCGGTGAGTTTCGACGGCCAAACGCATTTTTGTGACTTTTTGTTCCAAATTTGTCCCCAAAACCCTGGATCTATAAATACCATAAGGTACAGAGAGAGGGGACGGTGAAATAGACCTAGAAGAGGCATTTTTGGAAGAGAAGAAGCCATTTTGGAGAGAAAACTTGGATAATCTTGAAGGATCATCACCATTGTTGCTGCCAAGTGTTCATCTCCAAGAGTTCTTCATCTCTTTTCCTTAGCTCTGTTTTTCTGCAGTTTATTTCATTTTTATAGTTATGTATTTAGTTGAGATAGTTGTTGTTCTTATTTCCATTATGAGCTAATTCATTTTTGCTAAGGCTATGACGTAGTTGAATCATGAAACTCTGATTTTTGTGGTTATGGTTATATGAGTTCATTGTTTTCAGTTGAGTATTTATTTCCATGATTAATGCTTCTGAATTTCTGGCCAAAAATTTAGATGATTAGTTGCATTATATTGAGACCGAGAGGAGATGTGTAATGAATGCTTCTTGTGATAAGTACCATATGTTGAATGCGAGTGTGAGAACTAATGCATGATGTATGTGGTTATCTTGGAAATTCCATAGATCATAATGTGCTTGTTTGTGATTAATCTTCATAGAAATATAGTTGATTAGCATAGACAAGTAATTCTAATATAACTTGAGAGAGAGTATTAGATAAGTTTGGGTTTTTCAACCATCAATTGTAGCTTTGATTCTCATATAGCATGCCATGAAATTGGATTGAATTGATTCAGCGAAATCAAATGCCTTAGCGTTTTAATCATTTGTGAACAACATTCAATTGTGTTCTATGCATTTATTTGTAAGTTAATTTGCCTTTTACACAATCAACAATTTGGTTTTCAAATAAAATTAGGATTAGTCAATTTCGGTACTTAGTAACACCATTCCTTGTGGGTTCAATATCCGTACTTTTGTACACTTTATTACTTGAACGATTCGTACACTTGCGAAAATACACATCAAATAAGTTAAACATTACATTGTATAATGCAGGAAACAACGTTCAAGCATTCTAATTAATGAAGTAATATTTACCTCTGTTAACAAGTCGAAGCTTCTAAGTTAGGTGTGTTTTCAAAGCATATCCTAATAGTTTTGATGTGGATGGAAATAAGAAAGTTCACTATGTTTGAATGTTTTAGGTGTGAATTTGATTATGGCTTTGCTAGGGCAATATATTATTTTCTAAAGGTCAACTAATAATTTCACTACTTAAGACTTGTTTTGGCCATCAACCACATTTTATGTTATTTTTATTGAATTAATCATAATTTTAGTTTTTTTAATAGAAGAAAATTTTGTTATATAAATTAGGAAGATTAGGAGTCATGTTTGGTTCCTTGTTAAATTATAAATATTATGGTTTTGTACAAAGGGGAAGTTTTATGTAATTTGAATTTTGGTTATTGGTTTATGATTGATTTCTTCTGACAAATAATTATTTTGTTTTAGCTGTTTGCTTTGTTGTTTGATATTGGGCTTAACATTCAGGAAGTACATGTTTTTTCCATAATTGATGGCTACTCCCTTGATGTATTTGTGGTGGATGGATGGCCAGTGGAGGTACACTACTACTTATAAAGTGTTTTATGGCATGTGTTGTTCCTTGGAGATCTTCTCAATATTGTATCTTTAACTACTTTCATTGTTTATTATTGAGAATGGTTTATCTGATAGAGGCATTTGTGCTATACTGTTGTTGTTTATGTTTGTAATCTCTTAAGTTTAAGTTTAAGGAACATTGTTATTATATCTTTTATGACAGGAATCTGTGATAAGTGTAAATGTCGCTGACTATGCAATGTTGTGCTCAGGAAACAGATGGTTTGTATGAGGCTATGGAAAGAGCTGTTGTGAGAAGTGAAGTACGTTGTGTCTCCTTGACCTTGTATTTTGAAGTTCAGATGTTTGGTTTTATTTATGAAATGCTGAAATTTTAGAGTTTTTTTAAACATAACTTGTGAGTATGGGCTCTAGGGAAGGAGATACTAACCTGTCTGTTTCCTGAGAAGTTAAATTTTTTTCATTTTGAAAAAATGATTGAGAGCATGCTCCAACCAAATCTGAATTTGAGCCTAATATAAATGTTACGGTTTTGTACAAAGGGGAAGTTTTATGTAATTTGAATTTTGGTTATTGGTTCATGATTGATTTCTTCTGACAAATAATTATTTTGTTTTAGCTGTCTGCTTTGATGTTTGATATTGGGCTTAACATTCGGGAAGTACATGTTTTTTCCATAACTGATGGCTACTCCCTTGATGTATTTGTGGTGGATGGATGGCCAGTGAAGGTACACTACTACTTATAAAGTGTTTTATGGCATGTGTTGTTCCTTGGAGATCTTTTCAATATTGTATCTTCAACTACTTTCATTGTTTATTATCGAGAAGGGCTTATCTGATAGAGGCATTTGTGTTGTACTGCTGTTGTTTATGTTTTGTAATCTCTAAGTTTAATTTTAGTAAAACAAAAAGTCATAAGAATTGAGCTTCTAGATTATTAAGGAACATTGTTATTATATCTTTTATGACAGGAATCTGTGATCAATGCAAATGTCGCTGACTATGCAATGTTGTGCTCAGGAAACAGATGGTTTGTATGAGGCTATGGAAAGAGCTGTAGTGAGAAGTGAGGTACGTTGTGTCTCCTTGACCTTGTATTTTGAAGTTCAGATGTTTGGTTTTATTTATGAAATGCTGAAATTTTAAAGTTTTCTTAAACATAACTTGTGAGTATGGACTCTAGGGAAGGAGATACTAACTTGTTTGTTTCCTGAGAAGTTACATTTTTTTCATTTTGAGAAAATGATTGAGAGCATACTCCAACCAAATCTGAATTTGAGCCTAAAACAGAAGTTATAATCTAAATCACCTCTACCATCATTTGTATGATCTAAACGTTTTTAAAAAGGGTGAGAAAATATTCTACTATTATATGTTGTCACCCACTTTTCTTTATATAGCCACTCTTGCTATCTTCTAACTTCTAAGATAGTTTGCAATCAATCACACATGGGTTTGATGGTTATGTGGTCAATTTTTAATTTACTTGTGTTTCTCAAAATTGTTTACACATTAGCATGTTGATTTATCTAGCTAAATATTTTTTTTCATATTTAATATTGTCATAATTAGGGTCTCATGTCTTACACTATCTATCTTGTGATGCAGGTTCCTATAAAAAATTCATGACACAGTTGATCTCTCAACTTATCATGTCCCAGAAGATATTGACAACAACACCAATAGTAAGTGATTTGTACATAATACTACATAGTTGTAACTTTATTAGTGAAGAGAAGGAATATGTATAAACCTTTAGTTTTGTAAATGCATTGTATATATGAAATTTGTATTGGATTTAGTCACTTGTTTTATTTTTACAGAACTTGCATGTATTATGTGCCTATTGTATTTAAACCATGTTTGATCTTGTTTTTATTTATGCTATAGCCATATTCCTAGCAAGTATTGTAACATCCTGAATTTTAATAAATGGAAAATAATTCTCATGGTGAAGGAACATCGATAAAATTTTAGAAATATGATAAAGTGGTTAAATGGCAATAGTGTAATTCTTAAAGAAAGAGAAGGCATGTGTTAAGGAGAGGCAATCTTCTAGAAGCTTGAGATTAAAATAATATTTCCCTTGCCTTGGAGGAGAGGTTGGCTAAGCTTGTTGGAGAAGCTTGGATATAAAATATCTTATCTTTGCTTGACTTAAGGGTGAGTCGACTAATCCAAGGGAGAGAAGGGGAGAGGAGTGGCTTGGAGGAGAAGTAGTTGACTTGACTTGGAGAAGTGACTTGGAGGAGAAGTTGGCCAAAAGATCAAGGGGAAGAAAGGGCGGCCAAGGAAAAGGAAAGAAGGGAGAGAGACCAAGAGAAGGAGAGGAAGGAAAAGAAGAGAGAGAAAGGAAGAAGGAGAGTGATCAAGAGGAAGAAATCCAAGGAAAGCTTGAGAAGAGAAAGAATCCCTGGTTTGGTAGGTTTAACATTATACATATTTCCATGGCATTTAATGTATATTGAATGATTTATAAGTGTTTCATATATCCTCTTTTGATGATTCATGATGAATATTTATGGTTGGTCATGAAAGGTGAGAGTTGGAGGCATAGATCATACATGTGTTTGCTGATTTTTGACTTGAAAATGGTGGAAATCGATGGTCTAAATGGTTGGTTCGGTTAGATATGATTTGTATCGAATCTGAAAATATATATAACATATGCGTTGTAGCCCTGTTTCTTATATTTCTAACGCCTCTAGAATAACCTAGAACGGTTTTGAAATGAGAGAGATATCCCCATATGAGTGAAGAAAGGTCAGATTTAACGCACAGAATGGAGACGCTATTTTCAGACAAGTTTTTGACCAATTTATATTTCTAATATGTTAAGGTAGTAAACATCAAAGTTGTATATACTTGTCTTATCTTTCTATAGACACCAAAATCACCTTAATCGGAGTTAAATTGAGAGAGTTATGGTATTTTTAGTAAGAGAAGGTCTGACTAGACAAAAATCTGGACTGCAGGAAAAACCCTAAGCACGGCCATGCTTCAGGCTGTTTTGTGATTTTTCAGCATGGTTAGTATAGCTTGAAGCACGGCCGTGCTTAGTGACATGGCTAGGTCGTGCTTGAGGCTATTTTTGCTCTGTTTTTCATTTTGAAATCTCTAAATGAACTCCAATGAATGGATGATGTTAAGGGGAACTAAAATACAAATAAATGCATTTCTAATGACGCATTGTAGTGTGAATTCCATCCTTTTATTATGAGAAATTAAATGACATGTTGCATATTGATGAGATGTATGTGTAATGTATTGATACAAACACATATTAATGAGACCTATGCAAGTGAATTTGTTATGTATTGATGAGATATATGTAAGTAAATTGTATATGAGCTAGATGTGCAACGTATGGATAAAATGCATGTTGATTTGATGCCTATGCTAGTATATCAATGCATGAGGATTACATGATATAAGGTATGCATTGTTGGTAAGTGTATTAATACATATTTGTTAAATGATGTGGTGATGATGTTATGCATGACATTATTGATGTGCTTGGTTAATGCATAATCCTATTGTCATTATGGTCATGATGATTAAAGAGTATGATGTATACATTAGTACATGACAATAAAGGGGTTGTTACATAGTGATTGTATGAAGAGACGAAGTTGATTGTGGGTGGCAAGCATGATGATAAAGGTGAGTTGCTTGATGTATACATGGTTATATCATGTTGATATACATGGTTGAGATGTGGCTACAGACGATTAGTCACTGAGTATTGTGATGTGGCTGCGGGCGATCAGTCACTCTGCATGAAAGTGTTGCAATGATATATATACACAAGCATATTATTGAAGTATAACCTGGTTATTATACATGCTTGACATTGATGCATAACCTGTCTGTTGAATATGAAAGCATGCTATACATTCGTGTTATTTTATCATATACAAAGAGAAAATGTTTTCTGTAGTTTATACAGCTAGACATAGCACTGTGTTTTCCTTATTTATCGTATTATGCTTTTAATGTTAAACCTATTGGGAACCTTCGTTCTCATTATTGTTGGTGTTATGTTCAGATAAGCACAAATGATACGCTAGCTGCTTCCGTACACTTGATTATGGAAGATCCAGTGGATGGCGATGCTTTGTACAGATCCCGATGCCAGCACCACCTCCTCCACCCATTACACCCAGGGGAGATGTGCGGTATAGGGTTCATGTTAAGTTGATGTAGTTATGTCTCTCAGTGTCGCTGCTGTATAAATGTTAATCTCTGATGTAGTTTGAATATTATGATAATGGAATATTAGTTGCTTATATAAATGTGTATGGTTCACTGTCTAGAATCCGTTATCGGTCGCTATATATATATATATAAAAACCGGTCGTTACAAGTATGATAATTTCTTTGTTTTATGCTCTTTATGTAATTCATGGTGTATCTATACTCACTTTATTTTGTATAAAAAGATCTTTTTATTTGTACATAAATGTTAAAGAAAAATATTTTATTAATTTTTACTTTTCTTTTGATTTTGTTACATATTATCAGATTTTTATGATAAAATATAGTGCAAATATAAAATAAAAAATAAATATAATTTTATACTGTCAATTTTAAAATTGTACAAATTTTAAAAAAATTAACAAAAAGGCTTCAATGGCGACCACAATTTATGTTGCCATGAAAAAACCATTTTTCGTGGCGACAAATATTGCAACTAAAATCCGTTTTTCAACGGCGACCTGGAAATGTCGCTACAGAATGGTTTTCGGTGGTGACATGAAAAAGTTGCCACTGAAGGGTTTTCAGTGGCGACGTAATAGGTCGCCACTGAAATCCCTTCAGTGGCAACCTAAAAAGGGTCGCCACCCAAACACATCGTGGTGACATAAAACGTCACCACGGAAAACCCTTCAGTGGCGACCGAAGTCGCCACTAAATATCCTAAATTCACAAGTCGCCACCTTATTACTAGTTTTTAGTGGCGAATTTTTATGTTTTGGTGTTAATTGTTTTCTTTTGGTGGCGACTTATTTCGCCACTGAAAATACAGTTTCTGTGGCGCTTAATATCGTCACCACTGAAGATATAATTTTTGGTGGCGACTCGTTTTTGTCGCCACAGAAACTCTTTAGTGACGGTCGGAGTGGGGGCGACGTTTTGGTGGCAAATTGTCGCCACTAAAAGGTATTAGTGGTATTTTTTACTTTTAGTGGCGAAAAAAGTCGCCACCGAAAGTCGAATTTCTTGTAGTGGTAGACTTGGTTAGACTATCCATGTTTACCCAAATTGCATCATAGCCAAATGATGTCCTAGGCAAACCCATGACAAAATCTATAAAAATTCTATCACATTTCCACTCAGGAATATATAAGGGTTAGAGCAATCCCTCAGGCTTTTGGTGTTCTACCTTGACTCTGACTCACTAAGCACTTAGACACATAACGGGTTCTATCCATTTTCATCTCAGGCCACCATAAACTCCTTTTTAAGTCTTGATACATCTTAGTGGCTCCAGAATATAGGGTATACCTACTCTTATGAGATTCAGCTAGGATATTATGCCTCAATTCCTTCACCTCAGGTACACACAACCGCTCTCCAAACTAGATAAACCCATCCTCAAAAATGTGAAATTCTTTAAACTTGTCGTGGGATATCTATTCTCTAATGTCCTTCAAGTATGGATAAGAAACTTAAGCATCTTTAATTCTATCCCTGAGATCATTTTAAATCCTCAATTCACTCATAGGGATGCTACTAGGCTGTGGAGAAATGGAAAGAATCAAATCTCTCAAGCTCTCAATTAGGTACTGCTCCTTAAGAATCAATGATGCCATATGGAGGGATTTCTTCCTCAGGGCATCAGCAACCACGTTTGCCTTGCCCGGATGGTAATTAAGGGTGTAATCATAATCATTTAGAAATTTCATTTATCTTTTTTGCCTTATATTTAACTCCTTCTGGTCAAAAAGGTACTTAAGACTTTTGTGATCACTAAAAACTTTAAACTTGACACCATACAAATGATGTCTACAAATCTTAAGAACAAACACTACAGCTGCTAGTTCCAGATCATGTGTGGGGTAATTCTCTTCATAAGGTCTAAGTTGTCAAGAAGCATAAGCTACTACTCTACCCTACTGCATTAAATACAACCTAAACCCTTCTTAGATGCATCACTATATATTGTAAAGAGTTCACTAGGGTTAGGTATCACTAGCATTGGGGCAGAGGTTAGCCTAGCTTTTAATTCTTGAAAACTACTCTCACATCGACCATTCCACACAAATGGTTGATCCTTCCTAGTTAACCTAGTTAGAGACATAGCCACGAGTTTAACCTACAAGCTAGATCTTTCAAGTAATGATAATTTTAGTGTGTGTTTCAAAATTATTGATTTAACTCTTTTTTACGTAGGTGCTGATTGAGGATAAATCCTTTTCAAGAGGAGGAGAATGATGTGAGCACGGTTAGCGAATGGAAATGGAATGTAGACCTGCTTAAATTCCCAAGCTGTCATAAGAGCTCAGGCTAAAAGATTTAATAAAGAACCATTTAATGGTCTAATTCCATCCATCTTCTTTACCTCATATTTAACTCCTTTTGGTCAAAAAATACTTAAAACTCTTGTGATCACTAAAAAATTTAAACTTGACACCATACAAATGATGTCTCCAAATCTTAAGGACAAACACTACAACTGCTAGTTCCAGATCATGTGTGGGGTAATTCTCCTCATGAGGTCTAAGTTGTCGAGAAGCATAAGCTACTACTCTACCCTACTGCATTAAAATACAACCTAAACCCTTCTTAAATGCATCACTATATATTGTAAAGAGTGCACTAGGGTTAGGTATCACTAGCACTGGGGCAAAGGTTAGCCTAGCTTTTAATTCTTGAAAACTACTCTCACATCGACCATTCCATACAAATGGTTGATCCTTCCTAGTTAACCTAGTTAGAGGCATAGCCACAAGTTTAACCTACAAGCTAGATCTTTTAAGTAATGATAAGGTTAGTGTGTGTTTCAAAGTCATTGATTTAACTCTTTTTTATGTAGGTGCTGATTGAGGATAAATCCTTTTCAAGAGGAAGAGAATGATGTGAGCACGGCTAAAGAATGGAAATGGAATGCAGACCTGCTTGAAGTCCCAAATGGACCTGTCATAAGAGCTCAGGCTAAAAGATTTAATAAATAAGCATTTAATGGTCTAATTCTAGAGGCGCACTAAGGAGATATTTGAATTACTACAAAAGAAGAGCTAAAACTGGTCCATATCATTCAAACCCACTTAAATATAGGCCAAGACTAACCAATCTAAATATAGACCTAAAGTACAAGAAGATTTAAGGCTAAAGATTGAATATAGGCCCAAAATTAATGAGTTATTTTATTGACCAATTTAAGCTATATTTTTTCTTATTTATTTAATTTTACCTTTAGTTTGTTAGACTAGGAAAGTTTCCTATTTTGTGGTTTCCTTGTCTGACTAGAAAAGTTTCCTATTTTTAATTTTCCTTACCTTGTAAGAGCTTCCTATTTGATAGTTGATAAAGGAAAAATTTGAGTACTTAATGGTTATATTTTATCCCCTAATTAGTATTAAATTTGTGATTATTTTCCTGCATTTGGTTATGCTTTGCTTTGGATACTGCTTTGGTTTGTTTTATGTTTGTGGAAGAGCAAAAGAGGCCAAGAAGCAAGGAAAAACACTCATGAGAGGAGCCATATGGACTTGGAACATGCTGAGGAGGAAGTAATGAGGAAACCTTGAAGAAATTGGCAAGAAAATAGACTTGTAGCCCCTAACACGGCCAGGCCATACTTGGTGTGCATGAAGCACGGCCAGCCAGTGCTCTGTACGAAAAGTGGAGAATTTCCCATATTTCTAGCCCGAAGCACGGCTGTTCTTCGTGTTTGTACACATGTGATTTTTAGGGTTTTAAGCAGCCAAGATGTTATATATACATGGGGTAAACGCAGGGAGAGACATGCAAACTTATTCATACTCACTTTACTTAGTTTTAAGCTTAGGAAACACCATTAGATTAGGTTTAGAGTAGGATTAGAGTTTACTTTCATGTTCTTAGGTTAGATTTGAGATTGATTCAGCATTGTATCTCATATACATTCTACCAACCAGGTTTTATCTTTCTATTCTGCACTTACCTCTTCTTCTACTCTTTCTTTTAAATTGTATTGAACTTGAATGATTTACTTAATGAATATGCCTTTGATTTTTGTTTCAATTATGCTTGAGTATATTTGATCTAGGGTTTTGGTAAAGCCACTTATGGTATGATGATGCTGAACTATTAAATTGAATTAAGGAACCCTAATTGTATTATCCATGGTTAATTAGGATTGACTATTACGCATTGATCATATGAGTTGATGAATGTCTAGTCAACATTTTATCACGTCTTAGGATATTAATTGATGAACTGAAAGGTGAAAATTAATACCGGAACCTAATAGTTAATTAGGGATATCTTAATCATGAAAGTAGTTTAAGGTTCTCTAGGAATGAATCAATTAGTGGGCAAGAGAAAACCGACTAATTGTATTCCATGATTGGCATAGAACTTAATGGACCTAGGTTGAACTAAAAACCACGAAAGTAGGAAATTGGATTAACCTAGGTACAATTAGTAATGCTTGAAAGAGGTTTCTAGTTAATTAAGGCTAAACAATCCCAATTACCTAGAAAATTGCAATTAGAAGTACATGTTGAATGTTGAATATCATAAGTGTGGTGAACCCTAACCCTAGGCTTTTATTAATTGAATTACTTATTTATTTAATTGTGACAAACTTTCTATCACATTACATCGATTTAGATAGCATACTTCGTAATGTCTACTAATTGACCATTGTTCTCTATGGGATACGACCCGTACTCGCCGGACTAGCTATAGCTATGCCGTGTGCTTGCGGTTATTTATAAAACACAGATATAACAATAGTTTCTAAAAGAGTTTTATATTTTTAACTTTTCTTGCCCTATAGGAGTTTCCCATGTAGTTTTTCTTGTTAGTTTATGTTATTGGCCTATAAATAAGCATGTAAGCTCTTGATAAATACAAATTATCATTAATAATATTGACAGTGTTTTTTCTTTGGTTCTTTAGAGAAATTTTCTGAACTTATCAAGATTTTTTTTGTGGTGTTCAAGCAAGACTTATCACTCATAATCTTCTTCTCTTTTCTTGTGACGTCTTCATATTAGGGGTTCACATCATATTGCCATGCTATTGTATTAATGCATAATGGTTAGATGATATAATGAATGCATTGTTACATGATGGTAAGTGTATCAATACATATTTGTTAAATGATGTGGTGATGATAATGTGCATGGTATTAGTGATGTTCTTGGTTAATGCATAATCCTATTGTAATGGTCATGATGATTAAAGAATATTATGTGTACATTATTATATGACAATAGAGGGTTAATACATAGTGATTATATAAAGAGACGAATTTGATTGTGGATGGCAAGCATGATAATAAAGGTGAGTTTTGATGTATACATGGTTATATCACGTTAATGCATATGGTTGAACTCATGGCTATAGACGATTAGTCACTGTTTATTGAACTCATGGCTATAGATGATTAGTCATTGAGCGTTGCGATGTGGCTACAGATGATTAGTCATTGTTTGCTGAACTTGTGCCTGCATACGATCAGTCACCATGCATAAAAGCACTGCAAAGATATATATACAAGCATAATATTGAAGTATAACATAGTTATCATACATGCCTGATATTGATGAATAACCTGTTTATCAAATATGAAAGCATGATATACATCCTTGTTATTTTATCATATACAAAAAGAAAATATTTTCTGTAGTTTATACAGCTGAACATAACACTGTGATTTTCTTATTTACTATATGATGCTTTTAATGTTAAACCTATTAGGAACTTTTGTTCTCATTATTGTTGGTGTTATTTTCAAATAAGAGCAAACGATATGCTAACTGCTTTCGTGCACTTGATCATAGAGATATGGGGGATGGCAATGCCTTGTACAGATCTCGATGCCAGCACCACCTCCTCTACTCTTAATACCTAGGGGTGATGTGCAGTATAGGCTCTAATATTAAGTTAATATAGTTATGTGACTCAGTGTCACTTATGTATAAATATTAATCTCTGATGTAGTTTTAGATATGATGGTGATGGAATATTAACTGCTTATATAAATGTGTATGGTTTGCTGTTTGGGTTGTGATAAGTAATTCCATATATAAAAAAACTATAAAAAAAATTGGTCATTACAAAACCAATCAATTAAACTTGTAGTACACCTCATGTTGATTCTAATAGTGCCTAAGATTTCTTAACTAGAAGTCTAGAAGCACTCAAAGTTTTAGAGAGAAACCAATCAATTAAAATTATAGTATGCATCGTGTTGATTCCAATAATGCCTATGGTTTCTTGAACAGAGGTTTGGAAGCACTCAAAGTTTTAGAGAGAGAGAAGGTAGAGTAAAGAAATAATGAAGGTGGTAGAAAGGGAGAGAAATGGCAAACCTTCGAGAAATAACTTATGGCTATAAGATAAATAAATAGAGGGCCATTTTCATCATTTCACCTAGCATCATGATATTGGTGGCCAACTGTCGTAGCACTGGGCGTTCTAGAAATCTAGATTCATGTATTCTGCCTCTAGCATCATGACCATGAGATCCTACTTTCATGGTAATGAGCATTCTAGACTTTTAGAACAGTGCTTCATGATCTAGGCATCACGACAGTAGCCTTTTTGGATTTTCAATTTTAGCTTCTAGGAAGCTAGCATTATGGCAATGGGTATATGGTATCATGATGGTAGCCCGTTTGAAAAGAAAAATGTGTTATATCATACATGTAGCCTTCTTAATGTATTGTAGCCTCTATATAGATTATAACTTACATTTATTTTTTTTGTAGAAATCATAATTATGCTTCTATTTCATTATTTTTCTAAACAAAACATATAAATAGATAAACCACATATGTATTAAAGTAAAACATCATCGTTTAAAACTGAGGGGTGTTATAATCACCAATGATGATTATATCATCAACATAGCTTAGAGCCAACAAAGTAGCAAAATCATGCTTGACAAACAGTGAACTATCACATTTAGAAGCTAGGAAGCCAAGGGAAATAATAGTGGTATATAACTTCTCAAACCTATTGCGGAGAGCTTGTTTGAGGCCATATAAGGACTTGTGGAGTTTACAAACAAGTTGTCTGCTGGAGGCTTTAAAGCCTTGGGGCTAAGTCATATAGACTTCTTGTAACATCCCTAATTTCATTTCTTTTATTGATAAAAGTACATAAATATTTAATTAAAGAAATAAAATTTATTAGACAATATTTTAGATATCTAAGGAAATATAATCCTTAGAAATTCTTCACCTTACGTATATGCATATAAAATGTTTCTAACATTAAGAGAACAAATAAAGAGGGAAAACCTAATAGGAAAAAATTAGAAATAACATACTAAAGAGATGCAAAATTCTTGGATAAGAAAGATAAATTTTTAGAAACAAGTAAAGGTCTTAAAATTTCAAGAACATTGGATTAGGGTAATTTTTCCTAATTCAAGAACTAGAGTTACTAAGTTTAAAATCTTTACCCATACATTGGGCTTTTACCTATGGACACTTCATATAAAGTTTTTCCACTTCACATAAGTTTCTAGCAAGCCCATTGGATAACCTAAGCAAGAAATAAAACATAGACTTGGACTAGGATATAGTAATTGGACCAATAGCCCAAAAATTATGAAAATGTGACCAAGCCCTCCAAGAAAAGAAGAATTTTATCCAAAGCAAAGAAAATGGGTAGGAACAAGCCCATAATGGGTAGGAATAAGACCAAATCCAAGAAAAAAAATAAAAAAAAAAATTAGGTGATGATATAATAATGTAATAATAATAAAGATTAGGTTACATGGCATTAAGACAAAAATTTAGCAAGTGGTGTGATTCTACATTCATCATTTTGGCAAGTGGCATGATAATACAAGGCTTTAGGACAAAAACATCTATATCCTACACTCATAATTTTAGCAAGTGGTATGATAATACATGGTATTAGGACAAAACATTCATATCCCACACAAATAATATCAACCAAATAATGGAGATTCAAGGGCTAGAAATTTGCCACCTAAAAAGGCCAACCTATCATATTTGTTTAAGACAAAAGAAAATGGAAATGAATCCCTAAATCAAAGGGACCTTGTCCCTTATCTTAAGAATATATCATCATAATTTTAAAAATACAAATCTCCTTTTCCTATGCATATCTCGACTAAGGAAGAGGAAGACAATAACATAAGTTGTTTGTTTTCCAAAAATTCAACAAAGTGTATCCTAATTGTGATAAGGTAGACCCGTGATCATGAAAGGTGTATTATTTGGTGGTCTATATAAGCAAAACCCACCCCTACAACATTTTAATTTCGTCCAAGTGAGGAAGAGAGAGAAATAGAAGCAAGGTAGAGTGAGGAAAGGAGAGAAAGAGAGGAGAAGAAAGGAAGGAAGAAGAAGGAGAAGTTTAGAAGGTTAAGTACTCAAGGTAAGTTACCTTAATCTCCACTTGAGTCCATTTTTCTTCTTCATCCTTAAGGTTCAAAAATTCACTCGCCTTCTCTTACCTAAGCTGCTAGAAAAGCTAAGCAAAGGAAGGAATCTTGCTACTTCTTTCAAGAGGAAACAAGAAAACCAATTCACTAAGTAAGTTAGGGAGATTCTTAGGTAAGTTTAACAATATTTCTTTTTGAAGAAAACTTTTGAAACTTATAATATTTATATGAGATTTCGATCTTAGAACTGTGATGATTGGTCATGATGTTGCTATATCATGTTACATATTGATCTTGCATGTGATGTATGTTTGAATACTTAGGTTGGTGTAGATAGTTCTGCATGGGTATGGCTATGGGTGGCAGAATTTTAAGCTTCGATGTTTTAATTTCTTGGAACAATCTATAAGGAATTAAAATAAATGGTTAACATAAGAATTAAAGATATATGTGTCACGGATTTTTATCCACTGGAATCATTCAATTTGGAGTCCATATGAGGTAGATATGGTCCGATTAGTAGTCAAAGGTCAGAAAATGGTTCATCAGGGAAGAATATGTTAGGATAGCTTCTGTATTTTAATTTCTGGGAATTATCTGTATGGAATTAAAATAAATGGTTAACATACGAATTATAGCTATGTGTGTCATGGATTTTAAGCCACTGGAATAATTCAATTTGGAGTCCATATGAGGAATATATGAGCTGATTAGTAGTCAAAGTTCAGAAAATGGTTCATCAGGGAAGAATATGTTAGGATAGCTTTTGTATTTTAATTTCTGGGAATTATATGTATGGAATTAAAATAAATGGTTAACATAAGAATTATAGCTATGTGAGTAATGGATTTTAAGCCACTGGAATCATTCAATTTGGAGTTCATATGAGGAAGATATGAGCTGATTAGTAGTCAAAGGTCAGAAAATGGTTTATCAGGGAAGATTATGTTAGGATAGCTTCTGTATTTTAATTTTTGGAAATTATCTGTACGGAATTAAAATAAATGGTGAACAAAAGAATTATAGCTATGTGTGTCATGGATTTTTATCCACTTGAATCATTCAATTTGGAGTCCATATGAGGAAGATATGAGCTTATTAATAGTCAAAGATCAGAAAATGGTTCATTAGCGAAGAATATGTTAGGACAGCTTCTGTATTTTAATTTCTGGGAATTATCTGTATAGTATTAAAATAAATGGTTAACATAAGAATTATAGATATGTGTGTCACGGATGTTTAGCCACTAGAATCACTCAAGTTGGAGTCCATATGAGGTAGATATGGTTCGATTAGTAGGTAGAGGTCAGAACCTATCCGAGAAGAAATAACCTATACATTTAGGGAGTAATATCACCTTGATTTCTTAATATTTCGCTACAATGTTCAACATAATAGTTTTAGATAATTGTTTTATCTTGAAACTGACACCAAGATCACCTACATCAAAGTTAAATTGAGGAAGTTATGCTCTGATTAGTAAGAGAAGGTTAGATAGGATAAAAACCTGCATCAAAAAAATAAAAAAATAAAATTTGTATTTAAAAAAGAAGATGAATCTTAATAAATGACTAGTATAACAATAGTCATTGCCATTGTATGAACTTCTTACCATCTTAAGTGTGAAATTTTGACATGAAAATATTTTATAAAGTGATATTTGAAATGGTTATGTTCATGGCATGATTACCAATGATTTTTGGTAATAATTATATTTTGATGAACATACTTATTATTGAAAGCATATTTTTTACTATCATTGTGAAAAGAAAAGAAATGAGCACGGTCACATGGCAATCTGTGTGGTGCACCAGTAGGGGATGCCCTACCAACGGTTATGATTATGATTATGAGAAAAGAAAGAGAAAGTGTGCCATGTCGGAGGGAGCGAGAAAAGCCCGTACCGGAGAGTAGAGGATACTCACCCTGACCGGGGTAGCTTGAAATGAGAATAAGTTGTTGGCCATCATATGATATTTTGAAAATAGTTAATCTTGTCATACATATCATTATGATTCTTATGTGCATAGATGTCACGGCCCCAAATGATGGAACACATGACCGGCACGACATAAGGGTTTCCCCCTAGCCGCAAGCCTAACACATAGCATGCACAAAAATCCAGCACACAATCCAGAGTACATAATAAATATAACTGGCCACATATGCCACATCCAATATCAGAAAATACTGTATATATGTATATATATATATATCTCATGATATCTCATAAATCCAACATTCTGATTCAACTTGGCCCATGGCCTCATAATATTCATGTGATTCAACTTGGCCCAAGGCCTCATAATACCAACATTATTGTAAAATATAAAACCATTTTTCAAACAACACATCAAAATACGCAAGAAGCGAGGATCCTGCCTGTATGTTCATGGAGATACTCTAGACATAACTAAACTAAACAAACAGTACAAAAGAGCCTAGCCCAAACTGGGGCTCACCAACACTATCTTCAGCCTCCTACGAAGCTGTAGCTAGATCAAAGTCTCTTTGACTATCTGTGGGGAGAAAACAAAAGAGGGGTGAGATTACCACATCTCAGTGAATGAGTAAATCATACTATAACTGAAACAGGGCAAACCAAGCACGAGTGTTTCGCAATGGGTTTAATAATTGAAATCCAAATGTAAAGATAACAATAGAAACATTAAGCATTTAACCATAATTTATTGAAAGAATGCTAAACAGTTCAAATGTGTGTTCAAAAGATAAAATATGATTAAATCAATAACCGTAAGCAAATCAATTATGCATGGTAAGTAATACATGAAGATATTTATGCAATAACAATGATGAATGAGCTTGTTTAGAAATATTTAATCTTTAAAAAAAATGCATCAGTTTATTGGAGGTCTTTCCTAATAGATCTATCATCTCCCCCAAGCACACAGCAAGGGTATGGCAATCACTGTAGGCGAAGACATAAGTCAACCCTAAATTTCCCCAAGCACATAGCAATGGGTATGGCAATCACTGTAGGCGAAGACATAAGTCAACCCTATATCCCTGTGTCTTAGGCAGTCATATGCCCGTCACAGTATCCTAGGCCGAAGCCTTAACATGATCATGGTGCACCAGGGCTAGCACTACCTGCGGCTAGCTAACAGTGATCTAAAAGGGTCCCTCCAATAGAAAACATTTGAAATATGCTATTCAAAGAGTTTAAAGTAAAACATTTCAATAACTTTACAATAAAGCTATAATTCTCCATCTAACTCTTTTCATGCATAAAATTTCGTTCTAAAATATATCTCATCCATGAATTCCCATGGAGACCTTTATAATCATAAACTTTCCCTTTTAACCATAGATCGTCCGTAGACGTCACATAGATGCTCATCATGCATCAAATCATTTCATGGCTAACTTAGTTCATTTCTATGACTAAGTTCGCATTTCTATAAATCTAGTTCAAATGGAGAATTATCAGCTTAGATGCTTGCCCTGCATACCTAGAGTTCAACTAGGATTTAAATTTATAATTTCTAACATGGTTGGAACATATTGGTTTTCAAAGTGGTAAAACAACTTAGCATACATTCCAACTAGTTAAAATCATACAAGAGAATTATAAACTGAATTCATAAAACATGCGCTATAGTATGAAAAACCCACTCACAGGTAAGGGCTCTAGATTGGACAGCCCTAAAATCCTAGTTCCTGGTCTGAATTCGGTAAAACAGACCCCAAAATCGAGTCCGGAAGGTCCAAAAGCTTAAAATGAGTTTGGTTACTGTTCACCGCCGGAAAACCCTATTCACCGACACTATTCACCGCCGGAAAATACTATTCACTGTCACAAAATTTTTACCGAATCAACAAAACAATTTCATATCCTAATATTTATCTAATTTCTGAATCCATCTACGGAGTCAGATTTCTAATTAGAAGTCCCTAAGGTTTTTCAGAACTTACCTTTTACTGAGATTTTCTACTTCAGATCTACGGCGATGCAACGGTTGATTTCAAAAACTGATCGGTCAAAACTGAAGTACTCTTCGTCCTGAATCCAATAATACGTTCAGTTTTGAGATTGGAAGCCCTTAAGCACTCCAAATCGAAAGATAAAATTTGAGATTACTATTCACTCACTATGCATGCACTATTCCTTTCTTTTTTTTTCCCTTTCTTTTTCTTCTGAAATCCTCCGCCCCCGATTTTCGTTTATCAACTTTCGTTTTTTTTTTATAATAATAATAATTATTAAATAATTAATAATAGGATTTTATTTTATAAAAATTCATATAAATTCCATTTTTCATCATAAAATATCCCAAAAATTTCTAAAAATTTCATTTCTCCTAAACCTTTAGTTAAACTCTTAAAGCATGATTTTTCTTGATAAAAATCATATTAAAACAAATTTCAAAACAAATATCTTTATTCATATTAAAAGAAAGAATATTTCTAAAAATACCATAAAAATTCATTAGAGGCCGATATAATTATTTTAAGCAACACAATACTTCTTTTACTTAAAAGTCTACTTACTTTTAGCAAAACATAATCATTTTTAAACAAATAAAAATATATTTGCTTATAGCGCGCCAAAACATAAATTCTCATATTTCTTTTGTAATTCTTTAATCCATGTAATAAATATACATATTTTCTACGGTTCTTATCTCAATTTTCAAAATTCTCTCTTTTATTTTAAATTTCCTTTAATTGGAATTTTTGTTAAATTTTACGGTTATTACAATAGATATAATGCATTCATGTGACTAAAGATATTTTCTGTAGTTTATACAGCTGAACATGACATGATGAACTATATTGATGGTAAATTATGATTTATTGTTGAACTTACTAGGATTTAATTCTCACTATATTTCCATATCATGTTCAGAAGAATAAATATGCAGATTTTCTCTATGACACTTATTATTTCTGTATGTTGGATCGAGGTGCCCTACCTTGGGCAACTTCCAGTTATTTCAGATGTATCTATTGTAGATGTGACTGAAATTCCGGTGGACGTGCCACTCGCACCAGTGTCCCCGGAAGTAGTCGACATAGATGATTAGAACTAATATGTATCTTTGTACAAATGTTTGTAAAATAATGGTGTTTAGTTTGTAAAATAATAGTGTGTATGGAAACTCAGTATTGTATCACTGTTAATAACAATTATGCTTGGTTAAAGTGATTATTATTACGAGTTAAGTGGTTAGAATTAAAGTAGTAATAACTTCATGGACTTTTACAAATATAAAAAAAAATTTACATTTACATAAATGGAGTTGTTACACTTCTTCATTGAAGACCCATTGAGGAAAGCATTATTTATATCCACTTGGTGTAAGGCCCATCCTTTAGCAAGTGCTAGACTCAACATTGCTCTCATAGTGACAGTATTTGCTAAAGGTTGCAAGTAAGGCAATGGCTGAAAGCTATTTGTTAGGAATGTTACACACCCAAAGTGAGGTGAATTAGGTGTTTTAGAAATTTTTAGCCTAAGTGAAAGTTAGGTTATAACTTTGAAAACTTTTTTGCACAAACACATGGAACATAAAATTAAAACCCTTTAGCCCAACTTAAAAAACTAGAACATTTAAAAGCATAAAGGTAAACTTTTTATCAGAAAAACATAACTAATCTTTTTCTCAAGGCTAAAGTATGAAGTAAAGCCAAATTGTGGAAAACTAGAAAGCCAATAAACTAGAAAGCATGTAAAGACCAGAAAATTAGAAAATTAATTTCAAGCAATGCCAAATAAAATAAGGTAAAGAGAAGAGTTAAAACAAATGCAAGTGCAGTAATGCTCAAAGATGAAGAAGCTTAGAAAAACTAACAAAGATAAATAAGGGGGTAAGGTTGAAAATATCTAGATTTACCTTGGTTTAGCTCAACCATTGAACTTACATCCAATCCCTGAGTTACAACTTGAGATTTCTAATAACAATCACAAGTTTAACACAGGCACTTGGGAGCTTGTACAACTGTTAACTCTAATTTATTAGAGTTATTATATGCTTTTCTCAGCTTATTATTCTGCAAATTAGTTGATTTAATGACTAATTCTCTCTAAAAAGATATGGTTTTGTGTTTCTTGAGTATAAGAGCACCTGATGCATTGGCTATAAACATATGTATGCTTTGCATGAAAAATGACGCACAAAAACTGGAATATACTGTGTATATCAGCCTATTATTATTTTATTGCAAAAGGTGGGGCTAAATATTGGTCTGTATTCCAGGGTGGCTGAGGCACATGATGGCTATTGGGTGTTTCTCCATTCCTCAATGTGGAGTGAGGAATTACGTTGGCAGCTAGAGGGTAAGCTTGGAAGATGCAAAAAGGAATGCCACCTCACCTAGGGTAAAACTCTAGCATATAAATGGAAAAGAGCAAAGAAAAACAGGTAGCGCAGAATATGCACAGAAAATCAGAGCAACCACTATTACATTGGGAAACTCTAGGATAGAAAAGGAAAACATTTATCATTGGTTTGCGAGAAGAAGGCAAGAGCTGTAAGAAAGGAAAGGAGAAGAGCAGAACAAATTGGACAAGAATAGGAAGCCACTAATAGCATTTTCTTTCTTGCCTACTGTCATTTATGTTTCTACTTCATCTCTCCCTTGCATTATGGTTGTTTTGGTATTTGAGCTTGTAAATAACTTGAATATACTGCTAGGCTAAGCTTCCAACTAGGATTGCAGAAGGATTGATTATGGATTTTAAGCACACTTAAATGAATGAATTCCTTTGTTTAAGTGAATGCTCTTGATATTCAAATTAATTTTTGCCATTCTCAATTTCTACCATTGATTGATCACCAATCTTAGGATACAGAACAACATGTCTAACAAACTACCATGGTCTTCCCAAAAGAATATGTCCCGCCTGCATTGGCACCACATCACACAAAATTTCATCTTTGTACTTTTCAATGGAGATTGACACCAACACTTGTCTAATCACCTTAATTTCTCCACAGTCATTCAACCATTTTAGCTTATATGGCTTTGAATGCTTTAAAGTGGCCAAATTCAATTTTTCAACCAAACTAGTGCTTGCTACATTAGTGCAAATTCCCCTATCAATAATCATGCTACATACTTTATTATTAACATGACATTTAGTATGAAAAATATTTTTTCATTGTACCTCTTCATCTTGTTTGATTTGCACACTAAGGGCTCTCCTAGTAATTAAAAGTTCTCCATCAATCGGATACTCAACGTCACTTACATCCTCTAAATGGGGCATAGACTTATTATCGGACTCAATGTCACCATCATCTTTCAATATCATTACTCTTTTATTTGGACATTGACTAGCAATATGACCCATTCCCAAACACTTAAAGCATTTAGCATCTCTAGTTCTAGAAGGTTGGGAGATAGCTTTACCTTGGTTTGGTGTGCCTCCATTTTTATTTTCTTTGGAAGGTTCGGCCTTGGGCTTTTCATCTCCCCTACTCCAATTCAACTTCCATGTTGAAGAAGAACTCGAATTTTGTCCCATTCATGAGGATCCCTTCCTTTTTAGTTATTGCTCCACCTTTATGGCTATATGCACCATGTCATCCAACTCCACATAATGTTGCAACTCTACCACATTCGCTATATCACGGTTTAAGCCAACTAAAAATCTTGCCATTGTAGCTTCTCGGTCCTCCTCCATATTGGCTCGAATCATGGCTATCTCCATCTCCTTATGGTAGTCTCCAACACTTTTCGACCCTTGAGTAAGGCTTTGCAATTTTCTAAACAAGTCCCTATGGTAGTGGCTCGGAATGAATTGCCTCCTCATAACTGCTTTCATCTCCTCCCATGTCTTAATGAGTCTTTCTCCATTTTGTCTCCTGCTTAAAATCAATTGATCCTACCAAATAATAGCATAGTTAGTAAATATAATGGCAGCCAATTTTACTTTTTTTAACTCAGAATAGTTGTGACAATCAAACACCAACTTCATCTTTTTCTCCCATTCTAAATAAACTTCTGGATCATTTTTACCTTGGAAGGGTGGAATTTTCATTTTAATATTTTCTAAATTATTATCAAACTGATTCTTAACTTCTCGAAACCTCCCACCATATCTCCTGTTTTTATCACTCAAATTCTTATCAACTTCATCAAAACCATCTCTATAATACTCTTCATCTTCAACACTCTCCCTTGATTGAACTATCCCCCTCCTACATATATTAAGAGTGTTTTGTGACTCGTCTACACGTGCATTCTCTACTTGATCTAACCCTTCATGAATTTGCTCCATCTCCACTCTCAAAACTCTTCTCATATCACTTACTAAAGCTTCCATCATCAACTTTGGTTCCATCATTCCCAACACACCTTCAAAAATATTTTTGTCCTTGTTGTGTGACATGATTTTCCTGCAAAACAATGTTAAAGTAAAACAAATTCTCACAACACTATCTTATGTGTTTCTCTCAAGATTAATGTCACTCACTCGTGTTTACTCAAATTTTGGCTTTTACCCTCTTATAAGCTCACACTCTCTTGCCATTTTCCTCTCTTAATCCTCTCTTTTAGTTCTTTATTGAACTCGAACAAAAATTTTCTTGCAACAATCCAAACTCAACTAATAGAATACAAAGAGTAAAGGAAGAAGAAAAAAAAGAATAGAATTTTTAAGAAACAAAAGGAACAAAGCAATAGAACGTTAGGGAAAAAATAAAATTAAAGACAATATAAGCAATTGAATAAGAAAAATCACAACAAGAAGCAATTAGAATAGAAAGAAATCGAAGACTAGAGGAAAGAAAACAATTGAGATAGGAAAAATAATCAAAGTAAGAAAAACAAATGAAATAAAAGATCAAAGCAAGAAAAAAAATTGATGCAATTAGAATTACTAGATCACTTTTTTTTAAAAGATCAGATTGCAAAATTTAGGTGAAAAACTTGAATTTCAACAATAATGGATTCTAAATTTTTTTTACAATTTTTTTTCAAATGTTTTTTTAAATATGCACTTGAACTAGGAAAAAAATGAAAATTAAAAGATAAGAAGAATGAAGAACACAGAAAAAAAAAAGATTCAAGAAAGTAAGATGGAATAATAATAAGAAAACAAATAGGATAGATCAAACCTGATTTAGAACCTAGGCTCTGATACCAAATGATGTGAACCCCTAATATGAACCTCACTAAGAGTAGTGAGAATCGAAATCAATATGGGATCTGATTGGAAGGATCGTGTTCTAATTCAGATTTATAACAAAATAAATTAAAAAGAAAAAAACCTTGACCCGTTATCTATAAAGAGATAATAATCAAAGGTATAAGAAATAGTGTAGATGCCACACTCAAGAAAAGAGAATAAGATTGTGAGTGACAAGTCTTATTTGAATGCCACAAGAAAAATATTGATAAGTTCAGAAAAGTTCTTTGAAGAACCAAAGAGAAAGCACTCTCAATATTATTAATGATAATCTGTCTTGTTCAAGAGTATACATGCTTATTTATAGGCCAATAACCTAGACTAACAAGGAAAACTACATAGGAAATTCCTATAGGGCTGGGAAAGTTAAAAATATGAAACTATTTTAGAAACTATCAAATAGGAAACTCCTACAAGGCAAAGAAAATTAGAAATAAGAAACTATTTAAAAAACTATCAAATAGGAAACTTTCCTAGTCAAATAAAAAAACACTACAAATAAATAAATCAGAAAAAAAAACATAGGATAAATTGGGCCATTAAATAAATTCATTATTTTGGGTCTATATTCAGTCTTTAGCCTTTAATCTTCTTGCACTTTAGGTCTATATTCAGATTGGGGGTCTTGACCCATAGTCAAGTGAATTTTAATGATATGGATCAGTCTTGACTCTTCTTTAGTAGTCTTGCAGTTTTCTCCTTATTGGGCCTCTAGAATTAGACCATTAAGTGTTTTTTTGAATATTGTAGCCTGAGCTTTTGTGATAGGTCCAACTGGGACTTGTTGTAACATCCCTAATTTCGTTTCATGTATTAATAAAAGTACAAAAATATTCAAAGTAACATCCATAATTTTATTTCTTTTATTAATAAAGGTACATAAATATTTAATTATGGAAATAAAATTTATTAGACAAGTTTTAGATATATAAGGAAATATAATCCTTAGAATTTCTTCACCTTACGTGTATGTATAGAAATGTTCTAATATTAATGGAATAGGTAAAGAAAGAAAACATAAGAGGAAATATTAGAAATAAACATGCTAAAGAAAGGTGAAATTCTTAGGTAAGGAAGATAATTTTTTATGAAGTAAGTAAAGGTCTTAAAATTTCAAGAAGATTGGATTAGGGTAATTTTTCCTAATTTAAGAGTAAAAGTTACTAAGTTTAGTATCTCCACCCATAAATTGGGCTTTCACCTATGAACACTTTATATAGAGGTTTTCTACTTCACATAAATTTTTAGCAAGCTAATAGGATAGCCCAATGAAGAAACAAAAAACATAGACTTAGATTAGGATATAGAAATTGGACCGGTAGCCCAAAAATCATGAAAATGTGACCAAGAGCATTATGAAAGGTAGAATTTTAACCAAAGTAAAGAAAATGGGCAAAAATGAGCCCAAACCCAAGAGGAAAAATAAAAATAAAAATAAAAATAAAAGTAAAGTGATGAAATAATGGTGTAATCAAGATTAGGTGACATGGCATTAAGACAAAAATTTAGCAAGTGGTGTGATATCCTACATTCATAATTTTAGCACGTAGTATGATAATACAAGGATTTAGGACAAAACATCTATATCATACACTCATAATTTTAGCAAGTGGTATAATAATACATGGCATTAGGACAAACCATTCCTATCCCATACAAATAATTTCAACCAAATAATGGATATTCAAGGGTTAGAAATTTGCCACCTAAAAAGGCAAACCTATCATACTTGATTAGGACAAAAGAAAAAGGAAATGAATCCCTAAATCAAAAGAACCTTATCCCTTATCTTAAAAACATATTATCATAATTTTCAAAATACAAATCTCCTTTTGCTATGCATATCTTGACTAAGGAAGAGGAAGACAAGAACATAAGTTATTTGTTTTCCAAAAATTCAACCAAGTGTATCATAATTGTGATAAGGTAGACCCATGATCAAGAAAGGTGAATTATTTGATGATCTATTTAAGCAAAACCCCACCCTTACAACATTAGAATTTTTGTCCAAGTAAGGGAGAGGAAAAATAGAAGCAAGGTGGAGTGAGGAAAGTAGAGGAAGAAAGGAAGAAAGAGGAAGGAGAAGTCTAGAGGACTAAGTGCTCCAGGTAAGTTTAACAATATCTCTTTTTGAAGAAAACTTTTGAAACTTATAATATTTATATGAGATTTTGATCTTAGAACTTTAATGATTGGTCATGGATGTTGCTATATCATGTTACATATTATGTATGTTGAATACTTAGGCTGGTGTAGATAGTTCTGCATAGG
Source organism: Gleditsia sinensis (assembly GCA_037074535.1). NCBI lineage: Eukaryota > Viridiplantae > Streptophyta > Magnoliopsida > Fabales > Fabaceae > Gleditsia > Gleditsia sinensis. The sequence continues at coordinate 22,716,349 of CM073476.1, forward strand.
TATGGCTATGGGTGGCAAAAGTTTTAGCTTCTGTGTTTTAAATTTTTGGGAAGCACCAGTAAGGAATTTAAAGAAATGATTAACATGAAAAATGTAGATCTGTGTCTCATAGATATTTAGCCACTGGAATCACTCAATTTGGAGTCTGTATGACGAAGATATGGTCTAATTAGTATACAGTGCTCAGAAATTGGTTAATTAGGGAAGAATATTTTAGGATAGCTTTTGTGTTTTAATTTCCGATAACTTTTTGTAGGGAATTAAAATAAATGTTTAACATAAGAATTATAGATATATGTGTCACAGATTTTTAGCCACTGGAATCACTCAATTTGGAGTCCATATGAGGTAGATATGGTCTGATTAGTAAGCAGTGTTCAGAAAATGGTTAATAAGGGAAGAACATGTTAGGATAGCTTCTGTGTTTTAATTTTTGGGAACATTATGTAGGGAATTCAAATAAATCATTAACATAAGAATTATAGATATATGTGTCGTAGAATTTTTTGCCACTGGAATTATGCAATTTAGAGTCCATATGAGGTAGATATAGTCTGATTAGTAAGCAGTGGTCAGAAAATGGTTAATCAGGGAAGAATATGTTAGGATAGCTTCTGTGTTTTAATTTTTGGAAACATTTTGTAGGGAATTAAAATATATAGTTAATATTCAAATTATAGATATATGTGTCGCAGAGTTTTAGCCACTGGAATCACTTAATTTAAAATTTTTATGAGGGAGATATTGACCAATTAGTAGGCAAAGGTCAAAACCTATCTGAGAAGAAATAACCTGTACATTGAGGGAATAATATCACCTTGATTTCTTAATATTTCACTAAATTGTTCAACATAATAGTTTTATATAATTGTTTTATCTTGAAATTGACACCAAGATCACCTACATCGGAGTTAAATTGAGGGAGTTATGCTTTGATTAGTAAGAGAAGGTTAGATAAGATGAAAACCTGCATCAAGAAAATAAAGAAATAAAATTAATATTTAAAAAAGAAGAAGAATCTTATAAATGAAAATAATAAATGACTAGTATATGACATAGCCATTGCGATTGTATGAACTTCTTACCACCTTAAGTGTGAAATTTTGACATGGAAATATTTTATAAAGTGATATTTGAAATGGTTATGTTCATGGCTTGATTACCAATAATTTTTTGTAATAGTTATATTTTGTTGAACATACTTGTTATTGAAAACATATTTTTGGCTATCATTGTGAAAAGAAAAGAAATGAGCACGGTCACATGGCAATCCATGTGGTGTACCAGTAGGAGACGCCCTACCAACGGTTATGATCATGTTAATGAGAAAAGAAAGAGAAAGTGGGCCATGTCGGACGAAGCAAGAAAAGCCCATACCGGAGAGTAGATAATACTCACCCTAACCGGGGTAGCTTGATATGAGAATGAATTGATAGTCATCATATGATATTCTAAAAATAGTTAAATCATGTCATACATGTCATTATTGTACGATTCTCATGTACATAGATTAGTGCATTCATGTGACCAAATATATTTGTTGTAGTTTATACAGCTGAACATGACGTGATGAGCTATATTGATGATGATTTATTGTTGAACTTACTAGGATTTAATTCTCACTATATTTCCATATTATGTTCAGAAAATTAGTTATGCAGATTTTTCTATGGCTCTGACTTTTAGTGCACGTTGGATCGAGTACTTTATATTGGGCAAATCCCAGAAGTAAATAAAATGTTTGTGGTTGAGTTGGCATAGATCCCGGTGAAGGTGCAACCACCCGCACTTGTATCTTCGGAATTGGTCAACCAGAATAAATAAGATGTAGATTTTTATGTGTTTGATATGTTGTACGTATGTTTTGATTAATGAAATGTATGTAAACTCTACATTGTATAATAATAAATAAATAAATAAAAGTTGTTACACTTGTAGCGGATCTGCATTCTATTTCCATTTGTCATCCCTAGCCATGATCTCATTAGAAGCTCCTATCAATTACATAAATAAACTAATTTAACTACATACCATATAGTTACCCAAATGTTGGTGTCCTTTTATGTATATTAATGCATAGAATAAGTGCAACTTCCATCACCTACCTCTTTCAATTGTACCAAACCATAATCTACAGCAACTGTCCAAAATAGGCTTCTTTTGAATTTTTTAAGTTTTGTTATTATCTCATGATTTAAACATGAGAGGGGGCTTAAAAGTTGAGACCAAAAGCCACAAACGCATTAATACAGATGTGATGAGATTATGGATTTTGTCAAAACATTTTCCTTTAAACTTCTAAAAAATATGGAAATAGTTTACTATAACTAAAAGCTCAATGAAACAACCTCAAATTAATCTTTTGAAATTTAAAGAAATTGCTTTATTGATTCCTTTAATTTATTTTTCTATTTTGATTCGGTCCCTTTGTTAATTTAAAAAAAATCTCTTAACTTATAAAAAATTGTCACTTATACCCTAAACTCTAAACTATAAACTTTAAACCTTAAAACCCTAAATACCAAATCCAAACCCCTAAATTTTAAACCATAAACCATAAACTTTAAATTCTAAACCCTAAACACTCAAACACTAAAACTATAAAATTTTAAAATTGAAACCATAAAACCTTATACCACAAATCTCAAAACTCAATACCAAAACTATAAAATCTCAAACCTGAAACCAAAAACCCTAATATCAAACATTAAACTAAAAAGTCCAAACCCTAAATTCCAAATCTTAAAATTCAAGTACTCATAGCCTTAAACTTTAAACTCTAAACCTTAAAACACAAAACTCAAAAATCTAAAATTCTAAACCTAAATCTCATACTTCAAAACTCTAAAACCCAAATCCAAGAACTCTAAACCCCAAACATCAAACCCCTAAATGTAACAACTCCATTTTATATATATATATATATATATATATATATATATATATATACATAAATATAATTTTTTTTAAAAGTCCATGAAGTCATTACCTTAATTTAACTCATAATAACATTCAATTAATTTAACCAAACATAATTAAGGTTTACACATCATTAATTAACAACATTCGTATGTAAATCTAACACAAATATGTCTACATCTTATTCATCCTTATTGACCAGTTTCAGAGATACGGGTGCGGGTGGTTGTATAACGCCCCCAATTTATGTTACGTAAAATAAACATTTTTTTCGCAATAAGATAATCTCCATAAATATGCACAATTCAATTCTTTATCATGGGAACAGATACATATATGATCTCTCATGTATACACAATATACAGACTAAGTTTATAAACATCAAAGTACAACAGAAACGGGGATCCTGCCTGTAGTGTTCAAAGCACTCTAGAATACAAATACAGTATAATTCAAACATCGTGAGTCTTAGAAGCAACGTAGACTCACCCAGAGAATATATCACCTATCTGCCGAATCATACTCTGATATTCTATCTGAAAAATGTGGAAATATCGTGTAGTAAGTTTGACAACTCAGTGAGCAAATAATTCCTCCTATGACCTCTTAGGTCAGCATATGGATGTACTTATATTTTAAAATGTGTCACATAGAAAATACAATTCAAAAGTACATTTATATGGGACCCGTATTTCAAATATTCTTAAATCAAAGGATATTCAGACATCCAAAATCATATGCACCATGGTATGATCATTAAAAAAATGTTGTTATTCTCAGTTGTATAAGCTATAGTAAAATATTAAGATTTAGAGATAAAATCATCACTTTTGAAAATAACCTGCCTCACTCGGCGATTTGGTCAATGCAATGAAAATATAATTCATTTGCTATACGCATAGTGACCTCGACCTTAGTCACAATAAGTGATCAGGGAATGTGAGTACATCACCCTCCTGCCTCCTCACATTACCACTGTCGCCCGGTTGGAGCGGCCCTCCCCCGGCTCACTCAAGCTAATAGGGCGTCCCCTTTTCGATACCATCACAAGCCATACAACCAGCCGATATTCATCAATACATATATATACATGTAAAATATCAAGCAACTCGCCATGAGTTTTACGCTTGCCATTTAATCTCATTTATAATATGACATGCATCATTTTCACAAGTATATAGTTTTACAAATCAATGCATCGTGCACATAATATTCACTTTATCAAATAATGATAAATACATTTAGAACCACATATTCAATAAGTTCCAAAATCCATTTCTAAAACCATACTCTTCTTGAACTATGTGCCAGTTTGTAAGTATAACAGATATTTTAACACATTTCAGAAACTTATAATAATATAAATAATTTATAAACAGAAACAATAATACATTTATAGTTTAAGAAAAGCATGGGGCAAATCATAGAAAGAATTATCTACTCACAGGGTAAGGCTCCTGATTGGACAACCCTAAATTGTACTTTTCCAAGCTGAATTTAACCAATTAGACCTCAAAAAGGTGTCCGGAGAGTCTAAAGACTTAAAAAATGACTTCGAGGAGCTTGATCACTATTCACCGCGCGAAAACACTATTCACTGGCTAGAAATCACTATTTACGCCAAAAATCACTATTCACCGCCACATAAAAAGTTACCAAATGATCGAAAGAAATACATATCCTAATGTTTATCTAACTTTTAAATCCATCTACGGTGTCAGATTTTTAATTTGAGGTCTCTAAGTAAGAGTTTTAAAATTTACATTTTTCTGAGATTTTCTACTTCAAATCTACGGCAATTCAACGGTGGATTTGAAAAATTAATCGGTCAAAACTAAAGTATTCTTCATCCTGAATCCAGAAACACCTTCAATTTTGAGATCAGAAGCCAATAGGCACTCCAGATCGAGAGATAAAGTTGTATGTTACTATTCACTCACTATTTGAAATTATCGATTTCTCTTCGAAATTGCAGCTGTTGTCTTCCTTCCCCTGTATTTCCATTTTATTGTCATATTTTTTTTTTAAATAATAATATTATTTAATAATTAATAATAGAATTTTCTTTTATATAAATTCATATAAATTCTGTTTTTCATCCAAAAATATCCTAAAAATTTCTAAAAATTTACATTCTCATAAACCTCTGGTTAAACTCTTAAATCATAATTTTTCTTGATAAAAATCGTTATAAAACAAATTTCAAAATAAATATCTTTATTCATATTAAAAGAAAGGATATTTCTAATAATATCATAAAAATTCATTAGAGGCCGGTATAATTACTTAAGCAACACAATACTTCTTTTAATAGCAAAACATAATCATTTTTAAATTTGCTTATAGCAAAATACTATCATTTAAAAAATATAAAATTACGCGCCAAAACGTAAATTCTCATATTTCTTTTGTAATTCTTTAATCCATGTAATAAATATACACATTTTCTACGGTTCTTATCTCTATTTTCAAAATTCTCTCCTTCATTCTAAATTTTCTTTAATTGAAATTTTCGTTAAATTTTACGGTTATTACATTCTTCCCCCCTTAAAGAAATTTGATCCTCAAATTTCATCACTTTAATTGCAGATAAATCCTAACCTCATTGTTCAAACAAATGCGAATATCTGGCGTGTATATCCTCCTCTCTTTTCCAAGTAACTTCCTCAGAAGAGTGATTTTTTCCATATCACCTTCACTGTAGGTATTTCTTTTGACCGCAACTTCTTTATTTGTCTATTCACTATTGCTACTGGTTGTTCCTCATAGGTTAAATCTTCTTGTAACTGAATCAGTGGACATTGTATAATATGTGTTGGATCTGATAAATATTTCTGTAGTATAGACACATGAAAAATTGGATGAGCATTACCTAATGCAGGTAGTAAAACCAAATGATAAACCACTGAACCAATCCTATTAAGAATTTCAAATAATTCTATATATCGAGGGTGTAACTTCCCTTTCTTTTCAAATCTCATTACCTCTTTCATTGGTGAATTCTTCAAGAATATACGGTCACCAACTAATAATTTCTCGTGCTCAACATTCATGGTCCTTATAAACTTTTGACCGGTATTGAGTTTTCAGTATTCTTTTTCTAATCAATTTCACTTTATCAATGACGTCTTATAATAAATCTAACTCCACTAAGTCATTTAACATAATATTTGTAACACCTCTTGCATAAGGTTTAAATCTTCTAATATCATTTTATTATAGACAAATTCTGCTAAGAAATCTCCTACCAATCTCAAAAACATATGTTTGAAATATGCTCTCCAAGCTAACATCATCAATTTAGGTAAGTCATATTCTATCTATTGCATGTTATTCCAAATTAGATTTCTAAAGTTTAACTTTTCTCAATTCTCTCACATATTAAGAAACCTATGATGTTCATGTAAAACTTCAAATGGTGCCATTGTATATTGGCATGATAATTACTGATATGAGTAAATTCAACTAAGGATAATTGATTTCTCCCAACTTTCACCACAATAATATATCCAATTCGTACTTGCTAACATACCCACCAATGAAAAATGTCACTTGTATCTTCTTTTTACCATTATACTAGTACAATGTTCTTTTTTTATATCTCAGTATATCCTTATTACCTTGGGTTATCCATATTCACAATCTATGGCTTCTTTTGAAATCTCCTTTCTCATCAATTATCTATACGTGAATTTTCAATCTTAACATAATTTACATTCTAAATACTAGACTCAATTTAGCATGGTATAAATTCTTAACATAAATATCTTAATAACTTACATTATTCTCAGAGATGATTCCCAAAATATTCTCCATGTTTCCAAATTAAAAGTTTCAAGATTAATTTAAATCCTACTTTCCATACTTTACTTCTCAAAACTTCAACATGACTAATTCTCTTGATTACATTCATCAAAGCTCTATAAGGCCATCATCCGTCCATTCTTTACAAACTTTTTATTACTTTAACCTACTAACCTCTTGGACACCAAAATAACTGAGTTGCGGAGAAAATAAATTAACTTTTCTTGTAATGAGGGGAAAAAAACTTTGCATTTAATGCCAAACATTAATGTAGGACAATGCAGCAAAAAATGTGGAATTCATAATAGAGCATGGTGCCAAAATAGGAAGTCAGAAATTTGGACGAAGCATTGAAATAAAATTAAAATCGGTGGCCATAATTCTTGAAAAACTGTAAACAAAATCTAGCTGTTATTTCAGCAAAAATCAATGGCCGCAAATTTTGAATATATGTGTCAAAATCTACTTTAAATCTGTTGGTATTCGATGGAAAGATAGCACATGGAAAAAGAAACATTTATGAACTTATAAAAGTCTGGGAAAATCAAAGAATACGTAGGTAGGATGTAGTTGATTGCTTCAAAATAGATGTAATCAATCAACTGTAAAATAACCAGTCCAAATTAAAATTCTCAAAATAGCTAATCGACTTAATAATACCGATAGTCGACTGGCAAGAACATTGGAAAAACAAGAAAAATCATTTAATTGTCCTTCTTCAATAATTCTCTGATTTGCATCTTCACTTTTTTTTTACAATGATGCCTATCATTTACAATTTCTCTACAATAATCAAGATATCAATCCTTCAACAAGGACAACAAGAAAAAGGAAATTTTTTAGTAATATCTTAACATTTTTCTCTTTATATGCTTAATATGAGCGACTATCACAACTACTGTACATATACATGCTTGCCGTCATTTTTGAAAATTTTACCTTCAATTTAGCTGATATCCATCAATCACTCACATAGTTGTTCTAATTATGCCCCGCCTATTCACATAGCTATCATATGTATGTCATTCTCTAAATTCTATAAATACACACATTAGTATCTTTACTTTCATACTCAAAATTAAAGTGCGTACAACTATGGAGGGAATCGCGTTCCGTTAGTTTCAAAATATTTGTGTCTTTTATGGTTCCAGTCCTGGGAAAGATGGAGAGTATATGAAAGCAGCACAAAATTGGGTATGGTGTTGGCCAGGAGAAAAATTCATTTAGTCTACGGTGGAGGTAACTGTGGGTTAATGGGGTGTGTGTCTACAGCTGTACATGTAGGAGGATGTCAAGTTCTAGGTATTATTCCTATAGCTCTAGTTGCATCTAACATCGTAGAAAAGACAATTGGGGAAGAATTTAGGGTTGCTTCCATGCATGAGCGCATGGCTAGAATGATGAGCAATGCGGATGCCTTCATTGCCTTACCAGGTGATTTTGGTACTTTAAAAGAGATTTTCCAAATAGTCTCTTGGGCACAACTGAATATGCATCACAAACCGATAGGTTTGTTAAATGTTAACCACTTCTTTGATGGTCTGTTGTTTTACTTGATCATGCTGTGGAACAAAGGTTCATCCCACACTCAGCACGACGAATTCTCATTTCGACTTCAAATGCTGAGGAGTTGATTGATGCCTTACAAGCATATGTTCATGTACCTGATTCAACTATGGCTCGAATAGAATGGACAACAGACAACCGTGGAAAGCGTAAATTGGACTTAGATCTCCATCTGTAACTAGTAATACATAGCCATTATTGTACCGCTTCTACTTCCTTAGGATCTACTTGGATACCATTCTTACCAACCATACTCCCTTAGAGTTGATAAAACTATCTTTAAATATTACTTACGATCCTCTGAACTCTTAGAATATTCTAGTATATTATCAGTAATTATAATAACAAATTGATCCAGGGATGGCTTCAATATTTTTTTATATTAAGTCCATGAATGCAACTGGGCATTTGTCAGACTAAATGACATCACCAAGAACTCATAATGCCCATAACGAGTCCTAAAAGAAAGTTTTCAAATATCCTCTTCCCTTATCCTCAATTGATAATATCCAGATATCAAATCAATTCAAACTTTTTTTTAAAATGTTAAGAACCCTGTAGCTAATCAAACAAATCATCTATACGAGGTAATGAGTATTTATTCCACATTGTCACTTTATTCAATTGTCTATAATATATGCATAGTCATAGTAATCCATCCTTTTTTTTCATAGGAAGAACTGGAGTACTCCAAGTAAAAGTACTGGGGCTTTTAAATCCCTTGTCTTACACGTCTTGTAACTAATTTCTTTTCAGTTCCTTAAGTGCAGTGGTTGCCATTCTATATGGAAATATAAACACTAGTTAAGTTCCAGGAAATAAATCAATACCAAATTCTATTTATTGTTTCGGGATAATCCTGACAATTCCTCAGGAATTATATCAGAAAATTCTCTAACCACTGGAACTTGATGTACACTAGTATACTTTATATCAACATCTTTTACCACTTGCCAAATATTCTTGGCATTTTTTTTTTGTAAATCACTTATAGGATATTAAAACAGAGATTAGATTACTGGGTATCTCACTACGATCTCCTTGTATCAAGAAAGTCTCCAAGAATATTGAATTTAATCACCTTAAAGTGACATTTCAAAATGACATGACATAATATTAATTAATCCATTCTCAATATCACATCACAGTCTACCATATCTAGACAACCGAGTACAACGGATGTCACATTCAGAAACTATTATATTTGGTATCTGTCTCAATTCCTTAAATTCTTTAAGATGCATATCTCTTTCACTTTCAAGCTATAATTGATCCATAGATACTTCTTAAAATACCACAATATTCAATCAATCGTATACTATGAAATTTAACAACTTGGAATAGAAAGGAAATTGAAACTCTATAGAATCCCGCAGCAGCACCTGAAGTATAAATATGTCCGGCTCATATCAATACTAAAGGTCCTACAAAAGAATCATTTGTTCTGATAGCCACAGGGAAACCTAATTCTCTGATACCAACTTGTAACGCCCCCAATTTACGTTACGTAAAATAAATAATTTTTTTCGCAATAAGATAATCTCCATAAATATGCACAATTCAATTCTTTATCATGGGAACAGATACATATATGATCTCTCATGTATACACAATATACAAACCAAGTCTATAAACATCAAAGTACAACAGAAACGGGGATCCTGCCTATAGCGTTCAGAGCACTCTAGAATACAAACACAGTATAATTCAAAGACCGTGAGTCTTAGAAGCAACGTAGACTCACCCAGAGAATATATAATTTATCTGCTGAATTAGACTCTAATATTCTTATATGAAAAATGTGAAAATATCGTGTAGTGAGTTTGACAACTCAGTGAGCAAATAATTCCTCCTATGACCTCTTAGGTCAGCATATGGATGTACTTATATTTTAAAATGTGTCACATAGAAAATACAGTTCAAAAGTACATTCATATGGTACCCGTATTTTAAATATTCTTAAATCAAAGGATATTCAGATATCCAAAACCATATGCACCATGATATGATCATTAAACAAATGTTGTTATGCTCAGTTGTATAAGCTATAGTAAAATATTAAGATTTAGAGATAAAATCATCACTTTTAAAAATAACCTGCCTCACTCGGCGATCTGGTCAATGTAATTTGATTTGAAAATGACCTGCCTCACTTGGCGATCTGGTCAATGCAATGAAAATATAATTCATTTGTTATACGCATAGTGACCTCGACCCTAGTCACAATAAGTGATCAGGGAATGTGAGTACATCACCCTCCTGCCTCCTCACATTACCACTGTCGCCCAGTTGGAGCGGCCCTCCCCTGGCTCACTCAGGCTAATAGGGCGTCCCCTATTCGGTACCGTCACAAGCCATACAACCAGCCGATATTCATCAATACATATATATACATGTAAAATATCAAGCAACTCGCCATGAGCTTTACGCTTGCCATTCAATCTAATTTATAATATGACATGCATCATTTTCACAAGTATATAGTTTTACAAATCAATGCATCGTGCACATAATATTCACTTTATCAAATAATGATAAATACATTTAGAACCACATATTCAATGAGTTCCAAAATCCATTTCTAAAACCATACTCTTCTTGAACTATGTGCAATTTCGTAAGTATAACAGATATTTTAACACATTTCAGAAACTTATAATAATATAAATAATTTATAAACATAAACAATAACACATTTCACTATTCACCGCCACATAAAAAGTTACTAAATGACCGAAAGAAATACATATTCTAATGTTTATCTAACTTATGAATCCATCTACAGTGTCAGATTTCTAATTTGAGGTTTTTAAGTAAGAGTTTTAAAATTTACCTTTTTTTGAGATTTTCTACTTCAGATCTACGGCGATTCAACGGTAGATTTAAAAAACTGATCGGTCAAAACTGAAGTATTCTTCGTCCTGAATCCAGTAACACCTTCAGTTTTGAGATCGGAAGCCAATAGGTACTCCAGATCGAGAGATAAAGTTGTATGTTACTATTCACTCACTATTTGAAATTCTCAATTTCTCTTCGAAATTGCAATCGTTGTCTTCCTTCCCCTGTATTTCCATTTTATTGTCATGTTTTTTTAAATAATATTATTATTTAATAATTAATAATAGAATTTTCTTTTATATAAATTCATATAAATTCCGTTTTTCATCCAAAAATATCCCAAAAATTTTTAAAAATTTACATTCTCATAAACCTCTGGTTAAACTCTTAAATCATAATTTTTCTTGATAAAAATCGTTATAAAACAAATTTCAAAATAAATATCTTTATTCATATTAAAAGAAAGGATATTTCTAAAAATATCATAAAAATTCATTAGAGGCCAGTATAATTATTTAAGCAACACAATACTTCTTTAATAGCAAAATATAATCATTTTTAAATTTACTTATAGCAAAATACTATCATTTAAAAAATATAAAATTATGCGCTAAAACGTAAATTCTCATATTTCTTTTGTAATTCTTTAATCCATGTAATAAATATACATATTTTCTACGGTTCTTATCTCTATTTTCAAAATTCTCTCTTTTATTCTAAATTTTCTTTAATTGGAATTTTCGTTAAATTTTACGGTTATTACAAGTTGCACCTTCATTGAGATTTTAGCCAACTTGACCATAAATATGTTATTAATTTTTTGGATCTGCCCAACATAGAGTAATTCGATCCAACGTACACTGTGAGCCAGAGCCAAAGAAAAATATGTAAAACTAGTTTTTTGAACATGATATGGAAATATAGTGAGAATTAAATTCCAGTAGATTCAACAATAAATCATAATTATCATCAATATAGCTCATCATGTCATGTTCATCTGTATAAGTTACAACAATTACCTTAGATCACATGAATGCACTTTATCTATGCACATAAAAATTGTACAGTAATGACATAGATGGTATGAATAACTATTTTTAAAATATTATATGATAGCTATCAACTAGGTCCCGTTTGGTACACAGAGTTGAGGTGATGGAATCAGAATACCCATTCCATTCCATCAAAAAAGAGTGTTTGGTTGTCAGAAATGACAACCCATGGAATATGGATTCCTTTAGGGGTGGGAGAATGCATTCCCACGTAAAAAGGAATGAATCAGACAAAATGGAATAAAATCCAAGGTAAAATACCATTTTTCTCCTTTTTTTAGTTAAATAAATAATAAAAATATTTTTTTAAAAATTTAATGAATTAAAAAATGTTCACAAAAAAAATTTGAAAAAATTTGACTTGTTGTCTGCAAAATAATAAATAAATATTTTTTTCAAAAAAACAAATAAATAAATTAGAAAATATTATTTATTATTGATAAAAAAAATATAATATTTAAATTATTTTTTAAAAACATTAATATTTTTAATAAAATTTTTATATTACTAATTTTTTTATTTATATTATTTTTAAATAAATTTTTAAGTTAAAATAATATTATTTTACTAATTTTATGTTTCAAGGGTATTTTTGTCTTTTTAACCATTTTTATTCCATTCCATTCAATTGCTCTACCAAACGCAATTTTAATAACAACATTCTATTCCATTCTATTTAAATCCATTCCTTTCCATTCCATTCTCAATTTTCATTTCCATTCCCTCCGTTGCCACCAACCAAACGAGGCCCTAATTTTCATGTTAAGCTACCCCAGTTAGGGTAAGTTCTTTCTACTTTTTGGTACGGGCTTTTCTCACTCCATCCAACATGGCACAATTTCTTTTCTCATTAACATAATCATAGCCGTTGGTAGGGCATTCTTTACTGATGCACCACATAGACCGCCATGTGACCGTACTTATTTCTTTTCTTTTCACATTAATAGCCAGAAATATGATTTCAATAACAAGTATGTTCATTATACTTACATGCCATAATTTTTCATATAATCATTACCAAAAAAATCATTGCTAATCATGCCATGAACATAATCGTTTCAAATATCACTTTAAAATACTTCCATGTTAAAATTACACACTTAAGATGGTAAGGAATTCATACAATGGCAATGGCTATAGCATACACTAGTAATTTATTATTTTTATTTATAAGATTCTTCTTCTTTTTTAAATATTATTATCCTCTCTTCACTAAACAAAGCATAACATCCTCATTTTAAATCCAATTGAGGTGATCTTGATGTCAATTGAAAGATAAGACAATCCTCTGAAACCCTTATGTTGAACATTTTAGTGCAATTTTAAGTAATTACGGTGTTACTACTCCCTCAAATTCAATTTTATTTCTTCTCAGATAAGTCCAGACCTCTACTTATTAATTGGACCATATCTCCCTCATACAAACTTCAATTGAGGTGATTCCAAAGCCTACAAAATGATAAGACATTTATATACAACTTTTGTGTTTATCATATCTTCAGATTCCTTACTAATTACTCCTAGAAAATCGAAAACAAAAACACTTACATTTACCACTCTAGATTCTATACTAATTCTAATATTTACTCATTAATCAGTCATATCTCTCTCATATGAACTCTAAATTAAGTGCTTTTAGAGCCTATAGATTCATGATTCATATATATATATATATATATATATATATATATATATATATATATATATATATATATATATATATATATATATATATATTTATTTATTTATTTATTTATTTATTTTGTTAACAATTTCCTTTAATTCCCCACATATTTTGCCCCAAAATTCAAACACAGAAGCATACTTAACATATTCTTCCCTGGTTAGCTAGTTTCTGACATTTGCTTACTAATCTGACCATATCTCTCTCATATTGATTCCAATTTGAATGATTCCAGTGGCTAAATATCCATGAAACATAGATCTACATTTTTTATGTTAAGAATTTTTTTAATTCCCTACAAATTTATCCCATAAATTCAAACACAGAAGCATACTTGACAGATTCTTCTATGGTTAACCATTGTCTTACCACTACTTACATATCGGGCAATATCTCCCTCATCTGAACTCTAAATTAAGTGATTCCAATGGCTAAAAATCCGTGAAACATAGATATATATTTTTCATGTTAACTATTTCTTTTAATTCCTAACTGATTCTTCTTAGAATTTCAAAAACAGAAGCTTCCTTAGTTACCCCAAAATCCAGTTTCCTAACCAATCATTTCCTAAGGTTTTAGTTCATCATTATATTACATCCTCTTCATTTTCTTTACATCTAATCATATTCCATCAATTTTTCACCACATTCAAATATACAAAATAGTAACATAAAAAAATCATAAATTTTTTTCCAACCATAGCCATACCTATGCATAACTTTCCACACCAACCGTAATGTCCAAAACATCCATCATATGCAAAATAACATGTAACATGATATAGCAACATCCATAACCAATCATCAAAGTAGCAAATATTGTAAATTTCATCCAAGTTCTAAGATGAAAATCCAACATAAATTTTACAAATTTCAAATCTTTTCTAAAAAGAAATATTGTTAAACCTACCTAAAGATCTCCCTAGCTCACTTAGTGAATTCTTTTTCTTGTTTCCTCTTGAAGGAAGTAGTAAGATTCCTCCCTTCCCTTAGCTTTTCTAGCAGCTTAAATAAGAGAAGGAGGGTGAGTTTTTAAACCCCAAAGATGAAGAAGAAAGATGGATTCAAGTGGAGATTAAACTAACTTACCTTAAATATTTAGTCCTCTAGATTCCTCCTTCTTCTTCCTTCCTTTATTTTCCTCTGTTTCTCTCCTTTCTTCACTCTACCTTGGTTCTATTTTTCCTCTCCCTCACTTGGACGAAATTTCAATGTTATAGGGGTGGGTTTTGCTTAAATAGACTATCAAGTGGTTCACCTTTCATGATCATGGGTCTACACAATTAGGATGCACTTGGTTGATTTTTGAAAAACAAACAACTTATGTTCTTGTTTTCCTCTTCCTTAGTCAATATATGCATAGTAAAAGGAGATTTGTATTTTAAAAATTATGATAATATGTTCTTAAGACAAGGGACAAGATCCCTTTAATTTAGGGATTCATTTTCTTTTTCTTTTGTCTTAATCAAGTATGATAGGTTTACATTTCTAACTGGCAAGTTTTTAACCCTTGAATCTCCCTTACTTGGCTAAAATGATTTGTGTGGGAAAAGAATATTTTGTCCTAATGTCATGTATTATGATATCACTTGCTAAAATTATGAGTGTAGGATATAGATATTTTGTCCTAATGCCATGTATTATCATACCACTTGCTAAAATTATGAATGTAGGATATAGATATTATCACACCACTTGCTGAATTTTTGTCTTAATGCCATGTAACATAATCTTTATTATTATTACACTATTATTTCATAATATGATTTATTTTATTTTATTTTTTCTCTTAAATTTGGGCTCATTCCTACCCATTTCTTTTACTTTGGATAAAATTCTACCTTTCTTAGAGGGCTTGGTCACATTTTCATAATTTTTGAGCTATCGGTCCAACTTCTATATCTTAGTTCAAGTCAATGTTTTATTTCTTACTTAGGTTATCCAATGGGCTTGCTAGAAATTTATGTGAAGTGGAAAAACTCTATATGAAGTGTCCATAGGTTAAATCCCAATTTATGGGTAGAGATGTTAAATTTAGAAATTTCTAACTCTTGAATTAGGAAAAATTATCCTAATCCAATATTCTTAAAATTTTAAGATCTTTACTTACTTTACAAAAATTTATCTTCTTTACCAAAGAATTTCGCATCTTTTTAGTATGATATTTCTAATTTTTTCTATTAGTTTTTCTCTCTGTACTTGTTCTCTTAATGTTAGAAATATTTTCTATGCATACACATAAGGTGAATAATTTCTAAGGATTATCTTTTCTTAAATATCTAAAAATTGTTTAATAAATTTTATTTTCTTAATTAAATATTTATGTACCTTTAAAGAAACAAAATTATGGATATTACATTAAATATTTATGTACCTTTATTAATAAAAAAAAACGAAATGAAGGATGTTACACTAAACCCCTAACCCCGAAACTACAAATTTTAGAACTCTAAAGCCCAAAGTCTTAAACTCAAACCCCTAAACTCCAAAACTTAAAACTAGAAACAAAAAACCTCAACTAAATACCAAACCCTAAAATTCAAACTTCAAAACCCTAAATCCAATTGACAAAACCTTAAATTCTAAACTTGATGATGGAGATCAAGGTGCTGTCAAAGCTACTCTAAACCATTCCCAAGATCCTTTGCAAGGGATAGGCGGTCCAATGACTAGGAGCAGGGCGAAGCGGGCCAAAGAAGCTTTACTGGGCTTGATCTTGGATGTGCGGGCTAAAGAAGAAGTCATTGGTCCAAGTCAAGACATCAAGTGGGCCACACTTTACAGCCTTGAGGATGGCATTAAAGAGGGCAGTCCGGAGGCCCAATAAAGTTTGTTGGATCTTGAAGATAACTAACTCAAATCTGCATTGATTTAAAGATGTATTATGGGTTTTAGTTTAAATGTTTTGTTTTGGATATTATTAGTATTTGGGTCCATTCTTTATGCAGCCCAAATAGTAGTTTAATTATGGGTTTGTTTTTGTTAGTTTAGTTGGGCCAGATAACTAATGTTATTTGGGCCATATTCTATTAGAAGTCCAATTAGGAGTTTAAGGCCTACTGGCTTTCCTATTAGGGTTAGGTTTGATTGTCTATATAAGAGTTCGTTAGGTTCATGTATAAAAATAGATTTTGATGATTAATAAAGATTGAGTTTTCTCCTAAAGTGAGAGCTTCCCTTAGTTCTTGAGCAAAGAACTGAATCCGATCTTATCGAGGCAACTCGTGGCGATCAAACATCCGTTGAATTTTCAAGACGATCCTTGCTTTCGCCAAACACTTCATTTCTTCATTTAGAGGAACGCATCATTTGGTATTAGAGCTTTGGCTCCTTGAGATTTGGTTGGTGTCCTATCTTTTCTTTTCTATTTTTTAGAGTTTTTCTTCTTCTTCTACCTTTCTTTAGGTCAAATTAGAGTTCTAGTTCTAGTTCTAGTTAATGTTCTTCTAGTTCTTTTAGAAAAAAAAAAGAGAGTTCTAGTTCTAGTCAATTTTCTTTTTCTACTTATATTCTAATTCCTAGTCCTAGTCAATTTAGTTTCTTCTTCCAAAAATTTGAATTTCGAAAAAAAAAAGTGAGTCCTATTCCTATTTCAATTTGATTTTTTGTTCAAAAATTCAAAATTCAAAATTCAAAAAAAAAATAGATTCCTAGTCTTAGTTGAATTTGGTCTCTTCTGCAAAAAAAAATCGTCAAAAACAAAAACAAAAAATTCGCTCAAAAAAGAAAATAGGTGAGCTGAAGTCCATTCAAAAAAAAATAGAGGAGAAATTTGTTCAAAAAAAAGAAGCAAAAAAAAATACTGATATTAGTATTTCTCATATTTTTTAAATTCAGTTCCTAGAGTTGTCATTGTCTGAATTTTTATTCTTATCATTCTAAATTCACTTGTTTCCTTTGATAAGTTTGTTGATTAGGTTCTTGTTTAAGAGCTTTAAGGGAAAGAGAGTAAATTGAGTGCAAACACATGAGATTTGTGAGACAAACATGAGCACTAAAATAAATCAACTTAAAGTTGATCTTAAATTTTACATGAAGGCGGTTCAGGAGCAATTTAAGTTGATACATATGAAGTTAGATAATTTTGAGTCATTATCCAAACCAAAGCCTTCCAAATAGTTTGGCTTTGGTGAGGAAGAAAGGGGACGTATGGAGAGTGAGCATTTTAGTGAGGATGATATGCCACTAATGGAGGATTGTAATAATATGGAGATTAGTAAGCTAGTGAATAGAGAAGTATTGGTTATTAGACGTGCTTTTAATATGCAGCCTAATATTGATGATGAGCAATGTGAGCAAATCTTCTAAACCAGGTGCCATGTGAATAACAAGGTATGTAGCTTGATTATTGATAGTAGGTGTTGCACTAATGTAGCTAGTACCTTGATGGTTGATAAATTGGGTCTACCCACATTGAAACATCCTAAGCCATATAGGCTAAGATGGTTAAATGATAGTGGAGAGATATGGGTGACAAATCAGGTTTTGGTATCTTTTTCTATTGGTAACTACAAAGATGAGGTGCTTTGTGATGTAATACCAATGCATGCTGGACACTTGTTGTTGGGACATCCATGGCAATTTGATAGAAGGGTTAATTATGATGGTTACAAGAATCAATATACATTAACCATACATAAAAGAACCTTTATTCTGACACCCCTAAAGCCAGCTGAGGCTTTTCCTGATCAAGTGAGGATTACAAAAGAGTGTAAGTTGAGAGAAACAAAAGAAAAAGAGAGAAAAGAGAGTATGACCAAAATTGAGAGTGAGAGAAAAGAAAGAGAGGCTGAAAGATGTGAGCAAGAAAAAGAGAAGAAAGATAATATGGCCAAAATTGAGAATGAGAGAAAAGAAAGAGAGGCTGAGAGATGTGAGCAAGAAAAAGAGAAGAAAGATTGTAAAGCCAAAATTGAGAGTGAGAGAAAAGAGAGAGATGCTGAGGTATGTGAGCAAAATAAGAAAGAGAGTAAGGCCAAAATTGAGATATGTGAGCAGAAAAAGAAAGAGAATTGTGAGCCAGAGAAAGAGAAAAATAAAAGAGTGAGTGCTTTTGCATTAAAAAGTGAGGTGAAGAGTGCTTTGGTATGGAAGCCAAACCTCCTTGTGCTTATGTACAAGGATATTTATTTTACTAACACTCATAACCTTTCTTTGCCTAGTGTGGTTGTGTCTTTGATACAGAGATTCACAAAACTGAAATATCCTACTTATGATAAGGAGTTATATGTATTGATGAGGACTTGGCAAATTTGGCAGCATTATCTATGGCCAAGAGAATTCATTATCCATTCAGATTATAAGAGTCCAAAATTCTTGAAGTCTCAAGGTAAGTTGCATAAGAGGCATGCTACGTGGTTAAAATTCATTGAGACATTTCCATATGTGATTAAATATAAAATTGGGAGGAAAAATGTGGTAGCTGATGCATTGTTTAGAAAATATGCGTTATTGACATTTTTGCATACTATGTTGCTTGGGTTTGAATACATTAAAGACTTGTATGCTAATGATGTTGATTTTGGATCTGTTTGGAAATCTTGTGATAAGCGTGTTATTGATGGTTTCTATAGTCATAAAGGCTACTTATTTAAAAAGAATAAACTTTGTGTGCCTAAGTGTTCTATGTGTGGCTTATTAAATAAGGAGAGTCATGGTAGAGGTTTAATGGGGCATTTTGGAGTGACTAAAACCTTAGAAATTCTGCATTAATATTTTTATTGGACACGCATGAAACATGATGTCATTTCTTTTGTGCTAAGTGCATGACATATAAACAAGCTAAGTGTAAGGTTATGCCACATGGTCTTTATATTCGATTACCACATGTTGAGTTTGCTTACAATAGATCTGTGCATTCTACTACTGCTTATAGTCCGTTTGAATGTGTTTATGGCTTTAATCCTCTAACACCTTTGGATATTTTACCTTTGTCTACTAATGTGTTTGTTAACATGAATGGTAAGCAAAAGGCTGAATATGTAAAGGATTTGCATGCTAAAGTTCGAGCTAACATTGAGAGGAAGAATAAGCAATATGCAACGCAAGCCAACAAGAGTCGAACAAAAATTGTATTTGAACCTGGTTATTGGGTTTGGGTACATATGCGCAAAGAGAGGTTCCCGGTTCAGAGAAAGTCTAAGTTACATCCTAGGGGAGATGGACCTTTTCAAGTCTTGAAGCGAATCAATGACAATGCCTATAAGATTGATTTACCTAGTGAGTATGGAAATATTAGTGCTACATTCAATGTTGCTGACTTATCTTTATTTGATGTAGGTGATGCTTTTGATTCGAGGACAAATCCTTTCGAGGAGGAAGGGAGTGATGGAGATCAAGGTGCTGTCAAAGCTACTCTAAACCATTCCCAAGATCCTTTGCAAGGGATAAGCGGTCCAATGACTAGGAGCAGGGCGAAGCGGGCCAAAGAAACTTTACTGGGCTTGATCTTGGATGTGTGGGCTAAAGAGGAAGTCATTGGGCCAAGTCAAGACATCAAGTGGGCCACACTTTACAGCCTTGAGGATGGCATTAAAGAGGGCAGTCCGGAGGCCCAATAAAGTTTGTTGGATCTTGAAGATAACTAGCTCAAATCTGCATTGATTTAAAGATGTATTATGGGCTTTAATTTAAATGTTTTGTTTTGGATATTATTAGTATTTGGGCCCATTCTTTATGCAGCCCAAATAGTAGTTTAATTATGGGTTTGTTTTTGTTAGTTTAGTTGGGTCAGATAACTAATGTTATTTGGGCCATATTCTAGTAGAAATCCAATTAGGAGTTTAAGGCCTGCTGGCTTTCCTATTAGGGTTAGGTTTGATTGTCCATATAAGAGTTCGTTAGGTTCATGTATAAAAACAGATTTTGATGATTAATAAAGATTGAGTTTTCTCTTAAAGTGAGAGCTTCCCTTAGTTCTTGGGCAAAGAACTGAATCCGATCTTATCGAGACAACTCGTGGCGATCAAACATCAGTTGAATTTTCAAGACGATCCTTGCTTTCGCCAAACACTCCGTTTCTTCGTTTAGAGGAACGCATCACTTGAAAAACTCTAAAACTCAAAAATCAATACCTTAAACCTCAAAACTCTAATACACAAAAACCCAACACCCTAAATCCAAATCTCAAACTCTAAATTTTAAATATTAAATCTGAAAGTTCTAAATTTTAAATCATGAATCCCTAAACTTTAAACCTTAAACATCAAATCTACAAAATCCAAAACCCTAAACCCTAAAAACAAAAACCTAAATACTATAATCTCAAAACCCCAAACTGCAAATCTCAAATTCTAAAATTCAAAACGTAAACCCCTAAACCCTAAACACCAAACCCCAAATCCCAACACCCCTAACACCAAATTTTAAATGTCAAAACTTTAAAATCTCAAACCCAAGACCATAAACCCTAAACCTGAAAGCCCTAAATTCTAAAACCCTAAACCTGAAAGCCCTAAATTCCAAAACCCAAAACCCTAAAACCCAAAAATTCAAATCTTAAAACCCTAAACTCCAAATATCAAATCCTTAACACAAAAAATCTTAAAACTCAAAAACCTAAAGCCCTAAACCTGAAAACCCTGAACCTTAAAATTCTAAAATCCAAAGCCTTAAAACCTAAATAAAAAACCTTAGACCCCGAACCTCAAAACCCATAACTCCAAAACACTAAACCCTAAACCCAAACCTGAAAAATATAAAATCCAAAGCTCTAAACATTTAACCATAAATATCAAACTCCAAAATACAAAATCTTAAACTCTAATCCTTAAAACCCTAAACCCTAAACCTCAAAATGTAAACCCCAACACCATAAATTCCAAACCCTAAAACTCCATACCACAAAGTGTTCAACCCTAAGCACTAAACCCTAAAAATGTATATTAAAAAATTAAAAAAGAAGAAGAGAAAATACATGTTAGGGTTTAGTGTTTTAGGTTTTGATATTTAGAATTTGAGGTTTATAATTTATATTTTAGGGTTTAGGGTTTGGTCTTTCAGGTTTGGAGTTTTAGGGATTAGAGTTTAAGACTTTAAGTTTTAGGGTTTGAGGTTTGAGATTTAGAGTTTAGTGTTTTGAATTTTAAGGTTTTAAGGTTTGGAATTTAGGCTCTTGAATTTTCATTTTGGGATTTTAAGGTTTGAGGTTTGGAGTTTAGTTTTGGATTTTTATGTTTTGGATTTTGAGTTTAAGACTTTGGATTTTATGGTTTTAAGCTATGGAGTTTATGGTTTAGGGGTTAGAGATTTGGGGGTTTTGATGTTTGGGGTTTATCGTTTTTGGGTTTGGATTTTATGGGTTTGAGGTTTTGAGTTTTAAAGTTCAAGGTTTTGGGTTTAAGGCTTGGAGTGTTGGAATTTAGAGGTTTGAGATTTGGAATTTAGGGTTTGAAGTTTGAGGTTTGGTGTTTTTAGGTTTTGGTGTTTGAGTTTTGCGATTTTAAGATTTGTGATTTAGGGTTTTGATTATATGCTTTTGAGGTTTTGGTTTTAACATTTTGTGGTCTTGGGTTTATAATTTAGATTTCAGGGTTCATGATATTGATTTAAAGTTTTGGGTTTAGGGATTTGAACTTTAGTGTTGTTTGGAGTTTTAACATTTAAGATTTAGAGTATATCGTTTTGGGTTTTATTGTTTTGAAATTTAAGGTTTAGGATATGTGATGTTAGATTTTATGGTTTAGAGTTTATAATTAGGGTTAAGGATTTAGAGATAAGAATTTAGAGTTTATAATTCAGAATTTATATTTTTATGATTTAAAATTTATGATTTAGGGTACATGTGGCAAATTTTTTAAAATTAATTTTTTTTTTAAAAAAATTATTCTAGTTAAGAGATAAAAGTGAAATGGAAAAATGAGTTAAGGGCCAATGGCATAATTGTTTTTTTAAAGAATGATAACTTATCAAATTAATGTGTCACATAGGATTTAATATATCAAATGAACGCTTAATAGACTATAATAAAATAATAAAAGAGCTAGATTGTTTAACGAATTAAAATTTAGGGGTTTATAGTCTAATAAATTCGAGACATATTTGGTGGTTCATGATTCTTAGATAAACTTATGATGGGATCAACAAAGTTATAGTTGAATACCCAGTCAAGGAGATCTGTGCTTTATTTTCTATCCTTAGTGGGGTTTGTTTGAATAGGTGCCGAGATCAGCCAACAAAGTTGCGGATTCTATCCCGAAATTGTTGGCAAAAAATGCTCTTCCTCTTAGTTGGCTTTTGACTCCCCAAGATTTGCTGCTGCAGTTTCCAGAGCATGATCTCAAGTTAGCTTTAGTTGCTCGCGGAGCTTAGATTTTGTTCAGATCTCGTTTAGATTTTGTTTTAGGGGTGTGTTGCCCTCGTCAGTCGTTTTGCTTTCCAACTGGTGGGCTTGGTATTTTGACATATCTTGTTTCGGCGTACCTTTGTAGTCTGGGTTGTTTCTCTAGCTTGTGTCAGTTTGTGTTTTCTTATGACAAAAAAGCAGTGATATATTAAAATTTTGGCCCAAAAGAAGGTACTGATGCAGACCCCACAATAAAACGGACCCGTTTCCTTGTTCATCAAACCTGGCCTGTCGGGCCGCTATGGCCTATCGGAACACCATGAACCTTACTAAATTCGGAAGCAGTACACATGTCTAAATTATCGAGTCCAAAAAAGAAAAAGAAAAAAATTCCGAGTCCTAGTGAACTATTATTTATTATTATTTTTATATAAAGCTGATGTACGATATAGCCATAGCGTAGCAAACTGAGACTCCAAGGAACGTCAGAGACTTTACCGAGTCATTGCGCGTTGTCTTCTCAACAACCCTTCTCCATCTTGAAGGTGCGCTTCAATTTCAACTCTAATATGTTCAGAATGAATTGGAATGAACCTTTACGATTCAGTTATTTTTGTTTTTGTTTTTGTTTTTATTGGTACAAGGTTTTGTTCTTTTTTGTTTACTGCTTTGAACTTTTTTGGTCATTAGTAATTCGAAATATGGGTATATGACTGTAGTTTTCTATCTGCTGAATTCTCTAGGATTTGAGGACAGGCGTGGGGGGGTCTTGGAGCAAAAGGGTGTGTGACACCAGAGAAAGATGAGTGACAATTTGATGGAGAAAGTCAGCGCCTTAGGAGAACGCCTGAAAATTGGTGGGTCTGAGGTGGGTCGAAAGATGAGTGCTGGCATGAGTTCTATGAGCTTCAAAGTGAAGGAGTTTTTCCAGGGTCCAAACCAGGCTGATAAACTTGTTGAGGATGCTACCTCTGAGGCCCTTGATGAGCCTGATTGGGCCATGAATCTTGATCTCTGTGACTTGATCAATAATGAAAAAGTCAACAGTGTTGAATTGATCCGTGCAATAAAGAAACGGATCATGATGAAGAGTCCCAGGGTGCAGTACCTGGCTTTGGTTTTGCTTGAAACATGTGTTAAGAATTGTGAGAAGGCCTTCTCAGAGGTGGCAGCTGAGAGAGTCCTAGATGAGATGGTAAAATTGATTGATGATCCTCAGACTGTTGTTAATAACAGGAACAAGGCTTTGATACTGATTGAGGCATGGGGAGAGTCAACCAGTGAGCTTCGCTATTTGCCTGTTTATGAAGAGACATACAAGGTATATTTACTGTTTCAGTTCTTCTTAACCTGATTGGGTAATAGATAAGAGCTGAGAGAGAGAAGCGAAAGCAGGATGATCAAAGAAAATTTAGTTTGAAATTGTTCTACTTTCTCCAGGCTGGTAAGTAACTGGAACGCACCTGATGTGTGTTCTACTGATTTAAAATCCTGAAACTAAGAGCTATCAATAAACAATTCAATTATACTTGAAGAAATTTTTCAAAAATTTCATATGTCATAAAGCTTATGAGGTGGAACTGGAAGTTTGATCATATCTGCCAATGAGATGCCAAGAAACTCTGTAGGATAAAAAACTCTAGGAGTCTTAATTTGAATTGTTTAGATAAACTTTTGATAAATTGTGCAGATAAATTAATTTTCAATTGATTTGTCTGAGTGGAATGCCATGTCTTGTGGACCTTTAGGTTATTGTTACATTTTTTGTAACTTTTCTTTGACTACCACTTTTCTGTTCCAGAGTTTGAAATCAAGGGGTATTCGGTTCCCTGGCCGTGACAATGAAAGCTTAGCTCCTATTTTTACACCTCCTCGGTCATTATCTGCTACAGAGGTTGATGCTAGCCTTCCACAACAGATTCAGCATGATATTCCTGTGCAAAGTTTTACGCCTGAACAAACAAAGGAAGCTTTTGATGTTGCAAGAAATGGTATTGAGCTTCTTTCTACTGTGTTATCTTCTTCACCGCAACAGGATGTTCTGAAGGTATTTTGTTTTGTTGTTATACTATTAGTTTCCCTTTATGTTCAAATCTGGATGCTTTATATGAGTTTTATATTAGTCAAGATATATTTTGTGTTTGAATTTGTTGCCGTATGGATATAACTTCATTGGTATTTTGCATGAAGATTGTCTGTCCTCTAGATAACTAAGTAAACCACACATGGCTGAATATTTTCTTGGCTTTTTGTTCCTTTGAATGTTACTACTTAATATATACTCATGAGACCATGACCATAATTTTTGACATGGTTTTTGTGCTTTTATTATATTTGTGCTTACATAGGTTATATAACTAATGATGTTAAAATCACCTTATAGTTGATGGTACTAAGTTCTATGATTTTGTACCTGTTCTAAGGTTTGGGTCACTGGGCCATTAACAGCATCATTCACTAGTTGAATAATAGTTTATTGCCATTGTTCAAAGTTATTAAAAATTTGCATATCTTGTACCTAACATGTCAAGAAATCCAGTTGTAAACATGAGAAATGAAGGCTCCATGCAATGGTACTTTTTTCTTGTCCTTGATTAGATATTATAGGGTTGTTGAGGACAACCTATGTACCCAAAAGGGAACTGTTTTTACCCTCAATATGAATGTCATCCTTCTGCCATTGTACAAGGTTGAAGGATGATGGGATTTTGTATGGAAAAGGATTGAAGACTTCTCTTTGGTGCTCTGCCCATGGCTTCTTTTAGAGAACCTCAGATTTGCAAAGGAGTTGTTGGAGGATATCTTATCTGATTTTTCATTCGGATTTTGTCTTTCCTCTTGCTAATAATATTTCTTCTTATAAAAAGAAAGCATTGTGTTCGAAGCCCACTGCAAACTTCTCTAAGGAGATAGTCTCTCTTATGATTTCAAGTCTTTATACTGTACTATAAAAAGTGGGACAAGAATTATCATTGTAAATTGTATCGTTGCAACTTTTTGTCCGGAAGAATTTATGGAAAGGGATTATTGAATAAATGATTTACTGCTTTACATTTCAATACTATTAAGGAACAAAAATTTTCTTCAGATTCCTGTGGCCCCATAATGTTAATATAGGTATATGCAATCATTTACTGTTAAGAGAAAAAGGATTATTAGGATGGTTGCTTCAAAGCATAGGCAGGAATAAAACATGATAACATAGTTTTCACGATGGGAGGGGGGACGATAAGGACAAATTAGGTATTTCAAAGTCTAAGAGTCTCATCTCAGTCTCTGTTTACCACAGAGTAAAAGGGTACTGTAACAGGCAATACAAAGAATGATCTTTTTGAGTCTCATGATAAGACCTTAGGGGTTCTACCATAGAACAATTAAATAAACTAAAAAAAGTATCAGTTCAAGGAGGTCATAATCTCCAAAGACCACTCCGAGGGGGTTCGCTAGAGTACTTAAGCTTACTGCTTTATTTCAAAGGCATATGGCATCTACCATTCATATGAATCTAAGGATACTAAATCAGATAGAAAAAGACAATTGCCCTAATTGCTCCTTAATGCTTACAATCATCTAATGAAAATGGGATGTACAATAGGAATGGAAATCAGCAGAATATAATGTATAATTAATGCAATATTTAATGAATCATTTTACTGTTTAGTTTTCCAGGCTGGCTTATATGTGGTGAAAATTATTATTTAATATTTGAACTTGGGAATCTGTTTGTTACGGATCATTTTCATTAATAAAGAATTATATTGGATTAATTTAATAATGTATTTGAATTGTCTTTAAATCTACAAAAGATTGTCATTACCCTGACCCTACACACAAGAAGTTTGCAAGTCTGAATAAATGCTGAGGCTGTTCTTAATGGGGTTAGTTCATTAAATGTTTTGCTTCTAGATGTATATTTGGGGTTCGTGAGGTAGTACTTACTTATCAAGCTTTCTGAGGTCAAAATTGTATGCAATTAGAGACATATTAATGATTGTTGAGAAACCTGTCATAGTGGAACTCCTATGGAGTAGAAATTTTATTATTATTTAGAAGTTTGCAGTTATCTTTTACCATTATTTAGGGGTTGCCACAATATATATGTGTGTGTTCAAACCTTCCCATACATCATACTTTTGTCATCCCCAGAATCTTTATTTGGTATTAGGGCTTGGGGTGAGAGAAGAGTGTGCAATAGCTTATAGCTTTTAGGGGTGAAGATCCAACCACTTTTATATGAGAGAGCTCTAGCATAGCTCCTTCTCCGGCATCTGCCTTTGTCCCATTAAAGCCCTCAAAACAAGGCAACCATCCTTCCTACCTTCTTTTTGGGCTAGGTTTGGTGCGTGTCTTGATATTTCATGGTGTTTTGGTTCTAACTTAAATTTAGTGGTGCCATTTTTTTTTGGTCTTTTGGGATGAGCTCTTCTCTTTACTCAAATAATGACAGTAGATGCTTTCATTGAGAGTCGGCTGATTTGGAAGAAGCGACTTGGGAGAGGACTATTTGATGCCCAAAGGATCTAGGATCACGAGAGTGAAAGCCACTCAGAGTACAAAGAATGGAAAGGAGTGACATGGGAAAGGGCTATCTTGTGCTGAAAGGATCCAAGACTAATAGAGTGAAAGTCATATTGGGTGGGCGCCCAAAGAGTGGAAAAGGGCAACTAAGGAAAGGGCTACCTGGTGTCTCAAGGTCCAAGCCATAGTGGACAGTGGCTTTTGAAGGGGGAGTGTTGACTAGTTTCTATTATTGAGTCCTTTTATGGAGTTGATGAGTTCTTTTGTTTGAGTTTGTTGTTTTTCTCTTTATTTAAGTTTTATTTGTAACAAGCTATAACTTGTAGAGTTTTTAGTTTGAGAGGGAGTGTTGAGAAACCTATTGAAGTGGAACTTCTAAAGGGTTAGAAATTTATTATTATATAGGAGTCATAGAGTTTATTATTGTTTGGAACTCTTAAATTTATCTCTTATCATTATTTGGGTGCTGCCACATTACGTGTGTGTGTAAGTGTGCGCAAACCTTCCTCTTCATCATATTTTTGTCATCCCCTGAATCCTTACAATGATGATGCTAATAAAGGGCAGGGGTTGAATGTCCTCCCCTTTCCTCTCGCTTCTCTCTTTTAGAATATTTTATGTGGCTTTTATACTATCCAGTGGTCTGGTATCTCCTTGTATGAAGCCAGTGGTCATGATATTTTGTTGAGGAGAAATAAAGTTTAAGCTGGAGGTTGCTGGGTTGCAAGCATGGTGAAAGTGGTAGTGTATTCTGTTTTCTAGTGAGGAATTCTTATGCACTTCATAACAGGTTTGTAAAAATAACTGTATAATGAGGTAGAGATTGGAGATCTCTGTTTACGCATTCTGGGTGGTTAATATAGGTGGAATTTCATGATGATGATGATGATGTTCCTCTCAAGCATTTTTAAG
The DNA here is from genome assembly GCA_037074535.1 of Gleditsia sinensis. Lineage (NCBI taxonomy): Eukaryota > Viridiplantae > Streptophyta > Magnoliopsida > Fabales > Fabaceae > Gleditsia > Gleditsia sinensis. The sequence continues at coordinate 22,744,924 of CM073476.1, forward strand.
TTGATGCTGCTGACAAGGGCACCTTGGCTGCTCTTCAGTGGCATGATTCAGTTGCACAAACATCATAGGTCTTCTATTTAAGTTTTTGCTATGAAGCATGACTTATCTTCTGGAAGAAGAAAAATATATGCTATTCTTAATAAAATATATTTATTTATTCCTTTGTTTTTGGTTATATCAGCAAAAATCATAATATACGAGCTAGTTTATCAGCAAGGCCTAGTTATACATCAAGCAGTTCTCCATTGCATTTCATGGTTTTATGATAAAAAAGCTGATAAATCATTGTTGGTGTCATCTAAAAGCTTATGACTCAACTACCAATGCCACAGTTAAGGATCTACCATGTATTTCAGTTGATGGTGGTACTGGTTGATGATCTATCATAAACAGAAAAAAGCTTGAACTTGTCCTGTCACTACCCAGTCATTGAAATTTGTAGAGAAAGAGAAAGACTAAGGCTTCAAAGTTATGCAATCCAGAAGATATCAAAAAATAAGTGAAAAACCCAATGATCAATGAACTGAAATATCATTGAAATAAATATATCAAGAAAAACCTCTTCATCTAGTCTATGGCGTGCAGGTTAGTTGTTCTTTAAGATAAACTCATGTTTCAACTATGAGGCACGGACATGGACACGGACATGGATATGGACACGGGACACGGACGCAGACACAGACACGGGACACATAAATTTAAAAAAAAATGCATGAAAAAGGACATGTGAATTGAAAAAAAAAACAAAAAATTATATATATATACACACACTAACATAAAATAAGATATAATTTAACACACAATAACACAGAATGAGATATAATTTAACACACAATAACATAGAATGAGTTATAATTCACAATATAACTTAATATCCAAAAGTTGTCATAAATTTACAACACAATCAACATTCATTCTTCTTCTTCAATAATCTCTTGCTCATCACCATTATTTTCATCCCCTTTATCTGTGAAAAAAGCTTTTTCCAATTCCGGTTCATCCAGTGATAGATTTGCAATCGATAAAACTCCAATATCTTCTACCACATCATCAAAACAATCTCTTCTAATATCTCACATCTTGGTATCACTTTGCATATATTGTGGGCCTCTCCTTGACTAAAGCCGAAGGTTGTTATGAACAAACACTAAATCTTGAACATGTTTTGGTGTCAATTTGTTCTTTTTAAATGAGTGAATGAATGAGTATGTGCTTCAATTTCTCTCACAACAGGAGGAAGATGGTTGTCCAACAAGTTTAAAAGCAAGGCTTTGAAGAAGTGGAGTAGAGTGACCATGAATTGTCCACAAAAAATGTGACTCCATATCCCCTCTTTGATTAATAAAGTTCGATTCAGCAAAATTTTCATAACAAGTGGAGAATTTCACATATTTAACATAAATTGTTTTCAAGTTATCGGAATCTTAAAAAATTCTCTTCAAACACTTCATTCTTTCTCTTGTTATCTCTCCATCTTTATGTGGAGGGACTCTATTTAAAGTTTCATTCAACCAAGATTGGCTATAATATCTATAAAGAGAATTGAAACAATATATTATTATCATTAACATAATGAAGTTAAAAAATACAACTTAGCAAAAAATAAGAATAAGAATATCTAGGGGTCAAAGAATGTGCTAGGCAATAAAGAAGTATGTTGTTTTTAGTCCACCTTTGCACTAATATATCATACACCACATTAAAGAAGGTGGACTCCTTAGAATCAAGCTTGCCTTCGTGGAGAAATATTGCCTTTTTCACTTGCTCAATCATACTATCCCACCCTTTATATATTTTGTGAAGACTAGGCTTATTAGTGTCTTCCATTCTCAACATATCATAAATTAGAGAGGTAAAAACAAGAATAAAATCAATTTTGTCCCACTACACATCATTGAGAATTTTATCCTTCCCAAATTGAGCTTTTCTCACATCATTTTCTCTATAAAGATTCCATTTATCACTAATCACCATTGATTGCAAGCTATACTTTATAAGTTTAAATCTCTTCAACATAATAATAATTGAAGCAAATCTAGTATCTACAATGGCAAGCAACTTCAAAGGAACAAACTCATTAAAGATAACCAATCTCATATTATGATTCATGATAAAATTTTTTATCACTATAGCATCATCAGCTATTTCCCTTATCCAACCAAGTTCATTCAAAGAAACTTCATTACCCTCTTTATTCTTTACATTGCAAATGCTCTTCAAGGCTAGATTTAATGTATGGACCACACAAGGAGTTCAAAAGATATGAGGATACTCAACCTCTATAAGAACCTCTGCAATTTTACAAATTGGAGCATTATCAGTGATAACTTGAACCACATTCTCCACTCCCATTTCTTTAATTACATTGAGAATGGCATTTGCTATAAATTCCTTGTCTTTGTACTCACCTTCACAATTAATGATTTTTATGAACATAGGGCCATTTTCTGTCACCGCCATAAAATTAATAAGAGGTCGTCTTTGTGGATCCGATCATCTATCACAAACAATTGTGACACCATTTTCTTTCCATGTTGTTTTTATAAGTTGCAACATCCTCTCAATATGTGTCTTCTCTTGTTGTAACAAAGAATTCCACAACAAATTGTAGTTTGGAGGTATGAAATTATGGTTACAAGTATAAGTGAAGGAACTCACATAATAAGGGTTCCTAGCTAGATGGAATGGGAGGCCCTCTGAATAAAACATCCTAGCAATAAGTTCCTTTGTAATTATTTTCACAATAATTACATATAAAAGGAACATTTCCTCCACCCTTTGCTTCATTTTTCCTTTTTGTAACAAACTTCCACAGAGGTTTGTAATAATCTTTTTTAACATTATCTTCACCACTATTTATATTACCAAAAGAACTTTGAGACATCCTAAATAAAATAAAATAAAATGAGAAATCATCACTCATGGACTATCACAATTAATCAATCATAGAAGCTGAAAAAAAGAAAGTAGCAAGTGAATGGACTATCATTATTTCATAAAACAACTAAGAGAAAAAATGGTCAACCCTAAGATGGACTATCACTCATTTCCCAACCCATCACAAAAGCAACTAAGGATGGAGTATCACTCATAAAGGAGAAAGCAGCAAGTGAATGGACTATTACTCATAGAACCCTAGGATGGAAGCATGATTTACGTTACAATATACCAAAAAAACAAGCCTAACTAATCTGTATTCCTTTGTAAAATTGGTCAACCTTCTAAATAAATCATTGTCACAAAAGGCCAAAACATACACAATCACCACAATCAAAATCTTACAAGAGAACAAAATTCTTGTTTCATAATTCTAATACATCACCTAAATTTCCCTAAAGCATTTTTTAGACAAACCTGAACATAAAAAATAACATAGTGGAATCAAGGCAAATTGTCTTGCGGCAAAAAAAAACAAAAGCAGGGCATGAAGCTCAGAAGCATAGCAAAAAATATAGGCAGCAAACAACGAAGGATGAAAAGTTGAGACCAACAAAAAATACATCATCCGAGAGAAAAATATAGCAGCAAAAAAATAGTAGCTATATATGGCACCACAAAAAAAAATCATACTAGAGAAATATACCATCATGCCAAAGAAAAATATAGCAACTAAAAAACAGTATATGGCATCAGAAAAAACATAATCCTAGTTACTTGAAAGCTAAACCTGTGTGAGAATGAAACAGAGCTGAGCGAATAGATGAGAAGCTGGGCATGTGTGAAAATGAAACAGAGTTGAGCGAATAGATGAGAAGGTGGCCTGTGTGAGAATGGAAGCTGCGCCGTGACAGAGTTTGAAGGTCGGAGATTGCAGGAGAATGAAAATAGAAGAGGTAGGGAGAAGCTAGTCTTGTGTGAGAATGGAAGCTGCGCCGTGAGCCTATGACAGAGACAACGCGAACAGAAGAGGCAAGGAAGAGGACTAGTGAAGAGATGAGAACTGGTAGAGAGAAGAATTGGACACCAATAGAGCAATGAGGAAGACCAGGGAAGACGAGAGAAGAACTAGACACCAATAGAGCAGAAGTGCTCGGACAGAATAGAAGTGATCAAGTATTGGGGGATTATGGCTCAATTGAAAAGCTAGAATAGAGTAGTGAGGAAGACCAGGGAAGACAAGAGAAGAACTGGACATTGATAGAGCAGAAGAGCTCGGACAGAATAGAAGTGATCAAGTATTGGGGGATTAGGGCTCAATTGAAAAGTTGGACACTCGTATGTCCAAAAATGTATCGGACACGTCCAAAAACGTGTCCAATACGTGGCCCAGAATTTTTTTTTAAAATCTGGACACGGGACTTGTTCGAGGCATGTCTGGGGCGTGTCTGTATCCGAAGAGTGTCCGACACTTTGCCATACCCCTAAATGAAGTGTCCGTGATTCATAGTGTTTCAAAGACAAAGATATTAGTGACTTCCTGAAAAGAGTGCTTTCCTGCAATTGAGAGTAAACAGTTTTTGGGTGTTTAAAATTCTTGTACCAATGGCCAAAAATGTCATGCCTGGTTTTGTTTTGACCAATATATCAATTTTGATAAATAGTAATTTGTTTGAATACTACAACACTTTGAATCTTCTCCATGTGAAATGTGATGTACCAAAAATATGGGGCTATTTGTGTGACTGTGCTTCCCTCATGGATGTTTTCATGCTTTGAGCCCATGACTAGATATTGTTTAGATGTTTTTTTTAATCCTTTTTCAGTGAAGACTTTTATTGATTTTGTGGCCATTATCCATTGCTTTGTATTTTTAATACTCTTTAGACTCTTGAAATGGTTCTATTTTTTTAATGCTCTAGTGTAGATGAACTGTGCCTCTGGTGCCTTCTAATAGTAAATTTTATTCACAGGAAAAAAAAGGGACAATGAGTTGTTAAGTTGCACCTAGTAGTGGAATAATTAAGGGGACTTTGTGGAATTGGACATGAATAGTACAGTTTTGCATATGAACTATTAGATTAAAATGAATACTATCAGTCACACAATTGGTTGGTTGGAGTGGTAAGTAGCTTATAAAATCTTAGGTTTGAATCCTAAAAGATGCCATTGTAGGGAGAGTTGAAAATTGTAATCGCTATAAGGCATAAAAGGGATTAGTCTCATAGCAATGTTTGTGGGAATATCCTTGGTTCTTACTGTTAGAATTAATATAAATAGATTTTACAATATGTGAAACTATAGAATTCAAGCAGGATGGATGAAATGCATGAAGGTTTCGAGTGTTATTTGTGATAAAAAAAGTGTCGCTTAAAGTTAAAAGAAAATTCTGCCATATAGTTACAAGACTTGCTATATTGTGTGGTACTGAATGTTGGGCGGTTAAAAGACAATATGAAGATAAACTCAATGTTGTAGAAATGAGAATGTTTCGCTGGATGTGTGGATACACTATTAGAGATATGATTAGAAATGTGTATATTAGAGATAAAGTTGGGATAACACCTATTGTGAAGATGATGATGGAATCTCACTTAAGCGATTTAATCATGTGTAGAGAAAACTTGTAGAAATTCTACTAAGAAGAATAGATAAGATGGAGAGCATCTCGATAGTTAGACCATCTGTTGAGTTTTAGTTTCTTGGTTAGGGTCAAGAATTGATATTCCTAAAATTGATTGACTTGTCTGAAAAAAAATTAGACCATCAGTAATGTGATTTGTTATGACACTTTGTTGATTCTAAGCTTTTGTCTCTTTTTTATACTTATAAAACGTGTCATACCTTTTGGAAAAAGGTGAAGTCTCTCTACAGTAATGGCATTCAGCATTATTATTCAGTTGTAGAGAAGATGATGAGTTTGAAATAGCTTGACACAGATATGAATACTTATCTAGGCATGGTTCAGTCTGTAAAGGAAGAATTTAATGTATTATTGCCTATTACAGTTGATGTTAGTGAACAAGAGAAACATGATAAGTTCTTTATGGTTATTACTGTTGTCGGATTAAAACCTGAGCTTGTATCAGTTTGCATGTAAATCCTCTTTAGTCCTAACATTCTATTTTTAGACAGTCTATTTTCTCGCTTATTGCGTGTCTCAAGATCAGCTCCTCCAAAAGCCGAGGATATACTTTATGAACCCTCAACTCTTGCTTCTTAGGTTACCAATCACAGTAAAACAAATAATGTTGGTTAGGGTGGTGGATGTAATGGAGGGTAACACTCTTATTGCACTTACTGTCATAAACTTGGTCATACTCTCGGGACAAATGTTATTCTTTGAATGGTCGTCCTCAGAAAACTACTTATATTGTTCAAGAAGACAATCTTGAGACTGTTCCACCATCTAATGTAATTTCAATGTAAGGAGAAAATTATAAGAAATTTTTACAATTTCAGACCACTAAAAATGTTGTTGGTACTGTTGCTTCCATTGCTCATACTAGTAATCTTATTATTTGTCTTACACAATCTTCTTTCTTCAATTGGGACTTGGATATTAGACTCAAGTGCTTTAGATCATATATTTGGTAATCTTAATCTTTTCTCTAAATTGAATATTTCATCTTCTTCTCTTCTTTTTGTTATTCTTGTTTATGGTTCTAAATCTGTTACCAAAGGTATTAGTCAAGTACGACCGTTCTTTTTTATTGTCTCTTGATTTTGTTCTTTATATTCTTAATTGTCCTTTCAATCTTATCTTTGTTAGTATGCTTGTTCGAACTATGAATTACTCTTTTTTTATTCTTTGCTGCTTATATAGGATCGGAGCATTGGTCAAACAATTGAAATCAGGCGTGAATCACAAGGGCTATATTATATCACTATACCCACATCTCTAGTAGTCTGCACCACCTTTGCCTCTCTAGCTATGCTTCATCATCATTTGGACACTCCAGCCTTCATAAATTGCAACAAATGGTGCCTAGTTTTTCTTCTTTAGAGTGTGAATCATGTTAGTTGGATAAACATATCCTTGCATCTTTCCCTAAATAGAGTCAAAGTAAAACTGAGTTCCCTTTTTTCTTAATTCATATTGATGTTTAGGGACTTAGTTGTCATCGTTCTATTTTGGGTTTTAAATATTTTGTTACTTTTATTGATTATTACTCTCGGTGTACTTGGTTGATTTTAATGAAGGATCAATCTGAATTATTTTTTATTTTTAAAAATTTTTGCACTGAGATTCGTACCCAATTTAATACATATGTTAAAATCTTGTTAAGTGATAATGCACATAAATATTTTTTTATACCTTTTCAAAATTTTATGACAATACAAGGTATGCTTCATCAATCTTCTTATGCTTATACATCACAACAAAATGGTGTAGCTGAACGTAAGAATTGTCATTTAGTTGAGATAACTCGCATTATGTTGCTTCATCACCACGTTCCACTTTTTCTAGAGTGATGCGGTTCTTATTGTCTATTATTTAATCAATCGTATGCCATGCTCAGTGCTTAAAGACCAGGTCCTTCATTTTCTTATATTTTTAAGACAACCATTGTATCATCTCCCTCGTGTCTTTGGATGTGTTTGTTTTGTTCATAATCATATTCTAGGTCGTGATAAGCTTGCCATTAAGTCTTTTAAATGCATTTTCTTGGGCTATTCTGGATTGCAAAATAGGTATCGGTGCTACTCTCCCTTAACTCGTCAATTTTTTGTCTGCAGATGTTACTTTTTTTTAACAGTCTTCTTATTACTCACTATCTCATTCTATTGATCAGTTTATTGTTACTTGTGCTTTTCCTCCTCCCGTCTCGATTTTTCTATTCTTTTTTTCAGACACTTCAGCTTTACCTTAATAATTAGTTTCACCCCTCCAAGTTTATCGTCGCCATGTGCCTACCTTCACTCTTGCAAACTCTGTGGATATTTCTAACGATTCACCCCCAGATTCAACTTCAGAACCTGCTTCGAACCTGTCTCATGTTGATGGTTTTTCTATTGTTGTTCGAAAATGTATTCGTTCTTCTTATAATCCTCATCTTGTTTATAATTTTGTGAGATATCATTGATTATCCTTTCTCTATTATGCCTCTGTGTTGTTGTTGTTTTTTGTTTATATTTCTCAGGCAACATAAGAAGCTCTATCTCACTCTGGGTGGCAGCAACCAATGGTTGATGAAATGATTGCATTGCAATCATTTGGCACTTGGAAATTGACACATTTGCCTCCTGGAAAATTTACTGTTGTCATTGGATTTATACTATTAAAGTTGAGCTTGATGGTACTATTAATTGTCTTAAAGCTTGTTTGGTTGTCAAAGGCTATACACAAGTTTTCGAGTTGGATTATGGTGATATTTTCTCTTCAGTTGCAAAAATGACTTCTATTCAACTTATGCTATCTATTGTCGCCATGCGACATTGGCCTCTTTATCTGCCAGATATTAAAAATGTTTTCCTTCATGGCAATTTTGAGGAGGAGGTGTATATGAATCAACTATTTGGTTTTGTTGCTCAGGAGGAATTTGGACTAGTATGTAGACTGCGACAGTCTATATATGATTTGAAGCAATTTTTCCGGGTTTGGTTTAGGGTTTAGTTCAGCTTGTTTAGTAGTGTTGTCCAACAATTTGGATAACCCTTAGTGAGGTAGATCACTCAATTTTTTATATACACCGGCCCTCTGGCCGCTGTATTTATCTATTAGTCTACGTGGATACATCATTATCACATAGAATGATCAAGAAGGGATTTTTCAGCTCAAACAGCATCTTCTCAAGAATTTTCAGACTAAAGACCTAAAGAAGTTGAAATATTTTTTAAGAATTGAGGTGGCACAGTTTAATATTGGTATGGTAATCTCTTAAAAAAAATATGTTTTAAATCTTCTTAAAGAGATGGATTGTAAACCAGTTAAAAGTTCGATGGATCCAAATACTAAACTTCTACTTGAATAGGGAGAGCCTTTATCTGATTGTGATAGATATAGGAGACTTGTAGGAAAATTAAACTATCTCATGATCACTTGGTCAGATATTTCTTTTGTAGAGTGTTGTAAGTCAATTTCTACAATTTTCTCGCACGAGTCACTGGGATGCTGTGATGCGCATTCTAAGATATATCAAAGGCATCGTTCGAAAAGAACTATTATATGAGAATCATCAACGTACTTAGATAACTGGATATGTAGATGCAGATTGGGTAGGGTCTCCCTCAAATCAGAGATACACTTCAGGTTATTGTGTGTTTGTTGGAGAAATCTGGTATCTTGAAAAAGCAAGATATAAGAGGTGGTGGCTAGATTTAGTGTAGAGGTTGAATATCGGGCTATGGCTCTAGTTACATGTGAGCTAGTATAGATTACATATTATTTCAAGAATTGTAGTTTGGAGAAATTGATTAAGTGAAAATCATTTGTGACAATCGAGTTGCTTTACACATTGCCTTTAATCTCGTGTTTTATGAATGGACTAAGCTTGTAGAAGTTGATTGCCATTTTATTAGAGAGAAGATTTTACCAAGGACCCTTACCACAAGCTTTGTCAAACTTTGTCAATTCTAATAATCAGTTAGTTGACATTTTCACCATGTCTCTAAGAAATCCACGAATATTCTTTAATTTAAGGGATCGTAATTATCTTTGTAACTAATAACTTGTTTATACTTATATATATATATATATATATATATATATATATATATATATATATATATAACAGAGACTAATGTAGATCTTACGCATGGACTATATTTACTATTTTGTTTTTCTCCTATCCTTATTTGATTTCACACTTACAAAAAAGAAAAGTAAATAATGACTTAGTGAAAGCTACAATATGCATTAATTGAACCAAGCATAGATTTTGGCTCTTATTATGAGTAAAAAATTGATAGATTTTGAAATTGGTTTAATTTTTAGCACCTTCCAGTTACAGCTCAATTGAATGCTTTTTTCGTCTTTAGATGACCATAATCAACTTTTAGAGAAGAAAATGAAAAAAAATATCTTAGACACTTGTATTATTGCGTCCATCTTGACCACTTCATTAGTTGAGAAGAGCTGAAGGTAGCTGTCTCTGAATATTGACAGATCCTCAAAATGGTTGAATTTTTAATTTTATAATTAGTGTCCCCTTACTCCCAAGTTATAGTTGACTTAGATTCTAGTATTCTCTGGATAAACCTTAGTGCTTCTGATTAGTGTTAATTATTAATGCAACAACAATAACAATTAAATTTTTTTTCATTAAGTGGAGTCGACTATATTGATCAAACGACGTTACATCGACTTATTATAAATGAGATCAATAGAAAGATTATTAATTGCTAAATTCTTCTTAATAGTTTCACATATTTTATTTTTTGACCTCTCTTTATTTTTAACCATCAAACTATTTTTCATCTGATTTACTCTTCTTAGTAAAGCTTTTGCAAGTTTTTTCTACATGTGGACAAACTACTTTAAGCGAAATTTTACTATTTTCTCCACAATAAGTGCTACTTTAATTTTTTTTTTCTAATGCACTCATTCTTAATAATATCTCTTCTAGTGTGTCTATGCATCCAATGCAATATTCTCATCTTTGTGACATTGACTTTATTTTCGTATTGTCTTTTAACATCCCAATATTTAGTATAATACAATATTGTAAGTCTTATAGTTGTACGGTATAATTTTTTTTATTTTAAGCGGCATTTTTCTATCACAAATGATATCTGAAACCTTACTCTATTTCATCCATTCTACTTAAATCTTATGATTCAATGAAAAAAAAAATACTTGAATTTGAAAAAAACTCCTATGTAGGCGAAAGATTTTATTTTTTTAATATGTAAAAATTAATAATAAAATAAGAAAAAAAAGTGTGTTATAATTAATGTAAATAGATTGGGTGTGATTAGATATCCTTTGATGTAAGGGATTATAGTAATCGTTATGTTTCCTATTTTTTAGAGTTTCCTGTTTTAGAGGATTGTGATATTCCTTGATTTAGGGGATTGTAATTATGGTATAATTAATGTTTTGTCTGTATCTTTCCCTATATGTATCAGAGACTAATGTAGGTTTAATTCATAGACTATATTCTTACTATTCTGTTTTTCTCCTATTCTTTTTTGACTTCACATAGTATCAAAGCCCTGAGAAAAACACAAAGTTAGTAGTTTTAAGCTGTGCCTCTATCCAGCTTCCTATTTTCATTTATCAGAGGAAAAAAAGAAGGAAAATTCCCAGCAGAGCGTCACGCTAGAGGTCCAGCCTCTACAAAGAGTGATTCTGCTGGCATTTGAGTAGGGTCCTGTTCAGAACCCAACAACCAACACCATAGTTGACGGCGCCGTTGGTGTCCAACCAGCCCAAACAGTGCCGATACCCTTTTCCATTTTGTAGTTTCTTGGCTTGTGTATTTCCAGACATCACCAAGCATTTGGCTTTCGTCTTTTGGCTCAGGCTGCACAGATAGTAGCATTTTTCATCCTTGTGACTTACCCAGCCGCTACTTTCCACTTCTTTGGATCTGTTCGTGGTACTCAGGTTCTGGTTCTCTTTTTGCCTGCTCGTGGTGTTTGATTTATCTTGATTCTGGTTGCGTTCCTTGTCTAGACATGATGGCTGCCTCCTCCATGGTTCCCACTACCCAAAAATTGGGTATTTTCTCTCTTATCTTTGGGTCTCCTATTATTGCTACCGAAAAATTAACTGGATTTAATTATTTTTCATAGGTTGCATCTGTTGGGTTTTGGTTTCTTGGTCAAGGTCACGAATACCATTTAATAAAATAATTAAATTATATTTTTGAAGTAGATAGGTTTGCTTAGAAAAAATTAGACTATCAGTTATGTAGTTTGTTATGGCACTCTGTTGATTTTAAACTTTTGCCTCTCCTCTGTGCTTATAAAACATGCCATGCTTTTTGGAGAAAGGTTAAGTTTCTCTACATCAATGACATTTAGCGTTATCATTCGGTTGTAGAGAAGATGGAGTTTGAAACAACTTAACATAGATATAAACACTTATTTGGAAATGGTTCAGTCTGTCAAGGAAGAATTTAATGAGTTATTGCCTGTTACGACTGATCTTAGTGAATAAGGAAAATAATGGGATAAGTTTTTTATGGTTCTTACTTGTGCCGGATTAAAACCTAAGCTTGAATCGATTTGTGAGCAAATCCTCCCTAGTCTTGAGGTTCCATCTTTAAACAATGTATTTGTTCGCTTATTGTGTGTCTCAAGGCCAGCTTCTCCCAAGACAGAGAGTATACTTTCAGAGCCTTCAACCCTTGCTTTCCAATTTATCAATCATAACAGAACACATAACATTGGCCGGGGTGGTGGACGTAATCGAGGACAACGCCCTTAATTCACTTATTGCCATAAAATTAGTCATACTCGTGACAGATGTTATTCTCTGCATGATCATTCTCAGAAAGCTGTTCATATTGTTTAGATAGACAATCTTGATATTGTTCCACCATCTACAGTCGTTTCGATGTCAGGCGCTAATTATTAGAAATTTTTACAATATCAAGCCACTAAAAATACTAGGGTTTAGATCTTAAACTCAGGTGTTTTTGATCATATATCTAATAACTTTAATCTTTTTTTTTAATTGGATATTTCATTTTCTTCTCTTCTTATTGTTATTCTTACTGATGGTTCTAAAATTGTTACCAAAGGTATTGGTCAAGCAGGACCATTTCCCTCTTTGTCTCTTGAGTCTATTTTTTATATTTCTGGCTGCCCTTTCAATCTTATTTCTTTGTTAGTAAACTTATTCGAACTTTGAATTGCTCTCTCTCACTTTTTTTGATTCTTTTATACTTATACAAGATCAGAGTACTGGTCAGACGATTGGAATTAGGTGTGAATCACATGGGCTATATTATCTCTCTATATTTACATTTCCAATAGTCTGCATCACTTCTCCCTCTCTGTCTATGTTCCATCACCATTTGAGACACCCCAGTCTTCATAAATTGCAACAGAGGGTACCTAGTCTTTTCTCTTTAGAGTGTGAATTGTAACAACTCCATTTTTTTTTATATATATACACACACACACACACACACACACACACACACACATATATATATATATATATATATATATATATATATATATATATATATATAATTCTATGAAGTCATTACCTCTTTACCTCTTTACTACTAACTATTTAACTCATAATAATATTCAATTATATTAATCATGCATAATTAAGGTTTATGGTATACCAATAACACTGATACAATTCTGAGTTTACATACACATCATTAATTAAAAACGTCAGTACAAAAATCAATCACATATATGTCTACATCTTATTCATCGACCAGTTCCAGGGATATAGGTAGTTACACCTTCACCATCTTAGCCAACTCGACTTAACGTACGCTAAAAGTTGATCATAGAATATCTGCATATTTAGTTTTCTGAACATGATATAGAAATATAGTGAGAATTAAATTTCAATAGATTCAACAATAAATCATAATTATCATCAATATAGCTCTCATGTTCATCTGTATAAGTTACAGCAAATACCTTTGGTCACATGAATGCACTTTATCTATGCACATAAAAATCGTACAGTAATGACATATATGGCATGAATAACTATTTTCAGAATATCATATGATGGCTATCAACTTATTTTCATATTAAGTTATTCCGATCAGGGTGAATACTTTCTACTCTCCAATACAGACTTTTCTCGCTCCATCCGACATGACACACTTTCTCTTTCTTTTCTCATTAGCATAATCATAGTCGTGAGTAGGGCATCCCCTACTGGTGCATCACACGGACCACCATGTGACCATGTTCGTCTCTTTTTTTTTTTTTTTTTTTACATTAATAGTTAAAAATATAATTTCAATGACAAGCATGTTCATTATACTCACATGTCATAATTTATAATTAAAGCATAATCATTACCAAAAATCATTGGTAAAAATGCAATCATGTCATGAATATAATCATTTTTAAATATCACTTTATAATATATTTTCCTGTCAAAATTATTTTTTTATATATATTATTTTCATTTCTCACTAATCAGGGTATAACTCTCTCATTTTAATTTTGATTGAAGAGATCTTGGTGTCCATTTAAAGTTAAGGCAATTCTCTAAAACTTTTATGTTAAACATTTTAGTGAAATCGTAAATAATTTTAGTAGTATTACTCTCAAATTCAATGTTATTTTTTCTCGGGTAGGTTTTGACCTCTACTTATTAATTTAACCATATCTCCTTCCTATGAACTCTAAATTGAGTGATTCTAATGGCTAAAAATTTGTGAGTCATATATCTATATTTTTTATATTAACCATTTTTTTTAATTCCCTACAAATTGTTCTAAAAAATTCAAACACATAAGCTTACTAATCACTGCTTACTAATCTGGTTAACTAGTATCTGATCATATCTCTCTCATATAGATTTCAAATTGAATAATTTCAATGGTTAAATATTTATGATATATATATCTATATTTTTCATGTTAACCATTTCTTTTAATTCCTTATATATTTTTCTCAGAAATTCAAACACAGAAGTTTATCTAATATATTCTTCTCTAATTAACCATTTTCTGACCACTTATTACTAATTGGACTATATTTTCCTCATTTTAACTTCAAATTAGGTGATTCCAATGGTTAAAAATCTGTGAGACATATATCTACATTTTTTATGTAAACCATTTCTTTTAATTTCTAACTGATTCTTCCCAGAATTTCAAAAATAGAAACTTCTTTAGTTATTTCGAAATCTAGTTTTCTAACCAAATCTTTTTTAAAATTTTAGTTCATCATTTTGTCACGTCCTCTTCCATTTTTTTCTTAATTTACATATAATCATAAGATTACTCATTTCAACATTTTAATTAGATTCCTTATACTTAATTTAACATATTTCATCATCTACTTCTCAAGAAAAAAAGAAATTAAATAATCTATTATTAAGGGTATTTATCAATAGAAATGTCTCATGATCTTCTTCTAAGTGTGTAAAGCCATATTCATTTTATCAATTTAATCATATTCCATTAATTTTTCACCATATTCAAATATACATAATAGCAGCATAAAAATCTTAAAATTTTACCACTCATAGCCATACCTATGCAAAATTTTCCACACCAACCGAAGTGTTCAAAACATCCACCATATGCAAGATCAACATATAACATGATATAATAACATTCATGGCCAATCATCAAATTAACAAATTTTGTAAATTTAATCAAAGTTATAAGATCAAAATTCTATATAAATGTTACAAATTTCAAAAATTTTCTTCAAAAAGAGATATTGTTAAATCTATCTAAAGATTTTTCTAACTTATTTAGTGAATTCTTTTTCTTGTTTCCTCTTGAAGGAAGTAGCAAGATTCTTCTCTTCCCTTCCCTTAACTTTTCCAGCAGCTTGAATAAGAAAGATAGAGGGTGAGTTTTGAATCTCAAAGATGAAGAAAAAATATGGATTCAAGTGGAGATTAAGTTAACTTACCTTGAGTACTTAATCCTTTAAACTTCTCCTTTTTCTTCCTTCCTCTCTTCTTATTTCTTTCTCTCCTTTTCTCACTCTACCTTGTTTCTATTTTTTCTCTTCCTTAGTTGGACGAAATTATAATGTTATAAGGGTAGTTTTTGCTTAAATAAATTATCAATTGGTCTTCCTCTCATCATCATAGGTCTATCTTATCACAATTAGGATGCACTTAATTTCTTTTTGAGAGAAGACAATTCATGTTCTTGTCTTTCTCTCTCTTAGGCAAGATATGTATAGTAAAAGAAGATTTGTATTTGAAAATCATAATAAAATATTCTTAAAACAAGGGACAAGGTCCCTTTGATTTAGAGATTCATTTCATTTTTCTTTTATCTCACTTGACTATGATAGGTTTTTCTTTTTTAGTGATAAATTTTCAACCCTTGAGTCTCCCTTGTTTGGCTGAAATTATTTGTGTAAGATAGGGATGTTTTGTCCTAATGCCATGTATTATTACTTACTATATCATCACGTGACTTGTTGAAATTATTAGTATAAGATATAGATGTTTTATACTAATGCCATGTATTATTACCTATTATATAATCACATGGCTTGTTGAAATTATTAGTGTAAGATATAGATATTTTATCATAATGTTATGTAATCTAATCTTGATTATTATTACACTACTATTTCATCACATGATTCTTATGTTTTCTTTTTGGATTTGGGCTCATTCTTGTCCATTTCCTTTGTTTTGGTTGAAATTTTACATCTCATGGAGGACTTGGTCATATTTTAATAATTTTTGGGCTATCGGTCTAACTTCTATGTTCTAGTCTAAGTCTATGTTATATCTCTTATTTGGGCTATGCAATTGGCTTGTTAGAAACTCATGTGAAGTGGAAAAATAAACTTTATGAAGTGTTCATAGGTGAAGGCCCAATGTATGGGTGGAGATGTTAAACTAAGTAACTCTAATTCTTGAATTAAAAAAATTATCTTAATTCAATCTTCTTAAAATTTTAAGACCTTTACTTAGTTTCAAAAATTTATCTTCCTTATCCAAAAATTTCGCCTTTTTTTAAGATGTTATTTCTAATTTTTCTTATTAGATTTTTTCTCTTTACTTATTCTCTTAATGTTAGAAATATTTTTTATGCATACACATAAGGTGAAGAATTTCTAAGACTTATATTTTTTTTTAGATATAAAAAAATTGTTTAATAAGTTT
This sequence comes from Gleditsia sinensis, assembly GCA_037074535.1. Classification (NCBI taxonomy): domain Eukaryota; kingdom Viridiplantae; phylum Streptophyta; class Magnoliopsida; order Fabales; family Fabaceae; genus Gleditsia; species Gleditsia sinensis. The sequence goes on from CM073476.1 coordinate 22,761,548, forward strand.
TATTTCCTTAATTAAATATTTATATACTTTTGTTAATAAAAAAAATAAAATTAGGGATGTTACATGAATCATGTCAATTGGGTAAACATACCCGTATCTCTTTTCATAAGCAAGAGTCAAAGTGAACCTGAGTCCCTATTTTTCTTAGTTTATGTTGATGTTTGGGACTAGTCGCCATTGTTCTATTTTAGGTTTTAAGTATTTTGTGACTTTTATTGATAATTATTCTCGATGTACTTGGTTATTTTTAAGGAAAGATCGATTTGAATTGTTTTTTAATTTTAAAAACTTTTGCACTGAAATTCGTACTCAATTTAATACATCTGTTAAAATTTTGCGAAGTTATAATGCACGTGAATATTTTTCTATCTCTTTTCAAAATTTTATGATTGCACAGGGTATGTTTCTTCAATCTTTTTGTGCTTACTCACCACAATAAAATAATGTAGCTGAACGCAAAGATCGCCATTTAATTGAGACAGTTCGCATTATGTTACTTCATCACCATGTTCCTCTCTTCTGTTGAAGTGATGCGGTTTTTACTACCTGTTATGTAATCAACCGTATGCTTTTCTCAGATCCCTCATTCTTTCATATTCCCAAGTCAACCATTGTATCATTTTTCTCCTGTGTGTTTGGTTTTGTTTGTTTTGTTCATAATCATATCTCAGATTGTGATAAGCTTGCTATTAAGGTTTTTAAATATATCTTGGGCTATTCTAGATTACAAAAAGAGTACAAGTGTTATTCTTTTTTAACTCGTCAGTTCTTTGTATCTGCAGATGTTACCTTTTTTGAACAATTTTCTTATTACTCACTATCTCATTCTATTGATTAATCCATTGTTATTGATACTCTTCCTCTTCCCTGTTTCGATTATTCTATTGATTCTTTGCCAGACACTTCAGTCTTGCCTTCACAGACTGTTCCACCCTTTCAGGTTTATTGTTGCTATGTGCCTATCTCTACTCTTGTAGACCCTATGGATGTTCATGTTAATTCACTCTTGGCTCCAACTTCAGAACCTGCTTCGAACCTATCTTCTACTGATGGTTTTTCTATTGCTGTTTGGAAAGGTATTTGCTCATTTCGTAATCCTCATACTGTATACAATTTGTGAGTTATCATCGATTATCGTCTTCCTATTATGCCTTTGTGTCGTTTTTCGTCTCTGTCTTTTGTTTCTATTCCTCAGACAACAAATGAAGCTCTTTCTCACCCTAGGTAGCGACAAGCAATAGTTGATGAAATGATTGCATTGCAGTCCTGTGGCACTTGAGAATTAGCACATTTGCCTCCTGGTAAATTTACTATTGGTTGTTGATGGGTTTATACTATTAAGGTTCAGCCTGATGGTACTATTGATTGCCTTAAGGTTCATCTAGTTGCCAAAGGCTATATACAAATTTTTGGGTTGGATTACAGTGATACTTTCTCTCTGGTTGCCAAAATAGCTTCCATTCGGCTTATGCTCTCTATTGCCGCAGTGCAACATTGACCTTTTTATCAGTTGGATATTAATAATGTCTTCTTTCATGGTAATCTTGAGGAGGTATATATGGAGCAACTACCTAGTTTTGTTGCTTAGGGGGAGTCTAAATTAGTATGTGGATTGCGACGGTCTATATATGGTTTAAAGCAATCTCCCCGAGTTTGGTTTAACCAGTTTAATAGCATTGTCCAATAATTTGGGATGACTTGTAGTGAGGCAAATCACTCAGTATTTTATGTACACTGGCCCTCTGGCCAATGCATTTATCTAATAGTTTATGTGGATGACATCGTTGTAATAGGGAATGATGAAGAAGGGATTTCGTAGCTCAAACAATATCTTCTCAAGAATTTTCAAACTAAAGACTTAGAGAAATTGAAGTATTTCCTAGGGATTGAGGTAGCATACTGGTATTGTAATCTTTCAAAGAAAATATATCTTAGATCTTCGTAAAAAAACATGCATGTTGGACTATAAATCAGTTGAAAGTCTAATGGATCTAAATGCTAAACTTATACCTGAATAGGGAGAGTTTTTATCTGATCTTGATAGATACAGGAGACTTGTAGAAAAATTAAACTATCTCAAGTCGGCCATATATCTCTTTTGCAGTGAATGTTGTAAGTCAATTCCTGCAATCTCCTTGCATGAGTCATTGGGATGCGGTGATACGCATTCTAAGATATATCAAGGGTGCTCATGGAAAAGGATTATTGTATGAGAATCGTCAACATGTTTAAATAACTGGATATGCAAATGCAGATTGGACAGAGTCCCCTTTAGATCGACGATTCACTATAGGCTATTGTGTGTTTGTTGGAGGAAACTTGATTTCTTGAAAAAGTAAGAAACAAGAAGTAGTGGTTAGATCTAGTGTAAAGGTTGAATATCGAGCTATGGTTCTAACTACATGTGAGTTAGTATAGATTAGACAATTGTTTCAAAAATTGCAATTTTGGAAAACTTGACAAAATGACATTTATTTGTAATAATCAAGCTGCTCTACACATTGCCTCTAATATCGTGTTTCATGAACAGGCCAAACATATAAAAGTTGATTGCCACTTTATTAGAGAAAAGATCTTATAAGAGATTCTTTCTACAAGTTTTGTTAATTTCAATGATCAATTAGTTGATATTTTTACCAAGTCTCTAAGAAGTCGACAAATAAATTATATTTGTAACAAACTTGGCACATATAACCTATATGCTCCAACTTGAGGGGGAGTGTTAGAATTAATGTAAATAAATTGTGTGTGATTAGATATCCTATGATGTAAGAGATTATATTATTCGTTATGTTTTCTGTTTTTTAGAGTTTTCTATTTTAGAGGATTGTGATATTCTTTATTTAGGGGATTGTAATTATGGTATAATTAATATTTTGTCTGTATTTATATATATATATATCAGAGACGAGACTGATGTAGGTTTAATTCATAGACTATATTTTTACTATTCTATTTTTTTCCTATTCTTTTTTGACTTCACAGTTTGAAAAAAAAATGCAATTGACTACACCTGAAATAAAAGAAGTGGTGGGCAAGGAACCTTTTCAAGTCCCACATTGGATAAAAGGATGTGTAGAGGATGTAAAACTATATAGAGAGAGCTACTTGAAGTTGACAAGCATGTGGTCTTCAATTATGTGGGACCCAATTGCAGTCAAAGTTTAATATTTATTTCAAACTGGCCGGTCCTTTGATGGTTTTGGACCGGACTGGTGGCCAGTTTACCAGTCAGACCAGCCGTTCCAGTCTATAGCAGCATACTCCTAAGTTGAGAGTAGTCTCATAGTGAATGAAAGCTTTTTTTTTTCTTTTTCAGAAAAAAACTTGGGTGCAGTTTTTAGGTGTTCACTATAAGGTTTTCTTATAGAATTATGACATGTGGGGAAGTTTTTTTGAAGCAACTAATAATATAATGATCAGTTGGAAAAGATGGTCACATGTTTTTTTTTTGAGAGAACTTCATAGCATATACCAATCAAACTTCATAAAAGTCTCGTCCTTTTTTTTATTCTTGTTCCCCTTCTGCCTGTGTGTTCTCATATTTGATTAGTTTTGACTATGGTCGCTCAAATTCAGAGTTTATTGGTTATGGTCAAACTGTGATAATCTCATTCATGATAGGTTACTGTAGTGTCGTTTGATCCATGTAGCCGACTCCACCTAATGAAAAAAGACTTAGTAGTTGTTGTTGTTGTTGTTGGTCCAAACTGTGATCAAATTGTAGTCCAAACAGATTTTGTAAATGTTGAGGTATGCTTGATTGTATAGATTGTTTGTGATCATATTAAGGGTCTTTTGAAAAAGTAAAATTTTCGAAGTGAAAGTGACCTCAAAGCTAAATTTATAATTTTTTTCTCTATTTAGTATGAGATAGTGTAACTTTATTTTTATAATATATATTGGACAAAATATTATTATGGATGGAAAGACTTTTATAGGATGTCTTCACTTATGTAACATGCAAGTTGGATGATAGGACCCCACCACCTCTGAAAACTTATTTTAGAAAGAGATCACGTGAGGTGGGGCTGCAGTAACAGTTGTAGCCCATTACCCTTATTGCTAAACAGGAAACAACAGTATGGTCCACTATCAAAAGTCATGTTCCCACATCAGTCACCACTATCAAAAGCCACGTTCCCACATTAGCCATATGCTCCTTATTTTCAGTAGTTAGTTTATTAGGAAAGTATTTTAAATTAGAATAGTGTGTTTTTAGAAAGCAGGGAAAAATTGTAAAAGAATTGTAATGGAGCGTAGTCCTCTCCACACGGACTCTTGAATGGAGATTAGAGTTTAAGATTCTTCTACTTTTGGTCTTCACTCATTTTTTCTTACTTCTCATTTTCTCTTAGTATTGATAAATCATCTGGGATTTATCAGTTTGGTATCAGAGCCTCCCGATCTTCCTAATGGTATCCACTTGCTCATCTGCACCACCTCCCGATATGCCCACCAGCTCAAATCCCACTAACCCAACAAATCCACCTGATCCCATTTCCCAGCAATTGTCTTCTATGGCAGCAAAGCTATCAACTATTGATTCCTTAGCAGCGGATGTTGCTGCACTCAAAATCCAGACAAGTCAAACCTCACATGCAGAACTGGGACACGACACGTATCACAGGGGAAAGGCCAAAGCAATCCACTTGGGCCCCAAAAGCACTTTATCTGAAGATGACGATGAAGCAGACAGTCCTTGGTGGCTAAAGAACCCATCCAGACGACCCCACACGAAGATGGAATTCCCCAAGTTCGAAGGAGGCGACCCACGTGGCTGGATTCTCAAAGCCGAAAAATATTTTCGGTATTATCAGACTCCAGAAGAGCTTAAGGTAGATATTGTCGCAATGTATCTGGAAGGTGATGCTCTTGATTTGTTTGCCTGGATCAACAGTGAGCGTACTCTTCTATACTGGGAAGAGCTTGTCAAAGCTTTACAAGAAAATTATGGTCCAGCTGAGTTTCAGAACCCCGATGAGCACTTGTGTGCTATTACTCAAATAGGAACAGTTCAGGAGTATCGGCAAGAGTTTGCTAAGCGAGTTGCTCGAGTCAAAAATTGGCCCGAGCATTGTTTGCTGGGAGTCTTTATGAGTGGTCTGAAGGAAGCCTTGAAGGCAGATGTCCGAATTCAAAAACCTCGTTCGGTTTATCGGGCTATGAGTTTAGCTATGGAGTTTGAAGCCAAGTCTGGACTCCATCGTGGCTCCACCAGGCCTTCTTGGTCCTACCCCAGTCAACCTCCACCTAATCTACCAGCCTCTTCTTCACAATCATATCGCGACAGCACACCACATCAGGCACAACCTTCCCCAAACACACGCCGTCCTTTACCTTCCACTGTTCGTCCATGGGATCTCGAGTTGCAAGCACGACGCGATAAAGGCTTGTGTTATCGATGTAATGAAAAATTTGCTCCAGGCCATCGATGCAAACCTTCATCCTTTTCACTTATGGAAATTACTGAGGATGATGAGCCATTTTCCCAGGAATCTACTTATGCACCAGATGACGATGGGTTGGTCCCTGAGCCTGCTGAAATTTCTTTGCAAGCCATCCTGGGAAAACCTACTGGTGCCACAATGAAACTCCACGGCTCCATCGGTTCCAGGCAAGTCCAACTACTGGTTGACAGTGGTTCCACGCATAATTTTATCAACTCATCCCTTGTAGCAGAATTGAATTTACCAAAGGACATAGTTCCCACTTTTGGCGTCCAGCTTGGTAACGGTGACATAATTCACTGCCATCATGTTTGCCGCCAGGTCCGTGGACAACTTCAAAATTTGGTGATTACTCAGGATTATTTCTCCTTTTCCATTGGAGGTGCAGATATGGTTCTTGGAATTAAATGGCTAGCCTCCCTCAATACAGTCCAAGCAAATTGGAATAAAATGTTCATGATTTTCTACTTGAATGGTAAGAAATATAAATTACAAGGAGTTACTCCTGCACCATCTTCCTCTGCATCTCTCCACTGTTTTTCCAAATTACCCACCATTCCTTCTCAGTTCCAACCACTGCTACTCTCATACCAGGATGTCTTTTCGGAACCTACTTCTCTCCCACCAATCAGAAACCATTTCCACACCATACCACTAGTGCCACAAGCTATTCCACCTAATATTCGACCTTATCGTTACCCATACTTCCAAAAAACTGAAATTGAAACACAGGTAAACCAATTGCTCGCCTCTGGTCTTATTCGTCCAAGTTTCAGCCCTTTTGCAAGTCCCGTTTTATTAGTGAAGAAAAAAGATGATACATGGCGTCTTTGTATAGATTACCGGAAGCTCAACCAGTTAACCATTCCTGATAAATACCCAATTCCAAATATTGATGAACTATTGGATGAACTACATGGGGCTTCCTACTTCTCCAAAATTGATCTTCGCTCAGGTTATCATCAGATACGTATGCATCCACCGGACATATACAAAACTGCCTTCCGAACACATTCAGGCCATTATGAATTTGTCGTCATGCCATTTGGCCTTACTAATGCTCCCTCTACCTTCCAAGCTGCTATGAATGACTTATTTAGACCTTACGACATTTTGTGCTTGTTTTTTTTTTATGATATCTTGGTGTACAGCCACAATGAAGCTGAGCATATTCATCACTTGCACATTGTCCTCCAGCTTCTCCGTTCGCAGGTATACTATGCCAAGGCACCAAAATGTGTATTTGGCCAGCAGCAAATCCAATTCCTGGGACATGTAGTCTCTCAAGCAGGGGTCTGTATGGATGACGAAAAAATCAAAGCTGTTGTTGAATGGCCAGTACCCTGTAATGTGAAAGAACTACGAGGTTTTCTTGGATTGACGGGCTATTATTGCCGCTTTGTCAAACACTATGGGCTCATAGCCAGGCCACTGACAGATTTAACAAAAAAGAATGCTTTTCACTGGACTTCTACAGCAAGTTCTGCTTTTCAAAATCTCAAAAATGCACTCACTACAGCCCCCGTTCTTAGCTTACCTGACTTCAGTCAACCTTTCACGGTGGAATGTGATGCTTCTTCAGATGGGGTTGGTGCTGTTCTCATGCAATCTGGTCATCCCATTGCCTATTTCAGTAAGGGCTTCTCTTTTTCTAACCGTTATAAGTCTACATATGACCGGGAATTGTTAGCCTTGGTATTAGCATTGAAAAAGTGGAACCACTATTTGCTGGGCAGAAAATTCTATGTTCAAACTGACCATTGCAGCCTCAAACATCTCCTAGAACAGCGTATTTCCACCAATGAGCAGCAACGATTACTAGTGAAGCTCTTCCCATTTGATTTTATCATTAAATATAAATCTGGGAAAGAGAATCAAGGTGCTGATGCATTATCTCGCAGACCCCAGCATGCTGATTTTTTGGCTTTGGCTATCCCTATTAACATGGATTTCTTGACACTTCAAGATTCATTGCTTCAAGATCCTTCCACCAGGGAGCTCATTCAATCTCTCCAACACAACTCAAATGCTCACCCGAATTACCATTTAGCAGACAACAAGCTTTTCTATCATGATCGTTTGGTCATCCCCAATGATCCTGAGTTACGTTTGAAACTGTTCTCAGAATGCCATGATTCTTTGACCAGAGGGCATGGGGGCTATCTCAAAACCCTTCATCGTCTCACCTCCAATTTTTTTTGGCCCAACATGAAGAAAGATGTAAAAAGGTATGTTCAAAATTGCTTAATTTGCCAGCAGAATAAATATCAGACCCTTGCCCCTGCAAGTCTTCTTCAACCTTTACCGATACCTGAGCGTGTCTGGGATGATATTTCTCTAGATTTTATTGTGGGATTGCCAAAATCTGTGGGTTTTGATAGCATCTTAGTGGTAGTCGACAGGTTTAGTAAGTACAGCCACTTCCTTCCTTTGTCCCATCCTTATACAGCAAAGACAGTAGCTGAATTGTTCTGCAGAGAAATTGTTAAGCTTCATGGTATGTCTCGTTCTATTCTTTCTGACAAAGATGTTATTTTTATTAGCAATTTTTGGCAAGAACTCTTCAAGCTCAGTCATACTCACCTCCGCATGGGAACTTCTTACCATCCACAATCTGATGGCCAAACCGAGGTTGTCAATCGCTGTTTAGAAGCTTATCTACGATGTTTTGCTCATGAACAACCATCTACCTGGAGTAAGTACCTGTCTTGGGCTGAATATTCATTTAATACAGGGTTTCACACATCTACAGGTATGTCTCTGTTCAAAATTCTTTATGGTCGTGATCCTCCTACTCTTCATCCTTATGTTCCTGGTGAAACTCAAATTGTTGAATTAGAAGCCCAACTGCTGGCGCGGGATGATATGCTGAGACTTCTCAGAGATAATCTTCTTAAGGCTCAATCCCGCATGAAAGCTCAAGCAGACTCTAAGAGAAGAGAAGTCTCATTTCAAGTGGGTGATGCTGTTTTCCTTCGTATACAGCCCTATCGACAACGTTCCTTGGCCAAACGCAGATTTGAAAAGCTCTCACCTCGCTATTTTGGCCCTTACACAATCCTCCGCCAAGTGGGACCAGTTGCTTATGAGCTTGCCTTACCTGCTTCTGCCCAAATCCATCCCATCTTCCACGTATCACTGCTGCGACCAGCTCGAGGCCAGATGCCCTCCACTCCCCCTGCTCACTTGCCTCTTACTAAAGACTAGGAAATCACTTTAACTCCCAGCAAGATCCTTGCTCATTGCTGGGTCTCCAAAGGCGACTCTCTTTCCCTTGACCTTTTGGTTCAATGGCTGGATCGTCCTTTGGAAGAAGCTTCATGGGAAGACTATGATTTATTAGCTGGCCAATTCCCTTCTTTCTGCCTTGAGGACAAGGTGAGTTTTCAGGGGGGGAATACTGATAGGACCCCACCACCTCTGAAAACTTATTTTAGAAAGAGATCACGTGAGGTGGGGCTGCAGTAACAGTTGTAGCCCATTACCCTTATTGTTGAACAGGAAACAACAGTATGGTCCACTATCAAAAGTCATGTTCCCACATGTTCCCACATCAATCACCACTATCAAAAGCCACGTTCCCACATTAGCCATATGCTCCTTATTTTCAGTAGTTAGTTTATTAGGAAAGTATTTTAAATTAGAATAGTGTGTTTTTAGAAAGCAGGGAAAATTGTAAAAGAATTGTAATGGAGCGTAGTCCTCTCCACACGGACTCTTGAATGGAGATTAGAGTTTAAGATTCTTCTACTTCTGGTCTTCACTCATTTTTTCTTACTTCTCATTTTCTCTTAGTATTGATAAATCATCTGGGATTTATCATTGGACTTTGTGAAGTCAAAGAAAAATAGGAAAAAAAACATAATAGTAAGAATGTAATATGTGGAAAAGGCCTGCATTAATCCTTGAAATTAATAGGAAGGATTAAAGACAATGCATTAATTACAAAAATAAAACTACATAATTACAATCCCTTAAATCAAGGGATATGGCCGTTATCTCCTAATCACACATAATTCTATAATCTATGTACAATTAATTCTAACACTCTCTCAAGCTGAAGCATATAGATCATATACACTAAACTTGTTACAAATATAATTTATTCGATGACTGCATAGAGACTTGGTGAACATGACAGCTAATGTATTATTAGAATTGACAAAGTTTGTGCTAAGGGTCCCGATAAAATATTCTTTTTAATAAAATAGCGATCAATCTTTATGTGCTTGGTTTGTTCATGAAATATGGGATTAGAGGTAATGTGTAATGCAGTTTGATTGCAAATGAGTATCATTTTGTTAAGTTCTTCAAACTGCAATTCTTGAAGCAATTGTTTAATCTATATTTGCTTGCATATAGCTAGGGCCATAGTTTGATATTCGGCCTTTGCATTTGATCTAGCAACCACTACTTATTTTTTGCTTTTCCAAGAAACTAGATTTCTTCCAACAAACACAATAGCTTGTAGCGGATCGTCGATCTGAGAGGAATTTTGTCCAATTTGCATTTGCATATCCAGTTATTCGAGTATGTTAATAATTTTCATATAATAGTATTTTTTTAGGAGTACCCTTGATATATCTTACAATGCAAATCACTATATCCCAATGACTTATTTGTAAAAATTGTAGAATTTGACTTGCAACACTCACTAAAAAGAAAATGTCCGGCTGAGTGATTATGAGATAGTTTAATTTTTTCACACGTCTTTAGAGTCTACTAGGATCAAATAAAGCTCCCCTGTGCAGGTAGAAGTTTAGCATTTGTATCCATTGGTCTTTCAACTGATTTATAGTTTTCGAGAAGATCTTAGACATTTTCTCAAAGATTACAATACTAGTATTAGACTATGCCACCTAAATCACTAGAAAATATTTCAACTTCTCCAAGTCTTTTAGTATGAAAATGCTTGATAAGATGTTGGTTGAGTTGGAAAATCCCTTCATGATCATTTCTTGTGATGATGATATCATTTATATAGACAATTAGATAAATGTAGTGACTAGAGGACTGATGTAAATAAAAAACTGAGTGATCAGACTCACTACGGGTCATCTCGAATTGTTGGACCACATTGTTAAACTAGCTACACAAAGCTCGGGAAGATTGTTTCAAACCTTAGATAGACCATCGTAGCCTACACACTAGTCCGGACTCTCCTTGAAACAAAATCAGATGGTTGCTCCTTATACACCTTTTTCTCAAAATCTCCACAAAAGAAAATATTCTTAATATCAAGTTGATAAAGAGGCCAATGCCGCATGGCAGCAATGGATATCATAAGTTGAATGAAAGCCATTTTGGCAACTGAAGAGAAGGTATCACCATAATCCAACTTGAAAATTTATGTGTAGTCCTTGGCAACCAGACGGGCCTTAAGACAATTAATAGTACTATCAGGCCCAACTGTAATTGTATAAAACTAGTAACAACCAACAATAGACTTTTAAGAGGCAGATGTGTCAATTCTCAAGTGCTACACGACTCTAATATAATCATTTTATCAACCATTGCTTATCGCCACTTAGGTGAGATAAAGCTTCTTAAATTGTCTGAAGAATAGAAATAGGAAACAAAGACGATCCCAAGGCATAATAAGGATATGATAAACGATGATAACTCAAAATTGTAGATAGGATGGGGATCACAAGAAGAAAAAATAGTTTTTTGACTAGCAATGGAAAACTATAAGCAAGAGACAAGGTCGAAGCAAGTCTTGATGTTGGAGTTGGGGTGAATCATCATGAATATCGACAAGTTCTACAGAAGTTGTGGGGGGTACATGGCGATGATAAACCTAGAGAGTGGAGTTGATGGTGGAGGTGAATTAACTTATGTGCCTGGTAAATGAACAATGGAAGAATTGAGGTAGGGAATAGAAAGAGCATAAGTGACATTAGACTGATTAATAGAATGAGATGGTGAATAATACGAAGATTGCTAAAAAAATGTAACATCTGTAGATACAAAGAATTGACGGGTTAAAGAGAATAACACATGTAATACTTTTGCAATTGAGAATAATCCAAGAAGATGCATTTAAAGGACTTAACTGGAAGTTTACCATAACCTAGGATATGATTATGAACAAAATCAAACACATCCAAAGATATGGGGAGGGAGATGATACAAAGTTGACTTGGGAATATGAGAGTGAGGGACCTAACCTTGAAATACTGAGGATAGCATGCGGTTGATTAAATAACAAGTTATAAGAATAGCATCACTTAAAAAAGAAAGATGAACATGGTGATGGAGTAACATAATGCGAGCTATCTCAATTAAATGGTGGTTCTTACGTTCAGCCATATCGTTATTGTAGTGTGAGTACAAGAAGATTAGTAAAACATACTTTGCGCAGTCATAAAATTTTGAAAAGTGGCAAAAAAATATTCACGTGTGATTATTGAATTAAATTCAATAACAGGTACCACAAAATTCACACACTTTTGTTGGAAAACTACCCAACTAGCTTAGACTTAAGTTACTTTCATAGAGAATAGTCCTAGACCTTACATAGAAAATGGAAAAACATTCTCACCGCCACAGCATTCCCCCTAAAAACTGACACTACACACCACCAGGTAATTTCCTGTTACCCACTAACACGTAACTGCCACACACCTGCTAACATAATCTACAATATAATTACCTATTAAATAACTTCCTATGTACAAGGCCTGTTGAGCCCCATTCTACTTTTTTTGCTTCCTAGAATAAACAAGCCATGTTTTAGGCTTGTTTGCCTCATTGCTCAGCACCACTGGACCCACTTTGGGGGTCCTATCATTACAACTCCCTACAGTTGAAGCCTTGTCCTCAAGACTAAAATGAGGGAATTGGGTCCACAGAGTGAAATCGCCCTCCCAAGTTGTGTCCAGCAAGCACTTATCTTTCCATTTGATAAGCCATTGACAGACCAATTGATGATCTTGAACTATGTCCCTACTAGCAATGATTGTTTCGTGTTGCACATCATCCTCTAGTACCACTTCTAGTCCTGTAGATAAATCTGGTTCTGTGTGGTAGTCTCGAATAGCCTTCTTGAGTGAGGATACATGGAAGATGGGGTGGGGTGTACTTGCAAATGAGGTGGAAGCTTGAGCTTGTAAGAAATCTCTCCATATTTAGCAACAATTTGGAAAAGGGCCATAATACCTTGCTGCCAATTTCTGATTAATCCTTTTTGACACTGAACCCTGCCTATGGAGTCTGAGTTTCAGAAACACCCCTTCTTCCATTACAAATTACAGGGGCTTCCCTTTTTATCTGCATATCTCTTCATTTGTTCTTGTGACTTAAAAAGATTGTATTTAAGTTGAAGTAAAGCTTCATCTAGATCAAATAATCCCTAGCCATGGCCTCCACCTTAGTTTCATTCTTCAAGAACCGAGTTAAAGTAGGAGGTTGTCTGCCATAAACCACTTTAAAAGGAGTTTGGCCAATGGAAATGTGGAAGGAAATGTTATATCAATATTCTGCCTAATATTCAGTAGGCCCAGGTTCTAGGTTGTTCAGAAACAAAGCAACGAGGTAGCCCTCTAAGTATCTATTAAGGACTTTGGTTTGCCTATCAGTTTCAGTTGGTAGGAAGAGTTCATTTTAAGCATAGTGCTCTACAACCAAAAAAGTTCTTGCCAAAAATGACTAATAAACAAAGGATTATGATTTCTAATGATGGACTTAGGAATTCTATGGGCCTGAAAAATAACTCATCTATTGTCTTGATGGTGTAAAGATATTTTTAACAAAATAAAGTAGGCATATTTAGATAAGTGGTCCACCACTGCAAAGATAGGTTCATTTTCCTTTGACTTGGGAAGTCCAGTAATAAAATCTAAAGAAATGTCTTCCCAAATGAGATATGGTATGGGCAAAGGTTGGAGTAAATCTTTTGGAGATGTAGTAGCATACTTTTGTCTTTGGCATACATCACAAGATTGTTTAAACTCTTGAACATTTTTCTTCATTCCTATCCAATAAAGATTGCTCGCCAATTTGCTGGAGGTTTTCAAGAATTCGGAATGCCCGCCTAAAGGAGAAGAATGGAACTCCTTCAAGAGCACCGGTATTGATGGGGATTCAGGAGAAATAAATAATCGACCCTTATAAAAAAGGACTCCCTAGTCCAACTCAAACCTGGGTTGTGCCCTTGGGTTGTTCGTGAGATAAACCACCAATTTCTATAACTTAGGTCTTGAGCAGCCTCATTAGCAAGATGTTCTCCTTCCCCCCAAGTAGAAAAAGACACTAAGGCGTGATATTCATCCTCTTCATATATTCTTGAGAGAGAATCTGCATCTTTGTTTTCCAATTCAGGCTCATAGATTACTTCAAATTGATAACCCAACAACTTGAGCATCCAACATTGTTGATTCACAGTTGTGATCCGTTGTTGTAGCAAATGTTCAAGGCTTATTTGGTCAGTGTACACCTTAAAAGGTCTTCCCAAAAGGTAAGGACGCCAATGCACATATAAAACCAAATCCATTACTCTTTTTTATAGGAAGATTTAGACAAAGTCTTATCAGATAAAGCCTTACTAAAATAAACTATGGGTCTTCTCTTTTGCATTAAAATAGCTCCAATGCCTTGGCAAGATGCATCACACTCTTTCTCAAAAGGCTTTGAAAAATCAGGGAGAGCAAGAATTAGGAGCTTAGTCATGAGTCTTTTCAATGCCAGAAAGGACTCCAAAGAAGTTAGATTCGAATGAAATTATCCTTCTTAGTCAATTATGTTAAAGGCCTAGCCACTTTATCATAATTTTTCACAAATTTTCTGTAGTACCCAGTGAGTCCCAAAAATCCTCTCACTTCTTTGACAATTTTAGGAATTGGCCAATCCAAAATGCATTGAATTTTGGCAGGGTCAACTGATATCCCTTGTTTAGAGATAGTATGACCTAAGTAATCCACTTACCAAAAGTGCACTTTTTTGGATTAGCCATAAGCTGATTCCCGAGTAAAACCTCTAACACCATGGAGAGATGAGATAAATATGTTGACCAATTAGGATTGTAAACCAAAATATCATCAAAGAAAACCAACGAAAATTTGTGGAGAAATGGCCTAAAGAAATCATTTATGGCGGCCTAGAAGGTGGCTGGAGCATTATTGAGCCAAAAAGACATAACTAGGAACTCATAATACCTATTGTGAGTGCAAAATGTTGTTTTTGGAATGTCTTTCTCTCTGACTCTAATATGATGGTATCTTGCTTTCGGATCAATTTTAGAAAAATAAATGTAGCTCCAAAGAATTCATCTACCATAGGAATGGGGTATTTATCTAGAATTGTGACCTTATTCAATGTTCTATAATCATATAATCAATACACATCCTCCAAGACAAATTCTTTTTTACTAGCAACACAAGGCTAGAGAAAGAACTGACATTGGGCCAAATCACTCTTGATTGCAACATTTCTTGCACCTCCCATTCAATTTCCTCCTTGTGATGGTGTAGGTAACGGTATAGATGCACACTAATGGGTCTCTGTCCTCCCTACAAATTATGGCATGCTATTGGTTCCTTAAAGGTGGAAAACTATGTTTTTCTTTGAAAACTTCAGAGAATGTCTCAAGGAGCTTTGTTAGTTCCTGCTATTGTGAGGAACTTAAGTCTGTTGGTAAAGTTTGTGCAAAGAAATACTGGAGAGGAAGAGATGAAAAGAGGTACAAAGCCACCAGATTAAATAAAAGAGATCTTGATGGCTAAATCCCAATAAATTAAGGATACAATCTGTTACATTAAAGTAGGAGATAATAGTGCTAATCATATCCCTGACGTTCAGGATGAAAACAAAAATAAACATTAAATAAAAGGATATATTAATGATCCCCAATATCTCGGTAATTACTACTCAAGATAAACCGTGATTTTCAACAAAGTTGTCTGTAATTTATATTTATAATTAATGTTTTATCTATAATTTTTTCTATAAATATCAAATACTAGTGTAGGCCTTCTTTAAAGTGACTACATTTTATTCTCTTGTTTTTCTCCTATCCTCTCTGAATTTAATAGAAACCATTTAGAAAAGCAGACTTACATCAAATTGATATATTTTCTGGCCATTATGAGTAGCTAATGCAATTATCATCCTTATTGTATCATGCCTAGCCACTGGTGCAAAAGTCTCCATAAAATCAATTCCAAATTATTGAAAATAGCCTTTAACTACAACAATCAAGTATTTTCTCACTAAATGGAGTCGGCTACATAGATTAAACGACGTCATAGTGACTTATTATAAATGAGATAAATAAAGAGATTATTAATTTTTAAATTTTTCTTAATGGTTTTACCAATTATTTTCTTTAGTCTTTCTCTACCTCTAATTACCAGGCTGCTCTCCATCTGATTTACTCTTTTCAGTAGAATTTTTTCATGTCTTTTTCACACATGGTCAAACCACCTTAAGCAATATTCCACCATCTTTATGATAGGTCCTACCCCAACTTTCTCTGTAATGTATTCGTTCTTAATCATATCTCTTCTAATGTGTCCACACATTCAGCGCAATATTTTTATCTCTACGACATTAAGTTTATCTTTATATTGTCTTTTAACTACGCAACATTTAATATCGTACAAAATTGTAGGTTTTATAGCTGTATAGTATAATTTTTTTTTTTAACTTTGAGCGTCACTTTTATATCATAAATGACATTCAAAGACTTTCTCCATTTCATCCATCTTGCTTGAATCTTATCTTATGGTTTATTTACGTCCTCTTTTACTTCACCGTCATTTTCTATAATGTACCCAAAATATTTAAAGTTTTTGACTTGTTTTAATAGATGATTTCTAAGTTTTAATTGTAAAATTGTATTTTTTCGCCTTTTACTAAAATTATATTTTATATATTTTGTTTTATTTCTACTTATACGAAAATCATGTGTTTTCAAAATTTGTTTCCATGACTTTAATTTCATGTTTATTTTCTCCTTCAATTCACCAATTTGGACTATATCATCGTCAAAAATCTTATATTGAGGCTCTAAATTTTGGATATATTCAGTAACTACATCCAAAATAAACTTAAAAGGATATGAATTCAGATATAATCCTTGATGTAGCCTTATAGTTGTGAAAAAATTTTGTGTCCCCAAATCTTGGTGAAATCATCAATAAATAAAATAAAATACTTGCTGCCATTTAAGGATTCTGTTCTCATGGAAACACATACATCTGTATGCAAAAATTCCAGCCTTTTTGTATGCCCTCCAGACTTGCTTCATTGGGAAAGGTAGCTTTGCTTGCTTCCCCAATTGGCACACTTCACAAGTACTTATATTTTCATGAATGAAAGGCATATTGAGCACTAATTGATTTTTGCTGAGAAATTTTAAGGAGGAATAATTAAAATGACCCATTCTTCTATGCTGAAGTGAAGTTTCACTTGCTTCACTGGTATATGCACTTGCATGAGTTTGCTTCCAATTTAATGGAAAACTTTTGTTCCCCATTTTAACAGTAAATAATTCATCTCCAGTGGGGTCTAATATTGTGCAGGCTTTATCCTTAAATAGCAAAATATAGCTTTTTTCAAGCATTTGATCAACACTCGAGAGACTTTGATTTAAGTCAGGCACATATAAAATATTTGAGATGAATTTTGTACCTGTTGAAGTTGCTACAGCAATAGTTCCCTTTCCTTTCACTTCAACAGAATCCCCATTGCCTACTTTAACCTTTGATATGTAGGTCTTGTCTAATTATTTGAACATTGAACCATTGAAGGTCATGTGATGAGTGCATCCACTATCAATGAGCCAAGTATTGCTTTCACTTTCTGTTGCACAACAAGTAGCTACAAAAAGTTGCTCCTCCTGCTGTTGTAGTCCTGCAACTTGAACTTGAGCTTGCTGGTTTTGTGGCTGTTGAGTTTGCTGGTATTTGCTCTTGCAGACTTTCTCCATGTGTCTAAATTTTTTGCAATGTCTACATTGAATTCCAGGTCTAAACCAACAATATTTTTTTTGATGGTTTTTTTTTTGTTTGTACAATTTGGACAAGGAGGAAATTTTCCTCCTTTCTTTTCTCTATCTTTGCTTTTATCACCCTCCTTTTTATATTTCTCTTTCTTTTCAACACTTCCTATTCCCTCCTTTATAGTTTTTGCTTCCTTCATTCGAAGAATTTCAAACTCCCTCCTTAGATTCAAGATCTGCATCTGTCTGGTTCTATCATTCCCTTGGAACTCCTCCTTAATCTTCTCCCAAGCTTCTTTTGCTGTTTTACAAGTTGAAATTCTTGTGAACATATCACCACTCTCTGCAGACTGTATAAATGTGTGGGCTTTGAATCTTTTAGCAAGCTCCTCACTGTGGTTTCTCATTTGAGCCACTGTTGGATTGTTTGGCAGAGGAGGTGGATCTCTACCTGTCTCCTCTACTTCCCAGAGATCATAGGCTCTTAAGTGAGCTTTCATCTTGACAGCTCAGACAGCATAATTCTCTTCTGTGAATCTAGAGGTGGCGGTAAAGAGAAACTAGTTGACGCCATGCTGGTTTATGTGTTTCTGAGTTTTCTAATAGAAGCTTGCTGGTCTTCTCTCAAGTTTTCACTCACAGACCCTCAAGGATCATTCAAAGTTTTGATACCATTTGTAGGCTTAAAACTAAAGGATAAGAGAAAGAGTAACGTTCTTCATTCTATTCATATTCAGATTATATATATATATATATATATATATATATATATATATATAGTTTACTTGTAAGGCAATTTGCTTATGACAGTATGCAACCATGCCCAACTACATACCTAACCCTTTGCTAAAATTCAGCTTAACCATACATCATATCAGAGCAATTATAGCTCTGCCAAAAACATCAGAAATAGAGTATTACAAATTTTGATATAAACAAAATTTACAGCAATTTCTGTCACATTCTTTTACAAATTCTGTTACAATTAATTCTAACAAACTTGATGATATTTGAATACCTCTCTTGGGCTGATATCATAGCTATATATATTTTACATAGTAAATGTAATTATTTTATTCTGATGACTTGTTTAGAGATTTTTCTGTTTCAACATTTTTTTCTAGGTTGAAATTCCGCTAATGTATAAATTAGATAATTTTGTTTGTGAAATAATGAAATCTCAAATGCTCTACTACAATGCTTTTGAAATTTTCTTCCTCTGAGACAATTGGAGAATGAATTCATTGATGTTTATTGTTATGAACTTATGATAGTACGTATTCTTTTCTTTTAAAGAGAAATGAACCACTGCTACTTCCTGGAATAGTTTCTGTAGAAGTTTTTGATTAATTACAACTAAACAACCTCTACTTTTAGGTGATGTGTTGATTATTCGGGTTTATTATAAATTTCTATACCATGATGGAAATTGATATTATATATTCTATTTTATTCTCCATTTACTTACCTGGACATTACCCAAGCAAGATCTCATATTATGATCAAGATTGAAGAGAATTATAAACCAGTCAATATCAACTTAAGCCTTTGCCTGTTTTATTCCTCTAGATTGTGAAGTTCCCTAATTAGGAATGGATCAGGTTTAGCCATGTGAAATTCTTTATTAGGGGAGAAGCAAATTATGTCAGGCACCATTGAATTGCAGGATTGTAAATTCGATATTATATCTGCAGGATGATTTGACAACCACACTTGTACAGCAGTGCCGTCAGTCCCAATTTACTGTCCAGCGAATTGTTGAGACTGCTGGGGATAATGAAGCTCTGCTCTTTGAGGCCTTGAATGTCAATGATGAGATTCAGAAGGTTCTCTCCAAGTATGAAGAGTTGAAGAAGCCTATTGTTCTTCCCTCTGATCCTGAACCTGCTATGATACCCGTTGCTGTTGAGCCTGATGAGTCACCTCGTCATACAAAAGAAGATGCCTTGATTAGAAAGGCAGCTAGTTCAAGAGTTGGGGTCCAGGGAGGGAGCAATGATGACATGATGGATGATCTTGATGAGATGATATTTGGCAAAAAAGGTGGGGGTGGATCAGATGGAAGCGAAAATCCAAAGAAGCAACAACCATCTAAAGATGATCTCATCTCCTTCTAAGCTGCCTTGAACATTGACCCTAATTATAGGACACAGTACATGATACTACGAAATTGCTTCTTTAATCTATCAATACAGGATACAGAAACAATTCCTAAACTGCTGAGCATTATACCTCATTGAAAATGAGTTTTTTTTTTTTTTTTTGCTAGTCTTGTTTTGTTTTTGTTTTCCAGTTGCAAGACATCAGCTACAAGGAAAGAGGGTATACCACCCATGCCATCCTCTGTTGTGTCCAAAACAAAGTAAAACACATCCTGGGGAGTATAAAATAAAATAAAATAAAGGGACGCGTTTTGGACACTATTACAACAAAGGATCCTGGTTTTACCAATCATGTAGTTTATTACAATACACACGTGCGTGCAGACACAGATATTCAAATAATATTTTTACAATCAAAATAATTATTTTAATGAATAATAATTTTTTTTCAATTTTCTAGCAGTACAAAATGAATATTTTAAGCATTATTGTTTCAAATGTTCAAAAAACATTTTATCTTAAAAATAACGCTTGTATATGTTTACTATACATTATTTACACTTCGTTTTAACAACAGATTTTTCACAGCATCTATAGCATATCAACCATTCTTAAATGGATCTTTAGAATGCTTTAGTTTGTTCACATAACTTTTAATTAAAATAATTGTTCTTTTAAATAAATATGAACATCAAATTTTGAAAATTACAATCAAAATACGATCTCAATCAATTCTACCCTTCAAAAGCATTTTTTGGTGTAATTTTTGTACCATTTTTGTTTTTTTAACATTTGTTTAACAGCTTATGTAATATAAATCACTTTCAAAGGGACTCTTAAAATGCTTTAATTTGTTCACTATGATTTTAAAATAAATGTACCTTAAAATGATTTAATTCAATTTATTAATTAATTTTTGCTATATTCATAATTAATTTATTTTTATATAGGAATTTTATATAAGTATTTATTAGTTTATTTTTTCGTTAAAAATATTTATACTATAAAATATTTTCATGATTCTATTTTTTTATATATTATTATTTACAAAAGACTATTTTAATGGAATATATTATTTTTATAGAATATAGTGTCTATTTAGTTGAGTAGAATGAAATGAAGTGAGAATGAAAAGAGGAAATGAAGTGAGAATGAAAAGAGAAATAAAAATTTATTTCATCGTTTGATATGTGATAGAATGAATTGAGGTAATGTGATATTCCGTCGTTTGGTACGAGAATAAATTGAAAGAATGAAAAGACAATGTAAGTAAAAAAATTAAATTACTTTTAATATAAAATAATCAAATCATTCCTTTGATTAATAAAAAATGTAAGAAATCATATTTTTTAAAAAAATTAATTACATAATTTTATTCTATTTTATTTTTAGGTGTTACTTTTTAATAAAATTGTGAAAAGTAGTACAATAAGTTAAAAAAATAAAGATTTTATTATATTAGTTTTTTAGTTTTAATTGATATATATATATATATATATATATATATATAATAAAATAAAAAAGATTAACATAATTTTCTTTATTTGAAAATGAGAAGCCCGTCTTCCTATCCTTCTAAGGAATTTATTGTTCTCCATTTTTCATTCTTTAGATGGTCAGTCCAGTTGCATGACTCTAGCCAAGAGTGCTCTTAAATAAATTCAAACTAACAATATTTACCAATATGCCAAAAAAGTGAGCTTACAAAGACTGATACAGAATGATCACCTTGGAGCATTCAAGTATATGAATCAAGTGCATCGTTACACATTGGAAGAACATCCTCTCAACTTTTGATTCATTACCAAGAGCATAATGCACAAAAGAAACTCATTCAATCATCGCATAGCAATTGAATGAGCTCACACAGTGAAGCTCATATGGGAAGATCAAAGAATGATTGTTTAAACTGTTGCTGTTGTTTGTGCACATTGCTTCTGCTGCATCACATAAATTTGAATAGGGGTGTAAGTAACTTGAGTGGCTCATTTGAAACTGCCTAAACCCGAAAAAAAAGCCCCATCGATTATAGTGTATTGGGTTTTGGGTTAAAATGGTTTGAAAAAATAAAATATATCGGGTTGTATCGGTCGGATCGGTTTGATGTGCAAAAAATGCATTTAACCCGACCCAAACTGAACATATATATTAAAAAAATAAAATTAACACCTGGTGGGTGCGCATAGCTTAGTGGCAAGATGTTTACATAGTCTCTTAAGAGGTGCAGGTTCAAATCTTGGTTAGGCAGCAACAATATCAACTTTTGCTTGTTACCCTTTTATACTAAAAACTAAAATGGCGTTTTTTTGCCTCCTCAAACCATAAAATAAATCCTCGCATCTCAAACCCTCATCGTCCCTTTGCTATTCAATAGTGTGGCATCTCAAGGTCTCAGAAGGCTTTGGAAGATGGAGGAAGCAAACCTGCATATGGCTTCTAAGGATCTTATAAGGCTTTGAAAGATGGAGGAAGCAAATCTGCAAACCAAAAATTTCCAACCCTCAACCTCTTTCTCCGTCTCTCGATCCTTCTTGGCTTCTCTTTTCCCCTTTTGCCATTGCGTCTTATCTTCTCATCTCCTTCCGCTAACTACGCCATCGGTCCTTTCGCTAACTACGCTGTCGGCAACCATTGTAGAGCATATTTCAAGCAAACTTTGCACGATAATTTTTCCTCTTCTTGGAAGCATTTTTCATTGATAATCATCAAGTTTATTGGCTATTGTTCGTGTTGATGATTTTTTTTGAACTATGTAGAATGTAGTCCCTTTATTATCTTTTTCTTTTTCGTTCCTCCTCTTCCGTTTATTTTTCTCGATTTTTATGTTGTATTTTTTCTATTTTCCTTAGAATTTGTAAATTTGGTTGCTTAATGCTTAGAAATTATGGAGTCTTTGAAATTCTATGCACTGCTTTTTTGCTTATTGATTTTTGCCTATTTCGGGGGACTCTCTAATCGCTAATCCGATAAACCCAAATGGACTTGGGATCCTCGGTTCACCCCTGTGGACGATCAGTTTAGGGTGAAGACAAAGCAACCCGAACATTGTTTAATTGGGTTGAGATGTTGTATTAACCCGACCGAACTCGACCCGCTTACACCCCTAAATTTGAAACATCATGAATTATTGCTTCTTGGGCTTCCACCTGTATGCTTGAGTTAGGCATTAGGGTGGAATAAGCTTTATCATAAGCCATATGCAAGTAAGAAGCCTATGAACATGCGAAGGTTGTTTCAAGTTTGTATAGGCTAAAAAGATCAATCAAGCACAGTAGGGCCCTAATACAAGCTGCCTAAAAGTAAAAGCTGCAACACTGAGGAGATAGATCTTTAGTACCCTCTTTAGCTATTATATATTCAATTTTGGTATATATGTCATTCAAATAATTTAAATAATTACTTTGACCAGAAACTGCTTATTCTCTAGTGAAATATGTGAAATGCATTTGAAGAAGCCTTGTGTCAAAAGGAGGAACAATAGGGGTATAAGAAGAAGAATTGATTAATGAACACTTATTAAGGCCATATTATTTGGAAACGTTAGAAAACAACTCTAAGCTACCACACATCTTTTCATCAAACAGTCAGAGAAAATTAACTGAAATATTGAAACATCTTTTTAGGAATAACAACTTTAGATAATCACATATAATCATAACCTAAGATAATGTAGAAATTATAGGTGTAACACTGGTGAAAGTGGGTTACTGCTTCTAGTGAATGGCAGGTAAAAATAATTTACTCCACTAGAGGGTTTAGGAGACGGGTTTAGACCAAGAGGGAATGATGACATATATATATTGCGCTTAGGTTCTCCAACATCCCTATATTCTAGACCTTATTTGAAGTAATTAGTCAATAGTTTGCCAAATTTAGAATAAGGGATCTATTGTAATACTAATTATTAGAGAGATGGATTCCAATTTTGAATGATATTCAAGCCATTCTTATCAGAAAAAAAAATCAGGCAAAGAAGTCACAAGGAAAATTATGCAGACACTGTATGTAGCATTGGGCAACAATTTTCGAGTTATATATTAGGCATTGATTAGGTTGTCAATAACAGAGAAAACATCAATGCTAAGATGCCCATTCGGGCTAATCAAATTATTATATCTTCAACTCCAAACAATGCAAATTCTAAGACCTTGCTTCCAATTCTGCTTCTTTCGAACATTTATCCATAACTCCGTAAGATACAATAGTACACACGCAGTGAAAGAGACTCTGATTACCTACAAAAGAAGCTCATCGACCACCAACAGAAATCGTTCCCTTGGTCTTTGTTGAAGGGTTAGATGACACAAAGGAAAAGGGGCTTCGCAAATCTGGACACAGACCTAGTGCACGACGTAAAGGAAAGCTGGGGTGGAGGACGCGAAGACGGGGTGCACAGGGTGAAATAGTTGCGTGAAGAAGAGAGAAGCGACGCAGAAGAGCCAGAGAACATACGTGAAAGGGAGACGTGAAGGGGCTCCATGAGAAATTTGGGTCTGTTTAGGAAGCAGTATCAGATTCCGCCGCTTATATGAAGGAAAAGCTATTCCGTCATTTAATGGAATAGAGCATTCTATTTAACCAAACAATGCAATCTTAATTTTCATCTCCCAACTTTCTTTTCATTCTAGTGAATCAAATGTGTAGATAATAAAGGAGAATATGCCACATGTTATTAAGACAATAATTTAGTTTTGGAGGAAAATATTTCCATGAGAGAGTGACACATGGCATTGCTAGTGGCTATTGTTTTATTATAAATAAAATATAGATATTAATTATGCACTTCTGTGGATGCAAAGAACAAACTTTAATTGAGTGAAATATTTTTCCAAATAAAATTCTTTGTGCAAAGGTACTCGAAAAATCTTATTTTTGTCAAAATTCAAATTTTCTCTAAAAAAAAATCCTTTGAAAAACTTGAAAATGTTGGTTAATGATATCTGGAATTTTTGTCTTTTTGTTTTGCTCTTTGTTTGTTTGAGGCCTTTCTCACAAAAGTAAAGAGAAGCATGGCTTCTTAACTGAAACATAAATGAATCACACTAATTTATGAAAGAATTACTCCCTTAAAAACTCATGGGTGATCACCAGACATCCTTTGATAAGGCATTAGAGTCCTCTGGTAAGAGATGTCAAAGAATCATCTCACGAGTCCATAATTACTCATTGAGTGCAAAAAGGAGTCTTGTGTGACATCTCCTTTTGCCTTACTTAACAAGGGACTGAAATCTTCTGACAAGTGATGTGGACTGTTGGTTTTGATGAGAAAATTAATTGTGATTACCCCTTCTTTTAGCTTTGGATATAAGCGTTTACCTTGTTACATCTAAGAAGGGACTTAAACCCTTTAGCAAGTGTCACAACTAAATGATATTCATTTATAACATGATGCTTCAATTCAACATTTTGCTTTATAAAGAAAACAATTGTTCATGGTCATCTATGTTTCAACTATCTCTTTATTCTCCCAAAATTATGTACATTTCAAACTTTCAAGAATGACTATATAGTTAGGATATAAATCCTTGAGAAATTATCCATTTATGTTTCAACATTTCACCCATTTATGTTTCAACTATATCTTGAGCAATTGTCCTACCCTTTGAGTTAGTTTGACTTATACATTTCAAACTTTTGAGAATGATCATATGGGTAGGATATAAATCCTTTGAAAAACATGGATGGGAGTGATAAATGATTGAGATAAAAGTGCTTCCTATTACGCCTCTAATTTAAGGGCACATGAAACACATACTTGAAAAATATTTTTTTTTCATAACATACATAATACATTCCTTTATCATTGAAAACAATTTCATATAGCTATTCTCATGTATACACAATATATAGAACAAGTATATAAATATCAAAGTATAAGCAGAAGCAAGGATCTTTCCTGTGGCATACAGAGCATACTTTAGATTACAAGTATAGAATGATTTAAACACTATGAACCTTAGAAGCAACGTAGGCTCACTCAGAGAGTGTGACACCTAGTTGATCATGTATTTGAAGGACCAAACTTTATATTCTTATATGAAAAAATGTAAATATCGTGTAGTGAGTTTGGCAATTCAGTGAGCAGATAACAACTCTTATGGCCTCTTAGGTCAGCATATGGATGTATTCATATATTAAAATTTATCACATAGAAAATTACAGTTCATAGGTACATCCATATGGGATTTGTATTTCAAATATTCTTATTTCAAACCACATTTAGATATTTGAAACCATATGAGATATAGTATGATCGTTAATTAAATATTGATATACATCAAAATATTTTTCATGAAAACATTAGGAGGATCCTATATCAGACCACTATATCAAAGTTTAACTCCTTTCGTACTTTGGTGGTATAGGATTTACCTAAACTCAGCATCCTAGGTAAGGTTTGTTCTACCACCATTCAAGAAGACATGCGAAAGGACTCTAATATGGGTATTTTCCAAGTACACAGCAAGAGAGGGCAAATCACATATCATATAGTTAACATTTCGCCCAAATAGGAGGCATCCTGCTCTTCTTCACATATCATATCTTGTGTGTTGGCTGTCACAAGAGGCTACCACCACCCCTGCTAGTTGAGGTGTCAAGGTGCACTAAGGCTAACATAACTTACTATTAAGAAATAATGTTTTCAATAGGATTCATTCACAGAAAATTATTATTTGCACATATGCCATATCATTCAAAATAGAGGTTTTAGTATAATTCAAAATTTTCAGTCTCAGCACAATTCCTCTGTCAAAAACTTCCCAATCAGGGTTATCACATATACATGCCCATTTCTAAGGCAATCTTATAGCTTTACATATCAATGCCATGTACACAATATATTTCCTTTACCATATAATGAGAAATACATTTAGAATCACATATTCAATGAGTTTAAAAATCTATTTTCAAAACCATACTCTTCTTGAACTATCTGTAAGATAGTAAACAAATCAGGTAATTTAATCCATTTTAGAGACATACAAAAGTATAAATAACTTGTAAACAGAACCAATTATACATTTAAAGTTCAAGAAGAGCATAGGGTAAGTTATAGAAAGAATTATCTACTCACTAGGTAAGGTTCTAGGTTAGACAGTCCTAAAATGTACTTTTCTAATTTAAATTTGACCAAATAGACCTTAAAAATGAGTCAAAAAGGTCCAAAAACTTAGGAAATGACTTTAGGATCTGTGTCAACACCGGTCATTTGATGGTCATTGTTCATGACCGAAAACATTGTTCACTTAAGACGGAATCACTATTCATATCGGTAGGAGTTACTATTCATGACACTAGAAGTTATCAAATGACTGAGAAAATTCATATCCTATAGTTTATTTGTCTCCTGAATCTATCTATGGTGTTAAATTTTCAATTTGAGGTCTTTAAATAGGAGTTTCAGAACTTATCTTTTCTTAAGATTTTCTACTTCCGATTTATGACGATTTTGTGGCCGATTTGAAAATTTTTTTGGCCAAAATCATAGAACTATCCATCTTGAATCTAATGGTACCCTTAATTTTTAGATTGGAGGCTTGAAGGTACTCTAAATCTAGAGAAAAAATAGAGAAGATAGAAAGTACTATTTATCACTATTCATTCGCCTAGTTACCAAAAATTTCTATCTTTTTTTTTCCTTTTATTTTAAATAATAATAGAGGGGCCAAATAGCAATTTTCTAATTTTTAGAGGAAGTCCTTGCAAATTTTATTATTTACATTTTGATTGCTAAAATTTTAGAAAATTATAATTTGACTCCAAAAATATTAATAAGTTTTAAATTACATCCTTACTCCTTTATTTCTTTTAATAATCCATACATAAATAAAAATTACTAAATCTTCAGGTTGTTACATTCTTCCACCCTTAAGAAAGTCGGTCCCCAAATTTTAAACCATCCTATCACAAGTAGGGAATGAAGCCCAAGCATAAATTACAGTTATTAACCTCACTACTCAAGTTATTGGGGATATCTCTTTTGTATATCTTCTTTACTTTCTAAGAAGTCTCTTCACTTGATTATTTTGCCATATAACTTTAACCATAGGGATTTCCTTTAACTATAAATTTTTCACTTTGTCGATCAACAATAGATATCGGTTTTTTCCTCATAATTAAGACAAATTCTTGTCTAATTGAATTTCTTGGAATCTGATAACATTAGAAGAATCTGATAGGTACTTCTTTAGCTTTGATGCAAGAAAGACTGTATCAACATTGCTTACACCTAATGGTAAGGCTAGACAATATACTACTATGCATACTTTGTTCAAGATTTCAAAAGAGCACATATACTATAGCTTAACTTTTTCCTTCTATCCAAACCTCGTTACCTCTTTCATGGGTGAGTCCTTCAAGAATATTTGGTCACCAACTGATAATTTTTAGTGCTCTAACATGTATGGTCCTTATAGACTTTTGGCCTGTATTGAGTTACTTGTATTTTTTTCCTAATCAATTTCACTTTATTAACGGCATCTTACAATAAGTCTGACCTCATTGAATCATTTAACAAAAAGTTTGTAACACCTCTTACATAAAGCTAAGTCATCCAATATCACTTTATTATAGAAAAATTCTGCTAAGAGATCTCTCACCAAACTCGAAGATATATGCCTGAAGCATGCTCTCCAAACTAACACTATCAATTTAGGTTAGTCATATTCTATTTATTGTATGTTATTCCAAATTAAATTCCAAAAGCTTAACTTTACTCAACACACTCACCTATGAGAAAATCTATGATGTTTCATGTAAAACTTCAAATGGTGCCATTTGTATATTGGCCCGATAACTACTGATATGGGCAAGTTCAAAAAAGGACAAATAATTTCCCCCAACTTTCACCAAAATTATATAAAGATACCCAAAGCATAACTTCTAGTCCATAAACACATCATTTAGATTTACTATCTGCTATAATATAATATAACTAAGATCTTAAGGCTTCCTAAATAGCTTTCTTGAAACAATATATGCAATTTTTACTTGCTGACATACCAAACAATGAAAAATATTTCACTTGTATCTTCTTTCTACCATTATACTAGTACAATTCTTTCAAATCTTAGTATATCCTTATTGCCTTGGGGTTATCCATATTCACAATTTATGGTTTTTTTTAAATCTCCCTTTTCAACAATTATTCACATGTGAATTTTCAATCTTAACATAATTCACATCTTAAATACTAGACTTAACTTAGCATAGTATAAACCCTTAACACAAATACCTTGATCACTTTACATTATTTTCGGACATAGTTCTCAAAATATTCTCCATTACTTTAACCTACTAACCACTTGGACACCATAATAACTGAGTTTCAAAGAAAAGAAATTAACCCTTCTTGTAATGAGGAAAAAGAATCTTGCATTTAATACCAAATATTAATGAAGGATGATGCAGTAGAAAAAGAGAAATACATAATAGAGCATGGTGCCAAAATAGAAAGTTAGACGTTTGGACAAAGCATTGAAAAAAAATTGGTGGCCATAATTTTTGAAAAGCTGTAAACATAGCTTAGCTGCTATTTCGGCAAAAATCAGTAGGTGAAAGTTTTGAATATATGTGACAAAATCTCATTCAAAGCTACTGTTATTCGATGGAAGAATAACACATGGAAAAGAAGTATTTCTGAGCTTATAAAAGTTTGTGAAGAACAAAGAGCACGTAGTTAACTAGTAGGATGCAGTTGGTTGCTTCAAATTAGATATAATCAATCAATTGTAAAATAACCCAGTCCAAATCAAAAATTTCCAAAATAGCTAGTCGACTTAATAATACCAATAGTTGAAATAGCTTTGAATGAGATTGGGAAAAATAAGATAAATCGTTTGATTATCCCTTTTCAACAACTAACTGGTTTGCATTTTCACTCTTTTTTTTACAATGACGCCTATAACTTATAACTTCCCTACAAGAATCAAGATATCAATGCTTCATCAATGACTACAAGGAAAAAGAAAATTTTTGATCATACCTTAATCTTATTCTTTTTATGTGCTTAATATGAGCCATAATCACAACTATTATACATATGCATGTGTGCCATCATTTTTGAAATTCACTTTCAATTTAACTAATATCCAACAACTTCTCAAATAGCTGTTGTAATTATGTTACCGTCCTATTCACATAGCTATTGTAAGTATGCTCTTTTCTGAGTTCTATAAATGCACACATTAATATCTTTATCTTCGTACTCAAAGTTAGGGTGACTACAATTATGGAGAGAATCGCATTCTATCAATTTCAAAATATTTATATCTTTTGTGGTTCCAATCTTGAAAAAGATGGAGAGCATGTGAAAGCAGCACAAAATTTGGGTATGGTGCTGGCCATGAGAAAAATTCATTTAGTCTATAGTGAAGGTAACCGTGGGTTAATGGGGTGCATGTCTATAGCTGCACATGTAGGAGGATGTCAAGTTCTAGGTATTATTCCTATCGCTCTAATTGTATCAAACATCATAGGAAAGACAATTGAGGAAGAATTTGTGGTAACTTCCATGCATGAGTGCATGGCTAGAATGATAAGAAATACTGATGCCTTCATTGCCTTACCAGGAGATTTTAGAACAGATTTTTTAAGTAGTCTCTTGGGCACAACTGAATATCCATAACAAATCGATAGGTTTGTTAAATGTTAACCATTTCTTTGATGGTTTATTGTTTTTTCTTGATCAAACTGTGGAACAATGGTTTATCTCACACTCAGCATGATGAATTGTCTTCTTGGCTTCAAATGCTGATGAGTTGATTGATGCATTGCAAGCATTTGTTCATGTACCTGATTCAGCTATAGCTCAAATAGATTGGACAACAGACAATAATAGAAAGCACAAATTGGACTTGGAACTTCATCTGTAACTGTAGTAGGACATAGCCATTGCTGTACTGCATTTACTTTCTTAGGGTATACTTGAATACCATCCTTACTAACCACATGCCCTAAAAAGTAACTAAGTTAGAATTCACATTTTGAAACTTAGCATATAGATGATGTTTCCTTTGAGTTTGTAAAATTGTCCTCAAATGTTACTTATGATCCTCTAAACTCTTGGAATATATTAGTATATCATCAATAAATACGATAATAAATTGATGCAGGAATGGCTTAAGTACTCTATTTATCAAGTCCATAAATACAGCTGGGACATTTGTCAAACTAAATGACATCACTAAGAACTCATAGTGCCTATACTGAATCTTGAAAGTAGTTTTCAAAATATCCTCTTCCTTTATCCTCAATTAATGATACCTAGATCTCAAATCAATTTTTTTTTAAAAAAACATTGAGCATACTATAGTTGGTCAAACAAATCATCTATACGACGTAATGGGTATTTATTACTCACTGTCACTTTATTCAATTATCTGTAATCTATGCATAACCGTAGTGATCCATCTTTCTTTTTTACAAATTGGACTAGAGCACCTCAAGGAGAGTACTAGGGCATATAAATCCCTTGTCTAACAAGTCTTGTAACTAATTCATTTTTTTAGTTCTTTAAGTTCAGTCGATATTATTCTATAAAGGGATATAGATACTAGTTGGGTTCTAAGAAGTAAATAAATATCAAATTCTATTTCTCGTTTGGGGGGTAATCTAAGCAATTCTTCTGGGAACACATCAGGAAATTCTCTAACCACTAGAACTTGATCTACATTGATATTGTCACGCCCCTACTTTTAAGGGAACATGAAACACATACTTTACAGATAGATCTTTACTATAATAGGTATAATCCAAGCATTCATTATAGAAATAGATACAAATAGGTTCTCTCATGTAAACACAATATACAGACCAAGTTTATAAATATAAGAGTAACAACAGAAGCAAGGATTGCCTGTGGCATTCAGAGTATACTCTAGATTACAAGTACAATTTGACCAAAAATCTACGAGCTCTAGAAACAAATATGTCGCCTAGCTGATCACTTATATGAAGAGAAATGACCAAACTCTGTATTCTTAAATGAAAAATGTGGAAATTATCATATAGTGAGTTTGACAACTCAGTAAGTAGATAATACTTCCTATGACCTCTTAGATCAGCATATGGATGTACTCATATTTTAAAATTTGTCACAAAAATATATTTCAGAAGTACATTCATATAGGATCCGCATTTTAAATATTTTCAATTCAAATCACATTTAGTTATCCAAAACCATATGCAACACGGTATGATCATTAATTAAATATTGTTATGCATCAAAATATTTCTCATGAAAATATTATGAGGATCTTATATTAGAACCATCAAATAATCCCAAGCACACAGCAAGGGATGGTGTTATGTTCAGCTGTATAAGCTATAGAAAACATATCAAGTTTTTGAGATAAAAACATAACTCTTGTTGATGCATAATTAACATACTATATATACACTAAAAATTGACTCTTTTTACATAATGTTCAAGCATGTCACAGCTCTCAAAATACTCAATTCACTCATTTGCTATACGCATAGTGACTGCTCTATTACAGTCACAATAAGTGATCAGGGAATGTGAATACATCACTTTCCATCCCCCTCACATTACCACTGTTATTCGGTTGAAGTGGCCTTCCCTTGACTCACTCAGGCTAATAGGGTGTCCCCTATTCGATACCGTCTCAAGCCATACAACCTATTGATATTCATCCATACACACACACACACACACACACGTATATATTGCATTTGATGAATATGTATAAATATATACATATATACATATATATATATATATATACATATATATATATACATATATACATATATATATATATATATGTATATATATATATATATATATGTATATATATATATATATGTATATATGTATATATGTATACATATTCATCAAATGCAATGTATAATCATCAAGCAACTCACCATGAGCTTTACGCTTGTCATTCAATCATAATCAGCAACTTTATAGCTTTACAGATCAATGCCTCGTGTACATAATATTCACTTTACCAAATAATGATAAATACATTTAGAACCACATATTGTATGAGTTTCAAAATTTATTTGCAAAACCATACTCTTCTTGAACTATGTGCCAGTTCATAAGCAAAACAGATATTTTAACACATTTTAAAAACTTATGATAGCATAAATAATTTGTAAACATAACCAATTATACATTTTAAATTCAAGAAGAGCATAGGGTAAGTCATAGAAAGAATTATCTACTCACAGGGTCAGGGCTCCATGTAACAACTCCATTTAAGTAACAATTTTTTTTAAAAAAAATACCATGAAGTTATTACCTCGTTACAACTTAACTCAAAATAACATTTATTTAATTTATACAATACAGAGTTTACATACATATCATTAATCAATAACATCCGTACAAAAGTCTAACACATATATAATTACATCTTATTCATCCCTGTTGACCAGTTTCGGAGATACGGGTGCGGTTGGTTGCACCTTCACTGGGATCTTAGTCAACTCGACCATAGACACCATATATATTACTAGGATTAGCTCAAAATAGAGTAACTCGATCCAACATACGCTAAAAGCCAGTGCCATAGAAAAATTTTGCATAATTATTCTTCTGAACATGACATGAAAATATAGTGAGAATTTAAATTCCAGTAAGTTCAACAATAAATCATCATCAATAAAGCTCATCACGTCATGTTCATTTGTATAAATTACAACAAATATCGTTGGTCACATGAATGCCCTATATCTATGCACATGAGAATCATACAGTAATGACATGTATGACATGATTAACTATTTTCAGAATATCATATGATGACTATCAATTTATTCTCATATCAAGCTACCCCATTCAAGGTGAGTATTTTCTACTCTCTAGTACAGGATTTTCTCGCTCCGTTCGAAATGGCACACTTTCTCTTTCTTTTCTCATTAGTATAATCATAACTGTTGATAGGGCATCCCCTACTGGTGCACCACACGGATTTGCCATGTGACGGTGCTCATTTCTTTTCTTTTCACAATAATAGCCAAAAATTATTGGTAATCATGCCATGAACATAACCATTTCAGATATCACTTTATAAAATATTTCCATGTCAAAATTTCACACTTAAT